>JAVXUP010000223.1:0-629050 GCA_033070095.1 Escallonia herrerae
TCTCAACTTTCAAGCATCATAATGACTATGCTGCTAACAATAGGGCTAATATGTCAATACATGGACATAGAATTTCCTTTTTTTTTTAATGCTAAGACAGAGTAACCATTCCGTTTGTAGCTGCAGAAATTGAAGCTAAAGTATCAGCAAAAGTCTAATGGAGAATAACATTACTTGCAACAGTCGTCTAGCATAACCACCCTCCATGATTCGAGCAAAGGAAGATGCATGTGAATACTTGTTTCCTTCAAAGGCATGATAAATATCAGGATGGGCATCAAGGTGGAGAATATCAACAGGTCCTCCAAGCTTCTCAGACACAGCTCTTACTACAGGAAATGATATCGAGTGGTCCCCCCCTAAAACTAACGGGCGTAAGGGATCCTGCGTAATAAAATGAGAGAAGTTAGGGTTGTTGGCAACTAGATGGATTACCTAATGGAAGGTTTCATACGAATCATCAAGAGATAAACATCTACACAGTATCGAGTTATTATGATCACTTAAACTCGCTAAAACGAAAAAGAAAGGTAAAAAGGAACATTTCCTGTCAAAGATACTATGTAGGAAACATGTATACTTGCATAAACAAGACTGTGAAAGAGTTGGGACCAGCTGAGAACAAATCTTTGCACTCTGACATCAGTAATTGTCAACAATATAAACATTTCCAAGGTATCACGAACTAAAAAGACTTATGGTAGCTAAGTTAGGGTTTGCTAGCTTAACTCACAACTTACTTTCAGAATTATCTTGAGTTTCACTCTGGTTGATGTAATGGATATGTCAAGTTGTATCTTTAATTTCGCAGTATCTTTTAAATCAAACCAGAAAAGTAAGTAAGGAAAGGCGAAAGGAGCAGATGCTCTGGCCTCAACTCTAAATGTAACATATTTGACTGTTTAAAGACGTAAGAATTCTGAATTTACTATCTTCTGTATCTATATGAAGTCTTTTCTTGTCAAAAGATCAAGTACGAAATACTCTTTCATGATAGAAATACATTCTTATTCTAAACTCAAGGCATGTAATTCTCAAGCCTTGAATGTACTCATTCATGACATGGAGATAATCAAGGGAAAGTAAGTTGTATGTTTGGAACTTGTATATTTTTGCACAGAAAGATTCAATTGAAACCATCTAGCTTCAAATAGCTAAATAAAGTGCGCAATCCTTTCTTTCACTCTAAGTATACTACCGAAAATGCTTCCAAAATACTGAGTGCAAAGAAAAGACAGCGATATATTTATGTGGAAAGATAGGAAAATCTTAGTATCCTCTCACCATTACAAGCAGATCCGTGCAACTCAAAAACCTTGTATCTCTTCAAGTTCCTTATTCATGCTGCATACACCCTATCTCCATCCACATATCCATCCACAATGAATATGCCAAGTCGACCAAGTGAAAACAACATTTCTAAGAGATCATAAATATTGAGGTTTTGATATTTGTAGTTAGTAGTATGCCAAGAGCTCGTTGAAACTAGAATTACATGATGTTATATACTGGCAGTGAGATTTTCTGGTGTTAAACCAGATGATCTCTCTCTCTCTCTCTCTCCTCTCCCTCTCTCCCTCTCTCTCATGCACATTCGCCAATACACACATAACCACACACATGCAAACTAAAGCATTACAATGTTGATAGGTTCTACCACCAAGGTTTGAATTTACCATGAAACTAAAGATGTATCGTTATCTTTTTCAAAGCTTTAGCACTGTACAGTAGCTTGAAAAAGAGAGAGACCAATCGTATAATGAAGACTATATTTTTTCCACATTGCCATAAACCTGGTAGGCAACCCCCGACAATCAGGGGAGCCTCGAGCACTGGGCCGCCCTTTTTTTCTTCATAAATATTGTATGCAGCCCGAAAGCCACCTTAAAATAGAAAAGGTCATTGACTGAAAGCCCATATTCATATGTGATATGTCTGTGTTGGTGTATTTATGGAAGCGGATCCACAGCCGGTGTGCGTAACTTATCGAGATTGTCTGCACATTTCAGGCAGTCCAGGTAAGCAATGCACAAGGGCCAGATTTGTTGTTGCTTTGCTTCCTTTCTGTCCTTGTGTATATGATTCGCCCCTATTAGGAGTTACACTGACTAATTCACCCATAATAGATATTAACCATATAAACACATGGAGAAGAGACTAAAAATCTTGTCCGTCTGCATCGCTGACATGGATGGCAAAACTTGGGTTGTTAAGTTTGCTAAGTTGCTCAGGTGAGCTATGAATGAGCTCCCTTTATGTATATGAAAGCTAATCCGCAGCCACTGCTGGCAAAATTAGCTCACAACCTGGGGATGATTAGGCTTCAACATCTTTTTCTATTTGCAAGTTCTAGTAGCGTATTCTTTTTGCCGATAACAAATATTACAAAATAAGAAGTTCAACACCAGTCCGCTCATATTTGCCTTAACCATCTTCTGTCTTTATCATTAACCGGTGCCAATCGTTCGGCAAGTAGATGGGACGGATGACATCAAACAGCTCCATCATTAATTCCTTTTGCATCCATCAAGTCACCAAATTAATAATGAATGGGCATGTGCATAAAGGTCCATATATACGCATGCATAATACCAGTCTCCCCTCCAACCAAATTTAGTTTAGCACATGCAATTGCTCTCTGTAGATCAGTTATGGATATACACGTGATTGTTTGACTGGTCTTTTTGAAGTGGAGGAACTCCGGGTGATTTTGCTCCATAATTACATTTGCGCTTGAGTGCTCTTAAGTTGCATAGGTAATGATGGTTGATGGTTTACGATGGTGTTAATCATGAAAGAGATTAAGAGGTGTTTGATTCTGTAGTGGGAATTGACGTTTGTTGAGATGTGGTGGAGAAGATGATGATTGAGACTGATAAGTGATAGAGGCGGCCAGTGGCTTGTAGAAAGGAGAAAGAGGATGTGCTAAAGCAAAAGTGGTTTTACGTGCTTTTACTTTCTCACAAAGGGCAGCATTCAAAGAGACATTTCATAACAGGCAATATGCTATTAATTAGTAGGGGAATAGACAGCCACAGTTAAACTAACAATTTAGTTGGCTGTAGATCAGCTCCCTGCATAGCCTATATATTAACATACATAGAGGAGCTGATCCACATCTAGCGGAGGGCAACTTGGCGTTGTCGCCAACAGGACTCTAGTCGTTTTGGCAGCATGCGGACGGTCAGATCACCTCTTTGATTTTAGTTAACCAGTGTAAGACGACCAATTTGCCTATTTTACCAAAATATCCCTTGCTAAGTAGCTGGAAAGACAAGTGGACTAGCCAACCCGCTGTATCTAATCATCCATGAAACCTCTTTCTAATTCATGTTGATTAAGCTTCAAAGATTCGTCATCATCCTTTTCCATGAAATGCACAGAAGAATGCCAATGGAGGGTAATCCTGGACTTCAAATAACACACTCGAACATTTCCAAGCATGTATATATACACATGCACACACACATTTACTTATATCGATCATCATCCTAGACATATCACACATAAACCCATTCAACCCCTTGCCAAAGAAAAAGTAAACTGTCCATTTCCCAGATCTCCATCTATACACTGCTAGCAAACAATAGCTTTTTAGGTTAAGAACTTCTGCAGGTGCTAGGCCAGAATGAATAGCATAGAGATTTCTGAGGTGGATGAGTGTAACCTGTTGAAGCTGAAATCTATGTACGATACAGTATATACCCTAAGGAGTAGGCTATGTGACTTAAGATTTAGGCCAAGGACCTCTATTACATTACCATCTACTCTAAAAGCTTAAGCTAGTAGAGAATGGACCCAACAATGTATATCATGCTTAATACCCCCCAAACGTGCACCCTAACATGCAAGCCCTCGATTACACGTGGAGAGACAGGTTAGTTAGAAATAAACCAAGGTGTATTCCCACCTAGAGTGCAATCTGCACTATTATAAATGAGGGACCATCTTTTCAACAGGGAAGAACTGGACCCAAGACCTGTGCAACGAGAGCCTTGGTACCATCTATTCTAAAAGCTTAAGCTGTTCGAAAATTGTGCCGCCAATGGAGATCATGCCTTCATGCTTTAACTAGAAAAAACATGTCTGGTACTCTCAGATTTTCTGCAATTCCATGAACATATGTATATATATATATATATATATATACTACTTCCAGTCCATGGGAAAGGGTTTTAGTCAGTGACCAATTCTAAGTTCACAAGGGGAAGGGAGAGGGTGGAGAAGGTTTTCATGGGTGTAAAACAGGATCACACGTTAAACTAGACCAAAGAAATTCAGGCTTTTCAAGAAAATGCAAGTTATAGCATGCAGAGAGCAGCGACTGGATTGAATACAATTACCAAATATAAAAGATCTTCACAAAATCACATTCAATGTAGAGAGGGGGAAGGGGGTTATTTAGGATTGTGTTGGAGCTTCTAAACAAGTAGAAAATTCAGAAAAAATAGCATAACAGTGAACAAGGCTTACTTCTTCCATCACAAGCTTGACAGACTCACTTATAATATGCATCAATCTGTCATCATCTACGCCACAATCTCGTAGCTCTTGCACTGGTACGTCACCAACATCCGTTAAGACCCGGGGATCATTAAGTTCTTTCCCTGCATTACCCCAACATCATGTTACATGGCTGATATAAGTGGTCAAACAAGCATGGATAAAACACTTTGCTTTGAAACACTTAAATGCAGTAAGTCTGTTAGATGAGATATTAGTCATATTACTGAGTAGAATGTCCAACATGAGAACAAAGAAAAAGAAAAAGAAAAATAATGGGGAGGAGAAGTGTTCATAGAAATCTCTGCTTGGCCTTTACGTAACCTACAGCCTGAATCTACCAATTACATCTTCTATTCTTGTTCTTACACTTCTAAAGTGTGGCAAGCAGTGTTCCAAAGACTTCACAGACATATTAGACAGATGTTCTATCTGGAATTCCTTCAGCAAGCTATGAACCAGGGATTAAGTTCACATTAAAACTTTGTAAATTGCTGTGACCAAGTTCGTTGCCTGAATTTCAGAATTTCTCAGGCTTCCTGGGACATACATTTGCATCAGATTGCTACCCTGATCAGTTTCAGAGATTGAGTTGGAATAAGACCTGGTCAATATGTTTGGACTGGGGCACCAATAAGGTGCTATGAAATAGAAATCGTGCTTTATGTTTTTCTTTGTAGTGATGAGAGACTCTGATAGCTGGGTATATCCGGTATTCCCATTGTAATTGTACCAAGACGATTTTGAGTTTCAATGGAACCCACTATTCAGAAAGAGTTGCCTTATGCTTTTACGAAAATAAATTACGCTTGATGGCCAGGATACAGAGAAATGCTGTATGAGCCAAGGGTTGGGGATTATGAAGTATGGACCCCTCCTATGGATCGAGGAGTTGCCTCTGACACCTACCACATCTCGATATTTCACTGACACTGCCACACGCATCTCGGAGACTTCTTGGAGGTGTCTGAATTTTTAAAAAATTTCAAAGTTCTAATAACCGGATACCATGTCAATATGTCATACACTTTGTGAACAAGCGTCTGAGACGTATGAGGCTGAAAAGTACTAATATGTGAAAGTTACTTGGGGGTTTGGATATAATATTAGGGAAAATTGAGACTCCTTTTAGGAATCAAGATTAAGAACACCCTAACATATTGACAGATTGTATATCTTTCCTTTGTTCTAATCGGCTGCTGCGGTGCTTTTGGTGGGGATAAAGATGATGGGTTTGAAGATGTTCGGATGCTTCAATTTGCTGATCTCTCACTCTATGAGCCAGCGATGGAGGCTGAGGTGACGGGGAAAGAGTTTACTGGTGGAGGTCCAGAGGGCAATGAAATTGATGATACAAATGATGTTGATCAAGTCCTTGGGGGATGGAAGGATGAAAAACTGAAAGCTACTTTCCAGTTTTCCTTTCTGTTTGCTCTATATGATGTTGCATCACTTTGTTAAGGATTAAGTCATCAACTATTTTCTATACAATTCTGTAAGGTTGTGATGCCAAGGAAGTGGGTTTGCAGTACACGTGGGTATGACACAGAGCACAATCCGGGTCATATGCCAAGTATGATGATGTGGGACAAAGCAAGGATAGGAGCAAAGGCAGACATCGAGGCAACTTAGAAAGAGCCTGAGGAGTGGTAGTGCTGCAGAGAGAAGGCACAGAGTGGGTACGAAAGCCCCAAGAAGTCCCAATGTACAAGTCGAGAGTCAAAAATCCAATGTCAAGGTCCGATACTTAGGTCCTTTCTCTCTCCAAAATTCGTTAGTTAGGAAGTTTTATAGTGAGAAAGTGAAAGTGTGCAACTGAATTCAACTATTCAAAATCTTGTGAAAATGAGCTTTCAAGTCCACTATTCACAAATTTGAATATGCCTTGTCATCCAGTGACATGTGGCGCTCCCTGGAAATGACAACTTGCCGAGGGTGCACAATATGCTGGTCTCCCGAGGATTGTCGGATTGTATACTCGCTTGACCTGCCTTCCACAACTTCGCTCTGTTTGTCTAGGAAGACTAACTCACAAACGTCAGTGTGGCCAAAGAACGGTCTCGATCTAGCCACAGTCCAATACCCTTGCTAAGTCGCACGAGGGACATCAAGAAACGCGGATAACCTGACAGTGGTGGGGAAGGCCCAAAGCCTAATTGCCAAGCAGACTAGGTGTGATGTCCTCCCTTGACTTGCTCCCGTCCCGAAGTGTCTTGAGCGTCATGATCTAGGGGCCGGTAATGTGAGTGTGACGGGGACAAAGTTCAGGCATTCCTTGTGTCATGCGAGTCATCCAAGGCGAGGATGGTATCTTAGAGAACGAACTTATCCTGTTGCAAAGGGCCATCAAGCTGAAGCACTATGGATGGAGCCCCTCAGAATGTCGCGTGCTCCGACGAGCGTGTTGAAAATGTTCCACGTCCAAGGAGAGGGATGGTGTGGTGAAGGGATGGACTGATGTCGGTGGTGTGGTAGTATGACGGAGTACCAGGAGCACGTTTGTATTAGTGGTGTCCGGTGCATGGACATGGAGGGATGCTTACGGCGCCAAGGGCATGCTCAATGAATAAGGCAAATACACGCAGTCAATAAGTGTTGTGCGGGAACACATAACACGAAGGCTGACGGACACAGTGCTGGGAACACATAGGTGGAGATGGCCCTCGAGCAAGGTCGGGCATCGTGGCCGGGAAGGCACAGCGATGGTTGTAGCAAAGCATGTAGCACTCATGGAGCCAACGTTGGCCAAGTATGGAGGCCTTCACTTAGTGTTTGTGGGACGACACAAGGAGAGGAGGTCAGGCTGTGGGTACCCAAATACCCAAGGAGAGGGAGTGAGGACCGCTAAGCTAGCGAAGGCATGGAGAGGGGATGGAGATCCCAGAAGGAGAAAAGAGAGGAGGGGGAAAAGGGCCTTAAGGAAGCGGAGAGACCCCTACCCAAAGGGGAGAGGGAGGAGGACCTCAAGAAAATAAAGGACCCCCCCCCCCCCCACACACACAAGGGGAGGGGGAAGGCCTAAAGCCGATCCCTAAAGGGAAGGCCTCAACCGACCCCTAGGCGAAGGGGGATGTGCTCTCAACTCTTGTTTTGTCGGGAAGGCATACTGAAATCAACTTGGCATTTTTTTGACAAAAAGAGGCGACGCGTGACTTGGAGGGTGCACTACTGGTTAACCGGGTTGGTTGCGTTAAACTAAGGTCGTAAAATATTTGTTGATGTGCCTCAATAAGTGGGACCAAACCAGTGTAGCCAAGACGGACTAGCAACATACTGTAACTTGGATTTGAGCTAGGAGACACGGATTGCGGTGCGGGTGCACATATAACACGGGTGTGGATAAGAGGGTAAGTCATTTTCAAAAAACGGGTGCAACAGGGATAGAGCTGATACTATAATATATATGTGTGTGTGTGTGTGTGTATGCGAAAAAAAAATATTGATATTTCCAAAGTAGTGAGAGTTTGTTACTTTCAATGGGATGTTTCATAAATATACTTGTATAGCTTAATATAATAGAGTTTGAATGTGGTATTACTTTTATTTCTTTAAAGTATTGGAGCTAGTTTAAGTAATAAGTTAATAAGCGTGTACTCAAATAAAATAGCAAACTGGTTGGATACAGTTGTCAAAAAGTGAACCATTTATTATATCTTATCTTTAGGAATTCAAAACATCAAAAGCCCATCAATAACAGGTGGTGTCTCCTTCTTCTTCTTAGAATCACATGTGCTACCGCCGCACGTCACTGCCGCCTTGGGTCGCCAGTGACTACTACTTCTTCTTCTATCTCTCTCTTTCTCTCGCATCTCCTCTCTATCCAAAAACCCTAATATGCGATCTCTTTTGCGGTTTCAAGATTCAACTTTGAACCTGAAGTATCGTGTGCGTCTCTGGGCCGTGTCGCTGCCGTGTCCTAGCCACACCCAAAATTCAAAAAATTAATTCTACAAATATACAATTTTGGACGGGCGCCCAGTGCCCGACGCTCAGCCGGTACTACTGCTTCACCCAAACTGCCGCACTCGTGTTTCATCGGATTGTAGTATGGTTTTTACATAAGTGACCTATCTTGTGGCTAGTGGTAAGTGTTTTACTATTTTAGAGGTTGAATGTGCTTGAACTAAGTAAATGCATATCTTCATGATAAATCGAGCCTCTGTCTAAATTAGTTTGGGTCGGGTTATGTGAATCCTTTCTTCCATTCACCCCTACTGGGGCATTTCTCTAATATAGTCCTATCAATAAAGTCTTTCCTCGGAATTTCACCCCAAGTTATCCTTGATGTGCCCCTGCGTTGTCTTACCCCCATCAACTTAGCAGATGTCACTTCTTCTTATAGGGTCATCTAAAGGCCTGTGTTGGATATGACCAAACCACCTTAAGCGATTCTCCCTCATCCCCCACCCCCATTTTGTTGCAGTTATCCTCATCTTTTTCTATCCCTCCTTGTGTGGCCGCACATCTACCTAAGTATTTGCATTACGGCTACACACATCTTATGTGTATGGTGCTTCTTAGTTATCCAACATTCAGAACCATACAACATTCTTGGCCTCACTACCTTCATACAAAATTTTCCCTTGAAACTTAAGAGGAATGGCAGACCTCCACTTTAGCCAACATATTCTCATTCTATGTGCAACATCCATGTCAACCTCTCCCTCACTGTGCATTATTGACCCAAGATACCTAAAGATATCTCTCTTAGGTAGTTTTGACCATCCATATTTACTTCTTCCCCGGCCCCCTCCTACTCTTACAGTAATTGCATTCTGGATTTAAGATGTCTTAAACCTGGTTAATCTAAAGCCTTTGGATTTCAAAGGGCTTCTCCACAACTCTAATTAGCATTTTAGTTCTACTCTAGTCTCATCAATTAGAACTGTGTTACCTTAAATTACATACGCCACGGGTCTCATCCTGAATGTTCTTAGTAAGCTCGTCCATAACCAAAGTGAAAATGTACGGGCTCAAAGCTGACCCTTGGTTAACTCCAAATCGTAATTACAGACTCACTACTCAGTGCATAGGTTGTTCTGACAGTACTAGTTGCTCTCTCATACATATCATGCATCAACATACTTGATAGGCACTCATTTCTTCTGCCGAACACATACCTTCGAATCATATTTGTATGCTTTTCAAAAAATTTACTCTTCCCATCAATCCGCTAGTCAAGAAAATAGCTCCATAGTGGATCTCCCGGGCATGAAGCCCAATTGATTCTCGTATATTTTAGTCTCCCCTGTTAATCTATATTGAATTACCCTCTCCCGAGGCTTCATAGTGTAGCTCACGTATAGTGGAGACAAAGTTGTTTGCACCACCCTAGTGCATGCCCCCCTTCTCGTTTATTCACACACGCTAATGCCAAACATACATTTAATATTAGGTGTGTGTACGTCGAACATGTCTGTGTGCATTCGTAGGTCTATGCGTGTGTTTGTATGCTTGTGTGATGAGACTGATTAATCACAAAAAAAAGGGTAACATTGCAATATCACGTTGGGTCAGTGGCCACGTTCCTAGTAGACAGTTCCCTTCTTGATCATTTAGATAGATGCGAATACTGAAGATACATAACGCAGTCACATCCAGAACAAGTGCATAGCAAAAGCAGATACAATGAATCTACCGATCCAGAATTTTTGCAAGATACACGAATGTAAAAGCATACAAGCACATTATACCTTCTTCGGTAGTGGCATTCGTGCTGCCACACCAAATGGCCTCTCGTATACGTGGAGGAGCAAATGCCGGACCCTGGAGAAACGACGAGTTATGTCCTAGAGGTACGCCAAGAAGAGACGACGATGCTACAGCACCTCCCAAAGCCCGAACAAGCTCTCCCTTGAAGAAATATTGAAAACAGTAAGGCCCATGACGTCCAGATATCCTTACACCAATTTTGAATGTTAATTCATAATAGTCATTGGAATAAAGTCCAGATGGTCTAAAGTCTGATTCTCAATTCATGAAATGTTGAGAAACTAGACGAGAGCTCAAGCAAATTCAATAAAACCCAAACAGATTCAGGAGGGATCGATTATGGCTAAAGATCAATATATGGTAAAAGGAAAATGGCAATCGCTGACATGTGACTTTAGGCTTTTTCCAGAGCTATTCACAAAACAACTCATGTGATGCTCGGACAAAGATATTAAGAAACCAAATGTGTATCTGTAATTTGATGGAACTGACAATTGCAGACTAAAAGAAAACAGATTGCTTAAGGGGATCGAGATATACCTTAAGCTTAGCCCTTTCGCGGATAAGAGTAAGAGAAGCCTCTATAACGCGTTTCTGTCCTTTTGCTATCAGATCGACAGGGACATTGGCAGCATGCAACCTATTCATATAATGAATTCCCATCCGTCCAATATTCCTCATGTCTGTGGACCTAGTCGGATTGGTGGTGGGGGAAGAGACAGAGAGAGTCAAGACTCGAGGATATAGATGCCAGAAATTTGAAGTTAAAATGCAATTAGTACCTTTCAAAAATACTAGAAGGAGCATCAACAGTTCTAATATGAACATCACAACTGACAAAGATTGCCTGTACTTTTGTGTATAGCTCAACACCTAACAAAAGAAATCCCCAACCATAACGAATACACTGCATTAAAGGCATCACACTGCGTGACGTGAACGGCATCATAAACTAGAAAAATTACCATGCTCATACCTGATCCTAGTAATAAGTACCTCCCAATTGATGTACGAGGGTATGGGTATTCAAATTCTTGATTAACCCATGTGAAAATCACATATATACACATAAAGGAAACTTTATGGCGTATTGGGGGTGTGCTGAATTGTACATACAAAGAAAACTTTAACTTTAGAGAATACGAAAGTATAAAGTCCTAAATCCTTTCAGTACAATAATAATCCTTTGCCCTTCTGTTTTCCAAGTAACCAAACAGATATTCGTACTAAAATTGAACAGGAATCCAAATAAAAGAAGACGATCAGTAATCAACTGGCACATGTTTCTTTCAAGAACCATATCGTAAATCTGGATAAGAGGAACGTGATCATTACATTCACAAACAGAAATAGAAGCATAAGTAGGATTTGAACAGGATTACTTACTAAATTAGCAGTAAAATGATATGACGAGAGATGGCTCAACAAGGTGCGAAGCTACTGGAGAGCAAAGCGGGAAAAGCAATCGTACCCAACTACCCAGTTCCAACAAGCTGGTTTATGCTTTTATAATCATCATCATGGACATGGTTGGCGCTAAGGGGCTTTAATTTATGCTTTTATAGTGAATTAACTTAATGTTAATTATCACTTGCTATGTGAAGTGGTTTCGTTCGTACTTTTAAATACTTGTGAATATGTAGTTTTTTTTTTGGCACGACACATTATATTTTGATATTATAACTGGTCTTATTCTTTTACTTGTATTTTTCGATTATAAAAATAAAATAGAAAAAATTTGGATGGTATTTCGGTTGAAAAAATCTTCCTCCTACTCTTATATAACGACAATCAATTGTCTCTAAATGTTTTTAATGACTTTTATTGAGTGACGCTAAAAAATATTAGAAGAAAAAGTTACTAAAAATATTTAGTTACTATTAATTGTCAGTATTATTGTTGGAATAAAGAAATTAATCGCTTTTATCAATAGACCTCACTTGATATGAAGGGAAATAGAAACGTAGAAGCCAAAGTTTGTTTAAATGAAATGAGGCTGCTTTACAAATCATTTTTTAATATAGTAATTTTTCATTATGGTTCTAAGGAAATGCATACAAAGCATTAAAATAGATATATCATGCGTATGTAGTGTATTTACTTTTTATTATTAGTTTTATCGCTTGATCTTCACACTTGTCGCTACCATTTATGTAATATGAAAGTCCTTTAAAGTATTTAAACAGTTGTTATAACCGTTTCATATCTTATTAATTTGAGCTCGAATAACACTACTTAGAGCTCATTTGTCAATGCCCAACATGTAAGTCCTCTCACTCTCACCATGCCAAAGCTAAAAGTGTAATTTCATGTGTTAGGAATAGAAAGGTAGTACAATGCCACTTTAACCTTGATTTCACGCACTAATTCTTCTTATCTTCTGCCTACTAAAATACCACTAAATCGAGTTTATCTTAAAGTGGCACCTTTGGATGTAAGACTATTTTATGTTAGTTTCTCACACTTATCCTTATCTATCTAGTGCTTCAACAATACAACGTCACACACTTTCTTAAGAGAAAAGTGAACTGGATGAGGAGAGTAGGAACAAGTTCCAACCCTTAGAAGACACAAGCATTGTATTTGAACAATGTTTCGTGTTGACCCACCATTTAGAATCTTAGATTGCGTGTGTAAACATGAGCATGAGAAATGTGAAAGTGTTAAGTTCTCTCACGAGTACCATATCCACTCTGAATTCTTATCGGGTTGATGTCAGTTCTTTCTCTAACTTGTTTATATCAGATGCCGGTAGAGGTTTGTATCTTGTATGAAATTCTTAAAGTTAAAAATTTTGTAACGTAGATCATGAACGGACGGCTCTCTTGGTCTCGCGTATAAAGCTTTAAAGTCACGTGGCTCGATATGGACGGCTCGCTGGACAAAAAGCTGCAACGTGAGAACCATAATTAGTATCTCAAAGTTAGTCTCAACAGCTGCATTTTAGAGCGAATCAACTGGTTTTGGAAATTGCTAAGTGGCACAAACACAATGACAGAAGGGAAATTGAAAAAGAAAAAGCCAAGGAGTACACATGCTGCATAAAGGGGTTGCTTCAGTCCATAAAACGGAGGTAAGTGGCTCAGGGGCAGGAGGGTGACTCGAGCATTTGTTAGTATTTGCAGGCTACCAAATACGACCAACAACAGCAGTCAGTTGGGGGCAATAAACAATTCCCAAGTTGGCAAGTGGAAACTGATTTCAGTTCTTATGGTGATGGTGGGTGGTGCCATAGGCCGAGATTTTGGGCTGATTTCAAGTTCCGACATTTCTATTTGGAAACTTTGGGCCTTTCACAAAAGTAGCTTGTCTGTGATAGTAAGTTATAAGGCGTTTGGATATGATTTTTTAGATTATAACTAAAATTATTATACCTACAAATAGAATTTTTGTGTGAAAAAAGGGCGGATCTCGAGCGAGCAGCTCTTCAAAGTAAAATAAATTGACTCAGTATGCAGGTTGTGGTATCATAAATATGGCAATTGTTGTTGTACTCAACATGAATCAATTCACGTCTTGCTTGAATTATATTATTGAGCGACAGTTCTAAGGTTGATAGACGTTGAATAAATTCTCACCCATAGCTTCGTTTTGTGGAGTGAAGCATAGCAAATTGTTTATACCATGACTCGTGCGTTATCTTCATAAAATTCGATTGCTAGCCCTAATTCATAATGCAACTTGGACCGGATTATCGAAGGAGTGGGAATCGATGGACTCACTACAGTATGACAAGCTCCACAACATAATCCTTGTTATGGTTGGTAATGACAACACACTCTCGGGTATACTATTTCGTTAAGTAGAGATACTCGTTTATTAGTTGAGGCCATTTAGTAACGATTTCGTGAGATCCTCTTTTTCATTACGTCCAACAATGATTCAAAGCCGACTATTCCCCGACTTTGGGAAGTACAATTACTTTCTTTTCCGCCCCTATTGTTAACTACCTTTTAGAGGACCTATATGATTATAAAGCATGTATGACTTTTACCAAGTAATGTATAATTTCAAAAGCAGGTGATACTTTACCACCTTAAAGTAAATATTGCTTTCGGAAAAGTCAAGACCGCTTTTGCAATAGGGTTGGTCATTTTAGATTTGCTTTTGCTGCATTAGTATATGTGTCTTATTCTAGTTATATAGTTTTGTGCTTTTATGACTTGATGCAGCTATCAATGGACCATAGTCGCATATGTAAATAGCAGAAAAAAGTGATAAGTTTGACATTTGGCATCATAAGGTGGAGAAAATATTCAATAGTTGTCTAACGTCATGTCACCCGCATAGGTGGTATTAGATTATCAATAACATCTTGTCAACTCAGCAAGATCATCACGCGGGGACAATAATAGCAAATTTTAATTTTAGGTCACCGTGGTTAGTTAAATATTGGAATTCAACTTTTCACCAAAACTCTGAGAATCCCGCTCACCACGATTATCAATATATTTTCATTTTTGTTTATCATTTCCTTTCTTCACCTTCATCTTCCTTCTCTTTTCTCTTTCATTTTCACCATTATAGAAAATATGAAAGTCATGTCTCTAGCCTAAAACATCATATATTCTTCATGACAGCCACACATTCTTGTACTTTTGAATCCTATTTTTACTTAGTATTAGGTCCACGACTTGTCACATGTTGTGTATCTTGATGGACTCTGGATTGAACTGTAGTTGTCAAGGATGACATTTTCCATGAACGATGGATAACATGTTGCGGTCAAAAAGCAAAATTCTGAATAAATGCAAAAATCAGAAAAGTAGAGCCAAGCATGTACAAATCATATGCACGTGACATTCGTATATCAAGTTATTACTTCCAACCCCTTCTCCAGGACCCATGGCTCAAGTGCATGGATGGAGTTGCACATATTGCAGCATGTGGCCGTCCACTAGTAGCCTACTATTTAACTATGTTTTTCAAAACTTCACAATCTCTATGCACCACTTGGCAATCCTCCCTGCACAACATCAGCAGCAGTTTATAGCCCCAAACCCGAAAACGCAAGTTCACTAAGAAAATTAAAGTAATCACATGTGACAAGGTGCAACAACAGAGACATGCGGAGTTGCTTTCTTAAATAAGATCAAAACCACATAATTCCCTTAACAACAATGCACTTGGACTCTCAATTACTAACTGGCATCCGGCTGGTCCTGAGGTATCAATTTGGAGCTAAGGTTATGTACATATAGTACTCTATAAAACGAGTCTTTACATCAGTTTCTGAATCCTGCATAAGGTTGAAATCTTGCCGTTAATGTGGCATAATCTTGCATCTAGGATAAAAGGCTATGAGAAATCATCATTCAGAGTTTTTTTCTTTCTATTGTTTATTTTAATTTGATAAATTGGTCCCTATATTTTCTTTCTTCTCTAGTTTATTTGCAATCACAAAATAAGTATCAGATAGAAGCCTAAACAATGAGGTGCTTTGGTCTTCTGAATAAATGTGCATTTCTGCAGGAGAAAGATGCCAAAGCAGAATGTAGAACAACCAAATCTTCTCATGCAAAGTCATATTGATGGCGGTGGTGAAGAATATATGATGCTTTAGGTTAGAGATATGGCTTTTCTATTTTATGTAATGGTGAAAATGAAATGGAAAGGAGAAGGAAAATGAACGTGAAGAAAGGAAATGACAAATAGAAATGAAAATATATTGATGGCAGTGGTGAGTGGAATTTTTAAAGTTTTGGTGAAAATTTGAATTCTAATATTTGACTAATCATGGTTACCTAAAATTAAGATTTGTTTTTGTTGTCACCCCGCGATCACCTTGCTGAGTTGACAAGATGTTAATGGTAATTTAACACTACCTATGCAAGTAACGTGACGTTAGACAACCACTGAATATTGTCTCAGGATGCACCGATGATGATGAATGCGAGATCTTGGAAAGGATAGGAACACTGCTCATACATAGGAAAGATCAGGATGCCTATTGTGTTTAAAAAAGAGAAAATAGAATATGTGGCATCGCGTTGTTGACCGTTGTGTCTTTGACATCAAAACCTAGAGCTATGCATTGCAAAATCTCTTTGCATGGTTATTACTCATGTTTTACTAAGTGAGACCCTTAGATTAGTGTGAGAAATACAACGAAGAACTTCCAAAATTGTAATCTATTTATGCTTTGTCGTAATTGTGAGAATCCGGAAAGTATTAGGTTGCTTGCGTAAGTCTAATGCAAGCTAGTATAGGTGAAGATTTCGTGATTATAAACAACTTGTCGGTGCACCTTTAAGCACGACCACTCTAGTGGATTTTGCAGTCTAGGGGCTCAAGTGAAGCACCAAACATAGGTAAGGGGTCCCAAACCACTAGACACGTTGTTTTAGGCATGGTTTGTGTTCTCAAAATTTTTTTCCTATTGTTTATAGCAAACAAAGGGTTCCGTTTGACACTCATTTTTTTCCAGTTTTGAAAATTGGAAAAAATAAGCGCGTTTGGTAACCTTTTTTTTTTTTTTTCTTTCCTTCAGTTTAAAAAATTAGTTTTTAAATCAAGACTGTTTTTAAAAATTCCAAAAACTAAGTAGCTTGAGACCTTCTAACCTACATTTAAGTTTTGTTTAGTTTAAATAGTTAGTGCTAACATATCTATGAATTACTACTAAATAAAGTTCCAAGGCTTAATGTTCTGTTGTCACTTACAGGGAGTTTTTGGCATTTGTTTGTCCCTTCTTCTTGCACTCTTTCCAATGCTATGTGAGTCTTGCCCTTAGCTTGACTTGTTGTTGCCCTGCCTCATACCCTTTCCATTGTTATTTGTCCCTTCTTCTTGCACTATTTTCCCTTTTCCAATGCTATGTGAGTCTTGCCATTGGCTTGACTTGTTGTTGCCCTGCCTCATACCCTTTCCCTTGCTACTTGATGTATGCCCTACCTTTTCCTTCCCCTTACTCTGTGATGTGCCCCCTACATCCTCCCCAAAAATACAGCTTCTCCTGTTATGGCCTATTTTACCACAATTGCCACATGTTACTGAATCTAATCCTCTAAGTAACTTTGTTGCTTTTGACATGCCCTTGCTCTACTGTTCATCCATTTGCCTCTTCCTTACCCTCTTTGGCCTGCCTGGCTGAGCCCTATGCAAAGGGGGTTGTATAGGTGGCAGTCCTATCTCCACCCACATGTCTTGCCCATTCATTGGGTTGATCATCTCTTGGTATGCATTCAAGTATGCTTCTTTTTTGTAGCATGGGTTCACAAAGTTTTCAGGGCATTCACCTCTGTAAAATATACATGCCATTGCATGTGTACATGGAATTCCCCTTAACTCCCATTTCTTATAACTACAGGTCATTGCATACAAATCCACAGAAAACCTGTTGTTCTGTTGCACTACTTCAAATTTTTCATCAACTGACCATGTAGCTAGGCAGTTTGAGCAATAACATTTAACTTCCTCAAGCTTTGCTTGTACTTTGGGACACAAGCCCCCATCTCTTACAGCCTTCTTAATCCAATCCCTCTTATTAGATAATCTATTCATAAGATAAGTCCTAATCATCTCTAGCATTGTCAAAATGGGCTTATCCTTAGCATAAACAATAGCCCCATTAAATGCTTCACACTAATTGTTCATCAATGCATCACACTTGCACCAAGTGTCAAAATGAGACCTTGACCATTCATGAGGTGGCTTATCATCAAATCACTTGAGGGCATCTAGATTCAAGTGTTTCATATCACCCATAGCTTTTCTATACATATGATCATATGTTGCCTTAGCAGTAGCCATCAACACATCCTTATAAGCTATACCTCTAAACTCTGCCTTAAAATTGTCATACAAATGCTTTAAACAAAACCTGTGTTCTGAATTTGGCACAACATATCACTTAATGCTGCAACCAATCCTTTCTGTTTATCTGACAAGAAGTCCATGCACCCTGATTGTTAATCCCCAAATCTGTGACAAGCAATTGCAAAAACCAAGTCCAAGTATCCCTATTTTCTATCTCAACCACTGCATATGCAATAGGGTACATTTGTTGGTTTGCATCAACACCCACAGCAGCTAAAAGTTGATTTTCATGAGGCCCTTTCACATGACACCTATCTAACCCAACAAAAGGCCTACATCCTGCTAAAAATCCTCTTTTTAATCCTCCAAAGCAGATATAAAGCCTCTGAAACCTTGGTACATCACCATCTTCAGTCTTCAACTCAATGGTAGACCCTGGATTTGCCCTCATAAGTTCTTCACAGTAGTCCCTAAGCTTACTATACTTTCAACAATGGTCCCCTGAATCAGTCTCAAAGCCCTAGCCTTAGCTCTATACAATGTCCAGGGTGTCACTTGTATTTGTATGTCATCTTTTATTAACTCCCTAAATGCAAACAGTGACATGTCAGGATTGGCTCTAAAATGCTCTACATATCTCTTGGATAGGAACCCAGCATGTGCAAGTTTGTTTTTGTTTTTCCTACCACAAGTATGTTTACCAACAAATGTCTTAACCTGGCATGTCAACTCTCCTTTTATTAGAGCCCCATATTTCATCCACTCACAAGGGGGTCTGCAATTTGCCCTAACTATGTATCTCTCACTCCTTTTAAATAAGGGTAAATGCACTTTGGCCCCTGTACTATTTTCCGGAAGCGATTTGGTCCCCTCCACTATAAAACATTGTACTAAACCTACCTGTGCTATTTGAAAGTGCACGTAATGGATGGAACATAACAGATCTCGAGAAAATGTCATGATTACCCCTTTTTATACATTAAAATTTCAAACCGAAAACCATTTTCTAACTTTTTTCATCCTCCACCCTACCCAATCACCCATCATCCCCATACACACGTCCATCACACCCTCTACCCTACCCCCATACACCTATGCACAAACACGCCTGACGCCCCCCATACCTCGTTCTACAGACATCCACCCACTAAACCCAACACACATACACACACAGAAGACATAGAAAACAGACAGTCACATCAGACCCATTTCGACCCCTCTCACTTGCCTCCTCATCCCACTGTCCAAACCCCGTTCCCTTGCCACCGCGACACACACACACACTCACACAAACTCACACTGCACGAACATGCATACACATACTAGGGGTTCCCCCCACCACTCTCATTCCCCTTCCTCCCTCCCCCCTCCCCATCACCTACCACGACACACACAGACACACATACACAAACATCATGCAACATAAAACACATGTACCCATACGCACACACTCTGTACGCACACACCCACTCCCATACAAACAAATAGACCCACACGTATACTCACACTTCATGTATAGAAAATGAGACACCCAAACCCACTCGCACACACATTATACAGCAGGCGAGAGAGGGAGGAGGGCAGGGGGCAAGGTAGGGGGAGTTAAGGAGAGGGGGTTAGGCTAAGCAAAAAGGTAGGGGTAGGGGGATGGGGAGATGCAAAGGGGTGGGGCAGGGGAGTTCAGAAGGGTAGCATGTTGTGAGTCTGTGCGCATTTCTATGTGTTGGTGGGTGAATGAAGATGAGGGCCGGTGTGGTGGTGGGTGATATAGGTGATTGTGTGTTTAATGTATGGAGGTGGATGATGGGGGGCTGGGGGCGGCAGTTGTATAGGGAGGATGACTATGTCTCTTGGTGAGTGTGTGTGTGTGTGTGTGTGTGTGTGTGTGGGTGGTGAGAGGGGAAAACCGCGTCGGTTGTGTGCTTTATGTGTTTGTGTAGTGTGTGTTTGCATGACCTTTAAAGACCAAAAGGGCCTTTTGGTCTTTAAAGGGTGCCAAACATTTTCTGTCCAAAAAGTGTGTTAAGTTGGATGGAAACCGTCAATTGCGCGCATTTTCAAATAGTACAGGTAGGTTTAGTACAATGTTTAATAATGGAGGGGACCAAATCGCTTCAGGCAAATAATACAAGGAGTCAAAGTGCATTTACCCCTTTAAACAAGATATCCTTACCATTTAATATAGCATGTTGCCTAACTGCTTTCTTCAAATCCTCAACTCAGCCAAATTTCATCCCTAACTTAAAAACTGGATCATCTTTCTCATTAACCTTCACAAACTCAGGGTACTTGGGTTTTTTCATCTTGTTTCTTGTTCTCTGTTGTGTCTCATCATCTTCACTGGATAAACTATGTAGCTCATCAGAATTGCCACAATCTGTTTGGGCTTCTTCACTGGAAGTGACAACATTGCCATCATATAGGTTATCATCATCACTATCTTCAATACTTTGCTCACAGAAATTAGAATCTAGTTCATCACTTCCTTTAGTACTCTGCTCACCACTACTATCATGTTCATTTTGATCACCATCTTCACCATTGTCTTCCTCCTTAGTACCAGTCACTCTCACCTCAACTTCTTCCTCATTCATAGCAGCTTCTCTAACCTCAGATTTTTCCTCATAAACCTGACCCTCATTCACCTCAGGTTGAACCCTATTAACTGTGGCAGCCTCAGGAACCTCAGCTGCTTCCTCATTAACAGCAGCATATCTCACAATAGCTGCTTCCTCATTAACAGCAGCCCCTCTCACCTCATTCACCTCAAGTTGAACCTCATTAACTGTAGCAGCCTCAGGAACCTCAACTGCTTCCTCATTAATAGTAGCCTCTCTCACATCAATTGTTTCCTTATTAACAAGAGCCCCTCTCACCTCATTCACCTCAGGTTGTTCACCATTAATAACACTTCTCACCTTATCCACTTCAGGTTGTTCACCATTAACAGCACCACACAGCTCATTATCATTCTCATTAACATCACCTCTCAGCTCATTATCTTTACCATTATCTAAATTCTCATGTTTTAAACCTAGGTCTTGACCATCATTCTCATCATCAGTTTCAGTTATGGTGACTACTTTAGGTTTTGGCCTGGGAACTACATTGAGTGCATTATCTTGGACAACCTCTGGCTGTGGCAGATATCCACATGGGATTGGATGTCTAATATAAACCTGAGCTACTCTGTTTTTTGGCAATGTGCAATACATGTCAAAACAGTCTTCATCAGTTGCCATATGTACTAACCCACACTGTATATTACTCCCAGGAATTTTATAGTAGAAACCAACATGAGGAGCATACCCTAACATCATGCCTAGATTATCCATTTCAAATAATGACAATGTATCAGTACTTACGTAATCAATGTAATCCACCTTACCCCCAATGTACAAAACTTTAGGGTATTCTCTAAGTGTACCCCCATGGTAAAGCTTAATGGTAAAATAAGGTGAACCAAAATCTGCACAAACATCACAAGTGCGGCAAAAAAAAAAACTTAGTCAAAATCTAACGATATCATGCATTCCCGTTTCAATAAAATTCCTTATATCTCATGCACATAAAAAAGCATAAACATATATTGATCTCATAGGAATGAACATTTAAATAGCATATTACAATCCTCATATTGCAAGCATACAGAAACCCAACAACTTAACTAAAACGAGTTCCATGCATACAGTGATTTTTGAAGTGGACTACTAGGGCACATACCATACTTCGCAGTCTTCCCACCATGTCTGTACTCTGGAGGCATCGATCTTCACTAATTAGGAATGATTCGACCAACAACCACACCGTCGTTCTCCAATCTGTCAATAATTTTGCTCTGAAAACCCTAAAATATGTGGGTGACCGTTCTAAGGTGACCGTTCATACCAAAATTGGTTTGGTGCCTAATTTGAACTTCCATATAAGGACTCCCTTTACACGTGTTTACATCTCAGTCATCAGATTGGTTAAGATTATAATTTTGCTGGAAAATTATTAAAAATGACCTAAGAAGACGATTTCATCCTTAACAAATAACAGAATATGTGACTCCCGTTAATAAATTCCACAGATTGCAACATGTGTCAAATGTTGGGGTCTTGGATGTCAAGTTCTAAAGTTTGGGTTTCTAATTGCAAATCTTTGAAAATCTCAAGGTCTACGGTGCAATTAAGCCTAATATCTTTGTATCATTTTCTCACCATGTCAGACGAAAGAATGATAAGTTATTAGTGATTACCATTTAAATGTGCTAATAACTTCTCGCAATTCGTACACCCATATGCCATTGCATTAGCTTTTACTTCCATTACCTCTTTACTACTTCAGCCTTTTCCTTTTTTCTGTTATCTCTTTGAAGTGCAAAAGTTTTCATTGGCGTTGATCTAAAGTGATAGAAAATGGATTGTTTTATTTAAATAATCTCGCACTTTTCTTTTTACTAATCTTATATTATTGTGGATATGTTACATTTTCCGGTCTTTAATATTACACGCTAGTCACGTGTATCTACGATCATCGGTAACATTAAAGTGCTTGCTTCGATCATAAAAAGCTTTTTCATTTTAGTGATTATTGTTTGTCCAAAGGATACAGACCAAAAACAACTCTGAATTTTTCTCCTAAACAATATTTTTTTAAAACTTAATTACGAACCTAATTCATTTTGAAACTTATTTACTTGCATACCACACTTTTGAAAATCGTTATTTGAAATCACTACTTCAAAATAGAAATCGTTATTTCAAACAGAGATTTCTACTTTGAAGTAAAAATAGTAGAAATAGAAATAAAATAGAAATCAATGTTTGAAACAATGATTTTTACTTTGAAATTATGATTTTAAAAAGTAATTTTTAAAAGTGTAGTATCGGATAAATAAGTTTTAAAATGGAGTAGATTGGTATTTAAGTTTTAAAACAACATTATTTTGGAAAAAAACTAGACTCGGAACATTCCAAAACTTTCTTGGTTCTGCGGGAACAGCACAACCATGAGAGAGGCTAAGTGGCACACCACAGAAACAGTATGTCACTCTTTCGCCATCATTCTCTCAACCGCCACCGCCTACTCCTCCCCTCGACCACCACCGATACCGTCACCAAAGCAGGACAGGGTCTCACTCTCACCATGTCATTTTCTTCTTCCACTCCACCACCTTCTGTCCAAGAACAACAAGAAGAACAAACGGACCAGCAAAAGCTAGCCCAAGTCCTGAAATACCACAACCAGACCAAACACAACTTCACCAACTACGCCAGAGGCCCCCATGGCCTCGACTGGGCCAACCAGCCCAACCCCTTCCGCCGTTATCCCCCCGCCCCAGTCCTCCCTCTCCTTCACCCCACCACACCCAACCCCACCCCTCTCTACTCCTCTATATTTACCTCCCTGCCGCCTCCTAAACCTGTTACCAAAGGCTCCATATCCCAATTCCTCTACGATTCTTTAGCTCTATCCGCCTGGAAAACAGCCGGGTTCTCTACCTGGTCGCTCAGGGTAAACCCTAGCAGTGGCAATCTACACCCTACCGAAGCATACCTCATTTGCCCATCAATCGAATCAGTGTCAAACACCCCTTTTGTCGCGCATTACGCGCCAAAAGAGCATTATTTGGAGATCAGGGCCGAAATCCCATCTGGGTTTTTGCCAAAACACTTTCCTGATGGGTCTTTCCTGGTTGGGCTGTCGTCCATTTTTTGGCGGGAAGCCTGGAAGTACGGCGAGAGGGCGTTTAGGTACTGCAATCACGACGTGGGGCATGCGATAGGCGCGGTTTCGATGGCCGCAGCGGGGCTGGGGTGGGATGTGAAGGTTCTGGATGGGTTGGGGTGTGAGGATTTGGAAAAAATGATAGGTGTTGGAATGTTGCCTAAGTTTAAGATTCCATCTAGGCCAGTCAAGGGAAAGCTTCCCGAGATCGAATTTGAGCATCCTGATTGTGTGATTCTTGTTTTTCCTAATGGGATTGGTGAATTTGATGTGGATTATGAGGATTTGAGCGAGGACATAGCCGAGTTTGCGAAGTTGGAGTGGAAGGGAAAGCCTAATGTGCTGAGCAAAGAGCATATCTGTTGGGATATCATATATAGGACAGCAGAGGTGGTAAAAAAGCCGTTGAATTTACATGACAATTTTGTAGTTGATCCATTTCAGAGCAGTGGGGTTTTTAGGGAGAGCGCATACAAGGGTATTAGTTTGAGGGAAGTGGTTAGGAAGCGTAGGAGCGCGGTAGATATGGATGGGTTTACTAAAATGGCGAGGGAGACGTTTTATCAGATGCTATTGCATTGTATGCCCACGGGTTCGGGGAGTGGAGAGAAGCAGAGGAGACAGCTGGCATTGCCATATAGAGCTCTTCCTTGGGATTCTGAAGTGCATGCTGTCATGTTTGTTCATAGGGTTGTTGGGTTGCCAAAGGGTTTGTATTTTTTGGTGAGGAATGAGGATCATTTTGACGATCTGAAGAAAGCTACGAGGCCCGAGTTTAAGTGGGAGAAGCCAGAGGGCTGTCCGGATGAGCTACCTCTATATGAGCTTGCAAAGATTGATTGCCAGGAGCTTGCCAAACGCCTTTCGTGCCATCAGGTGCGTCAACTGTTTAGCTTCCTTGAATTGGTATACTTAATTCTTTTCACCATAGTTTTTCGTATGTTAACCATATACTCGAAAATTTAGGAGACTCGAAAATTTAGGAGACACGATCCATTGTTCTTGTACTGTTGAGACAACGAGGACTTTTATATGGCCTATTGTAGTTTAGTGGGTACTTTATTCTTTCTCAAATAACAATCTTACAGGTGAATATGAACTGTTCCTAGGATTGAGTTCTGGTGACAGATTTTGATTGAAAATGTGGCCATAAAAGGTTCCTACAATCTGCTTATAAGAGCTCTTAAACTTGGTTTAGAAGAAATTAGGATTCTTAAGTTTACAAGGTTTTAAGATGAAATTTTGGATTGCCAAACAAAAATTTAGAACTTGTTTTACGTTTAAGTAATTAGGAGTAATGTGGAAACAATTTAAGGACGTAAAAGCCACTAGGTCACAACGGCCAGCAGTATGACGCTACCACTATGGCTGCCATTGTCACCAACAAGTTTCAGTAGAGGTAACCTCCACCAACAAGTTTTATATCACCGTTACTATCAGACAGTACAGAAGACAGTCTAAACTGACCATTTATCAATTTAAGAGTAGAGCTTTTATCAGGCTTTTGGTGCAACTATCTTCTGTCAGATATTTCTTTTACTATACATAGCCTCTCTGGCACACATTACTCCTATTAATCTACCTTGGTGGACTCTGGCACACATTACTCCTATTAATCTACCTTGGTGGACTTGTCCTCTTTTCAATCTATTCTAAACCAGCGGCCGAATCAAAGGCATTGTACTTCCTACTGCAAAGGTTGCTGATATGTCCAACACCATTTGACTGGTCACGCTTCTCATGCTATTTTTTAGTAATACCACCACCATTAGTTACACCATAAAGTTTGTGTCATTTCTAGGCACTAAAATCATATCGCCGTTCTCTTGATGGCACAACTACGATTCACTTGGTCACTTTTGCCACTGCTAAAATCGGTGCCTAAATTTATTGGAAAAGCACTTTCCGCTTTTGCCAACGCAAATGCATCAGTGAGTAAAAATTCCAACCTTTTCTTTTGCTATACCTTGCCTTGGCAGAATCATCTGTGCTTTAGCAATTGGGCCACCCTGTCATGTAAAGGGTCCATTTTTTCAAACATGGGGATTTCATGCTTTCACTTTAAATCCACTCATACAAGAGTGTGATTGGTAACTACAAATTCTTCAGTCAACATTTTGCGATGAAGTTTAGACTAGACCATCCTTCCTTTTTGCTGGTTACAGTCGTTTGTTCTGTGTCATTTGCTTGACAACTGGTTTACTAGACACTTCTTAGATCTAAGCCGTGTGGACTCTAACTCTAAGGTGGCTGGGTGTTAGTCGTTGCATAGATGACGCCATTTATCTATTTTGGAATGAGTAAACTATTACAGAATGAATTGAAAACTTCTGTCTTTAATCACTCTTTCCTGAATAGCGGGTGCCTGAATAATTTTCTTTTGTTTTTGAGCAATTTCATTTAGATTTTGGCTTTGATGCCATGTAAAGACACACTGGCATGACATGGAAAGGTTGTCGATTATGTGTGGCTTGTTGAACTTACATCATAGACAATATTTGTGTAAAAGGGTAGCTTTGTAAATACTTGGCATATTTACTTCATAGTTTAGGATTAACATACAAGTCATTCAGTGAAAAGTCCATAAATAATTGAGTTAAAATACGCCGTTGACCACCGGATTATAATGCAAATTTCACTTTAGTCACTAGACTTCAATTTGTGTCGAAGTGACCACTGAATTCTTCAATTGACCCCAATTGGAACATTCTGTCACCTCCACAGGCCCGTTAACTCCCTTAAGTCAGCGGCAAGTTCGTCCCTTTCTTAATTGTTTAGGTGTTGCTTCATTTTTTATTTTATCTTCTTCTTCATCTCCCTCCCCCCAGCTAGCCAACTACCATCTCACACCAGCAGTCCACCACCGCAATCCCATAGCCACATCTGCTACCCCGCCCAAGCCTCGCTACCCACCTCCACCACCGCAACCAAGCAGCCGCTCCACCCAAGCCTCCACACCCACCACCACCACAATGAATTCATCGGCCCACCGATTACCACCACCACACCTTCATCACAGCCCACCACACCTTCTTAACTTCTGTTTGTGATTGTGGGTCTATTAATTAGTGTGTGCGTGCGCACGCTTTTGCGTGTGCCCGCGCGCGCGTGTGATTGGGTGAATTCAATCAGCCGGTGTGTGTTGTGCGCGCGCGTGTGATCGTGAGTGAATTCAATCAGAGAGAGAGAGTGTGTGTGGGTGGGTGAATTAAATCATTGTGTGTGGTTGCGGGTGAATTAAACCACTGTGTGTAATTAAATCATTTGTGTGTGTATCTGTGATTGTGGCTGAATTCAACCAGTGTGTGCGTGAGTGTGTGTGATTGTTGGTGGTGTCGTGGTTGTGGTTGGTGGTGGAGCTGTGGTTGTGTTTGGTGGTTGATGGTGGTGTTGGTTGGTGCTGTGGTTGTGCTTGGTGGTTGGTGGTGGAGCTGTGGATGTGCTTGGTTGTTGGTGGTGGTGTTGGGTTTTTGCCGTGGTTGTGCTTGGCGGTTGATGGTGGTGTTGGACTTATATAGGGGATCTGGGGCGCACCGGCCGGTGGCAATGGTGCTGGCCAGTAGTCCACGATCTAGAATAAGAAAGAAGGAGAAGAAGAGGGAGAAATTAGAAAAGATAGTGACAGAATTGCCCCTGGATTAAGCCACTTAACGGACTTGAGGCTGACAGAAGCTAACGAAATGACTTAATTGGATAAATTGACGTGTCCATGGTCACTTTTGACACAAATTGAAGTCTAGTGACTAAAGTGAAATTTGCGTTATAGTTTAGTGGTCAATGGCGTATTTAACTCTAAATAATTTAGTCTGTTTTTCTTTTCCTTTTTCTATCCTCTGCCTTTTAGCTATAAAATTTTGCATGCAGGACATTGCTGGTGATGGCTGTTTCAGCCTGGGCATGTTGGCTCATCTCTCACCTACTTTGCATGATAAGGGTGTATGGATGTATCCCCGACTATTTTGGGAGACTGGGGTTCTCGGACAGGTTTTGTACCTTGAAGCGCATGCAGTTGGCATCTCTGCTACCGGTATTGGCTGCTTCTTCGATGACCCAGGTATGTGTTTTCCTTATTCCCCCCTCTACCTAGGCTTCTAATAAATTTTCCTGCTGGTCATTGTGAAGTTTAGTGTCAAGATATATGTGATTCTGTATCCCAAATGCTTCGCCAGGAGTTGGAGCTGGTATGAGTAAAGATGTTCCTTTCCTATTGTTTTGAGATGCACACAGGAGGAGTGGATCTAGTTTAGCTATGCGAAACACTATCTTCAAAGATGACAGTTGAAGGGGAATAACGATAATAGAGCTTTGCTTTCTAGTTTATGCAAAGAATGCAAGACTTACTCCATGAATAAACGGAGTCAAGAATCAAGCTGTCTTGGGTGCTAAACATCTACCTTTTGGTGCTCAGAAGCTCATCAGTTAGCAGGCAACCTAAGATCTACTCTCTTGCTCCTGTTGAAGTGTTGTGAAGTCCCTTCTAGTACTCTGCAGATTTCACAGCGGTCGCACTTTCCCCTTCTATTTAGAGGAATTAGCTTGATCTCCTTCCTCCTGCGGCTGACCACAAAAATGAAGACATAAAACGCAGTGTTATCAATGAATTACCGGGCAGTGTTTTGGACTATATCTGCATTATTGTTGCGTATTGGCTGAGAGCTGCCGTAAAGGGCCGAAAAATAGGTTAGGAACATCCTGTATGATAATACATCTAATCCATGAAAGAATCGAAATTTAGGTAGCAGGTTTGGAGACATGAGCGTATCATTGTAGAGATTTGGCCGGATTATCAAAGTTGAAGATTGATCTGGTTCAATGGAGAAAGGACAAGGATAATTGATGAGCTTGATGCCTTAGTTCAGTGTTGTTTTCTGAGTTCGGGCATTCAGAGATAGATGGGAAGGGAAAGAAGGAAGTTCTGCCAGCAGCTAGTTTGGCTCTTAGTTGCACAAAGCGGGGGCGGGGACGGGGGCGGGAGCGGGAACGGGGGCGGGGGAGCGTAAGAACCTAGAAGAATTTAAGGTTGGGAGCGGCTTGAATAAATAAATTCGTTAGAGTATTACCATTTCTTGAATATAGCTTGATAGAGGAAGGGAGAGAGGGAGGGAGGGAGGGCAACAACAAACAAGGAGGCTTTAAGGACTTGAAGGAAGAGAGAAACAAGGAATTGAGCCGAAAAGGGCTTGATTTCTAGGTACTCTCTCCATGCATCTCTGTCCAGTTGAAGGGATCGAGTTCCCATATGAGCTTGGGACGAGATCCCATGGAGCTCCTAACTTGGGATCGCAAAAACGAGTTTCCGAGAGAGAAACGTCACCATATGAGGAGTTTCCTGCAACTAAGGTTTGGCTAAACTTTGGAATGAAACTGAGAGCAGTGAAGAGCTGATAAGGTTCAAATTGCTGTAATGAGCTGTTAAACGGGAATTAGCAGGACTAGCTTCAGCGTATTACTTCCTTTTCTCTCGGAAGCTATGATTGTGGGCGGGACTATAACCGAGGAAATTATAGTAGCCTCGTTCACTAATTTATTGATTTTAATCCAGCTGTTAATTACGGCTGTGAGTTCTTACGATTGAGAGTTTGAGACTTAAATCTGTAGAGGCACGCCCAAGTATCTTTCTGTCTGTGGACCTTTACTGTATAGCTTCATAGCTCAATTGTGATCTAATACCCAGTCCGATAGACAGCTCATTATCAAATATGGCTTTACCAGCCATGATAAACCAGTATTCAGCAAAGATAACACGATAAGCATGGAACTGGGCACCGGAAGCCCTGTTTAGAGGTACAGTATCTGGATAAAACTGAGAACCACTCCATCATCAAGAATAGGTCGGGGAGATGGGATTGTTGAAGTAGGTCGGGGAGATGGGATTGTTGAAGTGGCCAAGGCCCATAGCTCTAGGACAACACCTTCCATGCAATCATTGAAGCTGATACTAAAGTTAGCAGTTCTGGGACTTCCGACTAGGGCTGTAAATGAACCGAGCCATTCACGATCGGGTCGTGGTTCGTTCTCCACAAAACTCGTTCGCGTTCGTTCTTATAATATACGAACAGAACATGAACAAGTTTTTAGGGCTGTTTATTAAACTAGCCCAACATGAACACTCTAAAATGTTCACAAACGTGTTCCCGAACAGCTCGTCTAAATAATAAATTAATTATAATATTTTTACAAAATTAATATTTACATAAAATCATAAATCACATAAATTAAAAAATTAAAGTTGAATGCCAAGCCTTTTAAGTCATCCCGAAACTTAGCCCACTTATAATAGTCTAATCCTAGATAATTCAATCTATGAAGCCCAACACTTGAAAAAACCCTAACTATATAAACTAACCTAGACCTAAACATCACAACTCAGTTAAGTCACACAGCCGCATTCTCTTCGTCCCCTACCTCGTCGCGCACGCACACACAAGCAGATCGCACATAGCCCCCACCCTCTCTATCTCTCTCTCTCTTCACAGACGGACATCGCGTCGCGTGTCTTCGCCGGAATCAACTTGCGTCCCCGGAGCGCAAGATTCAACCTGCAAAGTTGCAGATCCGCAACTCCAAGTTTCCGATCTGCAATGCCATAGCCTGCAAACGTCGCCGGAGTGCAAGATTCAACCTGCAAAGTTGCAGATCCGCAACTCCAAGTTTTCGATCTGCAAAGCCATAGCCTGCAAAGCCAAGGGCCCAGCCTAGCAACCTCGAATGTATCAACTCGTTGTCTCTGTCTTGATCGCCAATCGATCGAATTTATTTTTCAGTGTTTTTAATAAATTATATCTTGATTGCTTGAATGATTTGAGAAGTTTGAGTAAATTTAGGGATTTGTTGGAAGTTGATCTCGAACACGAGCCGAGTTTCCGAACTCGAGTTCGACTCGTATTGTTAAGTGAGTTGTGCGAGTCGAGTCCGAGTTTTACAGTCACGAACTCGAGCCGAGTTCGAACATTGAATTTTTTGCTGTTAACAAACTCGAGCCGAGTTCGAACATTCCAAAAATTAAACGAACCGAGTTCGAACACACTCATGTTCGGCTCGAACTCGGTTCGTATACAGCCCTACTTCTGACACCTAGGAAGCACGGACACCTCTTATAGGACGAGGTATGGTGTCCGACACTTACCGACACCTCGACACCTCACCGACACCTCCGGACACGTGTCCGACACCTCTCAGCGGTGTCCGAATTTATTTATTTATTTTTTAATTACCGGACACTATGTCGGACACTATGTCGGACACCTCTTGAAGAAGTGTCGGACACCTTGTGAAGAAGTGTCCACTCGTATGGGACCAAAATACAATATTTCAAATTTATTTAAGGGATAAACCTGGGGTTTTTAGAAATGAACTTTTAGGCCAAACCCTAGTCAAATCGACCCAACAAAAGGTACCTTCTTCTCTATCTCTCATCTCTGTATTTTCCTTCTTTTTGTTGCCAAAAGCATCCAAGCTTGCCAGTCTAGAGTAAGATAGGTCAACATCTCCGACCTGATTTACAGACCACCTGACTATATAAAATCTCTCCTTTATGCCTTTGGTCTCGTGTCTTTTTTTCCTTCTCTCTTGTTATTGTTGAGATTCTAATCTTGGTACTGTTGAGACATTCAATTGCTTTCTTGTTGCCGACCTTTTTTCTTGTTACTATTGAGACTATTTCATGTTACTTGCTTTCTTTCTCATCGATTTTGAACAAAATTTAGTTGCTCCAATTGAGATGTGTGTGTGTGTCTCTCTCTCTCTCTCTCTCTCTCTCTCTATATATATATATATATATATATATATATATAAAAAAATTCTGCGGTGTCCTGCGGTGTCCAAAATCTAATTTTTTGAAAATTGCTGTGTCCGGTGTCCCGGTCGGTGTCGGACATCGGTGTCGGACACGGTGTCCGTGTCCGTGCTACCTAGTCTGACACATTGCATGATCTAACCCATAACAGTGGTAGGATAGTCAAAACTCTGAAGTTAATTTGGATGGTCTCTTCTTCCTGAGTGAGCGAGTCATTCGCCTTCATGATGTCTAACTCAAGAGCCCTTCTTGATATCCCTTTATGTATGTGCACTTTTTTTGTCTGCTGAATGGTTTCTTTAAAGAAAATGAGAGTGGTTTTGGCCTGCGATTCTGCAAGAATGTTTTCTAGTTCGAAGGATTCACATCTCAGGCCCGAAAGACAGAGCTTTAGCTGGACCCTGAGCAGAGACACAATGGATGACTGATTTTACAAACCTTGTAGGAGTAAAAAGTCCATAGCACATACACGTCACACACTAGTACTCTCGAAGCATTTGTACCTAACACAAGATCACCATTTAACCTCAGTGGCAATGACAGTTGTGCTTTTACTTACGCAACTAAACTTCTAGATCTACCAAAAACCAAGACAACAACAAGATAATCTCACCCCTACATCTACCAGATCTGAGATCAAGCCCTATTACCAACCAAAGAATCCATTGTGAAGAGCAGCAACCAATAACTGCACATCCACATCTCAGAATTGCCAGTGAAACAAGTTTGATGCATTCTCAGGGAAATCACGTTGCGGCCAGCTGAACAATCATTGTCACCCTAGGCTACCGACCACTACTCGATGCACCTCCAACATTGCGCAACCATTGCATTCATGTACCGTGCTAGGACTTGAAACCCCGACTTAAATAAAGTTGCCTTACGCACGAGTAGATCAATAAAACCTCAGTCCAAACGTACAGACGATAGAAGCCACATTCAACCATGATAGACAAATGGGAGAGCATAGATCCCAAACAAAACCGTGGATCGACAAGGTAGACCAGATGGGAGAATCTCCCAGATGAACCTCAAAGGGACAACGAAATAACGCACGAAACGAGAAGATTGGAATGATGTGTATTATAGACTATAGTCATCTGCGGGTGATATGTACCACTATCAACCTCAATGCATTCCTGTCGAAATGGGCACTCTTCTTGGCTCTCATATGTCAGTAAAGAGGTTTTCCTGTGTAATCGGTTATGTTGCTAAGAACTCTCCAGGACTAGAAACATAGATCAAGTATTGTCAAAGGAACAGGAATAGAACCACAACCCTATGTTTCAAGTCTGACTTGGTATCCAAGGCTTTACTCAATGATCTAAAGTGGCCAACATCGTTACTCAGTTATCTCTGCCTTGCCAAGGACATTTTTTAAATTTATTGCTTATTGTGATTTTTCCACATCGGCCATGCACCTGCTTGGAGACGGGATTTGACCTTGCGCACAAGCAACATAGCACTTTCAAGCACTCAAGGTTCAATTTCTTCATGTGTATTAGAAACCCCTTCCTTCAGTGCTAGGCTGCTAGCTATTGCAGGTTTGGAAAGTCCATTTTTTTCTCCTGTACCTGTTATCTCTATAGAAGTACAAGAGGTAGCCATAGAAGTCAAATTACTTACTGTATCCTTACCTTTTTCCTGGCATGCACTTATTTATGGAGAGGTCAAGACACTGGAGGCAAAAAAGATGGATGAGGACATCTGTTAGGAGGTGGTCGTGGCACCAACTAGAAAAATACTGCTCCATGGGGCAGTGGTAAAAAGATATTGAAATAGGGGAGGACCTGATTGCTAAAAATTTAATGTGGAAGATAACTTTGGATGGTCAATGAGCAGAGAAGAGGAGCCACGCAGTAGAACTTAACTAGTTTGGGACAAAAAATAGTTTGAGCACTCGGAAGAAATATCTTCAGATAGGCAAATGCAAATACTTTAGCAGCTTGCTTGTTGTGGATTTCTGGAGGTAAGTTAATCATGAGACTTGATCTCTTTTTTTTGGTGGGGGGGGGGAGGAATAGTTGGCCTTTGTAACCATTGGCTAACTCTTGGTCTGAGGGTATACATTCTTATCTCTAAAGTTGACCTAATATATCCCGAAAGGTTTCTGGGGTATAGTAAGCATGGACAATGTTACACACCGATTTGTACCAAACTATTTTCAAAGAGAAAACAGGCATGTAAAAATGTTAAGAGGCATCCTCCGACCAACTGTAGCTACATAGTTCAAGTGCTCTTACTAATGAATCCATTAAGAGTTGAACATCTACCCATATTTTTTCATCATGGATTTTGGCTATCTCACATGAATGCAGAATTTATCTTCAGAAGACGCTTCTCTCTTGTTTGACACCTAAATTAAGTTGGCCGCCTCTATATATTCAGAATGATGCTCATACATAGTTGCCCATGGGCCATTGTTGTATCAGGGAAGTTCTAGTTTCTTTGTTGCTCTTGAAGACATTGAGAATCCCCTATGGAGAAAGTGTGACGACAGGAAAGCAATCCTAATTACAACATGGATTCAAGGCTTCGTAGTTGAATCAAGAGACTGTGAGCAGCATGTGGGTTTGAGAACTATAAGTGGCAGAAATTGAATTAATTATGCTTTTTTGTGGGAAAGATGCATGCTACCGATTGGTTGCAACACTTGTTTACTTTAAGTTTATAAGCAAAGTTGCATACCTCTGTTTCTCAAATATATAAAAATATGGCCAAATAAGAACATAAGTTGTTATTCTTCTTGTATTTGACTGTTGATCGATGTTATTAGCTCGGCGTCTTGCTTTATTTATTCACGCTCAACTATGTAGTGCAACTAAATGTTCTCTCTTGTTGCTCTTTTGCAGTGCATGAAGTTCTTGGGTTGAAAGGATCAAACTATCAGAGCCTTTATCATTTTACAGTTGGAGGTCCGGTCGTGGATAAACGGATAATGAGCCTACCTGCATATCCAGGCCCTGGGATTGATGCATAATCAAGAAGCAGACCGTGAGCGCACAAGTTCGAGAACCTAAGCTGATAGATTGAGAGTTCCAAATTGATAGGTCGTAGACACGTACTAAGCAATACTTAGGGTAGGTTCTTGTTAGTTCCCTGCAGATGTGTAACGTGTTAGAGTGCCACACAAGTGTAGTTTCTCTGCAAGTTGGTAAGATTTGGTAAATGAAGAAGTCCGCATAAGATTTGGTTAGATTTGCTGTATATATGAAAATCGAAGTTGAGAGAATGTTGCCACCCTCACTGCCTACGTGGACATTCTTTCCTTCACGTGGATAAAAATAATTTGATTTAGTATAAATTATTTTTACCCTTTTTATCACATTATTTAAGTCTCTCTCTCGCGCGCGCGCACACTCCCACACCTCTATTCGTATATAAATTTCGGTTTTTAGAATGCTTTCCCTAATTTTTCTCCTACGTTGACTTACTTTCTTCTAATCACTTTAAAAACGTCATAATATTCTCCTTAAATTTTTTGGATTTAATCAATTATGAAAGTACCCTCAAAATCAGTATCTAAGAAAATGACACCTTAAATATCTCTTTAAACTTGATCTACTTCTGTCATCATAACCATTGAATCCATAAAACCTCTCTCAATAATTTCTCCTTTTAAATCTCTCTCCTTTTAAACTTTACTGATTACATATTCCTAAAATAAAAATATAAAAATTTACACTAAAAAAACCTCTCCCAATCACCTTCGGTAATCACCATTGCCGGCATAGATGACCAACATCTGAGGTAGCATATATGCTCTTTTAGAACCTTCACTCTTTCATATTTTAGTTGTTGTATTTCACGCTTTAGCAAACAAAAGGATTGTTTCATGCTTATGTGCAAAAAAGGGGGATTGTTTTGGTAAAAATCTTATCTTCAAACTGGATAATCAATCATGTATTACCATTTATTACGTTCGTTTAATAATATGCACGGTCAAAAATCAAAGTAGTTTCATCTGCCAGTTATTAATAGTTTAATCAACATGTGGGAGCATTGGTCATATTTTGGTACTTTTTATTTACCTTCTGAGTATTTTTCATAATGTTAATATGTGGCTTTATTTGCTTAGCAATTTTAGAACGTTTATAGAGTACATTTTCATACATTTGATTGGTCATTTTTGTTATTTCTCATAATCTCGATAACTTGGGTGATTTTATATACTTTGAGTAGTATGTTTAATTTAGTTTTCTATGCCATCACTTTTTTGAAAGGATCCATATTCGTTTCACTCAATGTGATTTTGGGTTAGGAATGAAATTTTTTATTCCAACGTATATTAACTGTTTTGTTTGATTTCTTCACATTTGTCTTCTTAATTGATATAATTCTAAGTTCTAAATGTACATCTATTCACGTGTGTAATGCGTGAGATAAAAACTAGTTATATATATGAAAGTCGAAACTGAGAGAAAATTGTCATGTTACTGCCTACATGGACGTTATCCTAACTCGTCACATGGACTTTCTTATTTTGACTTTTTGAAAACTTTTTTTACTTATTCATCTTTGTAATAATGGTTTGGATTCCCTTTTTATCGAGTTTTTTTTCTTCTAAATAATACATTTTAAATATTTAATTACCTATCTACTTTATTTTGAAATTTATTTACTCGCATACCACACTTTTGAAAGTCGCGATTTAAAACCACGACTTTAAAGAAGAAAACGTAATTCTAAATACCGCTTTCAATACTATATATATATATATATATATATATATATATATATATATATATATATATATCTCATTTTATTTGTCAAAACAAAATTGAAAGAACGTTTGGAAAGAAAAAGATATTGAGGTTGGGAAATAGAAATTGCATTCGAAAACCACGTCTTCAAAATAAATCATGGTTTGCAACAACCTTTTCAAACCAACGTTGAATAACAGAAATTGCCTTCAAGAACCATGTTTTCAGTAGAAATCGTTATTCCTAAAAGTGTTTTCTATTGAAGCCGTGGTTTTTAACCACATTTGATGTTGAAATGAAAATTAAGGTTGAATAATATAAATCGCTTTCAAGCGTTGAACGTTTGCCCTAATCCCAGAATTGAAATACCCAGCAATGGTGTTAAAAGAGGACAGAAGAAAAAAGAAAGAAGGAAGAAAGAAAGGAGAGAGAAGAAAACTCACCTAGTGCAACTACTGGTGTAGCCCAGCCGTGAGCAAGAGCTGAGGAAAAAGAAAGAAGGAAGGAGGAAGGAAGGAAAAAGTAAAATGGGTTCGGAACACACAATCCCAAACGCGCGCCATTTTTTTTTTCTACAGTTTCTTCTTTTCTTAAGTTTCTTAAATTTTGAGAATTACGCAGAAAATGAAAAAGGAAATAAAAACGTAGTTCTAAATCACGTTTTATTCTTTTAAGTCGTAGTTCTAAACCACGATTTTTAAAAGTGTGATATGTGGGTAAATAAATTTATCTCTTTTCTATGTCGACATATCCCACTTAAAAAATGTTATTTATATCTTGCAATTTCATTAATTCTTAAGATTTGTCAAAACTAATTCTCTATATATTTCTTTTAATCTTTAATATTTTCTATCGTCTAGAGAAGCCCAATATTCTCTACCAGATTAATATAATCACTAATATTACTATTTGTTAGGACATATTATTTCAATCATTTCATACCCTATTTTTTATCTTCATTTATTGCAAAAAGGCTAATAATTATTACTCAAGATCATTTTTAACGACAAAAAATAATTTAAAAACCCGTATAAAATGGTAAATTTTTTTTAATTATTATGTTGTCACTATCAATTTTGACATTGTTATTAAGCATTTAGGTACGAGATCTTTGAATTATTACTTTGATGTTGTTGTTACTTTCGTATGCAAGGCACGGGATCAAAACTAGTAAGCTTTAAAAAAGAATGCATGAAATCCAAATAAAATAGGTCAAATTCACTTTAGAAAGTATGGCGGCCTAAGAAGTGAATCATCGCCCTGAAGTAAACGTTCGTCGAGAGTTGGGACTAAGAAGGCTTGTGGGAAACCCACGATGGTAGATGGCAAAGACTCTTAAATGCAACAATGACTTTTTCACAGCTTGTTTGCTAGAAGAAGAGACTTCTCACAAAAAGGTTCTTGATAGATACCCCCTTATTTCTGGTCATTGCACTCTAATATGCATCTTGAGTGAGATGAGGAGATGTAACAGTTTTACCGACAAAAGATGCGCGTGCTTTGTTGCCTTTTTCTTCAATAGTCCTCTTGGGCGACATTTCATTGGCAAGATCCAGACTAGTGGGTACTCCAGAATGCTTGCCCAAGGCGCGTTTCTGAGTCTTCTATGATACTGCTTGAAATGCTACATTCTGTAGCTCTATAAGAAGGTCTTCTCATCTGTGCAAACTAGATGCTTCAACAAATCTGTCACCTCTCAAGTCCAGTCCATGGTACATGACCTGATACCTCGGGGATGCTCCCCCGAAATTCGACATGGATCACTAGTTTGATTTGTTCAAGGAAGCTGTCATCCCCTCAAGGTGATCACAGGTCAGCTCCAATCTCTTCAGGCACAGCATGACAAGGTGGCCTTTTTCTTGGATACTGCTGTGGTACTTACTTTCGTAGTGGTGGCAAAATGCCGCAGCAGATTTGAGATAAGTATCTTTGCACGTGAAGAGGCCAAGCCAAGAGGACGCTTCATTGACATTTGGAACAACTCTGACAAAAGAATTGCATAGACTTAATCAAGAGCCATAGAACCAAGTCGTTAGATACTTTGATTTTCCCTATTTCTCCGACGACCTTTCTTGTGGTTGCCATTAAACTCCCAAGGGCTGCAACGAAATCCTGATCATGTGATCTCCACAGCAAGTAAATCAATTTCAAAGAGCATGTTCTTTCCAGAACAGAGGGAACATTGGAACACATTGATATCAAAATTGAGGGATTTAGTACTTGAATGAATCCAGGAAGAGACCAAGTGAGACCCCAGCCTTCCAATAATTAAACATGGTGATCAGGTCTTTTACCTTCTTGAGTTCAGAAAGAGAAGCTCCATACATGAGGGCTCCAATCGCCTCAACCACAGTCACAGCTAAAGCAGCAGATAGAATGTCCCAGTCCCCAGTTTGCCCTATAACAGTCGCAAAGGCGGTAGCACAATAAAATCCCACCAAGAAAAACAGTAGTTTCACGGGAAAATCTCTCTTTAGTTCCTTAATTCTTGCAAACAACTTGATTTGAAAAGCTAGGATTGTCCTCGTAAGTCTAGTCCCGCTTCTGGTGCTATTTGTGGATGAAGGTGTAGATCCGCTTCCACTTACGCTGCACCTGATAGACCGCAATCCCCTCCTATACAATCAAAAGCAAGACGAGAGATTATGTGCATGTAGGAACTCTAGATAATGACCACAACACAGTATGACATATGCTATTGCCAACCACAATACATATCACGTATGTCAGTGCCAACTTAAGACGTTCAGTGCCAGCTAGTTTACTTATGTACTAAACATGAAAGGGCATCATTCCGCCATTATGGGTCTAGTGAGGGCGAGTATATGCAGCATTACCTCCACTTTTGTAGAGACACCATTTACCTGCTGTGCCAGAGACTCACCCTCATACTAGAGCTATAGTAGGACATTTTTTTTTACATGTTCCTACCAAATATATTTAACTATTACTAATATAAGCATCTTGAGACAAGTAACTTACTTGGAACTCGTGACAAAATTAAGTTGGGCCTCCGTAGACACACACAGTCGAGCATTAAGCATATAACCAAATAAAAATGCAGTTCTATGAAGGTAAGCTGCAAAGTGTAGAGCAGTAAATCGCGATCTGAAACTTTCAGCAGTTGGAAGCCTTGTACTTGTTAGATATCCAAGTGATGGCATTCTAGTTGCCTAGGAACCTGCAAAACAACTCGGGTTGTTGAAAATAATGACAGTAGCTCAATAGGATGAAGATTCTTCATCAACGGGGACGGGGGGTGGGGGGAGATGTGGGGTGTACAAATGTAAACTTTCCCAACAACTTAATGACAAAGAAAAGAAATTGGAAACAGGAAATACATAGAGCCAAACAATTGCAAACTATATGAATAGATATCTTGGAGTTAATATCTTGAGATGCTTTGCGTTAATTATTGGCAATGAATTCCCTTCAGTTAATTAATAGCAAGAACTGAACAGAATGGAAAATAAAAAAAATGTCAGCATAGTTTTTTGACGGAAAGGTAAGAACAGAAGCTTGAACCCGCCGCCCCTCTGTTGGAGATGCCACAGAAGGAAACTGGCATGCCAGTTAAGCGCAAAGCTTCAGTGGCCAACAGTGTAAAAGCATTAAGTTGACCTAAAATCTTCGCCAGTCTTTCCTTTCTGCAGTGGCTGAGTTGAATTTTGACCTGTTCTTTTGCCTGCCATTTTTCATTTTCCAAGGTCGAGTTTGCTTAATTGAAGCTAAGCCGTTCAGAGAGCAGGGTACAACCATACAACTTTCTTCCAACAAAAGAGATTAGCCGCTTAGATCGATTTAAGTCAGCAAAGTATGGAGAGGTCAATCAATGGGAGGGTAAGCCGGCCGCAATAAAACTTGTACTTCCAATTTAAATCATGGAACAACTCCAAAAGGAGTGAGCTTCTACAATTAGCACCCATGCGAAATGAGTGAACGTCGCACCCCTATTAAGTTTATTCAAAGGATGCCTTATATGGCCTTATCAAATGGAGTCTGCAGGTCAGGAAACATATCAGGGTTCTGGAGAGGCTGCATTTGTTCCTGCATAGCATACATAGCTGCTGCTGCTCATATTTTTCAGAGCAAAATATATTCGAAATCTATATATTCTATATGGTTTAACAATCATACACAGCCTTAAGCCACTTTTGTAGGGCATTAATCTCTTTAGGCCATGGATATTATGATTGATATGAACATGTTGGTCGGCAATTGTCGGTCTAAGCAACCTTTTCTATACTTGGAACTTTTTTGGTTGCAGTAAATGGCTTGGGAGTTTAATTCACATAGTTTAGTGTTCTTCTCTGAGAGATTTAGCTAATAGGGTTAAGAGTTTAGGTACCACTTTACTGAAATTACTCTTGCAATACTAGAAATTATAATTATCATCAAGGCAAGAACATTCTAGTGGTGGCATAATCATAACAATGATTATGGTTATGGTTATAATTATGATTTGAAGTTGGTAGATTATGATTATGATCATGATTTGAAATCTGGCCAAAAATATATTTTTCTCTCTCTTTTGCTTTTCTTTCTTGCTTATCTAGGTGCAATAGACTATAATTTGAAGTTTGCAGGCTTTCTGGTCTGATCAATTATTCGACATCTCCCATTTGATCTCCAACAAAATTTCAAGCCCAAAATTATCTTTCCCAACTATGTTTCTCAACTTTTTGCTGCTCCTCCACTGATGCATTCATAACCTTTCATACTTTTGGTCCGAAATTATATGCTGGAGAGACAATACAAAACTTATGGATTGTCTCTCCAGCATATAATTTATGGCTCATTCATATCCTTTTCTCTCTTGATGATTGGAAAGCTCTTTCTACCTTTTTTTGGTTCTCTTTCTAATTATTAATTCGTAAACTCTATTGCTTTTCTTCTTGTTCTAGGAGAGCCATTCTCTTTAAGCTCACAATTTCTTGTGCTTGCGCATTTTTTCTCTATATGTTGACATCCTGCTTTCAGTCCTATAGATGGCCAAATGGCTTGCCTTCCATTGGCGTACCGATTAAAATGGAAAGATCTCTTGTGATGGAGTTACATGCATTATGGAGCAATCATGAAGATTCTTACTGGACATTTGGGTTTCTTATTATTTTTCTTTGGGTTAATTTTTGTAACCAAATACATGGAATTTTAATTTAAAATACCATGTGTTTCAGGGAGGATGTTATATAATGCTAGATCATTCTAGATAGATTTGGAATAAGGATACAATTTAGATGAGATTTCATTAGTTATCTTTTGAGATCATATTGTTAGGTTGAGATAATTGGTAGATTGGAATTATCCTCCCAATCTATGTCTAGGTGTTTGTATTCAACCAACCAATTAATGAAAGCCTATTTTATATTTCTATAATAACTAATGCGAGGATAGGTTCCTATAGTCCCAGTTGAATGCCAGTCAGGAAGGCTATCGAAGGTTAGGAAGGAAAGAGGTTCAAACCTCCCTTCCTTTTGCTTTGAATCTGTCTTGTTCAACTCCAAGGACCGACAGAATGTATGAGGATCCTGCCATTGCAAGGTCAAGATAGGATTGTGTTATACACAGCCCTGCTGCGCAAGAGGCTATATCCGAATTTTGAACCCGTGACCTCCAGATCGCTATTGAGCGATCTTAACGCAGCACCAATCTCACCACCAACCTAGGCTCCATCTGATGTTAGAGAAAATATCAGATATCAGACAGGTCTACAAAATTAACCTTCTGATGAGAAAGCACATGTTCTATAATAACGTTGATGGAGGTCACTCCTTGTCTGATATCCGGGAAAGGCTTTCAGGAAACAGGTTAACTCCCCAAATCTCATTCATCTCATGTCACGTATGGTTTTTCCAGAACCTGAAAACACTAGAATTACCCATGATAACATTTTTCTTCCTTTTTTTGGTTAGGCAAGAAATTGTTTAAGAAAACAGCCAAAGAAGACGAACCATAATACCCTACACACGCAATTAACCACCTATGCGCAGCAAGAAAGCGTCCAAGAATTCTACGAAGGCCTCAGATGACTGAAAACTGCCAATCAGCCAAAAAAGAAAAAGCAAATGACAAAAAATGAGGCCTTAAAACCAGGCCTTTCAAAATTACAAACACACCAAGACACACGAGGAGGGATTAAACCACGCAATTTAGCTGTATGTTTCCGCCTCTTAACAGAGACCACCTCCGTAACATCTCTACCACCAACCACGGCATATCCAATCAAATATGCAGAAGAAGAAAGTACCATAACCCAAAGCTCTCTGGCAGCTGAACAATCTAGCATGTATCCTAACATGATTTGGTCTTTTGCTACTTCCCTAAGTATTTTAGTGTCGTCACTAATATCAAAATTACATGCTTTAATTAACTACCTTGGATAACACTTCATTGATTTTTTATGCATCAATTTATCACATTCACTTAATTCGTCAAGACGGTACATTGTAAAAATCCTTCTTTTTTCTCCAACGTCTTTTTCTCTGCGTCAACTAGAGAAAATGGATCAAAAGCAACACCCATCTAAACATGGTACTAAAAATGGACTGTAAGGATTAAACAACTGTTGAACGCCTTTTCTTTCATTACAACAGATATGTAATTTGAGCAAAAAAACACGAGGGTTCCTGTATAATGGTCTGTTAATCCAGTATTTGAGTCATCAAAGTCGTTTATGAAGCAAAACAATGAAGAGGCGTGAAGAAGAGCGTACCTACGACATCAAAGTTGCCAGTGGAAGAGTGCTGCGGCGGCTTCTTTTTCATGTTATCAAGGATGATAAGGAGGCAAATCTTTGCCTGTGGAACACAAAGAAATGTGTTTATGTGGCCCAACCACTTAACCCACATAAACCCAACAGAAGTAACAAGTAGAGATAGTCGTAATTTCAAGTAAGATAACTTAAATGTTGTTTCATTTCCCCTTTTTTTGATAACATCCATTGTCAAAGATGTAAATATCGTTTCATCGAGATTACTATTTTGCAATCGACCATGTTTGCTACTCCACCATTTACTACTTTCGGTGTGTTTCTCCGTCATCAATGTCATACTAAAGGGTCTATTGTCAGGATTCGGATCCCTTACTGCAGGAGTGCTGTGACTAATCATAGTCGTCCAACCCAAATTCAACGCACCACCTTTTGTCACGTTATACCGCATATTAGCCCGTGGGTTGCATCCCTCTCTCTATCTTCCCAGCTGGAATCCCCCCCTATCTCTCTTAACACAGCACCCCTGCTGTAACAATGGGTTACAGTAGGAGACTCGTGTCCCTACTATCATACAAAAGGGCCTACAGTTAAATGTATTCGTACGGAAGAGATATCGATGCCGTTTCAACATTTATAATAATAATGTATTTTTATTTCTTATTTCTAGAAACATTGTATATTAAAGCATTATCTTTTACTTGATGGATGGATTAAACGTGAGTGAATTTTACTAATGCGGCCATAATAACCACAGACACAGACACAGACACGACAATTTTTTTTAGATAAAAGGAAGGTTGGCCCACTTGCTAAAGCATGTATGGCTGTAGCAAAGATTGCTTTGAAATGATCATATTACCTGCTTCTAGAACTATATAATGTTTTTGCAAAACTCATGTGTGCTTAGACATTAGGGCTTGTCAAAAAGAAAAGTGCTCCAACGAGACTATCAAAAAAACAAAAAAGAGTTTGAGAATATGGCAGCACCAATATTTCAAAAAAACACTAAGCGTACGGACTATCATGTACAACGTTGAAATGATATGTACCAAACCCTACGGTGCAATAGTAACCACTCTGCTCTATTTTCTCAATAAAGAATGAAAGACTCTCTCACTTAAGAAGAAAGAGCAGAGTGTATGGAGCAAAAGGAGGGAGATCCTCTTCCCTTTATACCAACAAATAGAAATCACCAAAAAAAGAAAAAGAAAACTTTTGCAATCCCCCACAATTTGTTGATGGCAGAGTATTTTTTCTTAATGAGGTATCATCATGCATCGCATAATGTAAAACATTGAGAAAAAAATTTCAAATATATACAAGTCCACCCATATTGCGAGTTCAAACTTAAGAGTAGTGATTGTAGGCATCCTCGATGCGTATGCGGGGGTTAAAAAGCACTAGATTTATTGTTACACAAGTATATGATAATATATATATATATATATATATAGAGAGAGAGAGAGAGAGAGAGAGATTACTGCACTATTGAGAACTCAAATCACCTAGTGTCCCTTCCATTCTAATTCGTGAAGATTAGTGAGAGTAATTGGTTAAAAAAAATGCACGGAAGGGATGGTGAAAAAAATAAGAGGATTAGAATTGGAAGTTAGTTACTAAAAGAAGGTAACAATTACTACGTGTGCTAGTTACCATGTCTCAACAAAGTTGAGGAAGGCATGTGCTAGAGGTAAGAAAATTTTCCACATAATTATTATTAAATATTTTTGGACATGTTTGAAGCATTGGAATAAGGGTAATATTCAAAAGTCAAAAAAATCAGTAAAAGCGTGCTCTCCTTTAGTATTTGTATAGATATCCGGTGAGGTAAAGTTACAAGAAGAAAATAGTTTTCGTGATTATTTAGCCGAAGGAGATAACTTTCTAATGAATTCACGCTAAACAATATCCTACACCAAAACTTTAGCAATTAAGACTATGATGATGATGTCTCACATTGGACATGAGATTATTTGTTATTTGCCATGTAAGTCATACCGTAAACTCGTAAAACGAACGCATAAGTCCTACTTTAGCTAGCCCATTTGAAGAGACATTGACCTGTAGTGAAGCTGCAAACTCATATTATTATACGTGGTATTAGAGCCGACTTTCAAAAACTGGAGTTTGACTACCCAATCAGGTTAAGATGTGGGGAGATGAATGGAATCTCGAAGTGGCATTGAGGTGGTGGAAGCTCCATCGTGATTATAGTGTAAGGTGAGAGGTCATTGAGATAAGAGAAGATGGGTTGGTACGAGAGAGAAATAGAGGACCTGAGAGAAGAGAGAAAGAGACAAATAGTGGGCATTTATTTGTAAAATTTTATAACAACTAATCTTATAAGCGATTAGATGAGAATTGGGAAAAAAATTAGATTTGCATCATTCATTTAGCGATGTGGACGGTGCAAGATCAGATTGGAACATGGAGACTTTTCTAGCACTTCGTATGAACCAACCCCTTTTAAATATATTGTTCATACCCTATTCTGGTCGCCCCCCAGGACCCGCTAAGGGACCAACTTTGCGCGACACATCACCCAGTCAGCGGTCAACTTTTCAATGCTCAAGAGCCGGTCAAAGCAATGCATGCCCAAGTCACGTGAACCGCTCGTGAAGCGACCTCGGCGTTCCTTCGACCTTGGGGGTCGGCCATCCCAAGGGGTCGGCCACCCTTGGGGGTCGCCCATCCCAAGGGGTCGGCCACCCTTGGGGGTCGGCCACCTGCCTTGACGATCGACGACCGACGACCGTCGTTCGCAACCTCGCTCCGCCGTGGTCGCGACCACCGTCACTCTCGGCCGTGTTCGTTCGTCGCGATGACCGTCGCCCGCGGCCACGCTCCGCCATAATCACGACGACAGTCGCTCCGGTCCGCCGGTGCCTCGCCGCAGTTTGTCGCCCACGCACCGTCACCACAATGACCGTCGTGCGCGCCCACGCGCCACCTCTACGACCTTCGTCGCACGCATTCACATGACAACTCCGAGACTAGCCCCGTCGCCAGAGTGCCGTTTCCTCAATCCACGTCGCCCATGTTAACTCATCGCGCTCTCTACAACGCGCGCTCAATGCCAATGGTCACTTGATGCTCGTCACCGACCGTGCACAATTGCCACGACGACATCACTAAGTATAGCCTCGCGACGTTCGTCGCCGCGCCATCTTCATGATGCGTGCTCCCGGCACCAAGTATATGCTCCGCAACCTTCGTCGCCGCACCCATGCGCCATTCTTATCGCCTGTGCCCCGGCGCAAAGTATTGCTTCGCGACGTTCGTCGCCGCACCGCTTGCATGACATGTGCTCCGGCACCGAGTATTGTCCTCACGATGTTCGTCGCCGCTCTCATGCGCAACAATCATGATACAGCCCCTCCCTGCAGGACGGGCTGTATGCCGTCACCAGCTCAATCAAACTACGGCATGGGCTGAGCGCCATCACGGGCTAGCGCCATCGTCGGCTCAATCAAACTACAGGACGGGCTGTAGGCCGTCGCCGGCTCAATCAAACTGCGGCATGGGCTGAGCGCCATCACCGACTAGCGCCATCGCCGGCTCAATCAAACTACGGGACGGGCTGTAGGCCGTCGCCGGCTCAATCAAACTGCGGCATGGGCTGAGCGCCTTCACGGGCTAGCGCCATCGCCGGCTCAATCAAACTGCGGGACGGGCTGTATGCCGTCGCCGGCTCAATCAAACTGCGGCATGGGCTGAGCGCCTTCACGGGCTAGCGCCATCGCCGGCTCAATCAAACTGCGGGACGGGCTGTATGCCGTCGCCGGCTCAATCAAACTGCGGCATGGGCTGAGCGCCTTCACGGGCTAGCGCCATCGCCGGCTCAATCAAACTGAGGGACGGGCTGTATGCCGTCGCCGGCTCAATCAAACTGCGACATGGGCTGAGCGCCTTCACGGGCTAGCGCCATCGCCCGCTCAATCAAACTACGGGACTGGCTGTAGGCCGTCGCCGGCTCAATCAAACTGCGACATGGGCTGAGCGCCATCACGGGCTAGCGCCATCGCAGGCTCAATCAAACTATGGGACGGGCTGTATGCCGTCGCCGGCTCAATCAAACTGCGGCATGGGCTGAGCGCCTTCACGGGCTAACACCATTGCCGGCTCAATCAAACTACGGGACGGGCTGTATGCCGTCGTCGGCTCAATCAAACTGCGGCATGGGCTGAGCGCCTTCACGGGCCAGCGCCATCGCTGGCTCAATCAAACTGCGACATGGGCTGAGCGCCATCACGGGCTAGCGCCATCGCCGGCTCAATCAAACTGCAGGACGGGCTGTAGGCCGTCACCGGCTCAATCAAACTGCGGCATGGGCGGTGCGCCATCACGAGCTTAGGATCATCGCCTGCTCCATCACCAGGGACTGGCCCTCGCAGCAGGATGGGCGCTAGCCGCATCGTTTATGCGTGCGACGCCCGCTCGGGTTGCCCTTCCACGCGTGCCACACGCAGGGGGCTTATGTTCATACCCTATTCTGGTCGCCCCCCAGGACCCGCTAAGGGACCCACTTTGCGCGACACATCACCCAGTCAGCGGTCAACTTTTCAACGCTCAAGAGCCGATCAAAGCAATGCATGCCCAAGTCACGTGAACAGCTTGTGAAGCGACCTCGGCGTTCCTTCGACCTTGGGGGTCGGCCATCCCAAGGGGTCGGCCAGGGGTCGGCCACCCTTGGGGGTCAGCCATCCCAAGGGGTCGGCCACCCTTGGGGGTCAGCCACCTGCCTTGACGATCGACGACCGATGACCGTCGTTCCGCCGTGGTCGCGACGACCGTCACTCTCGGCTGTGTTCTTTCGTCGCGATGACCGTCGCCCGCGGCCACGCTCCGCCATAATCACGACGACCTTCGCTCGCGGCCGCGCTCAGCCGTAGTCACGACGACCGTCGCTCTCGGCCGTGCTCCGTCGTCACGATGACCGTCGCTCGTAGTCACGACGACCGTCGCTTGTGGCCGCTCTGTCGCCATGATGACCGTCGCTCACAGTCGCGCGCCATCCACGCAACGACCCCTGACGCTCTCTGTCACATTACAATACCCCGGCACCAGGTAAGGACTCGCGACAGTTGTCACAGCGCCCATGCGCCACAATTAATGTCTCGTGCTGTAGGCACTGCGCCTATGCGCCACAATCATGTTATATGCTTACGGGATAGGCGACTCCTCCAGGACACTATCTCCGCCAGGGTGCCTGCGTGACTGGCCTACGTGCTCTGGCACTGGGGGCTCGCGTCGGCACCCCTAAGGACTATGACCCCCGGGTCACTCCGAGATGGGAGCAGGTCTTCAGAAGGGCATCTTGCCTAGTCCACCTGGCAGCTGGGCGTCGGGTCTTCCCCACCGCTGCCAGGCCTGTAGGATTCAGTAAGGGCTTGGACTGGAGGCTGGGGCAACGGGCTACTCTGACCATGCTACCGCGGCATGATCAGTCTCCTCAGACAGGCAGAGAGATGTCGCAAGGGCAGGGCAGCACGAACTTAGGGACCGGCAGTCCCAACGGAGGATCAGTGCTTTGGCCCCCCTGGCGACGTGTTGTTCCCGGGGGTGACACATGTCAACTTATGACACATGCACGTTTTTGCCTATCAATAGTGGACTTTGGAGCTTTTTCAAGGATCTTTCTCTCATTTGAATTTTTCACTTTCTCTCTCTAAAAGACTTTCTCTCTAGAATTCTAGTGAGAGAAACACACTTGGACTCCCGTCTCCGGATCCTTGACGCTGCACCCTTTTCACGGATGTAGACTGCTGGTCCTGTTCATCGTCGCCCTGCCTGCGCGGTGTTGCCAGCCCTCACGACCTGTCTGGGGAGCCTTGCTCTCAGCCCTTACGCCGTCCTTGCTGTCTCCCGCGTTGCCTACCTGGAAGCTGACTCAGACTGCATCTTTTGTAGCACCTCCACGTAGCATCGAACCATTCACCGCATCACCATATATATATATATATATATGGGTCGTGATCCATTGATAGCGCTAGCAAGTTGCTAGCGCTGTTTTGCCGTCCGCTACATAATGTAGCGGACGATAATTTACCATCCGCTACATTATGTTGCGGACGGTAAAAAAATTCGTTATTGTGGCGCGCGATCTGACCGTCCATTCTCGCCCATAAACGGCCAGATCGCGCTAGTAACTTGAGTTAAGTTGTTAGCGCTATCATTTTATCATCTCCACACACACACACACACACACACACACACACACACACACATATATATATATATATATATGTCAAACTAGGCTGATTCAGTTGAACATCTTGTATTATCAAACAACAGTTAAAAGAAGTTTTTTTGGCTATGTATGACAGATGTTGAAATTGAATCTCAACGAGAATGCTAACACATAAGGAAAAGAGAATCCGTTATCGCACATCGTTTGGTGAGATAAGACTCTGCCAAGAATCTCAAACATAAATCTACTTAACTAGTTTGTTTTTTGAAACGTTGTCATATATAAGATAGTGACTCAAAGATTCAGCTAACCGCCGAGCTAGTTGTTATGCTTTTAAGCAGTCTAATTCAATACTAGATCTTGTTAATCAATCTCCCAATTAACCTGAGCAAGCAGGTTGTTATCATTTACTCCGGTATTTCTTGAAGCTTGTCCCCGCCATCAAATCAAAACTTAGTTAGAAAGACAAGGAATTTTCATCGCCTTGTGCTTGGCTTTGAATGTGATCTTAAATCAAATTACTTCACATCAAAGGGTCAAAGTTCCTCCTAATAACCAAACCAAAGTGTGGGTTATAGTACCAAATGGCAGTCAAATTACTTTACATCAAAGGGTCAAATCAAAGTCAAAGTTGCTCGTAATTAGCCAAAACCAAGGTGTGTGTCATAGTACCAAATGTCACGCGCGTAATAAGTGGTTAGAGACGGGAATATCAAACGCCATCATATTGCCAAACTAAGGAGTAATAATAATCACACGCACCCAAAGAAAATTCATAAAGTGGGAGGAAAAGGATTCTTGTTTACACTCCCTGCTATTCTAGGGCTCACTTTTTGTCTGGACTGACCAACCAGGAAGGTCGACCTTGCTCCTCTGGCGAATCTCCGGCCAGATCTCCGATCAGGTGCTCCATCACCTCGTTACTGTATTTATGCGCAGTACCGATGCCTTTACGTTCTGGGTTTGGCTTGTTTTTAGCGTCTGTGTGCTGTCTGATTTGGGTTCTTCTATCATTTGTCAGTATTTATTAAACCAAATTTTACCGTGGTTGTCGTTTTTTTTTTTTTTGCCATTTCTTGACGTGTATGAAACTAAAAGGCAAATGGGTAGGAATCAGGTTTTGGGTTTTTAGGGCAGACACGCTCTCTGCTGTTTAAAGAAAGAGTCTTTTTCCAGGCGGGTTTGTGCGCCTCTCTGCGTTTTCTGTGTGAGTTTCGTGTTGCTGAGTTACATATTCATAGCTATAAAGTTGAAGTATTTCTAAGAAAGGTGGTGCTTTTCGGCGCGTTGAACCGCAGAGGATGGAAAATTTTGTTACTGGGTTATGGAATCAGGTCTAGTTGAGGTGAAGGATGGTGGTTTTGAGGTTTTGACGAGGTGGGGGTTTAGTTTTTGCCATACAGGACATGGCAGAAAGAAGTTTTGAGAATGGTGTGACTGTTTTTTACTGCTAGACAGCTGATGATTTCACCCTCATCCCGAGGATACCTTGCAGCATTACTTGCTTCAAGATAGGTCTTGAATATCTATTGCAAGTGGAAGAATGCATTGCTTTTACCTGCTGTAATCTAAGTGGCCTGGCAAGGAAAGCATTTTGTAAAAATTCGTTGCCCTCCGAGTTGTCTGTCATTTGTCAATACGGAATCTATATCCAAACAAGACACTTACATACTGTTATCTCAACAAGCACAAACCTATAGGGGAAACGTAATAATGATGCATTTATGGAGCATACACTCACTTCGCGTCATATTTAGGTCTCACTCTGGTTAAAGGCACACCACATCAGACAGAGAAGCCCTATGCGCAGTAGGAATAGAATTAATAAGCTGATCTGCTAAGGCTCGCTGTTTTAAGCTAATCTGCTGGTGACTAAAGTTGAAACTAAATGCGAAATTCCGGGGTTTTGGAGTGTCATACTTCCTGCTGCTTAAAGCAAGAGTCTTTTGTGTGCGTGTGCGTGTCTGCATGCGTATGTTTGAATCGCCAGAGGAATAATGATAACCGTTCCATATTGAAGACCCTTTGAACCATTGCTTACTTTTAGATGGGTCATAAATGTCTATGATCTATCTAAGAGTACATTGCTTTCACCTGCTATACTTGAAGTGGCCAGGCATAGAAAGCAACTGTAATTTACAAGATTCGTTGCCTTGGAGCATTGTCCTGCATTAATATAGCCGCTCAATTGAAAAAGACTTTCTCTTTCTGTGCATCGCTTGACAAGCGAGATCTTGTATGTCTGGGAGGAAACCAGATAGTTTTTGCATTTATGAAATATTTGCCATCATTTTTTGGTCTTATCTTGGTTAAAGGCACACCGAATCGGGCTGACAATTCATATGCACTCTTAGAGTAAAATCAATAAGCTGATCTGTTGAGGGTCCCTGTTTTTACTGAGCTGGTTGATCTTTCCTCGCAGCATCTTGGGGTTGGTTGTCTCTCTCTGGCTTCGTCTCCGCTCTCTTCTCTCTCTCTCTCTCTCTCACCCCTCCTTCAAGATTCCATTTTTCTGCTTGATCTTCTTCATGTTGTCGGTCTTCATTGTACTTTTCTGAATCTTCCTTCCGTTCTTCTTTTTTATGGTCTTTACTATAGCTGTTGCTATAATCAATATTCTTCTTTTTTCTTTCCAAATGCAATGAACAACCCACTTCTTTTCCTTTTTGAATGTTACTGATCACTTAATGCTAATAACAGATTACGGACTATATTTCATCTGTCTTTTGTTTCTCAGTGTTATTGTTGAATTTAGCCAAAATGAGATGCTGAAATTTTGTCTCGAATGCTTTTCCCTCTGTGACTGTACCAATATCCAGAATCTCCCATCTATGTTATTTTATGCACTTAAGTGGTAGTAACACAATTACAAATTAGCCAGTTAAATACTGTGAGTTCCAACTTTCCATTTCACTATACTCTACAACTAGCTGTACCATAAGATTGTGGAGGAGCCGGATTCTCACCATTACGGAGAAGGTGAAAGCGGTTGCTCTGTGTTTCGAATGGTTGAGTTCAAAATCATCAGGCAATGTGTGGAATCTTGGCAGATACAATGGTGTGTTGGGTTTTGTGCGAAAAAACCAGACAGGTGGGCCAAGTAAAGTGAATCAGTAGGCTACAGGGCAAATTTGAACACGATATTCAAACACACAAACTTAGATTTTGTTTTTCTTGTTTTTATAAATTTTAGAGTAGAAGGCATAAATGGCCACTGAACTATGACCCTTTTTTCATGAAAGTCATTAAACTTTCTTTTGTGCAATTTTGGCCACTGTACTCACAAATGTGTTCAATTTGGCTATTCCGTCAACCGCGGTTAAAATCTCTCCGTTAAATGGTCATGTGCTGCGCGCATGATCCATCAAGTGGGGCAAAATCATCCATCTTCTGCTCTCCTTTTTAATTTCCTTTCCTTCCCTTTTTTTCCCCCATAATTTCCGTTCCTTTTTTTTTTTAAATTTCACCAGCAGATCTGCCTCTTTTCCCTTCTTTCTCTTAATTCCCCACCCCAAAAAAAAAAAGAAGGAAAAAACAATTCTTCATTTCTGTTGATAATTCACTGCGTTGTACCCAATTTTGTGATTTCAGTTGCACACTACACGCCACACATATAAGATACTGAGCCCAAATGTGGAACTAGTAATTGCATCGAAACAAGCATGTACAATTCAGTGTACTAGTCCCAACCAACCAATTATATACAAGAAAATAGATCATAAACGGCAACCCATGGTGCACAGATGTATAGCCAAGGACCTAGGAAACACCCCAATTCAGGGGACACAATCCTTAACACCCAACAACCTAAGAACAATCTCATTAGGTCGAACTGGAAATGAAATAGTACCAAATTAGCAGATTGGTGTCACCTTCTCTCTAGCCTGATCGCTATATCCATCCGCCACGATTCTCAAAACCTTCTTGAACGCAAAATGCAAGCAAGTAGACAAAACAATCCAACCGATCACCTCGTACGCGATGTCATAAGCCGGATCGGACCACGACGGTGACGAATCTTCCCAATCCACCCCTCCGAATCCCCCACAACTCCATCCGCCACCATTGCCGCCGCCAAACAGACCATCACCATTACCCCCGTTGCTAAAGAACCCACTATCTTCGCCTTCGGAACTGCCACCGGCCAGAGATTTCCGCTTTATGCGCCACTTTTTCGGACGGACTTGTGTGATGGATCTTGAAACTGTACTTGACAATCGGCGGCGCGACGGCGTCTACGGGAAAGATCACAGAGAAGATTTGGAGGTTCCGTGCGAGGTTGTGGCGGTAAAAGAGAAATTTGGTAAACCCTAGACTGTGGGTGGCGGCGACTGTGGCGGCATCGGAGATTAGAGAGATCTCCATTTTGCTGGTAGGGGGAGGGAGGGGGGGGGGAAGAGGCTGTTTGGCAACGAGGGGTTGGGGTGGGGGCTGCTGCTGTTAAATGATGGTAGTGGGTGTGGGTGGAAGAAGGCAACCAGAAAAGAACACTAATGAAGAGACGGTTTTGCCCCTGTTTTAATGCCTCATGTGCGTGGCACGTGATCACTTAACGGAAAGCAGTTAAGCCTGGCTAACAAAATGGCCAACTTGGACACATTTGCGAGTCCAGTGGCTAAAATGGCACCCCAAAAAAAAAAAAGTTTAGTGACTTTCGTGAAAAATGGGTCATAGTTCAGTGGCCATCTCTAAATTTTAAGAAGGCATCTTTATCTACAGACCACGAAACATGAAAACGAAAACAAAGAAAATGGTATTCAAAGAGAAACTTATGGCAGATTCTTTGGCTAATGATTTGGAGGAGACTGTTTAGTCAGCTGTTTGATCTTTTACTCTTAGCTCTTTAATTCATACATACTTGCATTATGTCCCACTTGTATCCTTCAGTGGATTAGCTTATTTATCCAAAATAGTGCTGGCCATGATTTTATGTAATTTTGCCTATATTGCATTTCTTCAGATGCCCATCTGGGGTGCATCACTCACACGTGCACACAAAAGTTGATTGCTTTGCAGTCAATGGTTGCCCATGCTGGCCGTCGAAGTGAAGTATATTATGCATTGACGTGAACTAGTAGTGCCTGTTGCGCAGAATATTGCATTAAAAAAGCTTTCGATAGGTAGACGCTGAATCTCTCATCCTGCAAATGAAGTGGCTGGATTTATACCGTTGAAGTTATCTTCTTTAGGAAAATCATCATAAATACATTTTACATAAGATGCAGCAAATTATCATGAGTTCATTTCATTTGAGATAGAGTACCCCTTGCCGAGTTTCCATGGGTGCACCATACAACTTTGTTCAGGCTTCGTAAAATTGGATATGTTACTCTAACAACTTCAGTTTATTGAGCAGAAATTATTCAACTTTTGTTTCATTGCGAAAAGGATACCATCAGCAACACCTGACATGAAATTCCTATAATTGCATGTTGTTTTCTATAGACTATAAGACGCTATTCCATCATCTGCCATGGGAAATATCAGTTCCCATGTGACATTATTGTGTTGGTTGTACTAATAGTATTTCATGAACAACCAGATCTGTGCTATTTGAGAGAGTGCCAATGCAGTTTTGGGTAATGGACTTGTTTAGAAATGATGACTTCTACATTATGGAGTTTTGAATTTAGTGAAGCAGTGCAATTTTATGGATTTTAATTTTCTAGCTGCATATTACCCTGATGAAGAACAATGAAAAGGTTTTGTCACTAATGTTTTTACTAAGCAAACATGTGGTGGTAGATTAACCTTGCCATATTGACTGCTCTTTAACGGTGGTCACGAATGGCAGTTTAGACAGCAAAAAGAAGTAACATAGAAGAGAAAAGGATTAGTAAGAACAAGGGCTTCAGGTTTGCTGGATACATTGCACGGCTAGTATGCGCTTTTTGTTACGGCTTCTTAGCCTGCCTCCGGTTTTATGGTATACGTATGATTTAGTTGGTTGTCTTGGTCTTGTTTTTTTTGAGTACCATTCTAGACTGAGTCTAGAGCTGCTATACATAACAAGGATTCTAGAGATTTTAAGCGTCCACGGAAGCCATTATGTCTTCTATCTTCCTTTCCCATTCTTTCAGAGGCCTATTTTCTAGGAATGCCCGTTAATTTTCTTTGGTGGCTGGGCTGTTGGGAAGGGTTCATTTTGTTAGGGCTTTGGGATTCCTTTTGACACGAATAGTCTCTGCATGTTTTCCTATTAGGAAGTCTCAAAAAGCTTGTCAGTGGTGGAAAATTCAAACTTAAGTTATTACTACCCCCCACCCCATTTTGGCCCATTCTTTTAATGAAAAGTTTATCAAGGCTCATTTCCAATAAGATAAATGCCATCCACCTTTTAACAGAAAAGTGTGTGAAGGCTCATTTGCAAATAGGGTAAATGTCATCCAACCTTTGTGGAAGTCTCAGAAAGTTTGTCGATTGTGACAATTCAACCTTCTATAATGAGTTTACCTCATGGAAGCCCTTTTTCATCCGAAAGTATGATTCACCTCTAATGAATGAGGCAACGCTTTCGAATTGTTGGTACCCTTTGTCGTGTGAGATTAACACAGAGTACTTAATTGGTAAAGAAAAATGATCAATAAGCTCTACCTTGCATGAACATCTTGATTTGGATTGATTGGGAGCAACAAAGGAGACATTCATGTTGTTAGAAACCTACTTACCAGAATTTCAGTGCTGTGAGAAATTTTGTTCTCTACCCCCACCCTCAAACAAGTTTCAACATTGGTTTCTATGTTGTTCTGCCAGCTTTTAGAAGTTTGCTGTTTTTTTGTTTTCTGAAAAGAAAATGTGGTTGATAGAATTTAAAGTAAAAACTTCAATCATTTCAAAATCTTGTTTGGGTTGTCCAAGATGGGTTGTACTTACTGGATGCGATGTTTTGGTTAGCACTTAGGTATGTGCTTGTGTAAGAGTCCGACACTTGTGGATACCATCAAATGCGTGTAGGTCCCTTCTTTCATGTGTCTTAATTTTAATTACAAGTTTCTTTCTTCTTTTTTTTTTTTCTAAACACTTGGCCGACCCCTCTTGGCTTGCCAATATACTGCATACCTTGGTAGAATAACTTATAAGTGAAAGCATCATAGTGGAGCTATTAAAAGTATCTACGACTGGCTCACAAGGGAAACGACTGGCTTGCCAATATACTGCATACCTTGGTAGAATAACTTATAAGTGAAAGCATCATAGTGGAGCTATTAAAAGTATCTACGACTGGCTCACAAGGGAAACGACTGCAATAACCTAAAGGGAAAAAAGAAAGAAAGCTAATGATTGTATGGCTGACCCCCAAGATAAAAGTATAGTTGACTCTAGACTGATACTGATGAATACATACATTACATTGTGAGATTGCAAAATGCTTGTGTACTATATCGTTTGCACATATACAAGTTGCAGCATTGTATGTTCTATTTCGAGCATATCTCCTTATTTATGTGCTGCCAAACCAGACCAGGCTTCATGTTTGTGATCATTGTTTTATGACATGATATTTCATGTTTCTCCATTGTGAAAATTTTGAATGTTCTGGTATCAGCTGTAGGAGTTTTAAGATGCTTTGTTTTTTTGTTGAAGTGATGAAATGCTGTGGATCAACTGATCCAAGCATTGCAAAAGGTTGTGATGCACTTTTTTGCTTGGACCATGGTGAGACACATCAGGTGGGAGTTGAAATGCGAGGAATAAATTTTGAAGAATGCATACAGTAATTTCCTTTAAGGATGACTCGGGCAACGTTATTTCTTTTAGCAGTTTGATGAACTTGTGTTGTAAATGATTTCCTTCATCAGTATGCTTCTTGGTTTCCATTACGGTTTTTAAAACTGTCTGTTGATCTGTAGGTTATTTTCCTTGTCTTTTTTTGGACGGATACTTCTTCAATTTTCTAGCCATTGGGAGTAGCAATGCAACCCACTGGAGGGAGGGACACCCAACTCCGTGACAGCAATAGCCAGAAAGTCCACCCTCAACCAATGGAAGAGACTAATAATCAGACTCCAGAAGCTGGAGAAGCCCTAGTATCCAAGATTTTTACAAACATATCCTCTCTGAAGTCGGCTTACATTCAACTCCAAGCCGCCCATACTCCATATGACCCTGATAAAATCCAAGCTGCCGATAAGCTTGTAATATCGGAGCTAAAAAATCTCTCAGAACTCAAGCATTTCTACCGAGAAAACAACCCCAAACCTATTTGTATTTCTCCTCAGGACTCACGCTTAGCCGCAGAGATTCAAGAACAGCAGAGCCTGTTGAAAACCTACGAGGTTATGGTAAAGAAATTTCAGTCTGAAATTCAGAATAAAGATTCTGAAATTATTCAATTGCAGCAGATGATCCAAGAGGCAACTCAGAAGCGAGCAAAACTGGAAAAGAATCTCAAGCTTAGGGGCTTGTCAGCCAGAGAATCAGAAGGCTCAGTTCAGGAAAATGGAGTTTTCTCCACTGATTTAACCCCTGATCTTTTCAAGTCAGCTGTAGACGCTGCTTCCAGGGCCATTCATGATTTTTCCAAGCCATTGATCAACATGATGAAAGCTGCTGGATGGGACCTTGATGCAGCAGCAAATTCCATTGAACCGGACATTATTTATGCAAAGAGAGCTCACAAGAAATATGCATTTGAATCCCACATTTGCCAGAGAATGTTCAGTGGATTTCAGCAAGAAAACTTTTCTGTGAAATCAGAGTCTCTTGCAGTCACTAAAGAAAGTTTCTTTCACCAGTATCTTGCTTTAAGGGAATTGGAGCCTTTAGATTCAGTAGGTCAAAGTCCGGATTCCATGTTTGGAAACTTTTGCCGGAGTAAATACCTAGTTGTTGTTCACCCGAAGATGGAGGCTTCATTCTTTGGAAATTTAGATCAGCGGAACTATATAATGGGGGGCGGACATCCGAGGACACCTTTTTACCAGGTGTTCCTAAAACTGGCCAAGTCAATCTGGCTTTTGCACAGGTTGGCTCATTCGTTTGATCCTGCAGCCAAGGTTTTCCAGGTCAAGAAAGGAAGTGAATTCTCGGAGGTGTATATGGAAAGTGTGGTGAAAAATATCGCTGAGGATGAAGGTGATCAGAAGCCAGCAGTTGGGCTAATGGTGATGCCTGGTTTCTATATCGGTGGCAGTGTGATTCAGTGCCAAGTTTACTTGACGGGTGTGAAGGTTGTCGAGTGACTTTTGTTCTGTATACTGAATATTCGCCTAAATATGTATCTATCAAGTGTGTTCATTACTTTGTGTTACCCTTCAAAAATATGTTGTTGCAGTGCCTGTTCTTAAGATGAAATTACCCTTCTATGCTTGTATCCAGGTCCCTTTCATTATGTATGCTTAGAAGAAGATGGTACAACTGTTGGTGCTTTTGGTGCATTTTAGCTCATAGCCCTCTATGCATATCATACATGTACTTGATTAGATCAGTAGACAGGCATGGCAGAACTAACAAGCATGTGCGCACATGATTATTGCTGAGACGTGCTCGCTGCCACCATATGGACATTATACCTTGAACTATCTTGTCGGTACGTAACACAATGAGTCTTCTGACCTGAAAAGTATTAGTAGCGACAAAGGGGCTGTTTGACAGCCTTTTTTTTTTGCTCTTTTTTTGTCAAGCTTTTTTGTTTTTCAAAAGTTCATGGAACTTGGGGTGTTTGGTTGGGTTTCTCTTTTTGTTTTTAGGGCCAAGACTTTAAAAACTAGGCCCATTTTTGAAAAGAGCTACAAGCTCTTTTCTAAACCTCTTTTTCACGCGGGGCTCAAATTGTTCTTTAATGAGGTCGATGCTTCGACCCTCACTAGCAACAGATTGCTTAATTTCTTTGTTGGGTATAAAACCAACATAATTCCGGACTTCATCTCTTTCATTAGCATTGTGCTCGATCGGCCGCAACTCTCATGGACTCCACATCCCACCGCGTCCATCACCTCCACCGGCCACCGCGTCCATCGCCTCCACCGGAGTTGTTACCGCTGGTCATCGTTGTGGCTGCGATGCCATGATAGTAGCGGCGCGGAGGCGATACCGCTGGTTGTGGCCATTTGGTGACGGTCGCAACATCCGGTAAAACATATAGCCGGTGTTTTTCTCCGGTGATTGGGTGTGGCCGGCGATGGCAAACCAAGACGGCTTGACAGTGGCGGTGGCGGTGGGTGGTGCTTCCAATGGAGGCGCGAGGTGCCGGGTATGAAGTTGAGCGCAACAACGATGAAGGCTGCAAACTGGGGTTCGAAGTCGGCAATTGTGGTGTAGCCGGAAATTGGGAAAGGGATGATCGGAGACGGCGCCGGTGTTGAAGGAGAATTAGGGTCGACGCCTCTCTCTCCACTGTTATCCTGATTTTTTATTTCTCTCCTTTTTATATATATATATTCAACCTTGTTATATATATATATTGCTAATATTTCTTATCTGTTCCAATGGTCACTAATTTTTATTTTATTTTATTTTTTCCTTCCACTAATAACATTGGTCTTGTTAATCGTCGTTAAGGAAAAATAAATTATCGCATCGTATGATTTACATCGCTAAGGAAATAAACATATTACTATAATTACTTTTAATTATGTGAAAATGTATATTTTAAAAAAATAAACTCACTGTCAAACATCCACCGGTTTTTTAAACTGGTGAAAAAAAAATCATAACTCTTTTCAATTTTCTTAAACAAAAAAACTGAAACCGTAAGTGTTGCCAAATAGAGCCAAACCGATTCATCTTGATCTCTGGTTGTCATGGAGTTTTAGTGTTTTGGGCGTAGTTCTTCTGTATTATTGCTGGCACGCGGTGCACGATGCAGAGAAATTCTCTTCTTGTTAGATAAATCAAAGAAACTTCGGGGTCTGCATTATGCTAACTTTGCTTGATGGTCACACTGATCAAATGAGATCAGACAGTTGACCAACTGTGTCGGTCGTGCTTTTGATTGTCCATGGACCATGATATCTGCGCTCTAAGTCTTGAGCACATGATTGAAAACCAGAACCTTTATTATACTTAAAATTATTGGTCGGTTTAAGGAAACTTTGCTGGGTTTGAACTTTAGTCTAGGAGACAACATATGTGACGAGGAGTCGTTTGGGTTTCTCCGGAGCTGTAAACGGGAGTGGTGAAAGTGGGTGATTATCTCAAGAATGATGTTACACAAACTTTTGTTTGTCCTATGTTTCGACAACTCGTGAATTTTTTTGAACGTTCCATTTCGAGATTATCGATCATAAGTTCATAAAACATTTCAGTTTCGAGTAATTTACATCATCTAGGAACTCCAAAATGGCAATGGAAAATTATGGGTATGCCTGTTGCCCCTAATGGAAGTGTGGCTTTAAGTTATTAATGAAAGATGTATCATTCTTCACCAGTTTGTGTGAGCTTGGTATTTGCAGAAATGTCACTCCACAGCTCACATGATTTATGAGTTGTCACCACTTGCATACATTGCAATACCAGATCCAGTATATTATATTTATCCTTATCAGATCTTAACACTTGACTCGCAGAATATTATTACCTTAATCCCAGGATTATGTTGGCTAAGCAATCTCTCTGTATCATTTGCTGCAGGCAAGTTGCCGGAGGTCGATGCGCCTGCTCAGCGCCCGGTGGATCCAACCCTTGGCATCACTCTGATGCCATTTCATAATCTAGGTCAAACTTCTCTCTCGCTCTTTTCTATTCGATCCGTAAATGTCCTAAATACTTAACTTGTCACACGTTCTTTTGAAATGTTTGCTAGACAAAGCATGGTTTGAATATAGTTACTTAGCTACTAAATTACTCTGACCTTTAATCAATTTTGTAAGCTCTGATCTCAATGAAACCACCTGGTTCTTCGAAGCTCACCACACGTGAATTGTCGATTATTTAAAGAGGTCTCAACGGTAGAGATTCTGAGCATTGTGACAATCTTTTTCTATATAAACCATAGCACCCTCCTCACATCTATTCATCTCAAAAACCTTCTTCACAGCCATTCATCTCAGAGACCTTCTTCACGTCTGTTCATCTCATATAGCTTCAGTCACAAGAAGTTCAGACTACATGGCACAAGTTAGCCTCTCTTTGCTACTACTCGCCATCTTTTGCCTCACTGGAAGTGTCAAGTCAGCCGTTCATCGAGGTTCTCGTGCCAGGGGGATTGTTGTAGCACAATGCAGGTCGACTCGGTTCCCTGCGTTGTGTGTCCATTGTCTGTCTAAATACGTCAACACGACCGTTCAAAGCCCACAGCAGCTAGCCCAAGTTGCATTAACCGTCAGCCTAATCAAGGCTAGGAGCACGAGGGCTTACGTGACTGAAGTGGCCAAACAATTTAGTCTAACCAAGGGCAGGGATTACCAAGCCGTGAAAGATTGTCTTGATCGGATTAGTGATGGTGTTGACCAAATTACTCAATCAATCAAGGAGCTACAACGAATGGGTCGCGATGGGGACGGTGAGTTTGGGTGGCATGTTAGCAATGTTAACTCTTGGACTAGCGCCGCCCTATCCGATACCATGGTTTGCATCGACGGGTTCTCTGGGCAAGCCGTGGGAGGTAAGGTGAAGGCTACCATCAAAGCCAAGGTCTTAAATGTGGCACAGGTTACCAGCAATGCACTAGCCATCTTTAATCGGTTCGCGGCACGACATCGAGCCTCTGGTGCCACCCATAAGCCCTAAGATCTATTCTTTTTTTGAGGAACTAAGGTTGCTCTTGCTACCAATCCTGTTTTTCCTTTAGCTCCTTTTGTATGTCAATGCGTATACCTATCATCAAAGAAACTTGTGAATATGAAGTTCTGAAACTCAACTCAAGATGCAGTCTTTTTAACTGATTATACTGTAGGTCATAAGCTTTATAATGCCATTTACTTCAAATATTGCATTCTTCTTCTCGGTTAATTGTTTCTTGGGTTGTGTGTGTGTGTGTCTTTATCTCTTTTTTTGGGGTTCACTTTGAAGATCCTTTCAACATTTGACAGACCCCTTTTCTTTTTCTTTTTTGAAGTATGCAAGTTTCTCTTGTTATAATCAATATATTGTTTTTCCTTTAGCTCCTTCGGTATGAATAGTTATGGTACTTTCTATGTAATTCATGAATATATTTCTTCTTCTTAGTTATGATCCTGATTCTTTAAGTGGCTCTTTTGGGGGATTTAGAAGGGTGGTTAGCTAGATCATTTATCAAAAGTTCGTATCAAGGCTAGGCCACGTTAGTATGCGTATTGCTTCCAATTGCATAGTTTTAGATGATACGAACTGATTATCCTTCAGGTCTTGCACCTCAACACCATAAGTAAGAGTTTCTTCGTTTTTCCTTTTCTGCTATAGATGATTTGCTATGGTTATGCAAAAGTCTGGTGTCCAATCCGGCAAAATTGATCCTAATCTTCATGTATGTTCGATGTGGTACATTAACACGTGTGCCTCCTCACGCAAAGCGAAGAACTTTAGATGATTTCAAGTCTCGATCCGTGTAAAACGGACCTTTGATCTAAAAGACATGGGCTAGGTAGCAATTTCGAGATCTTCAGGCAATGCCTAATTGTGATACCATATTAAAGTCTTGGGGTATATGTCAATTAAAGGATCATCAACCATCCACTTATCAAGCCATAAACGAGTTACTTTACCATCACCCACTTGATAAGTAATGAGTTGTTTAAACAGCATTCTCAAACCCAAAATTTTCCTCCAAGTCTAAGGTAAATCTTCGAGGGGTGTAAATGACCAGAGATGTTTATCTTTGATGATCTATGTATGACACCGCCTTACTCACACACAATAACCAATTTTAATTTCCATGTATAGTCGTGGGATTTTAATACTTCTGCCATCATGCATAACATGGAATATGAGGTTTTTCTAGGCCTCCTTACTGAGTAAAGCAGACTGTTGATATAAAGAATCAGACGAAATTACGACCTGAAGACCATGGGGCACATACATGACCAATCTTTGATATCATGTTGAAGCCTGATGTCCAATAGTAGGTATAATAATCGATGTCAATGTCAATATCAATCCCATGTATAGTCGATGTTGGATTTTAACAAATACTACGCATGATATTATTTGAAATTTCACTCAAGATGTTGTATGTGCGCAGATCAACGAAATTATTTTAAAAACATTTTGGGTAGGCATCCAAGTAAGTTCAATACAATTTTCTATTTTCCAAAGTAACCTCCTTGCACAACCACGAGGTCACGCGATTGAGTCCTTGTTAAGGCCGGGGTGAGGAAGCTCCAATGGAGTTCATTCCAGGCAGGGGCGGAATCGGGGAATTTTTTTCAGGGGGTGCAATTTTTTTATTAAAATAATATTAAAAACAGTAAATCATCAATTAGCATAATTATGATTGTGATAACAATAATTTTACAATACAGTGTACCTAAAAAGTTATATACCAAATACACTGGCCACTGTACCACAAGTACAGCGAAGGCTCTTTGCGTAGATGTGGCGGCGATATACAAGTCCACAAACAGTCGAAGAGTTGAAGCAATAGCAGGTCAAGGCGTCAAGTAGCCAGTAGGGAGCCTCATCGTCGCGGCGTTGCCTGAGCGGCTACAGTCGCGGTCGCCGGCAGGGGTGAGGCCGTGAGGGACCAGATCTGGTCGGATTCGAAGTAGCCGTGGCTTGAGTAGCAGTCGAAGTCTCGAGGAGCGGAGCCTCGTCGGCCGTCGTCGTGGTAATCGCTACCTGAGTAACTTCAGTCGTGGTCGCCAGCAGGGGCAGATCTGGTCGGAGTCTACCAGCGGTCACTCACGGTCTTCACGGAGTCACAACGGTAAGAGAGAGAGAGAGAGAGAGAGAGAGAGCCGAGTGTGGGTCTCGGGGAATGGGGTATTAAAAATGACGTCTCGGGAAATGGGATCTCGAGAAAGGGATCTGGGTGCGATTCCCGAAAAAAAAATTCAAAAGTTCAGCCCTTGCCACCATGTAGGTCCACCGCTGATTGCAGGCCATCCTACCAAGTGTCTTTTCTCTTTGCTCTATACCTTCAGAAAGAGAAAACTGCAACTGCAACTGGATCGGGTGCTAGCCACTGTCTTTAAGCGCTTACATGTTTTTAGTTGGTTCAGACTCTTTACCTGAACATTTCTAGTGTGATGAAGCTACGCATAAAAGAAAAAGAAAAAAAAAAGACTCCGAAGGTTGTAGTTTTGGTTTTTAGTTTTGAAAATAGCAGAAACTGAAACTCATTTTTGTTTTCTTTTTTAACGAAAATAGTGGGATGTTTGATTCAAGTGTTGTCCATTTTTCTTGTTCTTTTCTTATATTTTTTTATTCCGTATCATTTCTCTCTTCCCTGTCATGACATCACATCCCAATAATCCTCCACCACCACCACCCAAGATTCCCCATTACTACTGACCACAACCACCACGGGTCAGAACTTTCATTAGTTCAAATCCATGCCTATGCAATTCCGAAATTTGCCATGAAATTGTAGCTTTGACAATGGAATCAAGCCCCAAAGAAGTGGATTTTAGAAATTTGATGATGTAAAATATCGGAGATTAACGAGCTAACTTGGGCCATATGTAATTGCATCGGTGGTGGTTGAGGTGCATTGGATCAAAGAGTTAAGCTATTTGTTAAATAGTGAGAGTTTTTTGCAAACTTCATTTTAGAGTTTTGTTTTTTGTTTTAAGATCCAACCTTCAAACTTTGTTAAAAGCAAAAAAAAAAAAAGTATCATTTTAACAAAACATCAATCACACACAGAGCACCGCCACAACCATCAGACCTGGCATTACATTGCCACCACGGCCATCAATCATCCCCCCAACCACTGTCCCTACCATGGCCACCATTAATTCCTCCTGTTTGCCGCCGCCGCCAATTACACCTCCACAAATACCATTAATCTGTCGCCATCACCATGACCCACCACCACTGCCATTTCACCATCACAACACACCATCTTTGTCCACAACATCTTGACGACCATAACCATTGCCAATGTCCCACCACTGCCACCAACACCACAACATAACACCGCTGGCCACGAATTGCAACACCTGACCACAACCTTTAGAATGAATCGCTGACCGCACACACCCACGGCCACCAATTGTCGATCCATGGCACCGCCTCCAACGATCTACCAATGAATCGCACACCCACGACCACTAATCTCACACTCACGACGCCAACTCCTGACGTCGTTTGCATCCCGCCACCAAGTGTCACCCACCGCCACGGCGTGCACCTCTCTTCCACGGTAAGTTGGCCCAGAAACATAGAGAGGGTGGGGGTGGTCGCTGACGATAGGGTGGTGATGTGTACTTGCCGGGCGCCACTTTACCACCATGAGATCTGGAGTTTTAAGGGTCCATAATGTTAGATGTGACTGCGGAGGCCAAGTTGTCATCGGTCGCGGCGTAGGCAACGACGGTGAAGGTTGGATCATCGTCACCGGCGGTGAATCAGTTTGTGGTGGCAATGAGCGGTAGTGTTGTGAGTTTGACAGTTTAAGGGTGGTGGTGTTTTGAAGACATTAGTTAGGTGCAAAAAAATATAAGGAGGAGAAAATAAGAAAAGAAAATAATTAAAAAAAACTCAAAACAAAAAAAATTCAATCAAACACTTGCCTCTTTTAATAAAAATTGAAAACAAAAACAGGTTTTTTTTTTCTTTTTTTTTTGAAAACTACAAACAAAAAACCACAAGGGTTTCAAATACACCTGTTTTAAAAGACAGTTTCATATTGAAAACTAGATTACGAAACGGAAAGAAAAAAAAAACTTCAAAATGTTAGCCAACCATTGATTTCTTTTCTAGTTTTTAAAACTGAACATGAAATTGAAGATAAAATCTGTTTCAAATACTACCTTAGTTCTTACTTGTTGCTTTTCCATTTAGAGACTCGGGTTCGTAAACAATGCTAATCTATGCTCCTTAATTTCTTATTTATAAGAGATAGTTCTAGCTGTTTATCTAATTATAAACTTGAGTCAATTTTGTTGGCGTAAATGTATGTGTCAAAGACAAGATGGCACAGAGGCATATTGCAATTGCTTTCCTTGGGTTAGTACTTGTTGTACGAGAAATAATGGTAGTTCAAAGTACCTCCAAGAGACAAGGAAGCACCTATGACGAACGCTAGAGAAGTAAAAACAAGGTGATTACAAAGGTAGAATTTGATAAAAAGTTGGTGTCTTACCGGTGCCGTGCAACACCAAATAGGTGGTCTGCATTTGATTCGGAGAAATTGAATGTTGCCCTTGAATCACCCCCACACCCTTTTTTTTTTGTCGAAATAGAAATATATACCACTAAAAAATTTGGATACAACAAAGTTACAGGAAAATAACAACAATATGGAGGACAGACCCCCAACCAGGCAAGAAAAGTAAAAATAGAAAGCTAACCAACGAGATACTAACTAGATACAAAGCAACAAAACCCACTACCAAATACCACGGGAATTAGCAAGATTTAAGCGTAACGCCACAGTATCCTGTACCAAGCCAAACCATTACTGCTGTAAACTATCACCTGAATGACTCACAAAATAAGCTAGTGCAGACGCTAAAGCCAAAACACTTTCTTTTCCTCGAGAAATATGTACATACTGGAATGCACTGCAACTACTTAGTAAACTTGGAGAGAATTAGCACTATTTACTTCACTCAAACCCTAATAAGTCATATGTATCGGGAAATTTGAGTGAGGCAACAGAAAGATAACATGGAAGTAACAAAGTAAATGTAGCCATTCAGAGCTAAATGCAAGCATGAGATTGTAGCAGAGAAAAGGTTATCCGCGATCATCCGATCCACGCGAGCACCAAAGGGAGTTCAACAAGGTTAAAAAGAACTAAACGAATACCAAATTTGGATTCACTTCCCAATTCATGCACCAACACAGCACAGACGATAGGAGAGGAAGCAATTAAACATGGGCAAGCTTCTAAAAAATGGATATGGTAGAGAAGGAAAAAAGTGTGGGAAGCCAATATGAGCAACAATCTCAGATAATGGAAATTTATTCATTAGGCGTTCTACCCTTTGTTTAAAATGCTTTGTTTCTCTCACATTATGAAAAGTAGTATGAATCTTAGTACGAACACGAGTCAAATAAAAACTAAACTCCAAAAGACAGAGTCATTGCGGGCTTCCCAATTCCTGCAACCTATTATAACGCTCATGCATGACTCGATCGTCAAGTTGTAGCTTGATACACAATTATATATATATTTTTTTCTGAACATCAATATACCTTAGCTTTCACTAACAAAGTAAATACTCAAGTCGAGCTTCTCTCTTATGACACCCTCATTTCTCCCCGACGCAATTCTAGTTGCAGCTTATCTCATTGCCTTCTCTTTTCTTCCCTTTAATCATTTTCTTTGGTTTCAAGTAAGTTTACATTGGTAGAAAACATAGATAAATAGTTACAAGAGCAAGAAAATTCCTTCTCTAGAAATTCTACCTTCCCTTTTGTGGAATAGATTAGACACACCATTGTTTTTTTTTTTTTTTTGGGTCAAAAGTCATTTTATTCCGTTAAGCGCAATACAAGTAGTCAATCTCAATCTTCATACAAACCTGCCTACCATGCAAGGCTTATTCTATGCAAGTGAAGTCTTGCATATTACTTCCTAAAAATTTCACTATGTATATTCCAAACTGTACACAATTCTCTGTTCCTGGTTGTGTCTGGGATATTATTCCAGCTATTAATCCTGAATTGAACCCACTGTTGTATAGCAAACATGCATCCTTGAGGGCTGGTATACCTTTGATTAAAGATCCTTGCATTCCTCTCCATCCAAATTCCATATACAGCTATTGCAATGGACAACTTAGTCAATTTGGCCGTGAAAATTTTCCCTTTGTGTTGTTGAGCTGCACTCTGCAATAAGTGCTTTCATGATATTAAATCTATCCTAACCTTCAGTTTCTCAAAAATCAATTCCCAGATTTCTTTAGCATAATGGCATTGAGTGAACAAGTGGCCCACTGACTCCTTTTGTTGGCCACAAAGACTGCAGTTGTCATCTTGAAGTAAATTTCATTGTTTTAATTTATCTTTGGTTCTAAGACCCCCCTTTGCATACCGCCCACAACATTACAGCACATTTAGAGATATGACCCTTAAACCAAATAATTTTCCACCATGCATTTTTTACTGCTTTAGTCTTTAACCAAGCTGAGGCAGAGCTTATTGTGAACTTGCCACTGGCCTGCATGTCCCAACTCACGTGATTAGTACACTCCAATCTTGGCATTGCATTATTTGTAATGAGATCAGCCATTTTCCTTAATGCTTGAGACCTGACATTTGGTAATCTCCAAGCATTACCATCTATAATGTCTGAAACCTTGGAATTTCTATTCAAACCAGCATCATATATTACTCTCTGTCCAAATTGGGATATTAAAGGACCACCAGGTAGCCATTTATCAAGCCATAGCCAAGTATTAGACATATCCCCTATGTAGTATGTGCATACCTGCTGCATTTGGCTTTTGAGCTTAATCAACTTACACCAAGTCCAAGATAAATTCACAGGGGGTTTAAAAGTCCAGAGATGTTGCTATTTTATGATGTATATATGACACTATTTGACCCATAATGAATCCTTCTTATGTTCAAGATCCCATAAATGCTTGCAAATGGCAGCCTTATTCCATTCACCAATTCTTTTCAAGCCCAATCCTCCTTCTTGTCTTGGTAAACATACATTTTTCCAAGACAATTTTGCCCCTGTGCACATCTTTGCCATGCCAAATAAAGGATCTGATCTTCCTCTCAATTTGCTTGATTACCTTTTGAGGTAAGATTAAAATAGTGCACCAATATATTTGCATACTTAGTAGCACATATATGGCAAGCTGAATTCTTCCAGCATAAGACAAGCACTTTGTAGTCCAATTTGAGATCTTCTTTGTGAGCTTCTTACCAAAAAAAAAGAGAGAGAGATCTTCTTTGTGAGCTTTTCCACCAGGATTATACAGTCCTTGTATTTTAGCTTGGTAAAAATTAGTGGAACACCAAGATAGGTAACATGGAGGGAACCAAGGGGAATGCCAATTACATTAACCAAGTCCATTTCCACATTAAGATCAGCTACCCCTGCCATGTAGATTGAGCTTTTACTCAGATTAGGAGAGCCCTGATCGACTTTCATATTCAAGTAATGCTTGCTTCATTAGAGTAAGAGAGGCCTGGTTAGTTGTAGCCATCAAGAACAAGTCATCCGCAAAGCTCAAATGTGTAATCTACAGCTCTTTGCATCTTGGATGATACTTGAAACCAGCCGGTGCAGTGTAGTAATCAAGTATGCAAGAAAGTCCTTCCATGATTAGCCAAAATAGGTAAGCGGATATAGGGTCCCCTTGCCTTAAGCCCCAGCAAAATTTCCATCCAGACTCCCATTAAGATTGATTAAAAACCTGGCTGTTGTCACACTTGCATAATCCACTCTATAAACTGAGGTAAAAATTGCATTACCTCCATCATTGTTCTAAGAAAGCCCCATCCCACTGAGTCATAGGCTTTCTGGATGTCAATTTTCATTACACATCTAGGAGGCCTCCTTTTTCTATGATAATTCCTCACCAATTCCTGCATAAGCAAGATATTATCTGCAATATTTATATTTTCCACAAATGCAGACTGCTAGAGCTTATTAGTCCTGGTAACACTTTCTTGATTCTTGCACATAGGACTTCAGATATACATTTATATATCGCATTGCAGTAGGCTATAGGTCTAAACTCCTTCATAGTAGTAGAGCATGGTACCTTGGGTATTAGGGTCAAAGCAGTGCTATTGAATAAGTGAATACCCTTGGTTTTTCCCAAAAAAATTCCTTGACTGCCTCCATTACATCCAATTTCACCTTCTCCCAATTCTGTTGAAAAAATTCAGAGCTATACCCATCTGGCTCTGGTGCCTGAGCACAGAGGGCTGCTTGATCTTGTACCAACACCTTACTTATCATTTGCTCCATCTTACATTTAGCATTTGAGGGACATATTACGACATTTCCAATAAAATTGGAAAAATGTTCTATAGCCACCTGGTCTACTGCTTGTGCTCCAGTGACTAATTCCCCATCAGCATTTTGGAAAGCAAGAATATGATTATGTGACCTATGTACCACCATTTTCTTATGGAAATACTCTGTATTTCCAACGCCTAACTGAATATCCTTGACTCTAGCCTTTTGGTAGTAAAGGGCTTCTTCAGCTTTGACAAGGTTATAATATTGTTGCTGGACGGTCTTTTCTTGCTGCACTAGTGCATCCCCTTGTCCTTGTAGAATTTTCCTTTGTATCTCTTGCAATTCCTGAAATTTGTTGGCTGTCCTTGCAGATATATTACTATAATGATATTTGTTGAGTCTTTTCAACGCAGGCTTCAGTTTTCTCAATTTAGTGGCCAGTCTAAAACATGCCTAGCAATGGCTTGAAACTTCTATGCCTCATCCAATATATAGTTAAAGAATATTAATATGCCTCTTTCCATTTCATTGTTCTTTTGATACATGAATGATTAGAAGAGAGTGATCAGACACACCATTGTTAACTGAAAACATTAAAAAAAAAAAAAAAACCACCATCGGCCATGTCAAACATGGGTTTCAACCAGAAATTTTGCCAACAAACTGATTTACAGCTTTTCAGTTTTGTGAAAATGTCAAAGGGAAGTTGCATTGAAGTTGTATATTATCACAAATAAATGATGTCTTGATACGATGGATTGTCGACAGATCCGTTGTAGTCTAGTTGGTCAGGATACTCGGCTCTCACCCGAGAGACCCGGGTTCAAGTCCCGGCAACGGAACTTCTTTTTCCTGTCCAAAAACAGATTCGGACTTCTTATACAAAGTTAGGTTTCAAAATTACATGCTCTCCTATCGGGTCCTAGATCTATCAGGTCCTTGCTTTTCACTCTCCTACCCTAATTTCCCTTCAATTTTTTTGGTTGCTAAAAGGGAGAGGTCAGAGGTTTTTTTTTTGGTCATATCTATCATTATTTACCAATTTATCCTTCAAAAAAATTCCCAAGGAAGAATCGACCGTTAAAGGAATAACGATCACTTTGATAACTCGACCTTTCGCTCAAAGTTCAATTTTTTTGTCGCAACCGTCATTGGTCCACCTTCCTTTTAAACCAAAACTGGCCAATTTTTTTTTTTTTTTTTTGCATGATTAAAAGGAACGCGGTTTTGTAAAAACAATGACGAAACAATAGAACACCTATTTTTCCTTTTGTCGCCTCATTCGTACAGTCATGTTTGGCATAGATTTGGGCTTACTTAGGACCCGTGACGATCCACATTATGTAGAATGGCTAACTGCGTGGATTAAAGAGACAAAATCTTAATGCACATCCACATCATAAAGCATGAGTGATGCTGCTTATATGGCGTTACATGAATGAAATTAACCTCTGAAATGAAAATTTTGAGCCAATCTCTGGGATAAGTAAATCCAAGACTTTGGCCAAAATAATTTTGAGTTATTGTCTCCAACAAATCCTACAGAAAACTCAACCTAAGCCAAAAACGGGAATAGCAAACACCCAAAAACGGGGAAAAAAAAAAAGAAGAAGCTAAACCCACCGGATATATTCGTTTAGTCTTTATGCAAAACGGTTGTTATCTCTTGCGTTCAATGCACAAAGAAATAAAGCAAGAAAAGGTATCAATGCTCGCAATCATCGGGGACAGAAAAGGCGAGTTTGGATCTTTTCACTGCATTGATTAACTTGTTCTTACAATCTGTCATATGGTCAAATTAGCATGGGCTTTCACAAATTGTGATTTGCACTGACTCATTACGTGCAACGAGAGCCATCACAAGAACATAATATATTAGCAGGTCAACATCAACATCCTTACTATGGTCCATGTTATGCAAGTAATAAGTTTAATGCATGCTGTAGCAGTTTAGTACCAAGAACTCAGTTGTCCAAAGTGAAAATCACTAGCAAAATTACACGTGCTGCAAGAAAAACTGTCTTCAGGGATTGATTCCAACCAATCACGATGGCAAATGATCTCAGAAATGTGAAGCTGAAGTATCAAGAACAAATGAAGCTGCGTAGTATACATTTAGATTTACGAGTTTCGCCAGTGGAAGGCGAACAATGAAGCAGAAATATGTTTGTATAATGCGTTGTAAAATTGTGATTTTCGTAACATAAGTAATATTATATAAGCGCAAACTCTAACAAAGGATAGTCGTGTAATATCAAAATTAGCATTAACATTTAAATCTTTGAAAACCCAGAGAAAAAAAAAAAAAGAGTACAGCATGCGGAGGCTTTGGCAAACAGGGCCTGGGCTGATAGCCCACGGCCCAAAATAGCGTCTGTTGGTTCAGCCAGCATACAGGGCTTTGGGCTCCGCTAATTTACTAAAAAGAGGGCCCGAAATAGCATTTCGGACCAACATTCAGGGCCCTCATTACGGTGTGGGCCAGCATCCAAACGACGCCGTTCGCTGGCGCACGCACCTGCGTTCTTCTGAGAAAGCGTAAAACCAGTGCAAGTGAAGTCTATGGAAGCATCACATTTTACGGGCGGGAAGACGAGATTCCTCTCTCAATTCCAAAATTTCCCGAGATAGCATCTTCGTTCCGCATCTATACCACATCGAATGGCGGCAGAGACACCGAAAATGGCGGAATCCATGGAAGACGAGGAGCACGATTCGAAGGAGATGGTTCTGCAGAGGTACTTCCTCCAGGAATGGAAGCTCGTCAAGTCCCTCCTAGACGACATCGTTTCTACCGGCCCGTCAAGGATCTCTCCTCTGTTCACACCATCCGATCCATCGTAAGATCTGTGTGTGTGTGTGTGTGTGACTCTTAACTCACTAAAGCATTTTTAGCTAAAAATCGGTTAAATGTCTTGTTACCTGCATAAGTAGGCTCATTCACTTAAACTCCATAGCTACCGAAAATGCTAATCTAGTACCGATTCGCTCTAATTTGATGATCCAAAACTTATTTTGACATGGACAACTTGTGGATTACTACTCGGATTTTGCGTGTAGCTTCTTGTTAAAAGGTTGGTGTTGTTATCTGCTCATTCACTTCGTGTTGGTTTGCTTTGTCTGTTCCACAACATACTGACAGTGGCTACTTTAGGACTAATAATTTCTTAGAAGTTGACTGATTCTGAACTTGGCAGGGGAATATATTAGGTCTAACAAATTCCTTGGTATTATGCATTCGGATAGGGAGGTGCCCTCTTTTTCATGTCATCTGGAGCATTGCTATTAGCGAGCTATGTTGTAGACAATTACTCCCTCTGCTCCATTGATTTACCACCTTTACTTTTAGCAAGTTTCTAGATATATTTAATGATCAGTACTATGTAAATGCTGACTTTTCTCAACGTTTTTGCCCCGGCTTGACTTGCCAAATGATTCTAAACTGATAGTGATTGCTATTTGAGTATGACAACATCCACGTATTTTGGATTCTTTAATCGTTGAATCATATTCGATTTATTGCTCTGGTCAACAGTTAGTGAGTTATCCTCATTCGGTTCATTGCGTTCTGGTAACGAGTTGTAATTTTCCAACTATGTAAGTTAATGCCAACCATATAAATGTAGGCATTGAGCTGGCATTTGGTGAAGACGATCGCCAAATAAAAGTTTGTTATAATTTCATTAGATCGTGATACCATGTCAGTGACCATGATACCATGTCAGTGGCATATTGTCACGGTTACACTCAACATCGTTCTAACTTTTGGGCTAATTGTATGCACCTCAGTGCAATAAAATGACCATTTTCACCTTTTTCATTCAATTTCCTCCCCTGCCCTTTCCTGTAGGACTTTTATCCTTCCCATTCTTAACTTCTGATTGTCCTAAAATATGTCTTCTTATAATGATAAAGCAAATAAATTAGTCTTAGGGCCTCACTGCACCTATTATTGCGTGTCTATATGAAGCCCAACACATTAGGATTCAACTGTAAAATCAAGATGACATTTTCAAAGGCCTTTACATAGAAAAGTTCCTCATTTGATAGTGCGATATTTTGTTTTTTGGTTGGAGTGCTGACTTTAGCCCTTAAGTACCCTACTATGCGTGCTAAGTTTCCTTTCCTTCTCCTTCCTTCGCCATCTTATTTGAAACTAGGGTTAATTTATTTTTGTCCCTCGTACTTTGCCTATTTTTGTAAATCAATACATGAACTCCTAATTTCCTTAAAATTGTCCCTGAACTACACTCCATCGCCATTTTAGTCCCTTTGTCTATTTTTTCTGTTAAGTTCAGAGCTAAATTCATCACTTCGTGTTTTTTAAAGCAAGAATGACATATTCCATGCACGTGAAACTCTCCAATTTTAAAAACAACAGGAAAAGACCAAATGGACAACTGTGATTTATTAACGCAATGATGGATAGCACCAATGGATGACTGTGATCCATTAACACGAACATTTTTACCACTGGAATAATCACCAGCCACCTTGTCAAACTTCCACCACCGCTACACCACCACATTATCAACAGCACCAGAACCTTCTGCCACCCATGGAACCCATAACCTCTCATTACCCCTATCAAAACCACCACCGTACCATTAACAAAACCACAACTTACCACAAATCGATCAAATCCATAACTATTGACCAGATCCTCTGTGTAGCTACTGCCTTCTCCTCCCTCCACATCACAATTGACCATCCTATTTCGCCGACTAGCATGGGATGCAGAGCCACGACCAAATCACCCACAACATGCCCATCATTATAGCAGCTGCCTCCTCCTCCTCACGATGTACCCAGAACTGGCCACCCCGTCACCGACCAGTGTGGGATATAGGGCCATGACTAGCACCCAACCATATCACCACAACGAGCCTCTCCTCTGCAGCAGCTGCCAGTATTGTACGAGGTAAATGAAGCTCAAGATTTTTAGTTTCTTGTTGAGATGAATAACAAATAAAAGGTGAAATAGGCTAATGTTTGTCTTCAACTCTTGCGGGTTTGGAGTGGAAAAAAAAGCGACTAGTTAGATTAATGGTGATGTCCGGCCAAATTTGGGTTGAAATTGAGAAAGAGTTATTAGACTTTAACATTGAAGTTCTATGTTAAGTAGCAAATGCCTTCTCAAGTCTACTTATCGTGAATGCGAAAATACAAGCAGTGCTATCCACATGTTGAAAATTACTTTAGAGTGAGGAAAATGCTCCAAAAAGAGATGAGATGTATGCACGGGAGAGTGTGTAGAAGGATGTCTAGAGGCCATGACCTTGAAACCAATAAAACTACTCTAAGATAGTGGTAAATAGGTTTTGCAAACTAATTTAGAATCTATGAACTAATTACACAAGTAGTAATCACAATTAATCTGGTCACAGAACAAATATGCTAGACACTCTCAAGCAAACAGCACGAATAATCTAGTGAGAAAGTTTAGAGTTACTTAATAAAATAATAAATTTGATTAGACTTAAGTTACTTTCAACCCTATGTCCACACTTTTTCATAGGCCGCAACTTTGGTTGAGCTTTATGGTTTTAACCGACCTAATCCAACTCCAAAAAGTTTGAATTTTTGCCCAATCCATTTAAGTATAAAGTGGGTTAGAATGGGCTAAGCTTATATAATAGTGGGTTATTTGTGTTGGGGTTTTAAAACCCATTTGATAAAAAAAAAGTCACATTTTTTAACCATCACCATCACCGGCGGCGACTGCCGGTCATCGTCGGCAACCGCTACCGTCGACGACTGCGCCGGCCACCGCTGCAGCCATCGTAGACCACCACCGCCACTGCCGGCGACCATCACCAGCAGCCACCGCCCCGGCGGTTGTTGCCATCGCCGACCACCACCATTATAAAACATATTTATTCTATTTTGATTGACCCATTGAAACCCAAAAAAGCCTACTAACCCAATCCAACTCAACTCAACTCAATTTATTCAATCTTTCTTGGGTTAAAGCTCATTGGGCTTTTTAAGCATATTAGTTTTTTTGGATTGGATTAAAAAACCAACTCAACCCATTCAAGTTTCACACTTACTTTTTCAAAGAAGTCCTTGAAAAGCTTAAAACCTACTAGAAAACCATCTTCTTATTACATTTCAAGTTCAAATACATTCTAAAGCTCTACATTCTAAAGCTCTCAAAGCTTGACAATGCCATGTTTTTTTTATGATTCCTTTCAGAGCAACAATTGAAAGTTCGATACCTTTATAAGGAGACGAGTACAAGTTAAAGCTCCAATATTATATTAAATAAAGATCTAGAGAATTCTTGACTTGTTACATACGACACATACTCCTTGACAATGGTTGAGACTTAATGTCGGAAAGCTAGACGAAGTCAATGCCAATGCTTTTCATGTCCTTGAACAAAAGAAGGATATAAGTGACGCTCACAGTAATATTGGAAAGAATTTTAAGATTGTTTTACACAGCGACGACGAGTTGTTTTAAGTAAGTAGATATATTGATGCTTCAAACATCCACTTACAGTCGATTAACACATCTCAACATCAATGCATAACATGACTCAATGAGTTCATTACATATTGGAGAACATAAGTCTCGTCGATGGTTATCAACAAAGTTGGGTGCAAGCCTAGGTTCATAAAACCTTAAGCTAACAACTTTCGCGAGGAAGCAATTTGGATCTTATGTTTAAGCTACCTCATTCATCATTTCTCAAGCCTGTAACTATTTGATGTTTGGTTGTCTTGATGGAGCGTTGTCTTGTGACAAGTTTGGTTTAGGAAAGTCTTTTTTTGGACAAGCTTTTGTGGCTACCTAATTCCTATAACTTGTGCAACATGATAGTGTAAGCTCTTTTCATCCATTGAACTTTTAAATTAGTTTGTACCTTTTTATGATTCTTAAGCACAGTGCAATAATTCATGTCAGCTGCAATTAGTTGTGCACAAGTTCAGACATCAACCTCATGTGTCTTAGGGTTGTTCTTTTCGCTGTGCTCGGCGATCCGCATAAAAGAGTGTGATTGGATACAAGGTATCAAAGTGCCCCATACCGAGTGGGATAATTCCATCCTCGCAGGGATGGGGTTCCTATAGAAGTAATCTCAAGGGATGAGATACCGAAAAGGCATCTAGGATCCTTTTCCCCTGCCTAACAACCTTCCACAACCCACTACCACCATGTAACACTACAACCAACCATCATCTCGACCGTCTACCACCACCACCACCACCACTGTCCAGCCACACCTCCAAACGTTCCACTGCTGTAGCCATCCTCTTATTTTTATTCATCTATCTCACTTTCTCTCTTGAAAACTCAATACCACCACCATTGTGTTCCTCCATCGAAGCCGCCATCATCTTCTCTAACCTTATCTATCTCTCCTCAATTAAAGACCGTCCTCTATCACTGCAAACAGTTGAACAAGTATACCCTGTCCTGCGGCAAAATGGAGATCTTGTCCAGGACGACAGAACAGAGAAAGCACTTGAAATTATTTCAGAAACTTGCTGGGAAGGTGACGCAGAAGAAGCAAAGCACCAAAGGTTAGAACTATGTGCTGTAGCCAACATAGAGACTGGACAACTTAAGAAAAGTGACCATGGAGCTCTACGCAAGAATAGTCGGCAGAGCGCAATAGATACAGATGGAAATGCATCATATTCCTCGTTAGTCGGGTCAGCTGGGTTTTGACGATCTAAATAGAATCATTGTTATTCACTCTTCAAAAAGATATCATAAGTCATATCTTCAATCTTTCTGCATACACCATATGGCGAGGTTTCATTTTTCAAGATTAACGAAATTAAATATGGATCGCAACAACACCGATAAAGCTTTTAAAGTAAGTGGTAGCGACTCGCATATGTGACCTTAACCCCCAGTGTTTCCTGCAAATTTTTCCTACCTCTTAACATTGCACCTCTTCTTTTAGTGGCCACTGGAACTCTAAAGAAAATTTGAAAGTTCCCTGATGCCCCCCTTGCTATCCACCTGCTGATTCCTTGAGAATTACTCAGCTCGCAAACAACTCCATTTAACCAACCCCCATGATTTAAGAATAATGTCCTCCACGCTTCTCCTTTGCCTTCATCAGCCAACCACCGCACCAAAGCCAATTCAGACCCCCCCCCCCCCCCCCCCCACAAACTACCCATAGTAAACACTAGAGTAGAGATAAAAATGTAATTTTCTGAGATGATTAAAGAGGAAAACAAAAACCTGCTCATCTCCGGTTTCCCGTGGATGCAATTTTTCCATCATCTTACGAATAAATTGCATTTTATGTAGGGTGGCCCGGTGGGCACTCTCTAAATACCTATGCACACTCCTGCACTGCTTTGCATCGTTGTGCGTTATAAGAATCACGTGCATAAGTAATAGCAGCACAGGGAATGCGAGTAGTCATTTAGGGAGAATTAATAATGCTACCCTTCAACATGAATTCAAAAGAAATAAAATAAATTAATCTAGGGTCTCAAAAGATGCAAACCAAAAATAAATGTAAATGAACTCAATGAAATAATTGATTATCCAAACATCGTCTTATTATTGTTCCAAAGTAAACCCGGACTTAGAATTCAGATAATCAAAATTTCCATCTCTAATATTGTACAAAAACAGCACCCAATGCAATCAAACCAAGGGGAGACAAAAACAGATCTCCAACAAAAGATTACACTTTTAGTGCATCTATTCGGCTGGATCTCTTGTGTGAATTTAATCTTACTCAAAATATTGGACAGGCACCAACTACGACTTCAGCCAGGGGAACACATTGGGCGATGTAGGCAGGCGTGCCGTAAGAACTTCAACTCCAGTCTCTGTAACCTACATTACACCAGTCACAAAAATAACCAGTATTATTTGAAAGGACAACCTATTCAGTTTTTATAACTCTGAACACTCGTGGATATCATTATGGGTCATGACACGATTTTACTCCGACACCCTATCATACTCAAAACGACTGGAGCCCACTGATCCGATTTTACCATAGGTGATTTGATAAGACAGATCCAACTTACTCTCGTCATATGACCGAACCTCAATACTTAACAGAAACTAAAAGGAGCCAAATTTCAAAATAGGGCCAAACTGCACAAAAACACCAGTTTTCCACGGTCCATCTGGGGCAGGGCAAAGCTATTGTTGACGTAAAACCAAGTGAAGGAAGACTGTTAGGAACTCAGTGCGAAATTACCAAAAGAGTGTGCTCAAACTGAGCACTGCGTTTCCCATCTGCAGTAACAGCAGTCCATCCATCAGGCCACATCCGATCACGCCAAACACCTATCATACAAAAAGTAAATATCAAGCGATATGACTTGGCAAATGACAGATTCTTGTTCTTCCTCTCTTTTCTCTTTCCCTGGCCCCCATCCCCTGAATTTACCTGAATTAATCATTGGTTCAATCGAAAAGGTCTGTCCAGCCTTCATTACACCAACTGCTTTATTTCCTGCTTACGTCAAGGTCAATACAGAAATGCCAAGAGAAGACTGGACTCGAAATGTCACAACTCTAATTGGGAGTAGGCTTTATATCTAGCACTCAACCTGCCAAACTAGCGCCTGAGGATCCCATGCATGCAGTAAAATAATAAGAAGGAATAAAGGATTAGAAAAGCTGCTTTATCAAGGATACTTGCATAATGGGGGATGTTTGGTGCACAATGGAACAGCTCTCCAATACCATGGCCACAGTATGACTTCACCTATTTTAACGGAGAAAATTAAACAAAGCTAACAAGAGAAGAAAAGGATGAACAAGGCTGTAGGATTGTACATTACCACAGACAATCCTGACATTGAAGCATGTCGACTAATGACTTCCCCTACTTCACGAAATCGTACCCCGGGTTTAACTGGAACCACACAACATGAGAAACAGAGTAAAGACAGAGACGATGAAAACAGGTAAGCAAGTGAACAGAACCGATATGATAAGAATTTTGATAGAATAGCTTCACTAACTGTGCAAATTCAGATCACAGTCCAAGGTTTATAAATCCATATCACACAATCACTATATCTTCACTTTCTTTCTTTATCTATGAGACACATTGGCTGGTACTATCCAAAAGTTCAACCAATTAGACATGCATATCTTAACATAGTTCCACATTTGTGTATAAACTTGAGTAGTGACTATACAAAGTCCAGTACAACAAACGATGTCCCTCTCACTTATAACCCACGTATGTGAAATATAACAACACTAGCAACGGATGTTATGTAACAACTTTCAAATTGGAGGGGCCAAACAAGAATTCTTAAATCGTGTATGAAATAAGTGCAATTTTATAGGCGCATTTGCAGAATTTAAGAAATGCTCAGGTCCTGGTAGTCCGCCCCCACGTGAGCTTTCAACATGTCTTTATACAGGTCAACCATTGGAATGTGACAACAAAACCCAAGGTTCCAGGTTTTGAGATAAACATTACTATGTACACCTAGTCTTGCTCAGATATAAAATTTTGAACTCTTGAATATGTGGAATAGGATGTTAAATGCTGAAATTGAAACTGGCCATCAAAGACCCAACGACACTTCTAGAGGCTTGTCAGTGCTTGAGATGAATCAGCAGAATGAAACATCACTAGATTCCATATAAATATAAACTAAATATCCAAAAAGGGAAAAATGACATACATAAATGGAACAACAGGTAAACTTCTTGAAATCACGTTTTGTTATTCGCAATGTTCTGCTGATGCCTTCATTTTTTTATCAGTGTAGGAGCATTTATACAATTCTTGAGATTATAAAACGATCTACAATTAAGGATTAATTCTCATAACAAAGATAAAATGACAATACTATTACGTCAGCGTAAGGTATGCAAACAAAACAGCAGTTTATTTATTTTATGTCTGTTCATCCCTTTTGGGTCATCCTTCTACTGTGGTTTTTTTTCGGAGAGAGGGGGGCTGGGGCCGGGGGGGGGGGGGGGGGTGGAGGCGGATTTGTGGTTCAGGAAGCCTTTTTCTTCTTTTGAAATTGTCCTACCACTAACCTATCATATTCTACTTAAGAGTCAAGTGATACCACAAACCACCGCAGAGAAAGCTCTTTACATCCTGAATATGGTGCTTCAGCTTTTATGTCTCTCTCTATATCATTGTTCTAATGGTTGATATGATAGAAAGTTCCCAATTTCATGTCAGCAGTATACAAGAACAAAGCCTACCAATGGATATTGCTTTCTCCAAGCACTCATAAGTACATTGAACCAGCTTTTGAGATGCCTCATCAACATTTCCCACAAAGAATGTTTCATTGAGATCGCCTGCATAGTCATTGATAAGTCAGCCAGTTGTTAACAAGCTGGAAAATCATAAATTACCCACATAACCCAGTCATAAGTTCAGTGCTCACCATGGACACCTTTGTAGTACACAGTCACATCAACATTTACAATATCGCCATCCTCTAACTTCCTGGAACAACAATTTTTTTTTAGAAGAAAAGAACCAATTAGGCTCCACCTTTATTTCAAAGTACAGAGAACTCAAGAAATGTATAGCTAACTTTAAGAGATATCATCCAATATATCTATGGTAACAATCGGCATTATGGCTCTTTTACGTCTCGATTGTGTAAACTTACATTGTACTTGATCAAATCTAAATAAGAAATCCTATGAGGTTGTACTTGATCAAATCTAAATAAGAAATCCTATGAGGTTGTACTTGATCAAATCTAAATAAAATATCCTATGAGGTTGTACTTGATCTAATCTAAATAAGAAATCCTATGAGGACGATTTAGTACCAACCACCCATACAGAAGAAATTGGCATCATGGAATCTTGCAAGGCTCTAGCTTAGGACCTCATTAAATATTACACCGAGTTTCACTTAATAATAGTTAAAGGGGAAAGCTCTGTTCATGTTTTGCTATGTTATAGAGGTCAAAGGTTGAGGTTATTATAGAAACTTCAAATCTACTGGACGTGGGAGTACAATGAGATGTTCTTTCGAATCATACTATAGATATCCTATGTCTAAGTCTATCTGCTCCTTTTTGCCGTAGTTTAGTCTAACGGCTACGATATCCGCAACTGTCAAATAGTAAACAACCACAAGCACTTCACTACAATACCATATGTTTATATCAACCATGGTTAACAATCTTACCATGACCTAATCAAAACTTTAGTATCAGTTGCACTATTTCAACACTGTAGTGATATCTACTTGGTGGAGCATGGTTAAATATGACACACTATAGTGGTAGGATACCATGCATATCTACTAGGTGACCCATGTGTACTCTTTAGGAATGTAAATTCAGGGTAAATACAAGTGTTAGGATAAAAAAAACTTCCACTAGAGAAACTAGAGAAAACGTAATTATTCAAAGTTTACCTTTTAAGACATCACATGGAACTAACAAAAACCTTGGGAGGTGGCTCATTATTTACCATAATTTCCTTGGATCAGGGACTAGCTTCTAGTCAATGGAAACTACTACAGTTACTAGACCATTTTTTCTATTCGAGCCACCATTTATGAGTTTAGACAGGCTTTTAAGTAAGGTACAACTACACTGCACTGAAGCTCTGCCCAAAATATCTTGTTACTTTTGCTTTTGCCAAGTAGGTATCAAAGTGCCTCCATAATGCAAATAAGAGAGTGAAGCAGAAAGAAAAGAATTGTCTAACAAAATTCTTACGGTACTCAATGATATTGATAAATGACGGACACTGTCAATTTACTGCTTAAAAATAGTTCTTGTCTTTTCATTCAAAGACCACTTTCATTCTGTACTACCAGAAAACAGTGTCTTGGTGACAAGTGGAATACCATAACTAGAAGTAAAATTTCTCCGTGACCTGGAGATTACGCAAAAACGGCCTCTCTGCAGTAGTAGGGGTAAGGCTGCATACATATAATCCTCCCAAGACCCTGCGTGGCGAGTGGCGAGTGCACTGACTAGCCCTTTTCGCACATATTTAATGTATACATGAGCTATTACTCTTAGACCAAGAAAACAGTATTTCTTGATTGACAATGGCATATACCTTGCATCGGGAATCCCATGGCAGATCACTTCATTGACAGACCTGTTACAGATGGACATTGGAATCTATTAAGACAACCAACGCTATGATTCATCAAAAATGAGAAGTATATGTACACAGAAGAAGTACCTACGTGCAGCAAGACTTGGGGAAAAAGTGATAATTGAGCGGAGATGGATATCCTCCTGCAAGGGTATATAGAAAGTAGAGTTACTTGTTATTACAGTACCTCACATTTTATTAGAGTGGAAGTATTCCCTCAACCAGTTCTTCCACCCCCCATGAGACTCTTCCACTATGCTATCACCTTAGTTACAACAGATATGGCATAGTGGCACGGCTGGGAAACTTCACACTTTAAAAGCACCAGTACGCTAAACAACCAGACAGCCATTTGAACAGTAATCCGTCTGATACTAGGAAGTAAAATGCTAAACTGGCTAAAAAGATACACGATAAGTATCACATGAAAAGCATTTTAAGTGTGGGCCTCATAAACCAGTGTGTAGAGAGTTCAACGGTCCTATTAGTTCACATTTCCTACAAAATCACAAAAGATTGTGGCACAAAAATTGACTAATTCCACCACTTGTCTGGACTAAAAGTTGTCATCTGAATCCACAAATGGCGACTAAAAAAGATGGTCTTCATAAGCGACTACATTCCCTCAAATGGCGACTAAAATAGTAATGTCGATGTAGACGTAGAACTATTTTAGCAAGTATCTAAATCTAGATCAGACATTAAGTCCAGCCCTTGTTTTGTTTCAACATATAGCTGCTAAAAGTGTTACAGAGATAAAAACAGGATTTAGGACTTAAAAGAAATACCAGCAGGGTTTATATAGCCAACAGGGAAAAAGTGTCTTAGCATACACCTATTTGGAACTCAAAACACTAAAAAATCTATATTTCTTCTGAAGAGTCATCTGGCATGCCACAGATAAGCCAATCAATTCTTTACTTTGAAATACAACCTAGATTTTCTTGGAAAAACACTAACAAAGGCATTAATTTTTTTCTGAAGAGTCCTGTGGCATGTTCACGGATAAGCCAATCAACTGACTACTGTGAACTACAACCTAAATTTTCATGCAAAATCAAAAGAAGACAAAGAGAGGCAAAACTAAAAACTGTTAAGTAATTACTCCGTCAAATAGGAGAATCATTGTCAGCCCACCAAATAAAATGCAATTAAAAGTGGGTTTCAAGTAGGATAATAGGAAACTTAAATCATTGACAAGTTGTTTCACAAGGTCAGCACACCAGCAGCTATAGTGGCTTCATGAACCACAGCATCAATCTCATCGGTAGTGACACCAGGTCGAATTGCACGTGCAGCAGCATCCAGTACTTCCCTTGCTATCTGAATGAAACAAAACTTATAAGCAACAGGCGCTGACTTTGACTCTTGTTTCACGAAAAACTTATTTTGCTAGATGTGCAGGAACAAATTGCACTCCACGCACGAAGATGCACAGCCCGAGCATTAATACATGCATTTACAGGAAGATAGATAGATAATGGCAGTGTTTTCATTTTCTCGATTGAGTAGTAAATAATGGCAAGAACTTACACGGCAAGTTTCTCTCATTCTCCCAATTTTCTCCAGGGTTTTAATCTTCGAAAAAAAAAAAGGAGTAAGAAAGGAGACAAATAGACCACATAAATAATTTTCGTAAAATTGTCCAGTATGTAGATACAACTGTTACCTCTCTCAGTGAACTTTAGTATCAGATTAGAGATTACCTCAACAAAATTCTGCAGATCACTATTTGGTTCAACTTTGGGGATTCCCTGCAAAAATCAACCGTAATAAAGCTCGCCAAAAGAATGCAGATAAAATAACAGGATGACTAGTCAAAGAGACATCCTTACGAGGCAACTGAATGCAGTTGACTAAAATGCAGGAGTTCAAAATTGATAATAGAAGAGATAACAGAAAAACAAAGTCAAGCAATTGGACGAAGCAAAAACAACAAACAACTGAACAAAACCCGGGAATAGGGGGCAGAATCTCACATCAGTAGCCCAGTCAGGTCGATCAATTTGGTTGGGTACTAAACGCTTTTGTGATATGGGATATGGCCGCAGTGTCCTGTGCACGAAAACAAAGCAATTTCAAGTTTCAAGAATACAAGAAAAATGTATAGGTCAAACTCCACAAAATAACCTATATTAATAATTGGTCAATAAGAAAGCAAATATCTGATTCTGACTTAATAATTTTTTTCCATACTTCTTATGAAGGGTCATACAATATCAAAGTTAAGGTGGCAAATAGCTAGAAAGCATTCTTTTATATTAAGAGATAACAATGGGGTCGGTAATATCAAGGGTGCTTAGGAAGTTCATCTCTCACGTCAAGGATGATTAGCAACTCCCTAAAAATACGTCTAAGCAAAGAGCTACTTGTTTAACTAATAAGAGCTACTGCACAATATATCCAGTTCCCGAGTACTCTAGGGCAAAATATAGTAGTCATCGTCCGTCCCTCTAGGTTTATGGTCCCAAATGTAAAGAGCACGATCAGAGAAAGAGGAGGGTATGAGCACCGACAACATTTTGGTTGTAAATGCAAACACTAAAACTACTTGTCCAAGATTTTACCAGAAAGTGACCCTATTAAAAATCTTGTTGCTCAATGTTTTGCATGAGCCAAACCTGCAAGGACAAGGAAACCGGGAAGCACAAAATTCATTTCCATTCCAATAAATAAGTTTTCTGTGATTTGTTCTGTATGGCTAGCGGTCTTTCCATCTTTGAAACTAGGGAACTCCATATTCTCAGCCATAAACCAACAAAAGATACAAGAATTTATAACATTCAGTTAGATACTAAATGACATTGTACGACGATAGCTCACATGACTATTTGACCATTTTCCTTTTGAAAATTCAAGAAGATAAGTTTCAAAATAAACATAGTCGCCTTAGAGGTAATTTTCCATTCATAACGTTTTCGGACTAACGGTTACTTGATTCAAGATGAGTTCAGTAAAAAGATGAAGTGAGTTCTCAAAAAGAGGACGATTTCAGAAGCAGTATTGGCCGAGCAGGCGCCTCGCCCGAATCAGTTCTCACTTTCTCTAAGACCAGAAAATTCAAAAAAAAGGACCAAACAAGTGCAGGATAAGCTGAGTAAGCCCCTTGGCAGTATAATCAGGTTTTTCCAGACACAAAACTAGATGACTTACTGTAGGAAACAGTCCTATTTCTTAGTATCCATATGCACGAGCCAATATCCTGATAATAGGTATCATAAGGCCAGAATCAAGCTTTAACCTACCGAAATAAGCTCCTAAACACCTGGAACCACATATCCACTTACACATGCTACTATAAAGAAAAGAGCTTATCAAAATTAAAATCTGCTACCAAGCCAGTCAAACATTAACATCAGACAAGAACAACGTTAAACCATCGTTCAAAGGGATACCCTGTCCATTCAAAATTGGGAAGTTTTGGTGTTCGTGCTTGTCCTTTCTTCAAGCAATATAGCCAATCATCGCTCCCTAAGGGTCCATCTGTATTACCAGACCCAGGCGCGGAAAACTTTGCCTTCGCATGAACTGATTTATGAGAGCTCCAGGATGCCTTGAAACAGTCCTGAGTGCTGGTAAGAGATGCAACTTCGTCAATGCAAAAGCAAGAATTAAGTAACTCCCAGGAAAGTACGAGAAGGCAGGAATGGACAGCCAGAAGACAGTAACTTAAACAACCAAAGTCATACAAAACAGATCTTTAGTGACCTAGCATTGAGGGGAAAGTTGAGTTCTATTACTTTTCTGTCAATCTCAATTGAAACAATATCCACCTACGATGACTTATCTGTATCATTATCTTTTCCGAAAATATTCACAATTTTGTAGCTTAATTTATCTGGTTGTCCACAAACTTTCACCCTGAGAATTTTCGTAATAAACCAAACAAGAAGTTAGATTTGATAACTATTTGAAGATAACAGCAGATCATTCAATTTGCAATAGAAAGCATGCCCGACTTTCAAAACTTGATGGATGGTTGAGTTACAAAAATAAAATTTAGAAAATGCAGGAAATGTTACAAACCAGAAAGCAGCACCTTCACGAGGAAGCTTCAACTCCACACACTTGGGGCACCTGTGGCAAACGGAAAAAAAATGTACCGTAATAGGAAAAAGGAGAAGGATATCTCAGAACAATTATAAAGTCAGAGACGACTTTTATGAACCTAATAGTCTGGAAATTTGAGTTATCATACTATGACATGAGATCATAAAATACACTACCAATGTTGGGTTCCCGTATATCTGCCATACATATGTCTTACAAAATAAAAGTCTAGAAGCATTATGACTTATTTCTTGCAGCTACCATATATTCCCATCCTAAAGAGCCAATTAAATTTCAGCTTCAAAAACCCGAGGATTATCTCCCACTCATCCAAAGTAAATTTCGAAGGGCATTCGCCTGCTGTCAGGGTTTCACCTTTTAAATCCACCAAAAGATGTATTCGGGGAGGGGTTAACTAGCCTTTCCAGACTGACAGCCTTTAGCTTGAGATGGTTGGCTCACATTGTCAGAGGCATCGTGGCAGTGTCAGATCAACGCGCTGAATGAGTGTGGGGCTTGTCTTGAAGTAGCAACTAGCATAGGCATGCCATCAGCTGCCAATGTGCTTCCCTGCCCATTTGTACCTTTACTTATTTTGGAATCCTTTTGGGGTTAATCCTGTATTTCTGTCTCTGACTGAGTACTTGGGTTTTATAGACAATCTGTTACCATTGACCTTTTAATTAATGCACTTGTTCCATATCTCCACGGTAAATGATGGTCGTTTCCGGACGAAATTTTGTTCTTCTTCCTTTATTGGATATGTAAATCCCATATGAAGTAATTTCTGCTGGAGTTTGCCTTCGTGCAGCAATGAAGATTGTCTCAGCTCTTGTCTTTTGAGTCCATGACAATGGAGTATTTATTTAATGTCACTCGTAATACTTCTGCAGTGTTCTTAAAATTAAGGTTGCTTATGTGCGCTCAAGAATTTTCAGTTAGTTGCCTTGCTAAAATGCCATCTTGCCACTATTTGGAATAAATTGATGAATATTCTGTAAACAATAACCCTAGCCCTAAGGCCTCGACCGCAGCCACCAGAAGTGTAACCTTCCTGACTTTCCTCCAACAACTTGACCACCAGCGACCAGTGCAGAAACAGCCTCTCCACAATAGTAGTGGTAAGACTGCATGCATCAACCTTCCCCAGACCCCGCAATGGCGGAAACCAAGTGCACTAGGGCCGCCCCTTTCTTCTATCCTTTCTTGTCCCTTTATCTTGGATCTTTCTAGCCTCTACTCTTATACCTAACAGCAAATGTGTTGTTTAAGATACAGAATGGGCAAAGAATGTAGACACAAGGTTTGCTAGTTTCTCATGTTTTTCAATGTAAGTGGTTATGGCAGCCAACTTCCTATTGAAGCAATTCAGACAAAGTGTGTACACTTTAACACACCCTTTTCTTATTTTCTCATTTTTTTCAACTATGAAATGTGAGATGCAATGCCTAATTAATCTTAGGACATCCCCCTTGATTACGGTCCCATGCGAGATAACCATTCAAGACACATGATGACTTATTACATGCTTCTGTTTCTACTTTCCGTACTATTTCCTTGGCTTCCCTTCTCTTTGATATGGATATTCATTCTTTTGCATTGACGGATGGAACCCCTGGCTGTAAACTCAGCACATTTGAAAGTAGAAAAACTATAATTAAATAGAAATATATAGGCATACTATCTCTAGTTATGTCGACAAGGAGGAATGCAAGATGTAACAAAAAAGACCAGAGTCAAATATTAAATGATTGTAGTTCGGTTCCTATATGTTATCTCTTTTACAGTCTTATTGAGGGGCATATCTTTGATCACATATAATTTACCATTACGTATCACCTTCACACTACCAACAGTGGAGCATAAGATTGCGACTAGTAAAACCTAAATCCTTGAACGAAAGGATTAGAGCACTTGGCCCCTAGCACAATAATAAGATTACACTTATCTTGTCAAATAAAAGATTATTATAGACCAGAGTCTATCGTGCTACTCCCATAGTTATTAGCTCAATGGAATGATAGATAAAGCATATAACTGAGGTGGTGGACAGGTACCCAATGCGCTACTCTTACCGCCAGAAAGAGAGAATAACAATAACAAGGTCGATAGAACTGGAATAACCCATCTGCAGTTACTACACTACGAACCACACGCTCATGAGAATGAGGTTATCAAACAATACTAGCGGTCAGCAACCAAGTAAACATCTTTCATAATTACTTTCTCCAGCCAAATTACATGATGCAATCGGGCAGAATCGATGCGAATGCACGGCAAGATTCTGACTTTTTTTCTAAATAACAAAACAAACACAAAGCAATTCACTCAGTCAAAAAAGCTAATGTAGGTTATGGCGAGAACATACTGAAAATTGGCAGGCTTGCCACACCGAGCACACGACAAGCTGTTCTCGGCCACATCTGATGATCCACCGCCGGCCATAGATGTCTATGCCGATTACTGTAAAACGCACGCTAAACTGGTTCAACACACGCAATGGAGCAACACTGCCGATTCGTGCAAATTAGAGTATAAAAATAGTAACTTTTGTACTATCGGGAAACTGAAGCTACCTTCAATCAATAAATTACCGTCAAATGCGGTGCCAACCAGCTTTTCATTGACGGTGATCGTAACGACGTTCTACAACCAATAAAATCGAACCAATTCCATTCCACCCCTATTGTCATTAGATTTCCTCCGCAGTAGAGTATCGTTAAATATATTTTATTATTAATAATAAAAAATTATCGCCAAAGTACTTTTAATGATAACTTTTGTCTTCAAACTTGTTACGGTATAAATAGTGTACAACAGAAGATCTTAATTCATTAAAAAAATCGTTTGATTTGATCACGTTCATTGCGTCATCTCTAAATTGTTCGTTTATTTTTGTTATATATTTTGGTTATAATAGATTGTAGTCTTCTAACTTTAACTCGCATATAGCGACAATAAATTATGGTCGAATATAATTTACAGTAATAAATCTTATCAACATTATTTTAACGTCGTCACACTATAGTGACAATGAGTTATTATTAGTACTCTAGTAGAAATTAACAGTGATATATCTTACCAACACAATTTTAGTGTCACAAATTGAGTTGTCGTTTGACAGAGTTTTTTTTTTTTTTTTTAAATTTTTGGAAAGATTTTTGATTTTTTTTTCACCAGTTTAAAAAACTATTGGACGTTTGACAGAGTTTTGGTTTTCAAGAAACAGAAAACCACAAGCGTTTGACAGGACAATTCTTTGATTTTTTTTTAATATACATTTTCACATTATTAAACAAATATATTATAAGAGAGAGAGAGAGATCCCGCCTTTTTCTCAAAAAGACAATCTTACCCTTGAATTTTTTAATGGCGTGCAGCCTCCATTAACTGTCGGGAGTTCAGCCTCCATTAATTGTCGAACTGATTTGACTTAAAAATTATACTTTAGGTACTGATTTAATCCGTTCTAAATATGTTGTACTTAAGCTGTGTTATGGTAAAACTTTAAGGAATAAATTTAGCATTAGGCAAAACATATTTGACCAATAAAATATTGTATTATCCTCGAACTTTTTACGTGATGACTTTGAATGGCCTTTTTGAGATTGTTTGCTAATAAAAATGAACATTATTTTTTCCTTTTAGGAAGAGACTATTGATTACGTGGGATATCTTGCCCTATACGACTACTGGAATTTTTTGGTGGGAAGCTATATACGTACAGCTTTTTTGCTCTTTACACTTTATTATCTTGGTCATTTCTTCACATCATAACTGTTTTTGACACTTTTAATCCAAACACAGTACTGTTTTTAACAATTTTTTTTTTTATAGCTTTGCTAAACCAAAATTGATCATGCTAAACACTGATTAAAACAATTTTTTTTCCCAGAAAATAATTCTGTTTAAATTAGTCAAGCAACATTTTTTATTAATTGATCTCAAACAACCTCTATCTATATATTTCCTATGGTCATATACCATTGTGACAATCTCAATTTTATATCATATTCCTTCTCTGAAACTTTAAGAAAACAAATATTCACAAACTCTCCTATCCTGACTTGTACAAAACAGTGCATTAAATTACCTCTTTACCCGCCCTAGTCCCATAGGACACCGTTTTTTGGCTTATCTTTTCTTATCTTATAATCGGATCTCATCCTATCCTTTGAACCAAACACAACCTATGTCTTTATGTACTGAGCAGGCTCAAAGAATTATATAAATTGTTTTTCATAACTTAAGTGAAATTAAGAACTATTTAGATGCATGCCTTATATGCCACATGCTAAGGTCGATTACAAACCCTAACACAAAAAAATGCAAACATACCCGTTCCCAGCTTATCCCCTGAGCTTAACATCCCACCTAACAACAAAATGCCCAGAATATACACTACATACTTCTGCACCACCTTCAACAGCTTTGCCCCAAGAGCACTCGCATCACCACTCTATAATGACTACCAAGATTATAAGCATCCAACTAACTGCAAGGCAAAGCTTCTGAGTTTTCTGTTGCATTCTACAACATGGGTTGTATGCCAATGCACTTGGGAACTGTAACTTGGTTTGGTTCTTTCTTTTCTTTTGGTCTGCATTACATGCTTTCTTCACTAAAATTCACATCATTTGCTATATTCCTGTGTAATCCCAAAAGATAAGAATCATTGTATCAAACATTGTTCAGAAAACATATCCACTGTTAATAGAAGGGACATAGATTGTACAGTATTTTGCACTATGTTTCATTCAGTACACGTACCCAACTATGCCACCCGAATTTAGTGACAAAAGCTCTTTAGCCGGCTGGTACGAATGAATTCCAAGATTGGTAGGCTCGCCTTTTGAGTGCCTAAGATATAGAGATAGAGATCGCCCACTCATGTATCGTAGGACACAAATTAAGGGCTTTAAATTTCTGGCCAATATGGCACACCGGTCACATGAATCCACGACTCCCCTTGGATGAAATTTTGCACCGTGAAGGGGCTAGCTTCCACAGGATTACTAAGCACGTGAAAACCTGGCCACTTCACCCTTTTTGCAGTGGAAGCTCCAACACCCACGTTCATATACTCACCATAATACAAACTCGAGAGTGCAAAATCTCCGCTCCATTCGGTCCATCCCTTCGGATCAATCAAGCCATCCAAATATGTTTTTAGGAACACCGTTCTCGAGTACCTTTCCCATGGTTTGCCCAAGTAATTTTTAAATTGGTCTTTAACGGCCGCAAACTCAGGTGAGGGCCTAACGCGTGAATTTTCTATCGAAATTCCGGTGTTTTCATTTGAATTGTCCCTTTCCTTGTGCAGTTATCATGTTAGCTTGGTGATCCATAGGCCTTTTCACAAAAATGTCGCAGTTTTGGAAGACTACCGAGGCATCACCAAAAATGAAGTCAACAGTACCATAGATGTGGCAATCGCGATAAAATTGCCTTAAAGAATGTACCAAGAGCGTGTCTTGGAAACCTTTGACACTGCAACGGTAGAAAACGGAAAGGTCAGAGCTCACCCTTAGCGCCACCGCCTGATGTTTATGGGGCCCTGCTGTGTTCTCAAATGTCATGTCCCTTGCCCAAAATCCGTCCCCTGATACCCCTGCAAAAGTAACATCCTTATATGTCATCTCCACTGTTTGATTTCCAAAAGGGGCCAAAATGTTACCATGTGAACACTTCATAATGTTTGATAAAACTACCATCGGATAAATGATGATAATAGGGGGCACTTAAGAGCACGGTGTTTGGGCATGGTTGGACACACCTTTTGTCTTCTAATTTCATGTCCAGCTGTTGGTTTTTATTTCTCCCTTCCAGTTTTCAGTGTCATTGTTTGTGTGTCTTTCATTTTCAGTTTCCTCCAAGGGGAAAACCTGATTGAAGCAAACTTTGGACATCAAAAATAGATATCAAAATATGATTCCGCAAAGAGTGGAAGCCAAAAGAACCGTACATTCACGGTGTAGATTATAATCTGGAAACAACCATACAGACTATAAGAATTATATAAATGGCACCTTAATTTCTAGATGTTTTGGCTTACCGACTGTGGCTGAGTTTAAAGTGCTGGCACCATCTTGGACGTTTTGGTTGCCAGTAACAACAGTCTTATCCATGCCATCGCCTGCAAACATCAAGTTCTTCATGTCCCTTCCAACCTCGACTTCCTCGTTGTATACTCCAGATTTAACGTAGATTATTACTCTCTCCGGCCGATTGTCACCCATTCTAGCTAGTGCAGCCACTGCCTCGTTAATTGTCTTGCAACTGCCGGAACCATCCTGTGCCACCACAATGTCAGCCTTGGCTGTTGCTGCGTCCCATGATGCTAAAAGTCCTCCATTTTGGTTCAAGTTCGGACTCCCTTGCACTCCTAATTTCCATCAAACAACAATGGATGAATAATTTCTTGTGAACAACAATGGATCCAGCTTAGACGAAGATTACGAGGTATGCCATCATAGAGATGTAAAACATGTCTTCTACATTATAACGCTCTTGTAAGTACTGAAAGATACACCAGGGAAAATGCTAATGGAACAAGAATGTATACTTCTATAGTCATTATAACACGTGCATGGTATTCTCCTTGTATAGACGTAGAAAATTTCTTTACATTTTATGCCAGAGCAATGCTTTACAGTTACTTGTTCTACACCTTCTCTTTTGAGGAAACTTTGCAGTTAATATGTAGAACTTGCTTACTTGATTTACAGTTAGTATGTAGAACTTTCTCTTTTGAGGAAACTAGCTACGTTGCAAAGAAAGGCGGGGACTCGAGATGGAGGTTGGCGAGGGCGAAATATTTTCAAAAGGCAACGCCTATTTTCACACCCTTCCACACCTCACACTTTTTGCCGATAAATGAGGTTATTATTCTACTAAGGAAATTCCCTTTTTCAGGCTTTATAATTATGTTGTTCCAAAACCTTTTTATGTCATTAAAAGTTAAATATTTCGTTACTAGTGTTTTAGCTCAAATGAAGGTGTGAGACAGCATAATAGAGCCTGAAAATAGACATTCCATTGTACTAATCATTTTTTATTTTGTCATTTAAGCAGCTGATGTAGAAGCAAAGCATGGTTGCTCTCTGTTATCTAGAGGCATTGACAGATCGATCTAATCCTGTAGGTAAGCTGGTCCAAAATATGGAGGACAAAACTATAAGAACTACGATAATGAACACATCTTGGAAGCTATAGCTATCATCAAGGTACAGTGAAACACGGTCAAATTCAAGTAAATAATAAAAGCTAAGGTGGTCAAGAAAAAGTATGGCTACACTTTTCAAATCTATGTACCAAAAGGCAGATTCCATATGACCTTCAGTAATGAGAGTGTGACCAAATGTCAGTCCCAAATGCCTGTAACGATGTACCTAAAGGTGGCTCTCATTATGTTAAAATGCTCCGACCAGAACGAGAGCCACATCGGTTAAAGGCAGACTGAAAGGGATGAAAAATTCAAACCACCTTGCAGCCTGAGAAGAAACGGGCACATTATCAATGCAAGACGAAGTATGGTTCTGTAACAATCTTGTCGGAAGAGTGAATTTAGTCCATCACATAGCAATGAGAGCGTGAAAAAAAAAATGTTTAGTTTCATCCATGAAACCTTATGGTGTCCTAGGTTTAGGAATTTCTTGTGTACCTCCTCTTGATTAAATTTAGCTAATATTGAGCGTGAAAAAAATGTTTAGTTTCATACATATGCTACTCGTAAACGTATTTATATGGATTCTACAATCTTTTGGTGCTCTTTAACCATAAAAAGAACCCCTCTAAAGATCACTTTGGCTGATAAATCGTCTTTGTACCGGTGTTAGCATGCCATTTGAGTTTTTTAAACATGAAGTTGTTTGCTTCCATAAGAAAAGATGATTAATGATCTATATATATGTATTTTTATCAATTTAAAAATCAGGGAAGTTAGAAATTTAACTCCCTGAAAATAAATTTTGGATACGTGTGTCAGCTAAAAAGAGTCTCTTGGCACTACAAAGCAACCTGAAAATTGATGCCTACACCGTGCCAGGATTCGGAGGTTAAGAGAGGGAAGGGGCTATCTCCAAGTGGCTTCTGGTGGACTAGTTTTTCCCCTTCTATTCCATCACCGCTTAAGAGAGGGAAGGGGCTATCTCCAAGGAAAGGGTAATGCCAGCAGTACCCTTTCCTTTCGGTTGCGACGTTTAGCTTCTAGCAAAATGAACATTAAGAAATCAATCAATCAGTGTTCAAGTCATATAAAGATTAGCATATTGATGGCAACCAGCTCCCACATGGAGTTCTTCTTGATGAGGTGAAAGCTAAACCTTTATAGTCTAATGCTTGAAGAAATGGATGATGAGGCTAAGTGGTTGGACAAAATAGTCAATAGAGCTAGACCATAGTCGGTTTTCACGGAGCTAGATAGAGAGACATGCTAAACGAGTCCTCAGTCTCTTTTCCAAAAAGATAATCAGAGTTTGAGTTACGTAAGTGCCGGTGCAAAGCCATTATCTTAGACCGTGGCATCACACGCCAGGCTTATTATGTGGTCCAATGCATCTGTCCCATGCACAACAAAAGTTTGTGTAGGACACCCGCACGATGAGTTCATGATTGTTACTGTACCTGACCACTTGCGCAAGGGGCAAAGGGGATGAAATGACTTTTTGAGTGTCTTACGCGATCACCCTGTGTGCACCATAACAACATTTTGTGAACTTCTCACACCCTCCACTCGATTGGCTCACTATCAAAAAGGTTTCAAAGGCACTGCTTATTAACTTCGGCAGCCTAACATCCGAAATCAAGATTGGGTCTGGTTATGATACTACTCGTCAAGAACCCAGGACATACGACCTGTTGTACCTAGATGACGAGGCCCCAAACTCTTTTCCCAAATGATTTCTTGGTCTCTGGGCAATGTTAACCGATGCCTCAAACAGTGGTAGCTAGTATATGACTGGACTGTTGTGTGGTCTAAACGCCTATGTGTCATACGTAGCCATTTGCTCTAGACACCCACACATCTAGTCCTTGACATGGTGCTCTACTCTCAGTGCTGAAAATACTAAAAAAGCTATTGTGTGCATAAATTAGTCACCTAGCTACATGCATATATATACTGCAATCATCTTTTATGCATCAACTTCCTCCCTCTTGAACGATTCCAAGCATATTCTACCTGGCAATATAGTACTAGTTAAGTGCATACGATGAGGCATGAGCATCGTCTAATGCTTCACAAGGGGCTCAACCATGGTATTTTGAGCAAGCGCTCGAGTTAGGGCCGAACACTGTAATATGCTTACATGCACCTGCTCACCCCGCAAACCCCCAACTCTAGAAGGACTTTTTGAAATATTAGAAATAAACCAACAGGGTTATTATTACCCCCTTTGACTGGGATCATGCAACTAATCAAGGGTTGTTTCTCATGTCCAATCCATCCAAAAATTTGGCATCTAGGTTATTCTTTTCCGGCAGGTTCCAGCAGGTAGTGTGTTCATATACACCATTCTTGTAACACCGTTACCGCATTCGAAGTCATCGAGCCAACGAGATAGTTCTTTTAGTTGTATAGTAATATAATCAAGTTTCAAACCTTATAACTTGATCCAAGGAAAGTGGGTTTGTATCTATGTGGAGGTGCCACAAAGGCTGCAGTCCGAGTCAGCTTCCAAGTGTACAAAGTGAGAAACAACGAGGACGAAGTAAGGGCTGAGAGCAAGGCTCCCCAGATAGGCTGTGAGGGCTGGCAGCGCTGCGCAGACAGAGCGACGACGAACAAGGCCGGCAGTCAGCAGTCCAAGTCAAGGTCCGAGTCGGGGTCCAATGTTACGGTCCAAAGTTATGTTTCTCTCACTAGAATCCAAAAGCTCCCAAATTCTAGAGTGAGAAAGTGATTTTGTAAGAATGAGCCACAAGTCCTTTTTTGACTCATAAAGTCCACCATTTTATAGGAAACAATGTGCCTATGTCATAAAGTGCCACATGTTATCCCCTGGGAGTGACACTTCACCAGGAGGTCCCAAAATACCAGTTCTTGGTTCCCAAATTCGCACTACCCTGCCTGCGCAGCATCTCTCTGCCTGTCTAAGAAGACTGATCACACTGAGGTAGCGTGATCAGAGTAAGCCCGTTGCCCCCATAGCCAACTGCCAGGCAGACTAGGCGCGATGCCCTCTCAAGACCTGCTCTCGTCCTGGAGTGACCCAAGGGTCATTGTCCTAGTGGTGTCGACGATCAATGGTAACATGAGCAGACATGGTTGCAGCTCAGTGCTTAGAGTCATGCAAGTCACCCCAGATGCGGGATAGCTTTGTGGTAACGAGCCTATCCCGTTGCAAGGGGCCCTCGTGCCAGAGCCCTCCGTGATTATGACAGCGATGGCTTTGTGGTAACGAGCCCATCCCATGGCGGCGATGACGTTGTGGTAACGAGTCCATCTCGCTGCGAGGGGTCCTCGTGCCGGAGCACTATGAACGGAGCCCCCCGTGATGATGACGGTGATGGCTTTGTGGTAACGAGCCCATCCCGTGGCGGCGATGACTTTGTGGTAACGAGCCCATCTCGCTGTGAGGGGTCCTCATGCCGGAACACTACGAACGGAGCCCCCTGTGATGATGAGGGAGATGGCTTTGTGGTAACAGGCCCGTCCCATGGCGGTGATGACTTTGTGGTAACGAGTCCATCCTGCTGCGAGGGATCCTCGTGTTGGAGCACTACAAACGGAGCCCCCCGTGATGAAGACGGCGATAACTTTATGGTAACGAGCCGATCCCGTGACGGTGATGGCTTTGTGGTAACGAGCCCATCCCGCTGCTAGGGGTTCTAATGTCGGAGCACTACGAAAAGAGCCACCCGACATGAAGACGGCGATAGGTTTGGGGTAACGAGCCTATCTCGTGACGGCGATGGCTTTGTGGTAACGAGCCCATCCCGTTGCGAGGGGTCCTCGTGCCGGAGCACTACGAACGGAGCCCTCCGGAATGAAGAATGTGATAGCTTTATGGTAACGAGCCTATCCCATGACGGCGATGGCTTTGTGGTAACGAGGCCATCCCACTGCGAGGGGGTCCTCGTGCTTGAGCACTACGAACGGATTCCCCCCGAAAGCATGTAACATGATTGTGGCGCATGGGCGTGGTGCCTACAGCACGAGACATTGATTGTGTCCCATGGGAGCGATGCCAATGGCATGAAACAATACCTGGTGCGGGGGCACATGTTATGGAAGTGGCGCATGGGCGCGGTGACGAACGTCGTGGAGCACTGCTCGGTGCCGGGGGCACGTATCATGACAGTGGCGCACAGGCGCGGCAATGAACGTCGCGGAGCAATATTCGGGCGCGGCGACAAACATCGCAGAGCAATACTCGGTGTTGGGGCATGTATCATGAGAATGGCGCACTGGCGCGACGACGAACGTCGTGGAGCAATGCTCTGTGCCGGGGGCACGTATCATGACAGTGGCGCACATGCGCGGAGACGAACGTCGCGGAGCAATAGTCGGTGCCGGGGGCACGTATCATGAAAATGGGGCACGGGCACTATGACGAACATCGCGGAACAATACTCTGTGCCGGGGGCACATATCATGAGAATGGGGCACGGGCGTGGCGACGAACGTCACAGAGTAATACTCGGTGCCGAGATCGTATCATGAGAATGACGCACGTGCGCGGCGATGAACGTCGTGGAGCAATACTCAGTTCCGGGGGCACGTATCATGACGGTGGCACACGGGCGCAGCGAAGAACATCGGGGAGCAATGCTCGGTGCCGGGGGCACGTATCATGACAGTGGCCCACGAGCATGGCGACGAACGTCACGGAGCAATGCTCGGTGCGGGGGGCACGTATGATGAAAATGGCGCACGGGCGCGGTGACGAACGTCGCGGAGATGGCGCAAGGGCACGTGTCGGGTGTCCTGGAGATGGGGCGTGAGCCAAGCATGCATGTGCATATAAAAATAATAAGTACTATACTTAGTAATGACAAAGTCAGGAATGGTGATATGCGGTCGTCGGCGATGGGTCACTTGGCGGCACGCGACTTTGGGTGACGGGCATCACGAGAGTAGTGCGCGGTAGGGAGTGACGGATGACAGATGTCTCGAGGTTGATGTGCAAATGTCCGTAAATATCGCGGAGGTGCAAGGACTCGAGAAAATAAGTGCGCGCGGGAGGGAAGGCCATAGGACAAAATTGGGGAGAAGGCCAAGGCCACATCCCATAGGAGGCCGAGGCCCCCTAAGGGGTGGCCAAGGCCAAGGCCAAGGCCAACTCCCCCAAAGTGGGGGCCGAGGCCATTCCTCCTTTTGGTGAACTTTGGGCGCGCCGACAGTAGGTATTTTGATGGGCAATGATGAATCTAAAAGTTGCGTACGACGAGCGTGTCGACGTGAATCGTACTCATATGATGAACAAGGTGCGAAAGTCACATACGAAGCGTACAAAGTGAACAAAGCGCAAAAAAAGACTTTGTGCAAAAAGTGAACAGCCCGGGGGGAAGGCCAAGGCCAACCCCGTAGGCTTGGGGAGGCCGAGACCGACCCCATGGGGTTGGCCAAGGCCTTTGCCCCTTGACCCCGCTGCTCCGGTTGAGCCGTCAGTCGATATTTTTGGTGAAAAGGTATTCGGGTGGTCTCGGTGTGACGATCGTGTTACCGTGAGTGACATCAACGTGAAATAAAATCATGCCTAAGTCGCGCACAAGGAGTGTGGAGCGAAAAATGCACGTGACTTAAGCGTGCGCGGGTTGACCGGTTCGATGCGTTGAAAATATGACCGTTGAATCTGTCGACGTGCTTGCGCAAAGCGGGACCCCCAGTGAGCCCTTAGGTCCGACCAAGATAGGTTGGGAACATAACTCCATTGTAGGAGTGTATTAATAGGTCTCAGAAAAAAAATATTACTCCTATGATGAGGTGAATACAAAGACTTAGGTAACGTTTAGTAACACTTCAAATTTTGGTTTTCTGTTTCGAAAAAAAAAAACCAAAATTAGTTAATTTTTTTTTTACAAAAATAAATGGGTATTTGAATACCCAGTTTTTATTTTGAGTTTATTCTTTGGTGGTGGTTTGCGCTGGCGATGGTGGGGCGTGGCGGTGTCGGCCGCCGGCGGTGGCAGGCGGTGGCTGGTGGCTGCAGACAGTCACCGCGGTGGCTATTGGCCGCCGGAGGAGGCTGCCGGTCGCCGGTGGCCGGCAGTGACGGTGGGCGGTGGTTGGGGTGGGAGGGTGGTGGTCTCAAAATAAAAACCAAAACTGAAAACCGAAAACTCTTTTTTCAAAAAGTGCACTGTTTTAAAAACTGAAGAAAAAAATAAATAAAAATTGTGTACTAAACGCGTTTATTTTCTCCAATTTACAAAACTGGAGAAAATGTAAACCGAAGAAAAAGCTGAAAAAATAAGTGTTACCAAGTCAAACCTTAGTTTTGGTTAATAGGGAGTACTATTTAAGTGACATTTAAAATTATGCCGTAAAAAGATTTCAATGACGCTACACATTTAATATAAGTTAATACTGCAATTTGTTCCATTATAATGTGTCTGATTTGTATTCAAACAAATATATATCTCTTTGAAAAAGGGAGTATATGTATACCTCAGGTTTGATTAGGCAAAGACAGAAATAAGCAGCTTACCTTTGTCCCTATCTCTTATATTGCTTCTGGCCCCATAAAAGGCTAGAGCTTCACTAAGCCAGAAAGTCAGGTTTTGAGCCTCCTTAATTAGTTTCAAACCACCACCCTTTCTCCTCCAAACCATCCAAACAGCTCCGGTGGCTTGCCACAACTCCGCTGAGCCACGTAATGGCGTCGTCACCGCTGTAGCTCTCAACCGAGACCAACCGCACTAGCCGCGGCTCAGCATCTCTATAGAGCTCAACACAGTCACCCAGAGCCACAGCAAGAGAACTCGAACTAGTGTTCGCCTTGTGGAGTCTCAACGAGGCCTGCGCCCAGTCCATGGCATGCAAGTCGCTCGACTGAGCCACTCGGACCAGCTCTGCCCCTTGCTCGGCAGTGACTGGTGTCTCCATGGAAATTTCACTGTGACGTGTACGTACTTAGAGGAACAGAGGCTTTGTATTTACTTACGAATTCACTTTCATGGGATGCTTTTTCCTTTTTGCTAGTTTCCACCATAATTTCCGAGGAAAGTAAGTTAAAAGTTCAAATATTAGACGTAAGATGTGTGCGTATACATGTCCACAAAGTCCCAAATGATATGCACTTGATGTAAAGTTTTTATCCCTTATGGCCAATTGCTTGCCCTCTATTATGTAGTGAAGTGAGAACCCCTCTTGTGTGTATGTCTAAAAAGTTCCAAAAGATATGCACTTGATGTAGTAAAGTGAATATCCCTTATGGTCCATTTTGTTTACCCTCTGTTATGTAGTGAAGAACCCCTCAGAGTTTGAAAGATCGAGCTTTACCCTGCTAATCAAAGCCTAGAGATCGAGCTCATTAGTGTTACTTGTTTAGATAACAAGCTAGCTCTAATTAAGAGCAAACTCTCTGCCCTATTATCAAGATGACTTGGGGTTAGGGTTTGCTCATGTCTATCATCACGTCTTTACCGGAGTGAATGTCACAGCTAATGAGTTCATTGGTGACAAAAACTGAAATTTATTCGGAATTGATTTCCAAGAAATAAATCTCCGCACCAACCGGCTGGCCAAGCGAATAAATGAGAAGGAATGCCCCTTGACTTGACGAACAAATGCTGATGATCGATTTCTCGATATGTTATTCTTCATGACTCGATAAATTGAGAAGAGAAATTAAAATTATATGATTAAATTCCAATCTGAATGTGATACAAGAAAATAATCATATTTATAAATGTTGTAAGATGCACCAATCCTAGGACTATAACAATGCCGCAATAAACCTAGTACTGTATATAGCATATTAGTACACTTTCCCCTGCAAACTCAAGAAGGCGACCACAACATATCAGTAATAAAAAAAAATATCACTAATTGGTGTTGTCATAATGTTGGATCAAACTTTGGTTACCAAAAAGTCGAAAACTTGTTACCAATAAAAGTCACACGGGACTGAACGAGTACACGAACTGATTTGTAAAGCACAAGACGAGCAAACGATGATTTGTTAAATTTGGATCCTGTTAATATTTTTTGATACTTAAGTCAGAATATATGTGAGAAGTTCTGAAAAAGATAAAGCTTATATATAAAGTGTAAATGTGAAGGTACGAACGTAGAGTATATGTATGTGGTATATTTCTCAAAGGATTGTAGTTTCATTAAGGCAAAAATACTAGATTCTTCCGATAAGACCTAAAACATCTAAAAACAAATACGCATCCTTGGTAAATCCTTGACCATGTTCAACTATTAAAATGACATGTATTCATGCAAATTAAAGTATATATTTCAATGGCTCTCAATTGGTTCAAAAGAATAAAAGCAATATAAGGCAAAATGACTCCATTTCTATTCTTAAACAGCTGATTAGAAGAGGGGTTGAGGCTTACGGTGAAGCCTTTTTTGCAAATTTAATTTTTTTCCATGCTTTGAAGTTTTCATATATTGTTGCATCTCCAATTAATAAGGGTAGTACGTAGGACCAAATTTTAACTAAAAAAATATTAGGAATATATTTAGTGTCTTCCGTTTCGTTACCACTCTTGCACCGTTATGAATCAAATTAGGAATCCAATTTGCTGCTTCTTCAGATTCCATGTTTCAATGTACTTATCCCCTTTACCCATGCCCGCATTGATTTCAAAGTATCGTTTACGAGTTAACTATAATTTTAACATTCGTATTATTTCTTTCAAATTTTGATTTTTTTCCCATGTATTGTGTGTGCCTACTAAACCTAATATAATATATATGTATGCAAAAAAACTTTTTTTGTAAATCAAAATATAATGCGTAAACTCATTATTAACACATTCTAGGATAATTTTTTTTATTTTTTTTGCACGAATCAAATTATGCGTAAACTCATTATTAACACCTCCAACAATTACTGCGTTTACATCTTGCATAATTAATAAATGACATCAAACAGACTAATCACATATTCGCTCTTTTTTCCTTGATAAACAAATAAATAGAAGTAGAAAACAACCCTAAAACAATAGAGAAAATTTTGGCTATTAATTGGCGTGTAAATGGGCAATGAGATGTAATTAAACCCTTTTTACTTATTTTATGACCTCACCAATAATCGAAAGCCTCACAAATTTTTTGCTTCCCGCTCACCCCCCACTCCCTTTAAATTTCAATTTCAGCATCCTCTCTCTCTCTCTCTCTCTCTCTCTCTCTCACACACACACACACACACACACACACACGGAGTCAAAATTGACGACAATGGCGAGTAAGAGGAAGGGTTGTGACTCGTCGGCATCGACGGCTGGGCCCGGAAAGCTGAGGAAAGCGGCCAAAACGGCGGCGTCGGAAGAGGATCCGTTGATGGAGGAGGAATCTCCTGTTTGGGAGGAGGAATCTCCGTCGTCCAGATCCACAAGGAAGATTCAGACACGCGTACGTGCAGCTGATGATGAAGAAGAAGAGAGTCGGTTCGTTGGAGATCCGTACGACGATGACGAAGCTAAGCAGCTCTGGCCCCACCGCTATTACCCACGGAAAAAGGTGTCTTTTGTGTGTGTGTGCGTGAGTGTATACTGGAATCTGTACATATGTATGTGTTTCAAAGCGTATATACGTATGTACAGCTAAATGCTGGTTAATTTTGGGGAACTGATGCAATTGGTTGAATTTGGGGGTGGGGGTTGGTGGGTGGGTGCGTGAGCAATTGAAATATGTATATGTCTGTTTGTTTGTTATAAAGCAACTCAAAACGTGTATATGAACGTGATTGGTTTAAATTGGGGAAAGATGGGAAATTGTTAACTTGGTGTATGTGCGTGTGTTTCGAAACGAACTCCAATGGTATACATATTTGGGGACATGTATTTGTAAATTGTAAGATGTTTTGAAAAAAAGCATATGGTTCTATTGGGGTGTGAATGTGATATGCATATCTGTACCGGCCCAAATGATTACTCTGTGGGTGTGTTTTTGTGATTGAAATGCTCGCACCTATATGACAATTGTTTGATTGTCTAAGGTAAAAAGATGGAAATGGTGTCAGTAATGGTGATGATGCCGTGGGATGCAGGGGGGCACCAGAATTTCCAAATCGAGGGGGAAAAATATTCGTACAATTATGTCGGCTGCTAGTATAGCTGAAATCCATCTACCATATTCTAATATGCGAAACGCAGAAAAAATCTAGTGCACGAGCTTTGAAAATCTTTGTATGTACTCCTCACAAGAAACAAGAAAGAGATACTTTGCACCTATTCGATAATGTAGCGTTCTAGTGATTTAATGGCATATGTAATTTGTAAGATTTACGAAACTTCACGCCCTTTTTTGTCTCTAAAGATAGGATGGCCTTACCATCCAACCACTATTTCATCCCGTTTATCCATTAAGCCCACCCGTAGTAAACCTTGTAACAGGTTTTTTTTGGGTTTTTGCGTTGAGAAAAAAGGAGGGAGGCCTTGGCCCCACCGCCAGCCCTACATGCCATCTGTCCCTCACAGGGATGCACATGGAAAGTAATGGGGAATGGGACTGTGGCAAATTAAGATACTAACTACACTAATTCATATGATTGCCTCTACTATTTGTGGGAGATTCATTGCAGAGCTACTTAAGTCTAATGATTTTGTTGTGGTGGTGGCCTTTGCCAAATTTGTATTGGCAGACAGTTAGATCTAAATCTTTAATATCATTCATTCTATGTATAAGTATCCAGCTGATATTTCTTGCCTTTACTATTACATGCCTACGTGATTGAGCTATGTATATGCTTGTAAGAATTTGGGGTAAACATTGAAATTTGGTCCTTCAAATTATTCTTTGATCTCTATTCTTGCACTTATGATATGCACCTCCAACTTTTGTGATGATTTCATTATGGAGCTACTTCAGTGGCATCATTCCATTTGACAACCACACGTCTTGACAAATTGCATATATGATTGCAGATATATACTGTTTTTTTTCTCTTTTTTATTTTTATTTTATTTTATGGGCTTTTCATTGCCTAACATTGCCTAACATCATGAATCTGTTGAGGGTAATGGCAGAAAGGGCAAGACAACCAAGAGGAGATTATTCAAGCTACACGACACTACAAACAGGCATTAGTTGATGGCCGTGTGGTGTTTGACCTTGGAGATGATTGTTACGTGAAGGTAAATCATTTCAGTTCATGAAATGTGTTATATCTGGGTAGCCTTATCAAACTTTAGGCATGATTAATTTTACCCCGTTTTTCTTTGTTATATAGTTTTTACATACTAGAGGTGGATGCATGGTTATTACTTAAATTGTTGATTTATGAGATCCAATTTTGTGGTTTATCGAATTTGCATAGTGGGTACTTTCATTAGCACGTCTCAGTTTTTATGACTCATTCATTTAGTTGTCCAAGTTGCAACATTTGGCTGACTTTAGATTTGTGATTGATCACCTAGGGAGAAGAGGGAAAGGATAACTACCTATGCCGGATTGTAGAAATGTTCGAGGGGGTTGATGGCTTACCTTATATCAGTTCGCAATGGTTCTACAGAGCCAGTGATACAGTATGACATTTAGATATATGTTTATCATGCTAGCACTTGAGTTGCTAATTTTGGTGCAAATTTAAAAATGCATTCTTGTTCAATTTTCAGGTCATCAAAGACTGCTCAAATTTTATTGACGACAAACGCTTATTCTTGTCTGATGTTAAGGATGACAATCCCCTGGATTGCCTGATAGAGAAGCTGAAAATTGTCCGAATGCCATTGGAGGTACGAATGTCCTTACTTCATGGAAACAATCCTTCATTTCTTAGAGACTTTAAAAAACGTTTCTTTCATCAGGCTGATTTTGCCACCAAGCAGGCTGCACTTTCAAATGCAGAATTTTACTGTGACATGCAGTACTTGGTGCTTTATTCCTCTTTTCTGAGGTTTCCACCTGGTATTTGTTCCTTTTGTCCTGCTCTTTTGCTTGTTTTGCAGATCAAAATTTTGCTATATATTCTGTTTGTTTCTCAAGAAAAAAAGGTGTGCAGCAGAGAACGCTAGAGATGGGAGCGAATCTGATTCAACAATTTCCTGTGAGGCTGATCTAACCGGAAATGCTGGAGGTGGGATGTTTGCCAAAGAGGAGGTTATTGAAGACAAGAGTAGCTTGGAGGTGATGTTGTTGGATCTGTACTCAGGCTGTGGTGCAATGTCCACAGGACTCTGCCTTGGTGCCAACTTGTCTGGTGTTAAGCTTACTACGGTATGTTCAAGTACGTAATCTATCAGTATGAATAGGTACTGTATGGTTGAATAAGCTGCATGTTGCTTGTGTTAGAGCTTACGTCTTTCTCTTTCTTTTTACCCTTAAAAATACCTCAGAAATGGGCAGTAGACATGAATGAACATGCTTGTGCTAGCCTCAAGTTGAATCATCCCGAGACACAGGTATCCTGTATTTTCTTCGCTATTCTTCCCTCTAGCTAGTCACCAACGGCATATACATGCTGCAGTCTTGGATTGATTTCTTTTGTAATACAGGTCAGAAATGAATGTGCAGAAGACTTCCTAATGTTGTTGAAGGAATGGCAGAAGCTTTGTGCTACTTTTGTAAAATTAGGAGATGGGGACTCTGCAATTATGCTAGAGGATGAAGCTGATGAAGAAAGTTCCGTAGATGATGATTATGATGATGCTGGAGATGATGAAGGTGAAGTTTATGAAGTGGAGAAAGTGTTGTCTATTTGTTATGGCGACCCAAAAAAGATTAAAGAGGGTGGCCTTTATCTTAAGGTACTTAAGCTTTGAAACCATAAAACTTGTGCTTGTGCGTCCAAACCTTTAGTCAAGCACAAGTATGTCACGAGCACTAATCACCAAGCGTTGCACATAAAGAACATAAGAGTTTGATATAAAACTAGGTTGTTAGGCTAATAGATATGGCAGTACTTGGTCAGCAGATTAAATTAGCTCAAAGTAACGAACAAGTTATCGTTAGGTCCTCGTTTTTTGACCATTGTCTATGCAGCTTGTGCTGTAAAACTTTTATTTTGTCACTTCAGTTCTCGTTGAGAATATCTTTTGAGAGCTTGACATTACTGCTTGTTCATCTGCCATATGCTCCTTTAGTTCAAAACTCTCTGCTGCCTTGTTATTTAGATTCGTTGGAAGGGCTATGGGCCAGATGAAGACACATGGGAGCCTATCGAGACTTTGGGGTACACAAACATACCTAGAAATTCTTCTTTTTTTGCTTACTATCCTTATGCAACTAGGGTAACATCTGAATTGATTGGCTTCCGCCAGTGGCTGCCAAACTAAGATAAAAGAATTTGTCATTGATGGCTATAGATCCAAGATTCTGCCAATGCCAGTAAGTTTCATTAAATTGCTTCATGTAGACTTCTACTTTGTTAATTCTCTCTCTCTCTCTCTCTCTCTCTATATATATATATATATATATATCTAACATTGCTTTTTTCCTTCATCTCTTGTGGTACTTTTGCAGGGAACTGCTGATGTTATATGTGGTGGTCCACCATGCCAGGGCATGAGCGGATTCAATCGTCATCGCAATAAAGAGGATCCTTTGGCTGATGAAAAGAATAAGCAACTTGCAGTTTATATGGATATCGTGGAGTTTCTAAAGCCAAAGTTCGTCCTAATGGAGAATGTTGTTGACATTCTGAGGTTTGCAGGTGGATTTCTTGGAAGATATGCATTAGGGCGGCTTGTCGGAATGAATTACCAAGCTCGAGTGGGTATCATGCCAGCAGGGGCTTATGGGCTCCCTCAATTCCGCATGCGTATGTTCATGTGGGGTGCTCGTGCAATAGAGGTAATTTTGATTGCATTGGTTACTTTCTGATTTACTTTTATTGATAATCTTCCATATGCAGAATTTGCCAAAGTACCCTTTACCCACACATGATGTTGTTGTGAGAGGAAATACTCCAGTCGAATTTAAGGTGAGATTCAGCAACATGTGGGGATACAAATTGGTAGAAAGTGGAGGGAGACAATGGGTGGGAGTCCAATACTTAACGTTTGTTATGGTTTTCCCCTTAAGTTACCAGTCTCCATTGCCAGTCTATAATAAGTCCTATTGCTTGGTTGCAGTCAAATGCTGTGGATTATGATGAAGGCCACGAAGTTGAGTTGGAGAAGAAAGTCTTTCTTGGGGATGCTATTTCTGACCTTCCACCTGTATGTGTAGTTACAGCGGCATTTTATGCTTTTCGTACTTCCTTTTTTCTTTCGATGAGCCATAGACATTGTGGACTTCTTTTGTTTTAACTTAGAATTTTGCACTCTTTAGGTAAAGAATGACGAGGCCCGTGATAGTATGGCATATATGGGGGAGCCCGAGACAGAATTCCAGCGATTTATCAGATTAAGGAAGGACGGTGAGATCAATATGTTACTCCAAAAGTCCACTTGATGAAGTTTTCTTACAAGCACGGTGCATCTCTAGTATGCATCTGGAGTTTTCTTGTTTGTGTGGCTCCTTTTCTTGTCTTTGATGAGCAGTGCATCTCCAAAGAAGTCAGGCTCCTTCACCCATGGCTTGTTATTGCAAATTGTACCCCTAATCCTGCTTGTTTGCTTCTATAAAACATGTTCATCCTTTTAGTGTCCATACAGTCGATCTTATGATGCCTCCATTTATTATATTGAATTGCAAATCTCTTTGAAGTTAATGTTTTGTTGATTTGCTTTTCTGTTTTTCCGTTACATAGAGATGCCAGGTTGTTCAGCATCGGGGTTATCACAACATGATCTTTTTGATCATCGTCCTTTAGAACTAAATAAGGATGATTATCTGCGCGTTTGCCAAGTGCCAAAGAAAAAGGTTTGCTAACTTCACATCGCATGTGCATTATCGATGAAAATTTTGAGAATCAGGATTCTGGTTTATCCCTATTCTTTTAGGACCTGTAATCCCTCTGCTTAAGTTTGTTAAGTTCTTCCCTTTGGTGGGCACAGGGTGCGAGTTTCAGAAATTTAAAAGGAGTTAGGGTTATGGCTGATAACAAAGTCGAGTTTGACCCAGAAGTAGAGAGGGTGTTACTGCCTTCAGGGAAGCCTTTGGTATGAATTGTCATGTTGTTTCTTGTTAATTTGACAGATGCTGCCATAGAGCTAATGATGCCTCTAATGACAGGTCCCAGACTATGCAATGAGCTATATTAAAGGATATTCATCAAAGTATGGATGTCTTTTTAGTTGCCATTTGTTTTTAAATTTTGGGGGTGGGGGTCTATAATGTTAAATTTCTCTTTAACATCCTCATTTTGTGAAACCCTGCAGACCATTTGGTAGATTATGGTGGGATCAGACGGTGCCAACAGTTGTTACCCGAGCAGAGCCCCATAATCAGGTTACTTTCTTCTTTGGACATAGTTTTGAGGCATATGCTCAAGTAGACTGCCATAGACTAGTTTGAATATCCTTTAAGGAATGCAATGTCAGGTTATATTGCACCCGGAGCAAGACAGGGTCCTAACTATTCGTGAGAATGCGAGACTACAAGGCTTTCCCGATTACTATCAACTTGTTGGTCCAGTTAAACAAAGGTATCCTATTTACTGCCCTTTCATTATAGGCCCAGTATTTATGTGTTTAACTTGTTAGTTGACATCTTGGCTGTCAGCACTGCATTAAGATATATCCGCTAGACATTCTTTAATCTGTTCGTCATAGTTCCTGCAATTTGACTTATGCTTTAAATTTAGATGTTAAACATAAAATTAAATCTTACAAATTGCTTGACTGAACTCCAGATACATTCAAGTGGGGAATGCGGTGGCAGTTCCGGTTGCTCGAGCATTGGGTTATGCGCTGGGTTTGGCCTTCACAAGCTCATGCGACAGTGCAAAACCTGTATTCTGTTTGCCTATGAAGTTCCTTCCCTTAGAAAATTGATGCGCTTATTCCTTGCAAACTGTTTGTGCATAATTGGGGGTTGATTATTGATTACTCTTGCAAAATTTGGTTATTAGCGCCAACTTTACCAATCTCTAGAGTCTGATTCTTCTCTTATCTTTATTTTGGGGGGTGAGATTCTTTTCATTTGACAGTAGCTTCCGTAGACTGAATATATTGATTTTGTGGTAGCTGTTACTCTGAATATATTGACTTTACGTGGTAGCTGTTAGTTTCTTATTTTTGAACTACCCATGAAATTGGATGGTCTGGCAAAAAGAAAAAGCGAAGGGAAGACCTTCCTGTATACATCATGTCTTCCTCTAAGCCTGCATGTTCTCCAAATTCCAAGCTCATTCACATGTTTTAACTCCTAAAACCAATGCTTTATTGTCATTGCTTTCATGGTTCCTTTCTATCACTCTTGTTTTTGTGTTTTATATAAGAAAGCCTGGTTTAATGGAAAGAAAGAACAAGAAGACTGCTTGCGAGTTTGGAGAGCTTGGACATTGGAGATTATTGGCAGATATCAAACAGGTGTAGCAAAAGCAGAGGCGAAAGGTTCAAGGAGTCTGAATACATCATTTAACAAGTTGGAGTACATCCTTTTGCATCTAATTTTGACAAGCTACCTATGTCACTGAAATGCATTATAAGCAATAAGTAGTAGTATTAAGCATGATAACATTGTTGGATCTATTCTTTAATAGATTAAACTTTTAGAGCAGATGATAATTTAACATGGTATCAGAGTTCTGGTTTGGTAAGATATTGGGTTTAATTCTTTCTGCTTGCATATTTGTTTTCCTTTATAATAATGCAATTTGCATTCTGATTATTTGTGTACTTAGTGGTTGTGCATCTAGATTTGTCTTCTAAGTTTTTAGAACAAATGATAACTTAACAAGTAAGAATACATCTTTTTTCTGGATATAATAGGGCAAAAGAAAAAAACAAATAAGCTCATGTTTTGAGCGTAATTTAGCATGACCATGAGCTTTTGCGCATGAAATGGATGATGTAAGTGTAGGAATTAGGATGCATGTCTTTACGGAATGAATTACATAGTTCATACAAATCTAATGGTTCTTCCAGTTTCATATCTGTTGATGAATCTTTACTATAGCAGTAGCTTAAGGATTCACACTACACTCAGTTTCACCAAACAGAGACCAGACCAGGGCCACTTTCAGATCCCCTAGTGCAAACTTGCTGCAGAGAATTTGGTAGAACGTGAATTGTGATGCTGCCTGTCCCTTAGAACAAATTTTGGCTCCTATTTGAGTCGCAGGAATTTTTTTTCAACCTCTTTTTTAATGACAATTAATAGTCGTTAAATATTTTTAGTGATTTTTTTTTCTAATATTTTTAGTGACAATTATTAATAACACTTTTTTAGGGTCATTAAATAAAAATTACTATAAACATTTTGAGACTATTGATTGTTGCTATATAAGGGTTAGGAGGAAGATTCATTCGATATGAATAGCAGTCAAATTTTTCCTCCCTTCTTAGTAGGCAAAATTTGTTTTTCTTTAAATAATAACGCGACGAACCATGATCATTGTGCTTGCGATTCTTCAATCGCCAATGCAGATTACCATTACGATGGTAGAAAGTTTGTTGGTCTCTGAGCTCTTTACAGCTCTTCTTCCCGTGGTACTTTAATTTGCAACAAGTTTTTTATATTATTTTGAAACAGTACAAGGCGGTTTTATTCAAGTTCTTATCATATGCTTTTCCAAAAAGCGATGAGAGATATAATAAGTTCATATCGGGTACTAACAAATAATATTTCAATATCCTCCCATTGTATATGGAAAAAATTTGACTGTTACCCCGATTGGAGGAATCTTTCTCCCATATCCTTTATATAGCGACAATCAATTGTCTCTAAATGTTTTTTGTGACTTTTATTTAGTGACGTTAAAAAAGTGCTGTTAATAATTGTCGTTAAAAGTGTAGAAGAAAAGTTACTAGAAATATTTAACGATTATTAATTGTCACTATACACAGGGTTGAAGGAAGATTCCTACAACCCGAGTAGGAGCCAAAATTTATTCTTAAATCATTACCACCGTCTTAAAGCCCTCGAATCTCATTGTCCAATGCCCCCCATTTTCACTAAAGCTGCACTCCTCGGTGCCACCAAATTGCGAATCATCACGGAATTTCAAGAAATGCAACTAACGTCCAACCTATTTCCATCGGAACCTATGATGTAGTAGAGCCTGATTTCAGCCCATAAACATTATACGATGGAGGTAATACACACCAAGCCCCAACTTGGAAAAAAAAATTGGGAGGCTACTTTTGTAATAATGTATTTTTCTTTTTCTTTTTTTTTGTTCTAGAATATTCATGTATATATGTATGTTTGGGTTTAGAGATACATTGAGAGAAAATAGCAACGAAGAGGACAAAGAGAGTGGGCCAGGGGTTTTTGGTTGTAAATTTTGTTAAACAGTGAAATCGAAATCTGGTCATATTCTGAGGACGTCGGATGAACCTCGTAAATCTTGAGTTGTGTATTTTTTTTATTTTTTATTTTTTGTTCTTTGATATATTGTTGCGTTACGTAATAAGAGCCACACGTTGATGCGAGTACCATGATGACTGGACTATATAGGACCATTTCTTGCTGCCCCTTCCTAAATGGGAAAATTAGTAAAACATGGATTTTTTAGTTAATTATTTGGGGTTGGTAGTTTTTTTTTGGGAAATTGTGAAAAGAGGGGGGGTAACTTTGAAATCCGTGAAAAGTCGGGTGGGTTGAAAAAAAATGGATTTTTTTAACCTCACTATTTCCCCTTCCCCAAAATACCCCTCCCCGCCCAACTCTTCTCCCCCAATCCCTTCAGACCCCTCCCCCTCCAAAATTCTGCCTACCCCCACTCCACCCCCCACCCTGCTGCTGTAACACCAGTAGTGTAAACCCATTTTGAGTGTGAGGTTTTGAGTGTAACCATGAGTGCATGAGTGCATGAGTGTAGTGTAATGTGTGTATGTGAGTGCTATGTGTGGTGATGTGTGTGTGAACCTGTGTGTGTGTATGTATGTATTATATATCCATGAAGTGGTGTTACAGAGGAAGGAGAATGAGATGAAAATGGGGAGCAAGGGAAGCTGCGTGAACACGAAGTGGTGTTACAGAGGAAGGAGAATGAGATGAAAATGGGGAGCTGCATGAAGCTGCGTGAACAGTAACCACAAGGGAAGCTGCGTAAACAGTAACCACAAGCTGGTGGAGAGAAAGAAAAGAAAGGAAGAAGAAGAGAACCGAGCGGGTATTTGAGTTAGCGTTAAGTTTTGCACGTGCATATGTTAACGCAGGCTTATTGTTAGCACGTGAAAATTTACAGTATAATACATTTGACCATATTAGAATTCTTGGCAAAGTTTTATAATTTTCTGATAACGTATGAATTTTTAGTATTTTCTGTAATTTCAGATTTGGAAAATTCTTTTGGAGCCTTTAAACCCAGAAAATGTTCTGGAAAAAATTAGAGTAATGTTCTTATGGTATAAATAAGACTTAGTTTGAATTTGATGATTTTTGGAGTTGTTTTGCTATGATTTCCATATCGCATTGGTTTTAGCAAAACGAAAAATCTAAAAATATTTTTTTATGTCTTTTAAATTCTGATTTTTATTTCTATAATTTTTATATATACTTTAATGTTCTTATAAAAATTATGGGACTAATTTTGCAGCTGGAAGTAATTATGGCTATTATTGGGTTTTCATTGTATTTAAAGAAATTATTTTAATTCGAAAATATTCAAAAATTCAGAAAATGTATATTTTGACTTTTAATAATATTTTAAGCTATAAGAGTATTTTAGTGTAAATTATTATAAATTCTAGAGTGTCGGTACCCGTTAAGGAGTGTATAGGATTTTTGGTCAGGTTGGCCGTGTGCGAGAACTGTTTTGAGTGCGCGATTTTCAGAGAGAGTGGGTACGCAGTGGGTAGTTGCCCACCCCCAGTAGCGGAGGCAGCGAGAGGCACAGGGGGGCACGTGCCCAGCTACTGCATCCTTCTCTCTCCCTTAGAGAATGAGGGGCACCATCCATTCACGGCTTCACAAATGGTTGTAGATGGTGATGTGTCCAGAAGTTGAAGGGGCTGCTGGTAGATGTTGATGTGTCCAGATGAAGGGGCTGGTTGTAGATGGTGATGTCTAGAGAGAGAGAGAGAGAGAGAGAGAGAGAGATGCCCAAGCATTTGAAAAGTACTGATTGATGACAGCGATTTATTTGTTTTTCTTCTCATTTGTTTTCGATAATGCTGAACAAGGAACAACATAAGGAAAACAAGGATTACAATGCAATTTTGGTGATCTATTTGTATCCTTGCTTGCAGCAACAGAACCACAATGACAGAGATTAGTAAGAGGCAGGCTCTCGATGGAGGCGTGGAAGAGATAAAGTGCTTCACGTGTGAAACTTTTTGCACTTTATCTCTTCCAGAAATCTTGCGGGAACTAGACGACCTTGTAGGAATAATGAGGTCCCATGAATAACAGCGGAGGCGATGTGCAAACGGTTTGTGGTGACACCAGTCATTTTCTGTGGAAACACAAGTCAATTTCTGCAAAAGTGCATGTCCGATTGTGCTCTTGCCGAAGGTGATTTTAAGTGAAACCATGTTTATTCGGTAAAATTTGCATAAATGCATTTATTAGTTTGCGCAATTACTTATCATGATGGTAATTTGGGGTGTTTGGATCAATTGCACCGGACAAACATCCTTGTAATATGGCAACGTATTTAGAACTCCTTCTGGTTATTTGTAGCAAAAGGAGTATAGCGTGAAAGCTCCAAATTTAGCAATAATATAAACACTTCTCAAAGTGTGTGCAAATATACAATATAAGTCTTGCCCAACTAAGTAGGGAGACTACAACGTGCAAAGTTGAAGCTTACGTGGCAAATACAGATGTTTCAAATGAATCCTATGTGGCACAGGGCAGGCCACAATACCACATAGATTGTGAGATCCGTCCATGCGAGGAAGGAATGGGTAAGTCCCAAAAAGTGACGCGCTCTACCCGTTCCGCGAACAAATACAAGCTTCCAGACAGAGCACACCGTGCACAAGTGGAGCACCTTATGGGATAATCAGGTCATTTGCGCTTGCACAAAAAGGTCGTACACGTTTTAGGTGACACAAGTCGTTTTGTGCAGACAAGCATGTACTTATGCACGACGGTGCTTGTCGGTTTGTGCCAATGCCCAAGTCATTTATGTGCAGATGCAATACCGAATTTTTTTTTGGTAGGGGAAGAGCTTATGTCCGAACACCCCAAGTTTACTTTTCGTATGCACATGGTGGGGCACAATACCACATAGATTGCGAGATCTATGTGGTAGCCAAGAAACCATGGGTAAGTCCCAAAAAGTGACGCGACCGAAGCCAAGCTTCTAGGCAGATTGCACCCTGCACAAGTGGAGCACCTTGCGGGATGGATAGGTTGTTTGCGCATGCATTTAATCAAGGTTGTACACGGTTTAGGTGACACACATATAGTTTTATGCAGAAAACCGAGCACTTTGCTCTGGGCGACACAAGTCAGTTTCTGTAGAAATGCAAGTACTTTACACAAAGGTGTCTGTCGAAACGTGCCACTGCCCAAGTAGTTTCTGCGCATACGCAATACTAAAAATGTTTTTGATAGGGGACTAGCTCATGTCCGAGCACCCCAAGGTAACCTTTCGTATGCACGTGGCTGGGGCCAATACCACATAGATTGCGAGATCCATCGAGATCCACAAGATCCATCGTGGCGTGTTCTTAAGGTAACCCAAGTCATTGTAGAAAATGGGGGCGTTCATGTCGCCACGGTTTCCCACAATATTTTACGGTTCATCTCAGCTTTAATTGTACTGTCAATTATTCCGACAAAAGCTGACATGTGGGCCTGAAACGGGCTCGAAGTCAAGTACTAGCCAGACGGACTGCTGCAAATGTACAATATTAAATGCAAGCCATGGTCTTGCTAACGGGAAGTTTATTAGGTTGGGACGAAAAGAAATTAGATGGAACTGTCTTAAACGGTGTCTCCTAAACCGTTTACACATCCGCTCTTTTAGAAAATTCACGCTACACACATCAACCACTCCACAACGGACTCCTTACAGCCTTAACAACCACGACGGTCCGGGCCATGTGTAGACGCAACCGGGGCGTGGTGACACCAGTCGTTTTCTGCAAAAACACCAGTCTGCAAATGTGCTCGTCAGATTGTGCGGATGCGCAAGTCAATTTATGCAAAACTTACGGGGCGGAGCCCTACTCTATTTCTTCTCCTAAATAACCACTACATACATGGGATGCCCTTGTGGGAACCATGCAAACACATTGCTCTTACACGGTTGGGATCATTGCGGGCTGTCAGTATCCTCCGCTTTGATGGGAACTCGGTTTATAGCGTTTCGTCACCTCTCCGCTAGGGCGCATCTTATCGGCCCGGACCCTCGTGGTTGTTGAGGCTGTAAGGAGTCCGCTGCGAAGTGGTTGATGTGTGTAGCGTGAATTTTCTAAAAGAGCAGATGTGTAGACGCAACCGGGGCGTGGTGACACCAGTCGTTTTCTGCAAAAACACTAGTCGGTTTGTGCAAATGTGCTCGTCAGATTGTGCGAATGTGCAAGTCAATGTATGCAGAACTTACGGGGCGGAGCCCCGCTCCATTTCTTCTCCTAAATAACCACTACATACGTGGGATGCCCTTGCGGGAACCACGCAAACACATTGCCCTTACACAGTTGGGATCATTGCGGGCTGTCAGTATCCCCCGCTTCGATGGGAACTCGGTTTATAGCGTTTCGTCACCTTTCCGCTAGGGCGCATCTTATCGGCCCGGACCCTTGTGGTTGTTGAGGCCGTGTAAGGAGTCCACTGCGGAGTGGTTGATGTGTGTAGCGTGAATTTTCTAAGGAAGCGGATGTGTAGACGCAAACGGGGCGTGGTTACACCAGTCGTTTTCTGAAAAAACACCAGCCGGTTTCTGCAAAATGTGCTCGTCAGATTGTGCGGATGCACAAGTCAATTTATGCAGAACTTACGGGGCGGAGCCCCGCTCTACTTCTTCTCGGCAGGACCACTACATATGTGGGATGCCCTTGCGGGAACCACGGGCTTAGAGGAACATTGCCAAGGGCGATGGGATTATTGATGGTTGTCAACATCCTACGTTTTGATGAGCATTCTTACCAAGGGGGTTGGAAACATTTATTGTGCTCTCCATTTTCCAACTGGCGCCCACTCTCACTAAACATGATGTGATCAATCTGTGTTACTATTTGTCTATGTAACCATGCTTGGAGTTTTTTAGAACCTGTTAAAAAATATTATTAGCGGGTTGCCAGTAAACGCCCCTATGTGTGTAAGACAGTTGCTGGAACAACGTTATTTGCACGGCGTAATATTGGTGCCATCATTGTTTTGTTTACTAATACCATAGGTCGTTTGCGCGATGCATACGACATTTGTGAATGCATTTAATCAACGTTGTAGACGGTTTAGGAGACACGGTTTAAGACAGTTCCATCTAATTTCTTTTCGTCCCAACCTAATAAACTTCCCGTTAGCAAGACCATGGCTTGCATTTAATATTGTACATTTGCAGCAGTCCGTCTGGCTAGTACTTGACTTCGAGCCCGTTTCAGGCCCACATGTCAGCTTTTGTCGGAATAATTGACAGTACAATTAAAGCTGAGATGAACCGTAAAATATTGTGGGAAACCGTGGCTACATGAACTCCCTCATTTTCTACAATAAACCGCTGTCATCAATCAGTACTTTTCAAATGCTTGGGCATCTCTCTCTCTCTCTCTCTAGACATCACCATCTACAACCAGCCCCTTCATCTGGACACATCAAAATCTACCAGCAGCCCCTTCAACTTCTGGACACATCACCATCTACAACCATTTGTGAAGTCGTGAATTGATGGTGCCCCTCATTCTCTAAGCGAGAGAGAAGGAGGCAGTAGGTGGGCACGTGCCCCCCTGTGCCCCCCGCTGCCTCCGCTACTGGGGGTGGGCAACTACCCACTGCGTACCCATTCTCTCTGAAAATCGCGCACTCAAAACAGTTCTCGCACACGGCCAAACTGACCAAAAATCCTATACACTCCTTAACGGGTACCGACACTCTAGAATTTATAATAATTTACACTAAAATACTCTTATAGCTTAAAATATTATTAAAAGTCAAAATATACATTTTCTGAATTTTTGAATATTTTCGAATTAAAATAATTTCTTTAAATACAATGAAAACCCAATAATAGCCATAATTACTTCCAGTTGCAAAATAAGTCCCATAATTTTTATAAGAACATTAAAGTATATATAAAAATTATAGAAATAAAAATCAGAATTTAAAAGACATAAAAAATATTTTTAGATTTTTCATTTTGCTAAAACCAATGAGATATGGAAATCATAGCAAAACAACTCCAAAAATCATCAAATTCAAACTAAGTCTTATTTATACCATAAGAACATTACTCTAATTTTTCCCAGAACATTTTCTGGGTTTAAAGGCTCCAAAAGAATTTTCCAAATCTGAAATTACAGAAAATACTAAAACTTCATACGTTATCAGAAAATTATAAAACTTTGCCAAGAATTCTAATATGGTCAAATGTATTATACTGTAAATTTTCACATGCTAACGATAAGCCTGCGTTAACATATGCACGTGCAAAACTTAACGCTAACTCAAATACCCGCTCGGTTCTCTTCTTCTTCCTTTCTTTTCTTTCTCTCCACCAGCTTGTGGTTACTGTTCACGCAGCTTCCCTTGTGGTTACTGTTCACGCAGCTTCACGCAGCTCCCCATTTTCATCTCATTCTCCTTCCTCTGTAACACCACTTCGTGGATATATATTACACACACACACACACACACACACACACACACAGGTTCACACACACATCACCACACATAGCACTCACATACACACATTACACTACACTCATGCACTCATGGTTACACTCAAAACCTCACACTCAAAATGGGTTTACACTACTGGTGTTACAGCAGCAGGGTGGGGGGTGGAGTGGGGGTAGGCAGAATTTTGGAGGGGGAGGGGTCTGAAGGGATTGGGGGAGAAGAGTTGGGCGGGGAGGGGTATTTTGGGGAAGGGGAAATAGTGAGGTTAAAAAAACCCATTTTTTTTCAACCCACCCCACTTTTCAGGGATTTCAAAGTTACCCCCCCTCTTTTCACAATTTCCCCAAAAAAAACCACCAACCCCAAATAATTAACTAAAAAACCCATGTTTTACTAATTTTCCCTTCCTAAATACATAATGCTCCATAAGCCATTTCTTGCTGGAACCGTTTTGTCGGGTACCACGTACGCGTTCATTGAGCACCGTATCAAGCCCTAATGATTCCATCAGAGGACAGGGAAGAAAGATAATTAATTAAGAGAGAATTGAAAAAAGAAAAGTTAGACAAGCAACATGATGTCTCAAGGGGACAAAAGTCGTAGTTAAAGATCCAAGGGCCACTGTTTCTCAGACAAAATGATAATCCAGCTTAATATGCTTGGTTCTTGCATGAGCTGCTATTCATTGCGGATGCAAGTCCGTTGCTTTTTGGTTGCATGGAACATTTGATTGATAACGAGGTGAATAGCTGCTATCGGTTGTGAATGCAAGTGCTCTGCACTTGGCCTCGACAGTCGATCTTGCTACGGTGAATTGATAGCGAAGTTAAGAGTGCTATTTGTTGTGGATGCAAGCACTCTGCACTGGGCCTCGGCAGTCGATCTCGCTACAGTGGATTGATAGTAAGGTGAAGAGCTGTGCGAGGCTGTTGATCTTGCTACAGTGGATTGTTTTTTGGCACTCCATGATATACAATGAACAAACTTTGACTCTTATATGGGTTGTAGGAATCTTCCTTCAACCCTGTGTATAGTGACAATTAATAGTCGTTAAATATTTCTAGTGACTTTTTTTCTAACACTTTTAACGACAATTATTAACAACACTTTTTTAGCATCATTAAATAAAAGCTACTAGCCATTTAGAGACAATTGATTGTCGCTATATAAGGGGTAGAAAGAAGATTCCTCCAACCGGAGTAGCAGCAAAAAAAATTTCATTAGGACCTGGGGCACTAAGCTACTTCAGTATATCACCGTGCTATCCCCCAATCTAGAGGGTCTTCAATACGTATAGATTCAAAAGCTTTGTGCGAAGATGAAACACGTCCCTTCGTATATGTGCGACCTCTTCTCGTCCACTTTCCTCGATTATCATCCCATGCCCTAGTTCAAAAATCCTCTTTTCACGCTAAAGTTTTAGACTTTTGCTTACTTTATTGAGATTCCCTAGACTTTTAGGCCTTGTTAAGCAGGTCCATTGAAATGCTTGTCACTATTGAAGAAACCTATATATGAGAAGGATTAAAATGTTCAAGACGTCGGATTTATGACTTTATTACAGACATACGCTCTCTTGCATTGTCAAAAGAACCATGCATGTTGGCAGTCAGGTTAATCCAAGAAGTACATTTATATGAGCAGGACGACCTTCTGCATAGGTCACCAATCCGTCTGTAAACACTCTTGTATGTCAGGGGAATGGCGGGTTTGGATAATCTTATTGATAGTTTGTGAAGAAAGCTCGATGGAGACCACTATAAAGTAGAGCTAAGGGAACAAACGAGAGTTCTAAACTGCGTATGATTGCTGCCGGAGATGAAATGTATCCTAGCCATTGCATGCGCTACATTCCTTTACAGAACTGGACTGTGGCCCGGCACCCTATCAAAGCCTCAAGAAGCGGGGTGCTTCGTAACTGGATCCAGACCTTGAAACAGTCGTATCATTAATCAACTCCGGAGTCAAGATTCTAAACACCTCTACATCGGATAGGTCATCTGAACCTGCATGCACAATTCTTTACGAGTTAAAGATAGTGGGAGAAAGAAGACTGGCTTAGATGATAAATCATGTACTGTACATTGAGATGGGCGATGTTAATGCCAGAAAGAGCGAAACAACTGCCTAAAAATGTGTCTAAGCAAAGATCTACACTTAATGAGTAAGTAGCAAGAGCAATTGCTCAATGCTACCACAGCTTGAGTATTCTTGGGCAACACACACTACTCAATTGTCTGTAAAGAGCTTGAGCAAATTAAACGCCAACAAAAGAAATATGAGGAAAACAGTTCATGAGATCTTACTGAAACCTTGTTGCCTAGTGATTTTGCTTTACTCAGCGAGTACGGAGTACATTTCCATTCCAAGCAAAAAGTTTCAGTAATATAGTCCACAATGTAGCAGTTAACCATCCTACTTAAACGATTGGGCAACTTCATCAGCCGTAAACTAACAACTTCACACTATGTACAACAGTGTGTAACGAAGAGATTGAAATGAATAACACTGGGATCCTGTAGATTTCTTTTGGCTTTAAGCCATTCCTACGTCTTCCCCCCCCCCCCCCTCTTTGGAAACACAAATGTGATCTTTTGAAAGAAATATTGTCACCTGAGGTAATTGCCTGTCTCAAACTTGAAGCTTGAGGAAAATAGAGTACCCAGAATACAGCCATTACTTGTTATGGAAGAGTGCTTATCGAGTACAGCATAAATCTGCCATCAAGTCTATCAAAAATTAAACATCTGATGACAGCCATAAAAAACAATGTAAATCATCAAAATCGGGTAGTTTTCAAACAGTATAGCCAATCATCACTCCCTGAGGAGACTCGTCCATCAATATCGATCCAGACGCGGAAAAGACCTAAACAATTTATCAGAGCTGTGGAGTGCTGGTGAGAAATGCAGCTTATCAGAAATTATTAAGTCACAGCTAACCAACCGAGATCATACCAAGCAAGTCTTTTATTTTCAATTTTATTTTTTGATTTTGGGGTGAGTTGCAATTGCAACTTATGTCAACCACCGTCGTAGAAACGACAAATGTCTGTGAGTTCCATTCACAACTCTAACATACGAACTTATCCTCAAACTCTCATCCTACATTAACGGGTAAGCGACCTCATATGTAGAATATTTGGGGAGGATTGGAAAAGAACCAAGAAACTGTACTTAACGAACAACCATGTTATGCAATACAAGGGTCGAATTTGTTTATTATGTCTTGCTTTGCTACTTGCGTAGGGAAATTCTCAGTTGCTTCATACTGTATCCAAGTCAGAAGTCAGCTAGCTAGTTGAACTTTCCTATTCACGACACATTATCTTGCTTTTGAATGATCAAAACAAAATTATCTCGACATCAACCAAGGTCAGGCCAAAATTATAACTAGCAAAATCGTACTTTATTAGGATGTCAACTGAATTACACACCGTGATGAGACAATTTCAAAGAAAGAGTTCCTCCGCAATTTAAGTCTTGGTCCACACCTTATCACATTTTCTTGCATGAGTTTCAGGCTCTATTTAGCTATATGACCAGAATTGTCTGTCAGTCAGTCTCTTTTCAGGCCAAACTTTTCTGTCCATTGAAGCTGTTTATTTTGATTTTTCCAGTTGCATTATTCTCACAAGCATAAAGTTAAAAAAGGAAAAAAATAAAAAGTTGATCTCACTGACAAAGACTAAGTAGCCACGACCTGTTCTAAGATACTTCATTATCTGAGTCACACGCAGGGAGATTGTACGGCAAATAGAAGACTCGAGGCAAGTCTAGTCTTCTTCATTTTGATCCCTTTCTCCAACAATCTAAGAAGAAAGGACAGTACCGTAGCCATCCGGACCAAGAGCACTAGAAGGGTCTAGAGCGGTTAATACCAAGGAAAAAGGGGACTTCTGTTTAATATGGTAGTCTTCTTTTAAGAAATGCTACCATGGAAGTAGCATATTACACTGCATGTTTAATACTCAGAATATTGAATACCCAGAATCTTTTGAAATAAACATTGTCACCTGAGGTAATTGCCTGTCTCAAGCTTGAGGGAAAAATGTTGAGTTCCCAGAATGCAGCCACTTACTTGTTACGGAAGAGAACTTGTCAAGTCTAAATTTGCCATCAAGTCTATCAAACATTAAACATATATCAAAAAAGAATGTAAATCATCAAAATTGGAAAATTTTCAGACAGTATAGCCAATCATCACTCCCTGAGGGGACTCGTTTATCAGTATCTTGATCCAGACGCTGAAAACATCTAAACGAATTTGTGAGAGCTGCAGATTGCTGGTTAGAAATGCAGCTTACCAGAAATCAAGTCACAGCTAACCAACGAAGCTCGTACCAAGCAAGTGTTTAACCAGTGACATAGCATTGAAGGAAGGATAGTTTTTCATTTTTGATTTTCCGGGTGAGTGCAAATCTTATTTCACATTGATTCTTATATCTGGTGGACTTCTCCTTCTCTTGAGCATGCTTTTTGGGTTGGACACCATCTTCAACATAGTATCAGAACTAGGCCCTTGTCGCCCCATTCGATCCAACGGGACCACTTCTTATTCAAGAGGAGCACCTCTTATTCTCACGCTTCGCGTGAGGGCGAGTGTCAAATCCCACATCGACAATACATGGAGTTTGAGATTGATTCTTATACTTGGTGGGCTTCTCCTACTCTTGAGCGTACTTTTGGGTTGGACACTAGGTTCAACAATGCACAAGCAACCTCATATGCAAAATATAGGAAAACAAATACGAAACTGTATTTTGTCAATATTAACGATAAAAGTATGTCAATTTGTAGTAGAAACCAAATCTGATTTCCATTTCATGATTGTTCTAGAAATTAAAAGTTAAAAGAAAATGCAGGAGATAGTTACAACCCAGAAAATATTGTCTTGCTTTGCTACTTACGTAGGAATTGCCCAGTTGCTTCATACTCCATCCATCTGCTCAGTTGATCATAAGCCAGCTAGCTAGCTAGTTGAACTTTCCTATTCAAAGACACATCATCTTGCTTTTGAAAGATCAAAATAAATTTATCTCAACATCAACCAAGGTCAGGCCAAAATCTTAATTACCAAAGTCATACCTTAACTAGGACGTTTACTGAATTACACAATAGGATGAGAAAATTTCAAAGAAAGAGTTGCTCAGCAATTTAAGTCTTGGTTCATACCTTATCACATTTTCATGCATGAGATTCTGGCTTCTCTAGCTATATGACCAATGTTAATAAATTGGGTCAGTGGACCCATTATCCGCCCACTAACGGATAACGTGTATTTGTTATTTTGGATAATTACAGTAAATTAGAGGATATTTATCTCCTAAATGTTTGAGATAAATACAATATTTATCTCTTAGGTGTTTGAGATAAATACATCTTTATCTTCGAAGTGTTTGAGGTAAAGTCTGTCTCTAATACTATTTCTATATAAAGGTTAGAGATATCCCAAGAAATAATAAGGTGACATGCAATAAGTCATAAGACAATCCCTCTTTATTGCACTCTCTCTAGAGCATCACCAAACTCTAGTATTTGGTTGGTGGATGAAGAACTCGACTCTAGTAGCCATTTTCGTACTTGCGAAAAAGATCAAGCGTGTTGGAGGCTCGTAACAACAAGGATCATTCGTTAGAATTTTTCGAGGACTTCAAGGTATATTTTCGAACTCACTACGTGTTAGGTGATAGTATGAATTTTTCACAACATGATTACTTGTTGATTCGTCTTTAACATGCTAGTATGAATAGTGTGCATGTTGCGATTTTTTTCCGAATACATATATGAGACCCATCAAGAAAAATTCAAAATTTTGGAGCATGTTATTCTGAAAAATAATTATATGATTTTGTTCTCCTATGGTTGAGGATGAACTTCATAAAATTTTGTGATTATTGGATGCATGATTTGTGAGAAATCACGATTTTATTTTTCAAGAAAACTGTGTTTTTTTTCGAGTTTTGGGACTCAAATTCGGAGTGCGATATTCAGTTTTTATTATGATCGATTAGTACAAAGTTAATCTATGTCGCATAAGCTTTTCAACGATATATGGCACGCATTATTTGGCTTAAAAACGAGAGAGATATGACCTTCGAAAGTTGGCATCGCAGCATAGCGACCGGTGAAAGAATAGGGTTTTTTCACTAAAAAGATGAACAGTGCATCTGCGACACGTGTCACGCGCTGCTGAGTGAGCGACGCACGCGTTCCAAGTCACAAGTCACAAGCCACGGGTGACATGCGCGCCCAAGCCGCGCGTTCCCCACGCACCCCTATGTGCCAGGTGAGGCTGCTGACACGCGCGAGCCACGCGTCACACGCGCCAAGATGCTAACATGCTCCCACGTGCCCACACGCGCCTGTTCAAAGAAGTCCAAACGTTGCCCCACGGGCATGACGACACGTGGAGGCATGTGAAAGCTGTTTTTGGGCCGCGTTGTACTCGCCGCCGACGAGTGGTGGTTCGACTTCACTTTTTAATTTTTTTGTGGTGTGAAATTTACCTTAATACCCTTTATGTGTGTTATGTTTAATTTTTAAACGAGTTTTTTTTTATATAAGTTAGCTTTAAAATTTTGTTTTATACACAAAATTTTTTCTTTAATTCCAGAGTGTATATTAGGGTTAGATTTACTGTTTGTCATATTTTAAGAATTTATCTCTCGTTTTAGGGCTATTTGTGGTAAAAAAAAATGAATAATGCGTAAATATTAATTTTTGCACTTCGTGGCAGAAAGTAAATATTTTGGAGAGTTATATGACATAGATAAATTATATCTTATTTGTTACATGTTCGCCTTGATTTGCGTTATGGTTTAAATATGTTTTTGTTAAAGTATAGTTGTTGGATTTTCGTAAGCTCACACTTTTAAACCTTTTATTTTTCAAAGCCTTATTGCCCGTTTTTCCTTAGAAGGAGAATGTGACATATTGATCAATTTAATTGCCCTTTAACTTATTATATGAGCATGCTAGTTTTAGGTTAAATGGATGGATATTATATTGGCATTCTAAATAAAATTATGTGTTTAATTTTTTTTTTAAGAATGCCAATAGGACTCAATAGAGTCCTTGCACACTTTATTGTATGGTGCTTTTATATCATTCTAAATTATCATGTTGATGATTTATTACATTGTGGGTTATATGATGATGAAATTTATTGCGAAAAATTACTTGAAAAATATTTTTCCCAACTCACATACATGAGAGATGATTACGAGCTTAGCAATTTGAATTTTTTGAAATAAATAGAAGGATGTATAATTATATCTTTTTCTTTGCGCAAACTAATGTAGTCAATAGAATGACCACAAAGAATGTCATAGCTGATCTCGTTAAGGGTGAGAAACTTAACGAAAATAATTATGACGTTTGGCACAAAAAAATAAAATTCATGCTGAACGAACAAGAGCTCGAGGAACACTTGACCAAAGAGATGGTCGCGCCCATTGAGGGGCAATCCCTAAGAGACTACATTGCCTACCAGAAATGAAATGAGAAAGATCGTAGTGCGCACTACACCTTGTTGAACAGCTTGCAAAATGATCTAATTGGGCAGTTTGATGAACTTCCAACTTGTAAATCTTTATAGAATCAGCTCAAGTTCTCTTTTGGAGGAACCTCAACTACGCGGCTTCGTAGTATCGTGATCAAGTTTGAGGAGTACACAAAAGACCCTAAGCATACCATGAGTGAACATCTGAGGATGATGTCCAATATGATTGGTAAGCTAAGGGATGCTGGCTCTGCGCTCACAGATGAACAACAAGTCAGAGCTGTGATAAGGTCCCTTCCTGCTTCATGGGCTAATATGAAACAAATATTGACCCATAGTGAAAACATCAAGAACTTTTCAGATGTTTCACAACATGTCATCCTTGAGGCTAAGACTCGAGACGTTGACAAGACCCTCACTTATGTGGTCTAAGAGGGATCGCGCAATGCAAATAGTAAGTGCGGAAGACAAAGTAAGAAAGGCAAGAAATGCGAGGCTAGCACTTCTACACCAAAGGAAGGGAAAATAAAGAAAAACAAGGGGGTTCGCGCAATACAAATGGCAAGCGCTGATGTTTTTCTTTATTTTTAAAGGTAATAAGTTGGACATATTTTTTGGATGATGTTTTGTTCGGACACGGTTTTTGCATGAATAGTCTTTTTTTAATTGGATTTAATTAATTTACAGTCATCTTATTCTTATGTGGTGAATGATAATATTGTGAATGATTCTATCACCTGGCATGCAAGACTGGGCCACATAGGCCAAGATAGAATGACTCGTTTGGCTGGAGAAGGCCTTTTGGGCCCACTCACAAAAGTCAATTTACAAACATGTGAGGCTTGTTTGGCCGGTAAAGCATGTAGAAAGCTTTTTGGAAAGGCTGTGAGAGTAACTCAACCACTTGAGCTAGTTCACTCTGACATATGTGGACCTATGAGTAAAAGCACGCCATGACGCCTCTTATTTCCTTACACTAATAGACGATTATACGCGATATGGTTATGTGTCTCTGATATCTCACCGCTATGAAGCTTTGGATTGTTTCAAACGCTTTGTAGCAGAGGTTGAGAATTAGAAAGAGAAGAGTTTAAAAACTCTTTGCACTGACTGAGGACGCAAATATTTGTCAGATCACTTCAAGAAGTTTTGTGAGGAAAAAGGGATATGCAGGCAACTTACTATTCCCAATACTCTACAACAAAATGGTGCTGCGAAAAGAAGGAATAGAATATTGTTAAATATGGTTAGGTCTATGATGGCGCAAGCAAACATTCCAATATCTTTTTTGGATAACTAGCGCCCATGGGGCTCATCAGGTTATGTTCACAGTACTTCTCATAAGTATTGGAAACTAGGATTTAGAGCTAAGAAGAGTAACTTTTTAAGGTATTCTGAAAACTCTAAAGGCTATGTGATGTATGGTGAACATCCAAATAGTGGAAAGACTGAAATAGAGTCTCGTGATGCCGATTTCATAGAGACTGATTTTCCTAGCATTGGGACGCGAGTAAGAATCTTGACCTCTATGAGTTAGAGGAGGTTGAAGCCACTTTACGATCTCCAAGCGAAGGTGGGGAATTAGTTCCTCATCCGGTTGTCGTTGAAGATAGTATAAGTGACCCTCAACCTAGTGGAAGCATTCCAGACAGTGGCAGCACACCACCAGGACCATTAGGTCAACAAGATTCTCAACTGCGTAGAGGTGCACGAGGAAGAGCACCACGTCGTTGTTTTGAGATTGTCGAAGAAATTCTTTTGTGCACTCCAACTGATGAAGATGTGCCTACTTCTGTCGAAGAAGCCTTATCTTCACCTGTTAGTAATGAGTGGATGGCTGTAATGAACGATGAGTTGAGCTCAATGGAGAAGAATCAGGTCTGAGTGGCTGTTGGAAACAAGTGGGTTTTTTAAAAGTTAAGCGCAAAGCAGATGGGTCAATTGACAAGTATAAGGCACGTCTTGTGGCGAAAGGCTATACCCAACAGCGGGGTATGGACTATGAAGACACATTCTTCCCGGTGGTGAGATTTGCTTCAATTTGCCTGATCCTAGCTATTGTCGCCCAGCAGGATTTAGAGCCTTTTCATATGGATGTTAAGACTGCGTTTCTCAATAGAGAACTAGACGAAGAGATCTATATGGCTCAACCTTAGGGTTTTGAAGTCAAGGGACATGAGAGCAAAGTTTGCCAGCTCAAACGTTCTATATATGGTCTCAAACAATCGTCTAGGCAGTGGTACTTTAGGTTTCATCATGCCATTACCTCTATAGGTTTTGAAATGATTGAACAAGACCATTGCGTTTACGTAAAACGATCCAAAAAAAGTATTCTGATCCTTTATTTGTATGTGGATGACATTCTTTTAGCTGGGAATGACATGAGTTTCATTGTAGCCACTAAGCAGTGGTTGTCCTCAACTTTTGAGATGAAGGACATGGGAGAAGCTAATTATGTGCTCGGGGTTAAAATCATACGTGATCGTCCAAAGAGACTTCTCGATTTGTCTCAAGAGACATACATCAAGAAGGTCATTGAACGATTTCGTATGCATAACTCAAAACCCATAGACACTCCAATAGACAAGGCGTGTACTTTAACCACAGACCAATGCCCAAAGAATGATGAGGAAAAGAATCAGATGTCCAAAGTGCCTTACGCGGCTGCAGTAGGAAGTTTGATGTACGCTATGTTGTGTACGTGTCCAGACATCTGCTATGCCGTTGGAATGGTGAGTCGTTATCACAGTAATCCTGGACCCGCTCATTAGAATATAGTGAAGAGGATTCTTCGATACCTACGTGGAACCGTTGATCTCGTCCTGTGGAGACTTGAGACTGAGAGGATACAGAGATGCTGATTGGGGCGCTGATAGAGATGAACGTAGATCCACTTCAGGTGGAGCTATCTCTTGGTACAACAAGAAACAATCTTGCATCGCCCTATCCACGATGGTGTCGGAGTATGTTGCTTGAACAACAGCAGTCCAGGAAACTGTTTGATTGAGGTCATTCATACAGGCTCTAGGGGTTACAGCTCATGTAGATGAGGCTGTCACTGTTCACTGTGACAATACAGCTGCCCTAGATTTTGTAAAGGACCCCAAATATCATGGAAGACCAAACACATAGGCCTTCTTTATCACTTCATTAGAACTTTAGTTGCGCAAAGAGAGGTGACCATGAAACATATACCTACTGGCAGAATGGTGGCTGATTCTTTGACCAAGCCTATTGCTAGAGATGTTTTCCTTTCTCACATTAGGAGTATGGGACTACGTAGGTTTTGATATGTTTATGGCATCTTATGTACTTGACATTATTTATTATATTAAATTTTCATTCCTTAATTTGAGTTTATTTTGGAATAAATGGATAATCTTTGTGATTACATAAACATCCTTATTGAGAGTGTCACCAGGCTCAAATTGACCCACTCACACGGTAATTCACCTTGGTGCTAAGATAGCGAGTAAGATGAGACATAATTGTCTTAGGCGCCAAGTGGGCGAATAAGATGATAAAGCTTGTAAAGCAAAGATGTCGCCTTAGTTGGAGCTAAGATGAGACCTAAAAAGGTAGGTCGATCATAAAGTATCTTCATTACTCTATGTAGCCTGTTTACAGCCGAATATGAGATTTCAGGCAGGCACTATGAGAGTGACTGGGCTGAAAAACTCAGGTTAGGCGCTTTGTACAACGACTAGACTTAGATTCGTATGGCGTATTTTATACATTTATGTGACACGCCCTTGCGGGTTACGCCATAACATGCAAATCATACTGCATGTGCTAAATGCAGACCGACAGTGGGAGTGATGAATGAATCCCTGCTTCGTCACTGTGTGAGCCACTTGAATCGAAATATTTTTGATCATATGTAGTACCCTTTTCACCTTAGACTATGTCATGAAGAGGATACTCAATGTCGCTACTTTAGCATGTACCCTTGGATCATGGATGATGCGGTCTCGCGGGGCATGTCTAGGAAAGCGGTTGGGTCTAATTGGAATGACATGAGGGCTTTGGGAAGAAAGTTCATTACTACATCATGTTGTGTGATTCATAGCCCGGGCGACTTTGTCGATTTTCGTTTCGATATGAGTCATGAATACATAACATATGAGAGGTTTAACACTGCTCACTATGAGGGATTTGAGAGTGTTTAATCTGGTGTAGTTGAACTATCTGGGATACATACGAGATTATTTTGGAGTGATGTATTATGTTAGTTTGGTGATAACTTAATACAATACTCTTCAACTGGACATCCTTTCTCGTAGGTCGCACGTTCCATTTCCTGTATGAGGAGATGCGTGAACAAGAGATAAGGAGGGACTGCACGATTTATTTGCCCTGTGTGTGGGTGAGTGGGAGCTGTTAATAAATTGGGTCAGTGGACCCATTATCCGCCCACTAACAGATAATGTGTATTTGTTAGTCTAGATAATTACAGTAAATTAGAGGATATTTATCTCCTAAGTGTTTGAGATAAATACAATATTTATCTCTTAGGTGTTTGATATAAATACATCTTTATCTTTTTAGTGTTTGAGGTAAAGCATGTCTCTAATACTATCTCTATATAAAGGTTAGAGATATCCCAAGAAATAATAAGGTGACAGACAATAAGTCATAAGACAATCCCTCTCTTTGTTGCACTCTCTCTAGAGCATCACCGAGCTCTAGGATTTGGTTCGTGGACAAAGAACTCGACTCTAGTAGCCGTTTTCGTACCTGCGAAAAAGATCAAGCGTGTTGGAGGTTTGTAACAATAAGGATCATTCATCAGAATTTTTCGAGGACTTCAAGGTATGTTTCTGAACCCACTACGTGTTACGTGGTAAGCGCATTTAATCGTTTCAACAACCAGAATTGCCTTTCGGCCAGTCTCCTTATGGGCAAATTATTTTTATCCATTCCAGTTGTTTATCTTGTTGCCTGTCAGCCAATCTCTTTAAGGGCATATTTTTGTTTTTTTGTCTATTCAAGCTGTTTATTTTGATTCTTCTAGTTGCATTACCCTAATCAACATAAAGATAAAACAAGAAAAAATTAAAAGTGGATCTCACTGACAAAGACAATAGAGTAATGTGCACTAACAACTTTCCACGCCCCTATCAAGATTAAGTAGCCACGACCTATTCCATGATATTTCATTATCCAAGAGTCACAAGCAGGGAGATTGTATGGAAAATAGAAGACTGGAGGCAAGTATTAGTTTCTTCACTTCTATCCCTTTTTAATTCCAACAATGGAAGAAGAAGGGCGGTATAGCCATCCTGACCAAGAGCACTTGAAGGGTCTAGAGAACTTAATAGCAAGCAAAAAGGGGTCTTTTGTTTATGATTAATTACAAAACTGTCCCCTGAGGTTTACACATTTTTGTACTTTGCTCCCCGTGTTTATAACTTTTGCAATAGTGTCCTCCGAGGCTAACAAAACCATTGCAAACCGCTCCAAAATTTGACGTCTATTCAATTTTGGACGTTAAGTCCTCATGTGCGGTGCACATGCCATTTTGGCATGGGCAAATTTGTAATTTTCCCTACCCCATCTTCCCCACTGTGTTCATCTCTCTCTCTCATGCGTCAAAACCCTTAAGAAAATAGGATCTTTACATGTATAACCCAGCATGTCCAGCTGCCCCGCTCCACATGCTTGTCCACACAGCGTCTCGAGCGCGTTCCCCATGCCGAGCTGGTAAGATTTCAACGTGATTTATCACACATAATCCAAAAACATGCTTTCAGAAACATGAACTTATCGAAAAAGTTTTGATCATTTTGGTCAAATTTGTCAAAGAAGAAAAAGGGAAAATGAAATTTTTTTCCAAGTAGCGAACTGGGTAGTATCAAAAGTGAAGTGTTTGGGCCTTTTTGGATAAACATTTCTATTTTAGGACTACGGCTGGAGTAGCCAAAACAGCCATCGAAACAAAACTTTGATTAATGACCTGAACCTTTACCCGTGGATGAAAAGTGACGGGGGATTAAAGATTTTATACCATGATGTCGAAAGAGAAGCAGGCGATGATGGAGTTTTCGATAGAGAAGGTGGCCAGCGCCAGGGTGCTGACATGGCAGGCAAAGGTCTGGGTGACGGCGTCGAGCGAGTACAAACAAATGCCAATGAAGATGGCCGGGCCAGCGAGGTACCAAAACTTCTTGGACTCCATGGAAAATTCCTTGAAGAAATCACGTGGTCCGGTGATCGGAGGGATGTCGTTGGTATTGGCCACGAAAGATGAAGCAAAGGAGGCCTTTGATGGTCAGAGGAAGTAGCTTTGGGTTTGTTCATCTTCTATTAGGGAGAGAAGTGGCTGCTTACTACCATTTTCCATGGCAGAGAGAGAGATGAATAGCGGGGAAGATGGGGTGGGGTAGGGGAAATTACAAATTTTTCCATGCCAAAATGGCATGTGCACCGCACATGAGGACTTAACGTCCAAAATTGAACAGATGTCCAATTTTGGAGCTGTTTGCAATGGTTTTGTCAATCTCGGAAGACATTATTGCAAAAGTTGTAAACACGGAGAGCAAAGTGCAAAAACGTGTAAATCTCAGGAGACCGTTTTGTAATTAACCATTTTGTTTAATGGGGTATTCTTCTTTCGAGAAATGCGCTACCATGGAAGCATCATAATGCACGGGATAATGCTTGAGAAGACATAAATAAAGATTGTGAAATTAGAGATAAAAATAAGTTAGACTAATGTTTTAGATTAATTATCTTATATTACTTACGTGTTATCATGTTATCTGATAAAAGTCTTTGTAAATTGTGCTCAAGAAATGGATAATACATTTTTGTTTGATTTAAGTAAACGGTAGTGAAATTGGTATAGAGCCCTTCCGATTTATTAAAAACTTGAAAATGTATCAAGAATGGGAGGGTTAATGTGATACCCCAGAAAATACCAGAAATTAATCTAATCGTGAGTTTGATTAATTAAGGGGTGCTATTTTTATTAAGTAGCATTATGTTGGTGACAATTAAGTGTTAAGGAGCTAGATAAGGGGGTTAGTGTGGCCGTGAGGGGTTGAAATGAAATTTTGGAAAGTTAAGGGGCAAAAATATAATTTTGGAAAATATGATGAACGAGATGCATATTCTTTATTAAGTAGCATCCTTTTGATGATAATGAGGTGTTAGGGGGCTATATGGAGGGGTTAGGGTGATTTTGTGGTTAAATTGTAATTTTCCAAAGTCGAGGGGTCAAAATGCAATTTTGAAAACTTGAGGGACTAAAGTGTAAATTGTTGAAAGTTGTAAAAGGTGTCAAAATTGGAGAGAAGTCAGCTAAAACATGGCCACCTCCAGCTAGAGTCTCGGATGACTCATGATACCTAAAGATGAGTGAAGGGGGTGGATGAAATTGAAACAAAAAGAAAATAAAAGAAGGTGTTGGGGGAAAATGCAAATACAAGAAAGTTATGAACATGAATAGTGCGTGAACTACTACCTGTGAAGAACACAGTAGAAAGAGGAAGAAAAAGGGAGGAAAAAGAGAGGGAAAAAGGGGAAGAAAAAGGAGGAAGAGGGAGGAAAAAAAGAAGGAAAAAGGGGAAGAAAAAGGAAAAACAAGAACCCCAATATTCTTCAGGGTAATCCCTTAATCTTAAACCATAATTGCGAAATTGTGGAGATTGGGATGAAATTTTGGTTGAACATATGTGACATAGACATGTATAAATATGTTTCGGTTGTGTATATATAATCGGGGATGGGAAAAATTGATATGAGTTCTTGTTGTAATTATGAATATGAGAACTTAAAATGGAGAAAGAAGAGGAAATGGTTATGGTTTCACATTCGGTGTGTGTTCAGTGTGTGTTTGGAGGATTTACAGTAGGTGTTCTTCGAGTTTGAGATGGGTCATGGATTTTGTGTGTTTAATTGTGTGTAATGGTGTAAATTAAGTGGGTTTAGGGTATTAATGTGTAGATTGTAATGTAATTAAGAGATTAAAAGTGAATTAATGAGGAAATCCATGCGTGAGTGGGAGGAGTGTGCCCAGATATGAGGCTGATTGGAGGAGGAAGAAGACGTGTGTGTGCATGAAGGTGAACTAGTGTGTGTGTGTTGATATGAATAGTGATTGTTTTTGTCACTAAAGGTGGGAATTAAGTAATCAGTTTGGAATTTGAATTTTTAAAAATAGTTAGGGTCAGATTTAACCAAAGTGCAAAAAAGAGACCCTAGTTATTTTTAGGAGACATATATGGTGGAAACATTTCAGAGTTTCCAAGGTCGAGAAAGGGGTGAACGGATGCGGGAAGTTTGGAACTTTACAGTGAAATTTAAAATATCAAACGATCACGGTTTTACGCAAAATTTTTATGAGGATTCGTTAATGCTGAGAAATTCCATTTCCAAAGATTTCGGGCCATTCCGAAGTCATTAGCCATTTTTGGCCGAACGGGCTTTTAAGCGCTCGGTCTGGACATCGGTTCGGAATTTTTGGGAAATTTTTTTATAAAATACTTTTTAGCTCAAGAATGAGTTCAGGAGGCTTAAAATAACATTTTAAAGCAGTTTTGAGATTTTTCTAATGCCGAGAACCCTCAGGGGGCATTTTGGTAATTTGCCACCCTGAGAGGGGGTATTTTGGTAATTTTCCGGTAAAGTTTTTCAAAATACTTTTTAGTCTGGAAAGAGTTGTAAAACACCTGAAAGGTTGTTTTGAAGCAAATTTGAGGTGTTGGAGTGCTAGTGAACCATCAGGGGGTATTTGGTAATTTACCGCCTAAATGGGGTATTTTCATAATTTGCCATATTGACACCAAATTTTAGGGAACATGTGTAATTCAACATTTGAAATGGTGGAAAGTGAGGAATGATGTTAATACGTTGAAATAATGAGATAGTTAATGCGTTGGTAAGCTAGGTTAATGATCCAATTATTGGATCGGATTAACAAGCTGTCGTAAGACGCTATAAATGATTAAATAGGAAGGGGTAGAATTGGGAGTGCGTATATGTGGAATGATTTCTAACGAGTAGAGTATTATTTGACTAGGTGATGCAGCTCGTTGTGATTAGAGATTGCGAGTTGCTTCGGCTATAAGCCAATCGGGTAAGGACAATGCGGTTCTGATATGCTAATTCATTGTTTCAATTAGCATGCCATGTTGATGACGTATTGTTGAATTCTTGTTGTTATGATTGTCACCGGTAGTCATTGTGACCGGTATATGGATATTTGAATTGTGCTGTTGAGGACTTAGGGTAGAATAAATTCCCTTAGTCTACCTTGTTGATAGAATTGAATGAGGATGATGTGTGTTCTAGTATGCTATGATTTGACTCGATTAGCATACCTGACGTTGGGGGTGATATTGTGTAGGGGTTGTTGTGAGATGTTGGCAATTATTGATAGCCGATATCTCTTATCTTTGAGAACACCATTGAGGACTTGTGGCAAACTTCTCCCGAGTCCGTCCTATCGTTGAAATTGACGTTTTTGAGGCCGTTGTGTGTTGTTATGAAATGTTGGCACTTATTGGTAGTTGACATTTCTCTTATGTAAGAACGTTGTTGAGGGCTTGCGATAATCTTCTTCTAAGTCAGCTTTGTTGATGATGTTGAACTCTTGTTGTTAGGTCTGAACACCGGTTGATCTTCTGATCCGGTATTCCTTGTTGAGGACATAAGGTGGAATAAACTTTCGCTTAGTCTGCCCCGTTGATGAAGTCTTGTTGCTTGGATGTAACGTGGTTAGGGAAAGCTCTTTAAATGAGTTCCCTGCTCATTGACAGTGTCTCTTCTATTTACTTGAGACTGAAATGAACATCCCATAAAATGGGACATCAATATGAGGAGGATGACCTGTGAAATATGATCATTGGCAAAGAGGTTGTAGGGCGCGCGAGTCGAGTCTGTCATGGCTGGTCGAGCCTAGTCTGTCATGTCTGGTCGAGTCTAGTCTGTCGTGTCTGAGTTGCATTGCATTGCATTTGATTTTCTTTTGATGTTAATGATTTTAATGACTTGTATTTTGTTGATGTTTATCTTTTCAATTTCTGATTTTATTGTTCACTTGCATAGTCAATCAGTCAGTCAGTTGGTCAATCAGTCTTGTCCATGAGGAGGTGGCAATAATGCTATTCTGTTAGGCCTTGAAGCCACTCAGTTTGATGAAAGAAAACATCGTTTGACAATTATGCTGATGTTGAAAATTATTAGAACTCTTAATTCATTTCTATCGTTGAGATGATTATTATTCCTCCGAGTCTTTTGAATCATTTGTACACAATACTCCTCGTGTTGTCTTTACTGGACGATTTGCACTCATTCCTTATGTCGTATTATGCATGCAATAAGGTTGATCAAGGAGAACCTTCTAGAAAGGAAAAAGGAACAAACGAGAAAAGTTGAGCAAGGGGATCAGTCGTGTGAGGTAAGACCAGCTAGGAATGGTGGGATAAAGATTGAATTGCGAGATAGGTTGTTAAGAGTCCTACGACTACAGTCCTATTTTAGGTTGTAAACATTCATGTTGTTTAAAGACCTGAAAGTCTTCTGCTGCAGTATGATGTCTGTTTGTAAGAAAATTTTTTGTAAGGACGCATTTTGGAGCGTCTATTAATGATGTATGAGTATAAGGATGTAGTTACTCTGTATTCAGCACAGGGTTTTGAATATGATTATGGGTGATAACTCAGCCCGGTGATGTCACCTGGGTTGAGGGTGTCACAATTAAGGCCTAATCCCAAGTTTAAACGAAAGAAGGCCGACATAAGCCCTTAAGGAAGTACATAGAAGTGAGAATAAGATAGTGGATTGATATCCCCTTTTGACTTTGCGGAACTTATACTCCACTTTCATCACTAATACTAAAACATGTTGCTAAAGGATATATAAAAGGTCCTAATAAAAAAGTGAGGTGTAAGTGGCGAAAGTGAAGTAGAATTGTTACTTTCTTAGTAAAAAGTGGCAATACAACGTGTGCACGGTGAAGAGCTTCGAATATTTTGACCTTCCTCATGAGGCAAAGACACTTGTCCCATTTTTTGCTTTTAAACCGGTAGCATCTAGGAAAGTAGAAAATATTGGGTTGTCTGGGACCATGTGTGAATTGGCCCAAACCATCTAAGATTGTCGAATCAATTATAAGACAATACATCGTCTCTTTAACCTATCCCTATTAGCGTGTCTATCCCAGAGTCCTAGATGATCGAGACCAATAGTCTGGGGCCATGCAATATTCTCTCATAAGAAAGATGCAATATAGCACTCGATTTGCAAATATAGTTATTGCATCATTTAATATGCCACTAGAGATTATGGAAACTTACGTCTTCAAAACAAAAACACGTCTTTCTCTCTCTAAACTTTTCTCTGCCTTCTATCTAAACAAAGCAGCCCACACAAAAACTCGCCGGCATTAGTTAACAAGCTTTTTTCGGGGGGGGGGGGGCTGTTTCTTCATGGCTACGTCTCTCTCCCTTCAATTTTTGTTTTCATCTCTTTGTTCATTTCCATTTCTATCGTGTTAGTGGTTTGAGGAGTGCGACGATGGCCGACGGGGTGACAATCCCTATGTTTAATTATTTCACTTTAAGATCATGTTCAAAAAATTTTGGAGGTGTCGTTTTGATCTATTTTTGAAGATTTTCTAAGTAAACAATTTAAAAATGTGCCATATTTGATTCTTTGTTTTGGGCATTTATCAGAGTATATGATTTCTACTTTAGACTTTGAGTTAAAATACTAAAATTATTTTGTGAAGTAAATTATCATTTTGACATTTCAGAGATATCTAAAAATGAAGTCATATTTGTTCATATATGAAAAGACGTTAAGTATTAATCTTTATTTTTGATACATGGTCTTCGTGCCTTATATTTGTAAGATTCTATTTTGTTATTTTAAAGTGCACTTCAGGATTTAATGTCAAAATTAAGACACAATATGTAAGTATATTCATTAGATAGTGCTTCTAAAACTTTAGAGTTAGTTTCATAGTTTCAAAAGGTTTACGAAAATCGAGCCAATAATATCCATAATTTTTAACAATAAATTATAAAAAATAGTTAATGAGTTCGGGTGAAAAAAAAAATTACCAAAGAAATAGGATGATATGTCGTATAAGTAAGAGGGTAAAAAGGAAAAAAAGCTAATGTATTTAAAAATTCAATGTCATGTAATTAAAATTTTAGAATTGTTTTCCTAGTTTTAGAGGTCTACAACAATTGGGGCATGTTCACCAATATTCTAATAATAAATTATAGTAAAGAGTAAGTAAGTTGGGGCTCAAAGAAAAAAGTGGCGGCAGCAGGATTAACTCCATAAATCCTCATGATCGAAGATGGTGATGCTTAGAATCCGCTCTGTAATTGCCGGATCTAATCAGACCTATGCAGATCTTGACCTTCGTCTTGATCTACTAGATCTAAAAGATTGAGATGGCCGGGGGTAGATCTATACATGTGCTTGTGTGAAGAGGCTTTCGAGGGCTAGAGGTTTCATCAAGGGCAACAACCAGAATTTCGTCGGCAACGACTGAAAATTTGCCGGCGGTAGTCGGGATTTTAACTGGAGGGACCAAAATTTTTGCTAGTTGTGGGGGCTCTCTGTATTGTTTTTCTAGGTGCTTTGTTAGGTTTTTATAGGTGTACCGTGATCCTTGGAAGGATGGGATGGGGGGGTGGGGGGTAAAAGGCCCTTGAGAGGGATGGGGTGGGAAGGTCTGCAGCTTTGGGTTTTATAAGTGGTTGGGAGTTGCGGTGCGAATGTACTAAGGAGTGGCCTACTGTGTGTGCTCGTTAGGTAGTTGCCTAGTCTAACTGCAACGTGTTTTGGAGTTGGTTTTGCCGGTAGAATGTGTGAAATTTGTAGTGTTGATGGCCTTCGCGCTCGTCTTTATGTTGAGATTGCATAGGTGATCAAGTACAACTTTAGTTTGTGCGGCCGTTCCATGTAGTCTTCCTCATTGTACTGTGCTCTATTTTACTTATTTTTTGTCCTAATAGGTGTTAAATTTTATCCTTTAGACCTTGACATATTACTTAAAGTTAGGTTGAAGTGTAGCATATGCTCTACTTTAGTTTAATTGTAATGTTTATAAACTGGGAGGTAATTTATGACCTACATGGTCTTGTCGTGACTTTTATATACCGTTGGGAAATTTCTTATATATATATATATATATATATATATATATATATATATATATATATATATATATATATATATATACCCTTGATTTCATATTACCTTGCATTAGCGTTTGAACTCATAATTAATTTAGTATTCTTGTGCAGATGGACATTGTAATGTGTTAAGGAGGCATCAAGCCCATTAAAACATTGACACATACTAAATGACCATTGTAAATCCTTGGCAAAGATGATATAGCTTTCCTAGAAGAGAGCATTCCAACGCTTCAACCAAGAAACGATTGATGCCAAGGAAAGTGAGTTTGTAGCTATGCGGAGTTGGCACAAAGGATACAGTCCGAGTTAGCTGCCAGATGTACAAAATGGGACACAGTGAGGGTGGAGTAACGGCAAAGGGCAAGGCTTCCCAGACAGGCTGTGAGGAATGGCAGTGATGTGGAGATGAGGCTGAGACCGACAAGGCCGACAGTCGACAGTCCAAGCTGGGATCCAAGTCAGGGTCCAACGTCATGGTCTAATGCTGTGTTCAAGATTATGTCTAATTGTGTTTCTCTCTCTAGAATTCAAGAGCTCTGGATTCTAGGGTGAGAAAGTGCTCTATATCAAATGAGAAAATTCTTGTGAAAAATAAGGTCCAGGGCTATAGGCAAAAGCATGCATGTGTCATCAATTTCTACATGTCATCCCCTGGGAGTGACAAATCACTAGAGGGTCCATAAATATCGGTAGTCCTTTGGACTGTCGATTCCCATATTCGTACTGCCTGCCCCACATAACATCACTTTACCTATCTGAAAAGACTGACCACACAACGTCGGCATGATTAGAGTAAGCCTTTGCCCTAGCCACAGGTCCAAAGCCCTTACTGAATCCCATAGGGGTGCATCGAGAGATGCGGAGAGAACCTGACAGTGATGAAGGAGGGTCCCTGTGCCCGATTGCCAAGCGGACTAGGCACGATGCCCTCTGAAGACTTGCTCCTATCTTGGAATGACCCGAGGGTCATTGTCCTAGGGGCACCGACAATCACAGGTAACGTGAGTGCGACTTGGTATCAGCTCATGCACGTCTAGTGTCATGCAAGCCGCCACAGGTAGAGATAACTTATGTAGTAACGAGCCTATCCCGCTGTGAAGGGTCCTCATGCCGTAGCACTGCGAGTGGTGCCCCTTGAAATGTTGTACACTTTAACGAGTGGGTCGTAGCATTTTCCACACGTCCATGGTAGGGACGCATGGTATGGTGAACTGAGTGCAGTGCCCTGGGGCACGAGACATGAGAGTGGCGGATGGGCGCGGCGAAACCTATCGTCAGATAATACCTGGTGCCAAGGGCACATGTTATAAAAGTGGCACACGGGCGCTGGTGATGGTTGTTCTGAAAGCGGGGATAGTGCTGGGGCAAGAGTTAGTATGGGCATTTGTTACTTTGCCTCACTTGGGTATGTGACGCATGAATGGCGCATGGGCATGGGTGACTAGTGTCACGAAAGATGGCGCACGGCCGTGAGCGACTGATGTCCTGGAGACGATGCGCCCATGCTGGCTGGCATCGTGGAGACGGTGAGCGGGTGCCGGCAGGCATCGCAGATGGCGCGCGAGCTCTTAAAGGGGAAGGCAGCCGACCCACAAGGAGGAAGGAAACCGACCCCCCAAGGGGGAAGGCCCACCGACCCCTAAGGGGAGGAATGCGGACGACCCCTATTGGGGGGGCGGACGTCGACCTCTAAGGTGGGGAGGCAAGGAGGCGAGCGACCGGTCGACATCAAATGTGTCGGCCGGAGTTGAGGCTTGCCGTCGTTGTTGCACTAGCAACCACGGGTTGCGCAAAAATAATATCTTAGCTTCGAAAAATTGTAAAAAAAAGTGAAAAATGCACTTGACTTGAGCGTGCGCATTTTGACCGGTTGGTAACGTGAAAAATTGACTGTTGACTACGGTGATGTATCGCGCAAAATAGGACCCACTGTGGGCCAATGGATGCGACCAAGATAGGTTGGGAACAACGATCATCTTCCATTGAGCCATTTGTTGACCAAATGGTCCTTGCCAAAATTTGTTTCGGGAGGATCTTCAATTTTAATGATTGAAGATGTCTAGAAGCAAAGCTAGACAATTGGAGATGATTAGGAAGCACTGATAAAAGGGTTGTCTTTTACTGTTATGTGTTGTTTCACTAAAGTAGGCATAACTTAAAAGTTATAAAGATTCGAATTGAAATATGCTTACGAGCCATTGAAAAGTTAATTAAGGAGCACTATGCTTCGAAGGGGTGTAGTAGCCTTCGGCATGGGGGCGGTTAAGAGTGATAAAATTAGCTGGGCAGGTCCTCAAAATTACATCAAAGTTCAGGTGAACTCTTTTATCAATTTGGACCACACTGTTTGATCATGTTCGGGCTATTTATGGAGTCGGTCCAAGAGGAACATCAGATGCTTATCTAACAAGGAACTCGTCTGTATAAGAGGCTCATCCAAGTAGCACAATCCAGTTTAATGTAAATCTATCTTTCTGCCTTTAACTAAGACGAAAAAGACTATACAAAGAGACTTTGTATATTGGTTTTCATCGTGGTGCATCAAAAGGAATATAGGTCTAGTAGGAAGAATTTTTTTCACTTAAAATCAATTAGTAGGTTTTTATGCTTGTTTACTACTCCATTTTGATCACTTTTCATTTTCTCAAACCTGATTATGGTAAGTAGGAGGATGGATCATTTTATGCAAAGTAAAAGACTTTTGGGAGATACTACAACCACCACACGGTAATATTACACTTCGCTTTAAAATGACCTCGTAAGAGAAAAAGGTTATGGTAGCTTAGATTATGCTCCTAGAGAACTTTTGTCTAAAGCCATAATCCCAATTATCTCTAGAAGTCAATTTAACCCGTGAAGCTATCGACCGGGAAATATGTAAATTACCTTGTAAAGCCTTTTGTCATGGAATTAACTAAATTATATTTTCCCATGCCAACATATTGTTGCATGTAAACAACTTTTGAAGCTTTTCAAGAATACTAGTATATAGCACGTGCATTGTACGTGAATATAGTCAAGAGTAATATCCAAGGTGATATTATTATTTTTTGAATCAAAATAATGTAATTCAATTATGTTCTTATTTCTTTTGTGACTTGTTTAGAATAAATATATATTTGATATTCACAATTGTAATAAGTTCAATGTTTTGAAATATTCTTTATAAGCTTCTGGATTGAAGAAATATTTGATAGTACTGTTGAAAAGAAAAACAAATGGAGAAATTAAAAGAATGAATCTACGTCTTTATTTTTATAATCTGTTAAATTTGTTTATGGTTAAGATTTATAATTTTCAAGACCAAGCACTTTACATTTCATCAATAAAAAATGCAAAACACTCGGTCTTCAATTGCAATAAACAGAACATATTTTCAGTTCAAATTGGCATTATATGTAGGCGGTGACTAGGTTGGGGGAAGGGTGGAGGCGGCGACGGCCTGACGGGGAGGGTGGGGGGGAGTGGCGGGGAAAGGGGAGTTAGAGAGACAAAGACGGGTTTTTTGAAACCCTAATTTGGACAGTATTGATAATCAATTAGGTTTAGAAATCCTAAGAGTAGGAATAATAATTTGGATTAACTAATATGGTATATACTTTGCATACAAATTGAAGGCAGTATTGTTATTTATAAAATAAGTATTGATAACTTAAATAGATACATATATTTTTTTAATGGATGAGTGAGGGAAGGACATGACTGTTACCTTTTGAAACATTGTGTCCTTGACTGTAATTTCACCATAACTTCAGGGACATAAGTATAATTAACCCTTATATATATGTGTGCATGTATGCTTGAGTGAATAGGTACGCGTGAGTGTGTAAAAAGAGAAAAAGGAAGAGGGAGACCCACTGCCGTGAGGCAGTGGGCAAGGCAGACTATATATATGTGGGTGTGTTTTGGAGGTAATGGGGGTGGTGAACCCGAGAGTGGAAGTGATGCAGGGGTGTGTAATGTGTAGGTGATTTATGTGTTTAGTGAGTGGTGTGTGTGTATATATATATAAACTGCATGTGTACATGTGTGGTGAATATGTGTGCTCTAGATATGTTAACCTCTGTGTGTGTGTGCGCGCGCGCACGAGCGCCTGTGATTACTGGTGCGTGTGCGTGATAGATGCGTGTAGTGTGTTTGTCTTTGAGTGTATACAAGTGCATGAGTGTGTGTTGTGTGAGTGAAAATGTGAATGTATGGTGTATATTATGTATATAAATAATTATATGGTGAATGTCTAACGTGAGGAGGTGGATTTATAAATGTTCTGCGGGTGCAGAGGATAAAGAAAAAAAGAGATGAAGTAGGTTTTGAGGCAGCAGTAAGGAATTTCTGTACCCTGTACGAACACAAGTGTACCACCTATTAGCGTTAGGATGCGACGCATGTGTTGGGAGGCACCGAGGATCATTAGTGTGTCAAACTTTATAGTATAGTACGTTAGGTTGTATTAGGATTTGTGGCAAAAATTTATAATTTTCTGAAATCGTATGTATTTGTTATATTTTCTGCAAATTCAGATTTATAAAATTCTTTTGAACCTTTAAACTCATGAAAAAATTCTAGAAATATTCTAGTAATGTTTTTATAATATAATAAAGACTCAATATAAATTTAGTGATTTTTAGAATTGATTTATTATCATTTTTTGTATTGCATTGAATTTAGCAAAATGAAAAATAAAGAAATAGTTTTAGTGCCTTTTAAATTCTAATTTTTATTTCTATAATTTTTATACATATAAATACGAGTCTTTATTTCCATCTAGAAGCAATTATGGCAATTTATGGGGTTTTTAGTGTATTTAAAGAAATTATTTTTAATTCAAAAATTATATTTTTATTCCATATGCCGTGTTAAATTATAAGGAATGCTTAGTGAAAATTTTAAACATTTTTAGGATATTTTTGAGCCTAGAGGAGTGTGACGAGTTTCGGGAGAAGTTGGCTGTGTGTGGGACCTGCTTCGAATTTCGTCGTTCCGGTTAGAGTAATGAATACTCTATGGATAATTATATTAATTTTATGATATATTAGTGTGGATAGTATTCTGATAAGTGATTTGTCAACCTAGGTTAATTATGAGGATTTGATCGAGAGCGTTTTAGCTTCAACTCACTTGGATCGAGGTAAGGAATTTATTCTGAAACTCTATTTCATCTATTTGACATCGTAAACATCTTTCCAAATTGTTATTGAAGTTTTATTGGACTCGTTTACAATTGTTATGAAATTACATTGATTGCTATTAATACTCTGTTTTGAGCCTGACACGTTTATTCAAAATTTTATTCGATGCTCCTAATTATTTATTTCACGTTGTGCATCGATTTAATCATTGTATTATTGATGATTGCATTCTGCATATCGACATGAGTTAGTGTATTGATGAGTTATAAGGATGGTCTGTTATTGTTGATAATTGCTAGTACCTTAATGGTCTAGCTAGTGTTCATATGCATATGTAACCATATTGTTAGTGAGCACTGTCTGTGTGGCTTTGCATGTACTCATGTTCAATATCATCTGCTTTGTTTCAGTGTAATTGAAAGTATATCTATCTATTGATTTCTAATTTGAGAAATTGAGATTAATCTTTTTCCATATTGCTATTGATATAAAATTTTCAAATCGTTTGTATTCTCTACTGAATTCTGAGCGACCTTATTGAGCTCTCGAAAACTCACTCATTTTTCTGTTTCCTTCTGCAGAAAATAATCATCAGTAAGACTCCGGAACAAATGAGCTTGATTACAGAATAACTTAATGTTTTCATTATTTGTGTTATTTAAGTCCCTGTAGGGGAACCAACGTGTAACTTAATAAATTAAGCACATTACATTTGTTTTGTGATGAGAACGTTTTGCGGAGACAGTTGAGTCATTGTAGAGCTCTGGTATGGATGTTATTGTGTTATCCTTAAAGGTATTGAATTGAATAGATAACTGAGAATTTGATCAATTGATCAGCTAACGCTCTAGATTTTCCAGGGTGTTACAAATTATAAACCTAAAACTTTTATTAACAGTCGAATTCAATTTAATCTCTTAATCAGCGGAAAAATCAATATATCAATAGCTGCTTTGTTGTTCTTTTTTCTTTAGCCTTTCAACCTAGATTAGGTCGTCCTTATGTTCCTCCTTAGGCTACAAACTCATGCCAGGTAAACGAAACCGTTACATATTGGTGTAATTCAATGCTATGCAACTGCTCTTTTTCATTGTAAGGATGTCATGCTATTTGGCTTTTACGTACATATTATGCTTGTGATGTTCTATCCTTCCTTTACTTCTAATTAACCAATAGATCTAATAAACTTCCCTTGTGCCATGGCTGCACCTTACAATGATCTTTACTGAAGCTATAACTTGAGTTCATGAGGGGAGAATTAGCACTTCTTGATAGACTAAAAACTTAGCTTTTTGTTGTGTCTACGGCAACTTAAGACATAACCATCAGATATCTTTGTGGATATCCTATTTACTTTCATACTTCTTGTCCAGTGGATTAAATGTATTTAGATACCAACTTTATCTCACTCTCCATAGTACTTTGCTTTTCTAACTGCAACATTAAATTCCTTGAGAGTTTTGTAAGGTGTTTTCGCATACACCCGATCGTCGCGACCGTTTTACTCCATCACCTTTATACCTAAATTACGGTGCTTTATGTTCCAAAATCTTATTATGTCTGACATTTTTTTTTTCTGAGGCTCTTTCTTTCATGGCTGCCCCAATTTACAGGATAAGATTTTGAATAGCACTGATGAGCAAGCACGTGCTAATAGTCATCATTGTTAAAGATGGTATTATCATCTTTGGAAGAATACTAATGATAATTCTCGCCATAATTTATGAAACAGAAGGAGTATCTTATTAATTATCTCTTTGTTTACCCAGAAAACATACCCACAATATGGATATGACTAATCTGAGGTGCTTCCAAGGATGATGGCTACCTCAGTTTGGCTCAAATATACCGGAAAAAACTTCCATTTGTTAGTGCAGTTGAATAATTTTATCTATATTTTGTGGTTGATCGAGCTTTCTTTTTAGTGTCTTCCCCCCCCCCCCCCATCGGCCTCAAAGGCGCTTGAGTAAATGTGTAATAGCATGTGCATGTAATGTTGAAAATAGATGGAATCGGAATCGCGAATGAAGACTTTGAGGCGCGTGATCGCTGTCTTTAAGGCTTTATTTGTCCCCACTCGAAATTGAGTTTACTGACGGGTTAACGAAAAATAATCCTCTAAAATACAACAAAGTCTTTGGGAGTCTGTAAACAGCAAATTCAAAAATTCCCCTTAGAATTCTCTTTGAAGCAGTGTACGTTTTTTGTTATAGTAATTTTTTCAGAAAGAAATATTTTTTTGAAAATGGTAAGTCAATATCTGAAAAGAACTGAAAAACTTGTATTTATAAAAGACCTGAAAGGCTGTGAATTTGGATAGACACAACTATTGGAAAAACAATTGTAACAGTTTAAAAATAACTGTCAAGACATTTGTTTGAATAAATTAAAATTCGAATTCAAATAAATCACACACCTTTTCAGTAAAACTACTTTTCTGAAAATACAAAATATTTTCCAAAAATAAGTCACATTTTTCGCGACCGCATGCTAAGTGCGCCTAATAATGTGCCTAAACTCGCGCACCCGCATGGGACAGCATGGGGACTAGCACACCCTAATCTTACTACCAAGTGTAAAGTAAAAGCACCTTTACCCTTATAAACCCTTTTCAAAACTCATTTCCAAGTAATGTGGAGCAAATGAGTTTGTTGGTTTTTCAAACAACTCAACTCACAAAACCAACATGTAATTAGTTGGTGCGTGCCCGCGTGTACAAAAATAGTGCAAGCATATGACCTCTTTGCTGCTAGGTATGGTTTTGGAACCTTTTCTGAGCTCATGATCGTCATTGCTATGATAGTTAGTTTTCTGCCTGTAGTTGGTTATTCTAGCATTACCTTCGACACATACTTTCAGGATATGCATAAATTATTTCCCAATATTACAAGAAAAAGTTGCTATTTGGTGACCAATCTTTAGTTCTTATGACACTTTCTTCTTTGATATAATATTCTCTATTGCATATATCTTTATTATACTGAGCAACAATGATATAGTGAAGTTTAGTAAATTATTTGTTGAACACACTAATAGTTTCACCTCAAGTTCGCTTAAAAAGATATGTTTTGCCTGTAGGTCAGAACTCTTTATGCCACTTCAAGCAACAAACAGAGAAAAGATCACTAACTTAAAAAAAAAAGAAAAACACGTTTTTGCATAGATACTGTTAGCTGATCAGGTATTTAAGGTACATCAATTACGTGATTGTTCCTAATTAACTTCGTGATGCTTATAGTTTTAGTTCCAGAGCAAATGGACTGTATAGATTAAACAGTTTTACAAGTTGGATTTAATATTCTCTATGGCAGATATCTTTATTATATTGAGCAACACTGATATAGTGAAGTTTAGTAAATTATTTGTTGAACGCATTAATAGTTGCACCTCAAGTTCGCTTAAAAAGATATGTTTTGCCTGTAGGTCAGACCTCTTTATGCCACTTTAAGCAACAAAAAGAGAAAAGATCACTAAGTTAAAAAAAAAACATGTTTTTGCATAGATACTGTTAGCTGATCAGGTATTTAAGGTACATCAATTGCATGATTGTTCCTAATTAACTTCGTGATGCTTATAGTTTTAGTTCCAGAGCAAATGGACTGTTTAAACAGTTTTACATGTTGGATTTAGCAATCTAATTTTTCCTTAATGTCCTAGTCCTACGATAATCTATTTATATGGACTCTGTGCGAGTGTCTAGATCACATACGTATCCAAGCATCTAATGTGTCTAATTTTTAAAATCAAAGACACTCGGACACGACAAAAAAATCAAGTCTATAACTTTTATGGTTGTTCCTAAGGTAAGCTGGTCTTTTCTGTGATGTAAATTGCCTAAATTTAAAAAATTATCTCATTTAAAGGCACAGCTTTCTTAGTTGCATAGCCAGCCTATAAGACGCGTCAACCACATAATATGTGTATGTACACACACATCCACTGGTGGAGAAAACCTTATTTCTCCACTGAATCTTGCACCGCCCATAATGCCAAATGGATGGTGCATATGACTTTTTTTTTTTACAAACTTTTGCTTAACCGCCCCTCTTAGGAGCGGTTAACGAATTACCCAAATTGTCCTTCCATCCACTGCCTACCATGATTTCTATCTTGTCACCTTTATCTGTACACAAGAACAAAAAAAAACCCATGTTCAGACTCTCTCTCTCTCTACATGTGTACTTTAATAATCTCTCCATCTCCACCAAACAAGATTCATCGATGCCGCAACTCCCAAACGACGATGCCGAGAGGTCGATGATGGCCGACGATGCCAACGCCGACGCCGTCTTTCGCCAAGCCGTCCCAGATCACCGTCGCCCCATATGTTGAGAGGCCGGTCGATGCCACTGCTACTGCCACTGCTACTGCCACAGCACCACCATCATCCCTCTCTCTCACTCTCCTCTATTCAGGCAACAACGGTTGACAGTGGTGGTGGATCGCCGGCCCATATCCACCCGTTACCGTCCTCTATTTTCCTCCCTCGCCACCATTATATATCTTTTTCCATGGAGATTCAACGGATCTGTAATTACAAAGTTTGTAGAATTAAAGAAATTGTTCGATAATCTAATTTTTGTTATTGTCCACTTAAAAACTTTGAGAGTTCACCAAAAAAAGAAAAAATCTTCTCTTAATTTTACTCTTTTTTTGGCACTTTGTGTATTTGGGTAGATGAGCATCCAGTTAGAGTTGATTATTGTATTCGAAAAGGAGAAGGGAATTGGGGGTTGGGTGTAGTGTATGGTTGTGTATGGCAGTGGTAGTTGGGCGTGGATACGGTGGTGGTTAGGTGGTTAACCGCTACACTTTGTATCGGTTAGACATGAAATGCCTTAGTTTTGGGGGGGGGGGGGGGGGGGTTAATCGCTACACTTTGTACCGATTAGACATGAAATGCCTTAGTTTGGGGGTACGAGGAGCATATTTGGAAAGTTGTTAACCGCTATAAAGAATGACTGTTAAGCGAGTTGGAGTTAGAAAAAGGTAATCTGGACCGTCTATAATCACATGTGGACATATATATATATATATATATATATATATATATATATATATATATATATATATATATTGTAATCCATTACTAGCGCTAGCGAGTTGGAGTCCAGCGTGATTTGGTCGTCCGCTACATAATGTAACAGACGACGAAAAAAAATGGCCGTCCTAGCTTGCGATTTGGCCGTCCACATCTCCGCGTGGATGGACAGTTCTCGCTGGCAACTTGTGTTAAGTTGCCAGCGCTAGCAATGGATCACGACCATATATATATATATATATATATATATATATATATATATATATATATATATATATATATATATATATATATATATATATATATATATATATATATATATATATATATATATATGGGAGCCGATCCCTGTCTACCGGTGAAAAAATTCTTATTTCTCCACCATAAATCTAGCCGTCCACGTGTACTTGTGGACGGCTTAGATGGATTTTTTTTTATTTTGAAAAAGTTACAACCGCATGAAAGAGTAGCGGTTGCAAAATTTGACAATTATGCCCCTTAACCCCCAACCGCAAGAAAGAGTAGCGGTTGAAGGCACACTAGAACTGTCCCAACCACAACAAAGTGTTGTGGTTTAGGGTGGCCCCAACCGCAACAAATTGTAGCGGTTGCATTCATTGAGCAAAGCTCCCAACCGCAACAATGTGTTGCGTTGCCCCCCCCCCCCAACGTGTCCTTTCCCCCTTCCCCCCCGGCCCCCCTCCTTTTGTCCATTTTCCTCCCCCCACCCCCCTTTACGTGTCCTTCCCCCCATTGTTGCGGTTTCCCCCCGGCCCACGTGTCCTTTCCCCTTCCCCCCCGGCCCCCCTCCTTTTGTCTTTTTTCCTTCCTCCCTCCATGTCCTTTTCCCTGTCCTCCCCCCCCAGCGCCCTCACGGATCCATTTTTTTTCTGTCTTCTTTCTTTTTTCTCCCTCACTTTTCTCTCTTTATAACCCATTCCCCCCGAACTCTTTCTTCCACTCTCCATCATCTTTACCCAACTCTCTTCATACTCCATATCTCACCTACATAATTTTCACGACAATATAAATAAAAAAAGTTTACGCTAGAAGATCGGTGGATAACCGCTAGAAGATCGGTGGATGTTTCTTTAAATATATCAAGTAATTCAATGTTAATTTCAAATTGTTCTTACCATAATTGTTCTTACCAATGGATTGTTTAAATTGTGTTATGTTTAAATTATTCTTACCATAGTCTAAAATTCATGTTTTTTGAGAGTTTGAAATTAGGGATTGAAGTAGCTTTTATTAGCGAATATTAAAGTGAATACGAAATGTAATTGTCGCTAAAGGTGAAAAGTTAATTAGACAGTTGTTCACAAATTTATAAAAAATACCTAGAGCTAGATTTTGCCAAAGTTCAAAAATGATACCCTAGTTATTTTTAAAAGATCTATATCAGGAAAAAATTTCAGATTTTTCCAAAGACTGGAAAGGGGTTAACTGATACGGGGAACCTTGTAACTTTGTAGTATAATTTAAAATATCAAGCTAGCACGAATTCGCGCAAAACTTTTATGAGAACCCTAGGATGTTGGGAAGTTCCATTTCCCAGGACTTCGGGCCATTCCAAAGTCGTTAGCTATTTTTTTGGCCTAACAGGCTTTTTAGCGCTCGATCCGGACACCGGTTCGGGATTTTTGGGCGAAAAATCTGTAAAATACTTTTTAGATCACGAATGAATTTAGGATGCTTAAAATCTCATTTTAAAGCACTTTTGAGATTTTTTGATGCCAGGGGTATTTTGATAATTTGCCACCCCGAGAGGGGTGTTTTGGTAATTTTTCCGGTAAAGTTTTTTAAAAACTTTTTAGTCCAGAAATGTAAGTAAAACACCTCAAATGTTGTTTTGAAGCTGATTTGGCGCGTTAGGGTGGTAATGAACCCCCGGGGCATTTCGGTAATTTACAGCTCATCGGGGGTATTTTGGTGGGGCGATGGCTGCCAGGGGATATTTTGCATAAGTTGGTGGTATTTTGGCAACTCATCCCCTTTAAAATTTTCTGAGGAAATATTTGGTATATAATTGATGTAATACATTTAAAAAGTAGTTTTAAAGCGGTTTTGAGGTGTTGGTGGTGTAGCGGCCATCAGGGGGTATATTGGTAAATTGTCACGTTGGCGCTAAATTTTAGGAAACACGCATAATTAAGCGTTGGGAGTGGTGGGAATTGAGGAATGGTGTTAATATATTGAAATAATGAGATAATGACTATTGCTAATGCGTTGGTAAGCTAGGTTAAAGATCCAGTTATAGTTTTGGAATGTAAATATTATGGACGCTAAGTTGGTTTACGATTATATTTTGTTCTTAGAGATATGAATTTCAACCCCGGACCTCATGATACATCAATCCTATACGATGACGATGACCACGTCGCGAGGCACGTATTTGACGGTGTCGATAGGGGTGTTTTGGAAACAATTCAAAGCACAAGTCACCTAGAAGAGTGGGTACTAAACGAGGAACAAATACAATTATTACACCGTCAAAATTTATCTATGTTCACCGATTGCGGGATTTGGTCTCGACACGACGATTGCCTTATATCCGCTCTAGTTGAACGATGGAGGAGCGAGACGAACTCATTTCACTTTCGGTTTGGTGAAATGACTATTACATTAGAGGACGTCGGATTTATACTTGGAATCCCATGTCACGGCAGACCCATTACTTTGAGCAAAACGTCTGCATCCATAGCGAAGATGGCTAGGCAGTATTTTTTGGGAATTCTGAGGGAAGCTCTTACAACGAACGACATCAAACTTAAATGGCTGAGAGAGCAGTATGGCGTGCTACCGGATGAATACACTCCTCACGATTTAGTGACGTATACGAAGGCATTCCTTCTGTATATTATTGGAGCCATATTACTTCCGACGCATTCAAAAAACACGGTGCATCCGAAGTATATGGTGTTCTTGGAGGATCTTGAGGAGGTATACTTGTATTCGTGGGGTTCAGCTGTCCTTGCGCACCTATATCGAGCACTGCACAGAGCTACGAGAAAGGGTGCCAAGTCCATTGCCGCCTGCCTCACTCTATTACAGGTTTGAGCATTTATTTTCTTGGTTGACGTGTCAATATATTCGTGCATTAATTACTAATTCCAGATAATGTTTGCATTCACAGGTTTGGTCTTACGAGAGGCTACCCACGGGTCGTCCACAACCGCAGGAATATTTCGATGAGACGTGGCCTAGGGTGTGGGCCTGGGGGCCTACGACCAACCGGAGGAGACGGGTAGACCCGCACCACCATCTAAAGTTCTATCGGGAGGAACTAGAGATACTCAATGCATCCCAGGTGACGTGGCAGCCATATGGCAAGGTGATGCATCGGTTGGATGAGTGGTGTTGGCAACTTCCGGTGTCGTACGTGCTGGCAGGTTTGGTTCGGGTGCCGCTTATTCACTTCGAAGTATGTGAGTTTCAGATGCCCGATCGAGCTATGAGGCAAGCTGGCTGTCTACAAGGGATACCAAAACCCGCTGTAGACATGCGGCCATACAGGAGTGGTCGAGGGCCGAACTTCGAGGTGCCTGATGCCTTGAATTTGTTGAGCAACGAGGTGCAACAGTGGAATACTTGGCAAGAAACATATGATAGCCTTGTATCGCTGAAGGCCGACATCATCAGCATTGAGGAGTACCTGCAATGGTTTCTCAAGGTGACGCGCACGAGGGTGAATCGCCCTTCCCAGGCGAGGAAGACATCGTATGCGCCACGTGAGATCTATGACCAGTTCTGGGCATTGAACATTGTAAGTCATGCTAGTGTTGTTTCAATTTTTATTTGCGCACCTTATCGACCATGCCTGAAATGATTAGCCATATTTTGTATGCATGTTTTTTAGGTTGACCAGGGCACTGAGGTGTTCAAGCAGCTGAAGGGGTTTGACTGGTTTGTCGCACAGGCTCCTAACAATCTGAAGAGGTCCATTGAGAGGTACAAGACTGAAGTTCACAACTTTAGTCTTTCATACCGGGGTTACCAAGGGGAGCCGTCTAGTCGCTTGCCTTCTGACGCGTACGACTCTCAGCCCCAGAGTCAGGTGTGGGAGCGGTCTAGTCGCTTGCCTCATGACGCGTACGACTCTCAACCCCAGAGTCAGGTGTGGGAGCCGTCTAGTCGCTTGCCTCCTGACGCGTACAGTGCATCCAATTGTGTCTACCCTTTGAACCTTCAGGAGCCCTTTTACACTTGGAAGCAGTATTAACGTAACTAAGAGCTTGGCAAATGTAGTGAAATGGGTTTCCCAGATACTTGTAGGATTCATCGACCTGTAAACTTTGCATGTTACTTTGCGTCGAGTTAAAGTGTAGGATATACTTTTACTCTAATTCAATTGCAATGTGTATTAGTTTATTGGGTTTTGCTATTGTCGACCTTTGTGGTCATGTGTACTGAGTTACGAGAATGTCATGACCTATCATATCTGTAAGCTGTACAACAGAGCGACTGCGTAACCTTTTAAACTTATCAATTCAGTTCTCTTATTCTACAAAAAAAAAAAAAAGGATACTTGTTATGTGAGGGCTAATAATGCTATTTTTAGTCAAGGCTTTGGACAACAAATGGTAAGTAGAATGCATTCACATGAACTGTCAAATTTCTTTGATATGAGGTAAGATGTGTATGACAAAATAATTTATTTTCATATATGAACCGAATTCGATACTCATTTCGAATCTATGCCCAAGTTTCGCACTATGCGTCCTTGCAAATAAGTGAATTTAGCAAAGGTCTTGGAGCGCTGAAAGCAACCTCAAAGTCAAGAATTCAGGGACATTACAGAATTTATCGATTTAGCATTACATCATATTAGGACCTCGTGACCAAATAAATGTATACAAGGATGAAATAATAGTGTATCTGAAGCAAACTTCATTTGAAAATGCTACGAGATAAAGTGATAAACCCTGACGCAATGCTTTTTCAAGGAGAAAATGCAATTGGTATTGTGGTACTGGTAAGAGGCGGAAAACGGAATCTTTTATGCAAGATTATCAAAAAAAGATTTTTAGGAATGCTTGAACCTGAATGCGTAGAAGCACTAGCGCCATATGAGACAGTGTAATATAGCCTAAAGTGTGGCTTTTGGGATGTAGTGAAGGGAGATGCCCCATACGTAAGTTTTGTTTAGTACAGGCAACAAGAATAAAGTTGCTCACTCAATAGCACAATATGTCCGAAATTTAACATACCTTTGTGTATGGACGAAGGAGGCGCCTTCTTTTACTCATGCCATCCTCGATGATGTACACTGCATTTAGTTGAATAAAATTGTTTTATTATTATTAAAGGGGAAAAAAAAGGCAAACCCTATCTTCTATAGCAGTTTTTACTGACCTTTTCTCCCCTAAGAGTAAGGTTGCATTTGACAGGACAATAATAATGTACTCATTTGTGGGAGGACCATCTCAGATATTGTCAGATGCGTGAAAAAGATGTGTGGTTCATTTTGAGTTTTAACTTTTTGTCCAACTAGAAAAAGTCTATTGGTTTTTCCACTCCTTCAATATTTTTGTAAAAAAAATTGTTTAGTGCTAACAAGTTCATATGGACAAATATTTGATTCCGATGTTGAATCTTCAAACAAGTTTTATCCATTATATTTGTGGTATTCAATTTCTTACTCAAAGGACGCTAAGAATAAATTCTGACTGTAAAAAACAATGTCTAATTTTATATCCATATTAGTTCGCACTTTATTTGTCGAATAAAACGCTTAGTGATTTATTCTGATATATTATTAAACGAGAAATAAAACTTTAAAAATAACGTAAAAGAGCATAAAAGTAAAATAGTAATATTAGATCGTACGTAAAGTGAACTTTAAGGAAAAAAATGATGAGAATCATCTTGCTAATCCATAGGTCTAATCACCAACTTATTTGTCTTTGTCCTCTTTGTTTGGGTCATTTTTTTGACTAAATGCATTGAACCATATCTTCCCGTGCAATATTAATTAATACTAACGAATCAAGCTTAAGCCTAGTCTTGCCCTAACAGTAGCAGTAGATTTCTTGGGTTTAGTGCTAAGACTAAACTATTCTCATAATTCCAGGCACATGCTTTCAAACAACCAATATAAAATAATTCAGCTAGAAAGTGTTTCAGCTGGGGGGATTTTGGGGGTAATCATACCAACCGCAACAAAGTGTTGCGGTTGGGGGGTGGGGGGGGGAGGAAGGTGTTGCGGTTGGGGGGTGGGGGTTGCGGTTGGGGAATGGGGGGGGGGGTATTTGAACAATTATACCAACAGCAACAAAGTGTTGCGGTTGGGATTTGGGAAAAAATAAATAATGATACCAACCGCAACACTTTGTTGCGGTTGGGGTTTTTTTTCCCATCATTTGCAACCGCTACTCTTTCTTGCGGTTGGAGTTAAGGGGCACAATTGTCAAATTTTGCAACCGCTACTCTTTCATGAGGTTGTAACTTTTTCAAAATAAAAAAAATCCATCTGAGCCGTCCACGAGTACACGTGGACGTCTAGATTTATGGTGAAGAAATAAGGATTTCTTCACCGGTAGAAAAGGAACGGCTCCCTATATATATATATATATATGTATGGAGGTGATCCGATAACAGCGCTAGCAAAATGGGACAAGTTGCCAGCGCAATCTGACTGCCCATGCACGATCTGTGGACGGTTCAGATCTTTTTTTGCGCTTTTTTAAAAATCGTCCGCTACATTATGTAGCAGACTATTTTTTTTACGAATATACCCTTCAATATTAAGATGTTATATTTTGCAAAATATTGTCTGCTACATAATGTAGCGGACAATATTTTGTCAGTTTAGAAAAAAGAAACCCACTCACTTTCTCTCTCTGTAGCCTTGGCGTACCGCCGTAGCCTCGGTGTCGTCACCACCGCCGTAGCCTCGGCGTCACCATCGCCGCCGTAGCCTCGGCGAGCATAAGCCAGTCCCCCTACTGCATATCTTCTTATCTCATCGGCGAATGGACCCGATGAAGTGAAGTGGAGCATGCTGGCTCCTACTTCTTGAACCAGTTCCTCCTACTTTTTTTATTCTTTAACTTGCAATTGGTCCAGTAAAGAAGGAAGATATGAAGGCATCTGGCTATCTGTACACATTAGAGGTTCAAGTCTTGCTACTATTGCAATTGGTGACCTCTTCAGAGAGCTTCTTGATGCCATAGCCTCGGTGTCACAGCCACCGCCACTATTGCTGCTAGATTTGCATAGGGGCCAACATTTCCGCAGTCATAGCCTCTGCGTTTTAGATTTTGGGTTTTCGTTTTAGATTTTTTTCTTTTTTAATCATCTCATATCGATTAGTTTCAGATTGTTTTCAATTTGGTTTAGTCTCGGTATGATTTTGAACGTATGCCAGTCGAACATATTGAATTTGGTTTGTGGGATTTTGAACGAATGCCAGTCGGTATGATTTTGAACATATTGTTTAGTTTGGTTTTAGATTGTATGTTTTGAGTTTGGTTTTTGATTTAGATCATCCGCTATATAATGTCGCGGATGAACATTGGTGATCAACATACAAAGACCAAAGAGGGGCAATTTTGTCAAAAAATCGTTCGCTACATTATGTAGCGAACGGACTTAAAAAAAGCATAAAAAAAAGATCTGAATCGTCCACAGATATCGTGTGGACGGCCAGATCCCGTTGGCAACTTGTCCCATTTTGCCAGCGCTGTCAATGGATCAACTCTCATATATATATATATATATGTGTGTGTGTGTGTGTGTGTGTGTGTGTGTGTCGAAGTGTAGGGTATCCAGTATGCATATTTCTGGTATTTTGAAGAGGCCATGGAACATAGATACCATAATAGACTAGGGCTAACCCCTTCTTTCACACTAATTTTTCTTATAACGATACTCTAAGTAATTAGGCAGTAGTTTGGGATGTGGTTTTGGTATTCCACGTATTCATTAAAGTGAATTAGTACATGTCTTGGATGTCACTTTGGAGGAAATGTGGTAAACAAGAAGGGAAATTACACATAGACAGCTGATTTTAGTTGAATCAAATTTAAGGAGGACCACTCTCAAATCATATATAGTTGGAAGTATCTATTTTCACAATCTATATGCATATGCAGTTACACACCCTTTGATTATAACAATACCCTAAGTAATTAGGCAAGAGCTTAGGAGGTGGTTTTGGTATTCCACATGTTCATTAAAAGTGAATTAGTACACGTCTTGGATGTCACTTTGGAGGAATTGTGGTATATAAGAAGTGAAATTACATATGACAACTGATTTTAGTTGAATCAAATTTAAGGAGGACCACTCTCAAAACCATATATAGTTGGAAGTATCTATTTTCACCTCCTGTATGCAGTTACACACCCTTTTTTGTTGCTAAAGAAATGCATTAATGACAAAACATATGTCATCTAATGACAAATAATTATATGAAAATACATAACAAGGTGCGAAAATGGACATTCCTAATACTTCACCAATGCGTCAGGAGCTTTAAGTTTTGCCCCAATAAAGTTTTACTTGAATAATAACTTAATCATAATCTATAAAGAAAAGATAAAGTAAGTAAGTTTAGAAATTTTGTAACCTTATGCAATTACATCTTAGCCTATCTCTATATGACGGCAAGAATAATCGTCATCACGTGATTGTTTAACCTCAAACATTTGCAAAATTCTAGAATAACGCTATAAAAACTTTTATTTAATTCAAATATTCATTATCATACGATGTACAACGTATTTACTAATTGATTGCCTTAGAAGATCTTCCAAAATACATCAAAATGGATTGTCAAAAAAGCATCAAACTTGACCTTCGACAAAAACGATTAAAACACAGGTATTTCCACTGTTAACACTGTATTATCTTTGTTTAGGTTAATTTTATACTTGAAAATGTCTATTATTTGAAAGAAAGTAAAATAGCTCCACGTGCTTTCATTTCTATTCCAAGATCTATTTAATGGCACTTATAGTTTTCGACGCAAAACACTGTAAGTGATCTAAAATACTTTAATTTATTTTTAATGAAAATATTTATAAAATGAGAATGTTGTTGATCAATGATGTGCGTCATAAAGTAAAAATATATATAAGTCCCAAACTTATATGGATAGAGGATTACTAAAAAAAATATTCAACTGTATGTAACTTAATGAATAGTAAAAAATGGGTATGTGTAGGATTTCATGAGAATTTTACTTCTTAAACTATCTTTTTAGAAAAATAGAATTAAAATTTTACAATACTATAAAATAAAGAAAAGTTCTTATTTGATGTGAACTAATGGATAAATCATTGCATGGTTCACCTTTTCAAAACTTTATTTTAAAATTTCAAATCTTAATTTCAAGTGCAATTTAACATCAATAATACTTATCATTCCAATATTAATGTTATTCATCATTTCAAATGCAATTCAAGAGTACTTTGTGCTTTCCTTAAAAAAGGCACAAACTATTTATTTTCACGGCACGTTTTTTAGTAAGTTATTTAGGTCTACATAGTAATTGATTTAATAAATAGTTTTTGCCTTTTTAACCTTCTTTTATGACTTTTCATTTCGATGCAAAGGACTGGAAATTATATTCAATTTAATGATTATAACCAGTTTTATCAAAAACATCTATAAAATCATAATTTGATCAATATTGTGAGCCATAAAGTGGGAAGAAAGAAGGTGCTTACAGTTATTTAGGTGAAGTATCAGTAAAAAGTTCATTCAACTATTAGTAAGTAAATGAATTAGAAAAATATAATTGTGTTTGATTTCTCAAATATTTAACTTCTGAAGCTCGATCTCTTTTTTCTACAAATATAAAATTAGTACTAACATTACTATAAATAAAGTAAAACTATTATTTGATACGGAATAATTGATCATTTGTTGCATGCTTTACTTCTTGAACACTTAATTCTCTACACTTTAACTATGATGTTATTAGTCATTAATTAAAAAAGAAAATTGAGCGAGTACAAATTACATGCAATGTGATTTACCTATAGTCTCTGTTTACATTTTACCCACCAAATTTTACAAATCTTATTTCAAAGCCAATTAAATATTCATGAGAAACAAAATATTATTTGTCTGTGGTTTTTGCACATGTGTAAGTACGACAAGTAAGGCATGAAGAAAGGTTTTTCTTCATTTGACATTTCTTTTAACAAATCACATAGTAATATATCATTTTCAACAATCATATAATTTTGTTTTCTTGGTTTGAGTGTGAGTATTCTCACGCAACAATATAACTATAAAAACAATTTCCCTAGATTCTAATACATAAGTATTAAGTGAGGAAACAAAGAAATAGAAAATTAACAGGTTAGTAAAAATTTAAAACACTACCTTGACGGTTGTTTTAAATATTGTCATACAACCAAATAGCATAGTAATGCACCTGAATGAGATACATTTTCTTTATTTTGCACAGCTGTCGTCAAAATATATCTTATCGTCTTAAGTAGCAGGCTAATTTATTCATGAAATTCACATACATTAGCGATGTCGATTACTATGTTTTTGTTGTGCATATATGCATTCCCTTAGTGAATTCCATTCTATTTGTTGTTCTCTTAATTCAAAACGAATAATCGGTTGTGCTAAAATATATGATTAGTGAGAAAACTAATATACATCTCAGCCCGTGCATTTGCACGAGTCTATTAGTTAGTAACAGAAAATTGAGAAAGTCATCGACAAGATGAGGTGCTTCTACCCGCAAGGTAGAGGAGTTTGGCCTTCTACCCGTCGAGGCGTTTCCTGACATTCTCGATAACCAAGTTGAACCCAGTGTAAAGGAATATACTAGATTGCTCACCAAGTAATAAAGAAAAGAATCGAAAACAATAACAGAAAATAGAGACACAGGATTTACGTGGTTCGGTGAAAGCCTACTCCACGGTACTAGCAGCGATTTCACTATGTTTTTCACTGGAGATTACAGACCTTTGTCTCTCTCAACAAACCCTCTCAAAGAATGACTCCTCTCTTTTTAGGAAAGACTCTTCCTACTCAAAGAAGGACTCTTTTCTCTTGTCTCTTCAAATAAAGACTCTTCCTAATCAAAGAAGGACTCTTCTTTCTTTTCTCTTGTACCTTCAAAGAAAGACTCTTCACACTCAAAAGAACTCCTCTCTTTTTTATTGTACCTCAAAGAAAGACTCTTCCTACTCAAAAAAGGACTCTTCTCTCTTTTCTCTTCAAAGAAAGACTCTTCCTACTCAAAGAAGGATTCTTCTCTCTTTTCTCTTGTACTTAAAACACAATACAAGACAACATATATATACTTAGAGATAAGTAGTGACTTTCTCTGAATAACCGATGTGGAACATCCACACATTCTGGGTTTTTTTTATCCAAGACACACTATCACAAATCTCCACCTTGGCTTGGATAAAACAAGCCACAAACAATCTGAAAATATCATCTGCTGCTACCTCACTTGCCCCCTAGGGCTGCACCTCAAATACTGCTGATACTGATAAAATCTAAGCAATGCTTAAACTTGATCTCTGGAATATGCTTTGTCATCATGTCCGCTGAATTTTCATCTGTGGAAATCTTCTCTACCATAACAGTACCCTGAGAAACCACGTCTCGAATAAAATAAAACCTGACATCAATGTGCTTGGTATGCTCATGGAACATCTGATTTTTGGTAAGATGTATGACACTTTGGCTATCGCAGTAAACAGTGCTAGACTCCTGCTTCAATCCCAAAACACCAACCAAGCCCTTCAACCAAATGGCTTCCTTCACTGCTTCGGTCGCCGCTATGTACTCAGCTTCTGTAGTAGACAAGGCAACAAAAGTCTGAGGAGTAGCCTTCCAACTGATCACACAGCTTGAAAAAGTGAAGATATATCCTGTCAAAGATCTCCTCCTATCCAAATCTCCAGCGTAGTCTGAATCCACATATCCAATAACACTATCATTTGCATTATTGCCTCGATGGTAGACTAAACCAGTATCCGCAGTACCTCTCAGATATCGAAGTATCCATTTCACAGCCTGCCAATGAGCTTTCCCAGGATTACCCATCTACCTGCTAACCATACTGACTGCATGAGAAATATCCGGTCTCGTACAAACCATAGCATTCATGAGACTGCCCACTGCACTAGCATATGAAACACACGCCATGTGCTCCACCTTCTCCTGGGCCTATGGGAAATCAGCTGCTGAAAGCTTGAAGTGTGCAGCCAAAGGAGTAGTCACAGGTTTAGAGTTTTTCATACCAAAGTGCTGCAGTACTCGCTCATTGTACTTTTTCTGGGACAAGTACAAAATTCCTGCAGGTCTATCCCTCTGAATCTCCATCCCTAATATCCTCTTTGCTGCACCCAAGTCTTTCATTTAAAATCCCTTTTCAACTATTCTTTCAAACCGTTGACATCTGACATCGATTTTGCAGCAATCAACATGTCATCAACCAATAACAAGTATATATGAGAACCATCCGTGAGCCTCTGGTGATACACACAGCTGTCATAAGCACTCATGGTGTAACCTCTCTCGCTCATATGCCCAACACGCATATGCCATAGCTTAGTAGTGTCAGAATCTACATCAGAAGATGAAGCTGCTACTGCTGCTGCTCCTGTAACTGTGCTACCCTGTAAAAAATAGAGACTATTTTGTTTCAACCCCTTCATCACAACAAGAGCACCCTTCATTATCCTCATAACTTCACTTGCAGCCCAATAGCTACAACCATTGGAGTCAAGCATACCCAAAGAAATTAAAATTTTCCTCAGCTTTTGAACGTGCCTGACATCAGTCAAAGTTCTCACAATACCATCATGCATCCAAATCTGAATTAAACCTACCCCAACCACCTTACATGCTACATCGTTTCCCATAAGGACTTTACCACCATCAAATAAGCGATAAGTGGCAAACCAATCCCTATTGGGACACATTTGATATGAGCAACCCGTATCAAGAATCCACCCTCCATCTGAGGAACTGATAGTAACTGAGAGAACATCTGCACCATCATAATTATCTTCTGCTACTCCAGCATCAGTCGTCTTAGAATTATCTTTTTTCTTCCCTTTACGCTCAGGACAATCCTTTCTGTAATGCCCTTCCTTGTGACAATGATAGCACTTCAATTTTCTGGTCTTTGACTGAGACCTCGATCTTCCTTTATTTTTAGACCCAGCATGGTCAGTGCTTCGGCCTCAAGCCATCAGACCATCACCATGTTCTTCTCCCCTATTTTCTAAAACCTTCTTCCTTAATTCCTGAGGATTTATCACGACCTCAACCTCTTCCATGGAGATACTGTCCTTCCCATATAATAAGGTAGTAACAAGATGTTCATATGACGAAGGTAAAGAACACAGCAACAGTAAAGCTTTATCCTCATCTTCAATCTTGATATCAATATTTTGCAGGTCTAATATTACCTTGTTATATTCATCAAGATGATCACTGATCGATGTACCTTCTTTCATTCGAAGAGTATACAGTCATTGCTTTAAATACAGGCGATTTGTCAAAAACTTCGTCATGTATAAGCTCTTCAATTTCAGCCATAATCCAGCCGCAGTCGTTTCCTGAGAAACCTTTCGCAACACGTTGTCGGCTAAACACAGCAACAGGACACTATGGGCTCTCTCCAACATGTCTTCTTTTTCATCATCAGACATCGTATCAGGAAGCCCTTGTTTCCCCTTTAACGCTTTCAACAATCCTTACTGGATTAAAACAGCACGCATCTTCATCCTCCATAAACTGAAATCTTTCGATCCTTCAAACTTCTCCAAATCATATTTTGTCGAAGTATTTGGTGCCATTGCAAGGTGCTTTCAATCTACCACTGAACCTCAGCTCTGATACCACTTGTAAAAGGAATATACTAGATTCTGCACCAAGTAATAAAGAAGAGAATCGAAAACAATAACAAAAAATAGAGACACAAGATTTACGTGGTTCGGCGAAAGCCTACTCCACGGTGGTAGCAGCGATTTCACTATATTTTTTACTGGAGATTACAGACCTTTGTCTCTCTTAACAAACCCTCTCAAAGAATGACTCCTCTCTTTTTAGGAAAGACTTTTCCTACTCAAAGAAGGACTCTTCTCTCTTTTCTCTTGTACCTTCAAAGAAAGACTCTTCTTACTCAAAGAAGGACTCTTCTCTCTTTTTATTGTACTTTCAAAGAAAGACTCTTCTTCTTACTCGAAGAAGGACTCTTCTCTCTTTTCTCTTCAAAGAAAGACTCTTCCTACTCAAAGACGAATTCTTCTCTCTTTTCTCTTATACTTAAAACACAATACAAGATAACATATATATACTTAGAGATAAATAATAATTTCATCTGAACAACTGATGTGGGATAGTCACACATTTTGAATTTTTTATCCAAGACACGTTATCACACTGCCATCTACGTACCTTTCCGATATAAGTTGATGGCAGTGTGAGGTTTGTTAAAACAAAGGTAGATTCAGCGTGATCAGAGGCATAGTCTTGTCTGTCAGTATGTGAAAGAAAAGATATCACTATTTTTGTTTATCTTTTTGGTCTGCAGACATGACGAAAAGAAGGACCTGCATTGGAAGCAGGCTAGCAAGTGCAGATACAATATTTTTTACAGGAAAGGGAATTGCATTGGAAGCAGGCTAGCAAGTAGAGATACAACTTTCTTTTTTAATTTGCAATTTGCGTCCAGAGGATGAGCACACACCATCAACAAAAGATATCCTAACACAACACCTCTCCCTCTAAATTGTTAGAGAATTGAAAACAAGGTTGTACTTGATTTTTTTATTGGCAATTTGCGTTCAGAGAGTTGAACCCGAAAATGATGACTACGCAACAACAAGAGTTGAAACTGAAAATGTTGACTACATACCATCGAGAGAAGAGCTCTCTCTCTCTCTCTCTCTCTCTCTCTCTCTCTCTCTCTCTCTCTCTCACACAATTGTAAGAGGAGCCCAGGTTTCATCTTGAAGTGTTAAGGCTTAGGACAGTGATTTATTATCGGATTTAAGTCCTCAATCATTGCCTTGAATGGCTATCATTAGAGCCCACGAAGCCTCATGTTCCACCTCTCCTCCTCCATGCAGTTATCATGTGTTCTTGAGTTTCAGAGGTGAGGACACTCGTAGGGGTTTCACAGATAATCTCTACAGAGCTTTGGTAAATGCAGGACTATCTGTATTCAGAGACAATGATGAGATAGAGAGAGGAGAATATCTGGAATGGGAATTGGACAAAGCAATCAAAGGGTCACAAATGTCCATCATAGTCTTTTCAAAGCACTACGCGTCTTCAAAATGGTGCCTTGACGAGCTTGTGATGATTCTTGACCGCAAAGATACCTCTCGGCATACAGTGCTTCCTGTCTTCTACGATGTGGAACCATCTAAAGTGAGGAATCAAAGGGGTAGTTTTGCACGCGCATTTTCTAGCTATGAAAAAGAATTGATCAACGCTGGTAGTGATACACAAGCTGGACATGAATGGATCAAAAAAGTGCAAGGGTGGAGGGAAGCACTTAGACGAGCTGCAGATTTGGCAGGGATGGAGTTGCGAAATGAAGCCGACAGGTAAGCAAGTTCCTTCAAAATCCTTTATTACTTTTCTTTTTGAATATATTTATGGTCTTCCATTTCCGGTAGCATTGCAGGACATATTAGAGACAAACACGTTACATGGTAGGATCTACCACATTGGTCTAATGAATGCTTGAATTGCATCATCTAGCAACAAAGGATACTCCATTTACCTCCTTGAATGAGGAGGGTCCAAATTTCATGAACACATGTTATTTTTATGCATATTTTAGCCTTGAGTTTTAACTGCAGCCAGGTTTTTTGAAAGCTTATGAAGTCTTTGAAGTTAAGTGACTGGTTATGATACCATAGTTGAGATACATAAAATGATGTAGTGCTTGGATAATCTAAACAAAATCTGCAGCAAACTGATTCTGATTTTGCAATCATTACATTCACTTATGCTATGTTCTTTTTCCAGGCACGAGTCGATGTTTATCCAAAAAATTGTCAGTGTTACAGAAGAGAAGCTAAACCGCAGAGTATTGAGTGTTACCCACTATCAAGTAGGAATCAATTCTCGAGTCAGAAACATTAATCTTTGGTTACAGGATGAGTCTGCTAATGCTAACATTCTTGTCATTTATGGAATGGGTGGAATTGGAAAAACCACTATTGCCAAAATTGCTTACAACTTAAACTTTTTTAGATTTGACGGCAGCAGCTTTGTTGCGAATGTAAAACAGCACTCGGAACAATTTAATGGCATATTTGAACTACAAAAACAGGTTCTTTCAAATATTTTGAAGGGGGGAAAGGGAAGACTATGCAATGTGCATGAAGGTTCAATCAAGATTAATCAGGCTATCTGTTCTAAGAGAGTCCTTGTTGTTCTCGATGATGTTGATAAGCTTGACCAATTCGACGCACTACTTGGAACACGAGTGTTTTATCCGGGAAGTAAAATAATCTTAACTACTAGGAAAAAGGGCTTGCTAGGGGCTCACGTAGCTCATAAGGTGCACAGGGTTGAAAGTTTAAGTTGTGATGAATCCTTGGAGCTTTTTAGCTTGCATGCTTTTGGACGAGACCACCCAATGGACGGCTTGGTGGAGCAATCAGAAAGGTTAGTAAGGCGTTGTGAAGGGCTTCCCCTGGCTCTTCAAGTTTTGAGTTCTTCTCTGTCAGGTAAACGCATAGATGTGTGGGAAGATACATTGAGCAAACTAGAAGAAGTTCCTCATACTGACGTCCAAAAAGTCTTGGAAATAAGCTATGATACTTTGCAAGATGACTATGACAAAAACCTATTCCTCCATATCGCTTGCTTCTTCATTGGAGAGGAGAAAGATGACACGGTTAAGATACTTGAAAAGTGTGGTTTGCATCCAACTGTTGGAATTGATAGTCTCATTGATAGATGTCTCTTAACCATTAAGAATGGCAACAAGCTGATGATGCATCGATTGCTCCAGGAGATGGGAAAAGAAATAGTCCGCAAAGAATCACCGAAGGAGCCTGGGAGGCGCAGTAGGCTGTGGTGTCATAAGGATTCCTTTCGCGTACTGAATGAAAAATTGGTAAGAAGTACATTTCTCAGCTTTCCTTCTTACCTTTTGACCCTCTGCAAGTATGCTGTCGGTTATCTTTTGTTTTTCATTTTTTGCTCTTCATTTTTTGTTTATAAGGGAACAAAAACAATAGAAGGCCTCACCCTCGATGTCAGTAAGTTGCAGAGAGGTAGTAGAGAAGCCTGCAATGTTGATAATGCCTGTGATGGCGCTTCACTAAGACGACCCTTTTCTAGCTTAATCTCTTGGGAAAGGATGAAAGTTTCATTAACACTTCCAAATGAAGGTGATTTGGATGTTGTTGCATTTGAAAAAATGAAGAATATACTACTACTCCAACTCAACTACGTACAGCTTACTGGGAACTACAAGGACTTCCCGAGAAAATTAAGATGGCTGTGTTGGCATGGATTCCCTTTAAAACATGTGCCTATTGACATTTCACTGGAGAATTTGGTTAAACTAGATTTGCGTCATAGCAAACTCGAACAATTTTGGCAGGGAAACGAGGTACGTATTCAAGTTAACTCATTCCCGTGTTAAACCTATTGATTAGTTACATATGTTTTTGCCTATAAAATCCTGGTCTTTTTATTCATTTCCCTTTTTTTGCTATTAGTGCCTTGGATTTCTGAAGACACTCGATCTCAGCCATTCTCAAAGGCTTGCAAGAACCTTTAACTTCTCAAGACTTCCTAATCTTGAGAAATTGATCCTTAAAGGTTGCGTGGGTTTGCTTGAAGTTTGTGAATCAATTGGATTCCTCAAGGGACTTGATCTGTTAGATCTTGAAGATTGCACAAGTCTGAAAAAACTTCCAAGCAACATTGGTCTGCTAAACTTTCTTCAAGAACTTAACATCTCTGGTTGCTCAAATCTGGTTGACCTTCCAGTAGAATTGGGGAAGATGAAGTCATTGAGCGCGCTTCGAGCTAATAACCTGTCCTTAAAACCATTACCCAGTGCCACAGGGGAAGTGAAAACATGGCGCACCTTTTTTCAGCTATGGGTTTCAAAGCCCGAGAGAAGTGTACGAAACATTTTGGTTTCTTTACCAAGCTCCTTAGTGGATTTAAGTTTACAAAACTGTAACTTATCTGATGATTCTTTCCCCAAGAGTTTTGGCAACCTGTCCTCATTGACGAAGTTAGATTTAGGCCATAATCCTATACATAGCCTGCCAGATTGCATCAGAAGCTTAAATAGGCTTGAGTGTCTTAATTTAGACAACTGTACAAGGCTCCGATCCATTGAAGGTCTGCCTAATGCTGTAACAATGTTGTTTGCAGTGTGCAATACATCACTGGAAAGAATATCATTTTTATCACCTTCGCATAGTATCCGTCGTCTAGAGGTATGTGAGAGTAAAAAGCTGGTTGAAGTAGAGGGTTATGTCAAGAGAGAAGATATATGGGAAGTTGACAAGGAAACAATCGACAACTTAGGATTACGTGACGTAGAATCGCTGAAAAATATGGAGGTGAGTTATTATAATGGTGTATCGGGTGCAATATGTAAGTTACCCATCCAGGTACGCTCTCCCTTACCCTTTTGTCGTCTATAACATTTAGCACGTGTGTTGGCACCAGAGAAATTCACTGGTAGTTAGTATTAGGACCCAATATTTGTTGCATCTTTGTTTTGTTTTGGTGGCAAAGCGTTCATTAGGAGTCTCCACACCTGAGATTTGTCGTTGGTGTATATTGACATTATAATTTCTGTGGCACAGGGATTTCATGAGTTCGGTATATTTAGCACATTTGTCCCCTCAAGAGAGGTAATGCCAGGATGGTTCGGTGGAAAGACGAACGGATCATCATTATCCTTCACTGTGCCTTCACTTGCGAATTCCACAATCCGATGCTTGAACATGTGTTGTCTATTTCCTGGTTTCCTTCTGAAACCAAGATGTTATATCGTGGTCGAGAATAAGACCAAGGATCTTACGTGGATATACGACTCTACATACTTTCCAGATCAGGAGGAGGGGGATTATTGGGCATGGTTAAGCCGGTGGAAGTTTGGAAATCAGTTGGAAAGTGGGGATGGCGTTACCGTTTCTTTTGAGTTCCTCGATCCTGTTTGGGTAAGTGAGTGTGGCTTCAACTTTGAGTTCCAGAAAAGAGGAGGAGGAGGTGAGGACGAACTGGAGATTGAAAGTAACAAGCACGATAATATATACTTTACTTATGACAGCATTGATGGGAATCTATCAGGCTGTCAATTGCGCCCAGGACTTTACTACCTCCGTCATCTTCGTCCTTTTCGTCCAACCCCTAATCACTCATTAGAGAGACACTTGGAGTCCGTTAATTGGAAAGGTGTGATTTTCCAACTCCTGACCAATTTAACTAGTAAATGATATGCAATTTCAGTTGAATGTGGAGGTTTATATAATATCTACTTCGCACTAAAAGCCCCTCTGATATGAATATCTTGTTGTACTTGAGAGATAGGTTTGAAGAATTGGTGCTGGGGCAGAAAAAGGAGACGTATTATTGACAGGAATATGTAGCCTGACAACCAATTGCTGTTATAGAGGACATAAGGTAACTGTTTTTTTCTGCCTTTTCGTCTATGTTTCCTCTCCTCCTTGCTCATTGTAGTTCTCCAACAAAGATTTGCCTTGCTTCATTAGCTAACTCTTCTCCCGCCATTTCAAAATTCTGCTGTTAAAACTTCATTAGCTAATTGCTTCTCCTGCCATTTTAAAACTTCGACGTCTCCTGGTCTCACCCGGTCCATCCATCAATTTTCAAAAAGCATTAGGATTAAGTAATGGCGTTGCAGACAGACAGGGTGTTTGTGGCAAGGCCTAGGTGAAAGTATTCGGATCGGACGGTTAGATGTGAGCCAGGTGATATTTATTTTGTGGTTGTTTTGAACGTGTTTTTTTTTTTTTTTATTTAAATTGACGTGCTTAAATTGCAAACAAAATTCTCACAAATGTGAAATGTTTTACGGGGAAAAAGGTGGTAAACTAAAGATTAACACTGGCTGATCCAGCTCGTAGGCAGCCCAAGTTTTATATTCTTAATCCGTGCGCTTTCCTCATTGTAGTAGTCTTCGTACTATATTTCTCGTCCATTTCGTTCATCTTTGCCAATGTCACTTATTGAATATTTTACAGAGAATATACCAGAGGTGGATCTGTCGACAACCTGCGAAATGTTAAGCAAAGATCAGAGCAACCAAATGAAATGGTCTGCCAAGTACTCTAAGAGCGTTAAATTTGGCTGGTTGCGGTTCCCTTGAAAGAGTATCCTTTCTACCACATTCAGGCGGTATGTATTGGCTAAGCCAAATACTTTTGGCGTAATCTGGGGGAAGTGGAACGTCATGGCAAGAAGACTCCCATGTGGATAGTCGCCTGGAAAAAAGGTTATGTGAAGGCGTGCTCTTTGGTCTTTGTAATTAATTAAAATATATTCCGATACGTTACATGGCCAAACATAAATATGAAAAACTAATTAACTCATTAAAATTTTATTTTCTTATATTATGATTTAATTTTAATTGATTTAATCAGTTTAAACGCCTACTAACTTTATTTAATCCCCATAAAGCAAGTTAACCATCTCAAAATCAATTACCTACTCTAAAAAGAACATGAAAAACAGCTAATGTAGGTAGAAGGGGGTCAGAGAATAGCGCTTTGCTAGTTTACGTCGAAAAACACTAAAACTCACTCACCTTACCGAAGCCGTAGCCAATTAAACTTGGAAAATTGTCTTTTTCATTGTAGCATATTTGACTCATTTACCTCATAACAATTTTCGAATAACTTGAACTCTAATGTTGTTTATTTAATTGAACTCAATAGTTAATAAACGTTATAATATGATTGTTGAGTCCAGTCAACTTACACGTTCATCTACAACGCACTTTTTAAATAAGTCAAGGTTTTTTCAAAGAATCCATACTTATCTTAGTGTTTTCTAGCATATAGATGGCATTCGCACACAAACTTTGTAGTACAAATGATAGATATGGCCATTCCCACACAAACTTGCAATTATGATTCTTTTGAAAATTTTGAAAAATTATCTTTGAATTGTATCTGTGAATTATTTTGTAATTTCTTCGTTTGAGTGACTTATTGAACTCTCAAAAGCTCACTCCCATTTAACTTTCTTTCCGCAGGTAATAACCAGCAATAGATCGTATTGGGTGTGAATTAGATCTGAGCCGACGAGGGAAAGAAAATTTAAGTTTCAGTCTTAGTCATTATTAGAACCCCTGCGCGAGTTATTATTGCTATTTAGAATTGTTTACTTAGTCTTGTTGTTTCAAATATGATAGTATGCTAAGAGTGTTATTTTACTCAATGGTTTAGTGGCCCTGACTAGCTCGTGGTACTAAATTGATTGAGTTTGGGGTCATTATTGTCTTAGTGTATATATGATCGAGAGAGTGTTAACGTTTCGAAAATTTCAGGATATTGGTATTGTATGAGTAGATTATGGCTTGTCAAAGTTTAGGTCTATGCTCAATACGGGAATTCGGAATTTTTCTGATCTATAGCCACCTTTTTCCTATGGATTTTACGTAAGAAGGAGAAGAACACACATAGAATGGCTAATCCTCTGCTATGCAGTTTTTTTTCCATATGTATATAAAAGAATTATTTATTGACTTATACAGTAGTTAAATAAAGGATCTCTTTTTTCAGAAGAAATATAACGTCATTAGTTTCAAGAACTTCAGCACGAAAGGGTAGAATTACAAACTAGCATCCCAACCCCAACCATGGAAATGAAAGCAAAGAAATTATGTAAATTAAGAAACATAATTAACCCGATAATTAATTTCTTAATCATGCGTGACCAAGTCAAGGTTTCCATTCGCTTTGATGGAAAAAGGAAACAAAAATAAAGAAATCCATAGCCACCCTATCTCCAAATAGATACGAATATTTGCTTACTTAAACAACTAGTTGTAGCTTAAAATGCAATCAAGCGACTGATATTTTAAGGAATATACTAGATTCCGCACCAAGCAATAAAAAAGAGCATCGAAAAACAATAACAGAAAATAGAGACACAAGATTTACGTGGTTCGACGAAAACCTACTCCACGGTGGTAGCAGCGATTTCACTATGTTTGTCACTGGAGATTACGGACATTTGTCTCTCTCTACAAACCCACTCAAAGAACGACTCTTCTCTCTCCAGAGACACTCTTCCCACTCAAAGAATGACTCTTTTCTCTTTGACCTAGTCAAAGAAGGACTCTTTCTCTCTTTTCTCTTTCCAAAGAAGGACTCTTCCTATTCAAAGAAGGACTCTTCTCTCTTTGTCTCTTGTATTTAAAACACAATACAAGACAACATATATATACTTAGAGATAAGTAGTGACTTTTTCTAAATAACCAATGTAGGACAAGACTTATATACTTAGGGTCAAGTTGTAACATTCTCTGAATAACCAAAGTGGGACACTCACACATTCTGGGTTTTTTATCCAAGACATATTATCACAAATCTCCACCTTGGCTTGGATAAAACAAGCCACAAACAATCTAAAAATATCATCTGCAGCTACCACACCTGCCCCTAGGGCTGCACCTCAAACACTACTGATACTGATCAAATCTAAGCAATGCTTAAACTTGATCTTTGGAATATGCTTTGTCATCATGTTCGCTGGATTTTCATCTGTGGTGGAAATCTTCTCTACCATAATAGTACCCTGAGAAACCACGTCCCGAATAAAATGAAACCTGACATCAATGTGCTTGGTCCGCTCATGGAACATCTGATTTTTGGTCAGATGTATGGCACTTTGGCTATCGTAGTAAACAATGCTAGACTCCTGCTTCAATCCCAAATCACCAACCAAGCCCTTCAACCAAATGGCTTCCTTCACTGCTTCGGTCGCCGCTATGTACTCAGCTTCTGTAGTAGACAAGGCAATAATAGTTTGAAGAGAAGCCTTCCAACTGATCACACAGCTCGAAAAAATGAAGACATAACCTGTCAAAGATCTCCTTCTATCCAAATCTCCAGCGTAGTCTGAATCCACATATCCAATAACTCTACCATTTGCATCACTACCCCGATGGTAGACTAAACCATTATCTGCAGTACCTCTCAGGTATCGAAGTATCCACTTCACTACCTGCCAATGAGCTTTCCCAGGATTACCGATGTACCTGCTAACCACACTGACCCCATGAGAAATATTTGGTCTCGTACAAACCATAGCATACATAAGACTGCACACTGCACTATCATATGGAACACACGCCATGTGCTCCACCTTTTCCTGGGTCTGTGGGGAATCAGCTCCTGAAAGCTTGAAGTGTGCCGCCAAAGGAGTAGTCACATGTTTAGAGTTTTCATGCCAAAGTGCTGCAGTACTCGCTTAATGTACTTTTTCTGGGACAAGTACAAAATTCCTGCAGGTCTATCCCTCTGAATCTCCATCCCTAATATCCTCTTTGCTACCCCCAAGTCTTTCATCTCAAATTCCCTTTTCAACTGCTCTTTTAAACCGTTGACATCTGACATCAATTTTGCAGCAATCAACAAGTCATCAACATATAATAGCAAGTATTTATGAGAACCATCCGCGAGCCTCTGGTGATATACACAACTGTCATAAGCACTCTTGGTGTAACCTCTCTCCCTCATATTCCCAACTGCTACTGTTGCTGCTCCTGTAACTATGCTACCCTGCAACAAATAGAGACTATTTTGTTTCAACCCCTTCATCACAATAAGAGCACCCTTCATTATCCTCATAACTCCACCTGCAGCCCGATAGCTACAGCCATTAGAGTCAAGCGTACCCAAAGAAATCAAATTTTTCCAAAGCTCTGGAACATGCCTGACATCAGTCAAAGTTCTCACAATACCATCATGCATCCTAATCTGAATTGAACCTACCCCAACCACCTTACATGCTACATCATTTCCCATAAGGACTTTACCACCATCAAATGAGCGATAAGTGGCAAACCAATCCCTATTGGGACAGATATGATATGAGCAACCCGTATCAAGAATCCACCCTCCATCTGAGGAACTGATAGTAACTGAAAGAACATCTGCACCATCATAATTATCTTCTGCTACTCCAGCATCAGCCGTCTTGGAATTATCTTTTTTCTTCCCTTTACGCTCAGGACAATCCTTTCTGTAATGCCTTTCCTTGTGACAATGATAGCACTTCAATTTTCTGGTCTTTGATTGAGACCCAGCATGGTCAGTGCTTCCGCCTCGAGCCATCAGACCATCACCATGTTTCTCTCTCCAATTTTCTGAAACCTTCTTCCTTAATTCCTGAGAATTTATCACAGCCTCAACCTCCTTCATGGAGATACTATCATTCTTATATAATAAGGTAGTAACAAGATGTTTATATGACGGAGGTAAAGAACACAGCAACAGTAAAGCTTTATCCTTATCTTCAATCTTGAGATCAATATTTTGCAGGTCTAATATTACCTTGTTATATTCATCAAGATGATCACTGATCGATGTACCTTCTTTCATCTGAAGAGTATACAGTTGTTGCTTTAACTACAGGCAATTTGTAAGAGACTTCGTCATGTATAAGCTCTCCAATTCTAGCCATAATCCAGCAGCAGTCGTTTCCTGAGAAAGGTTGGCTAAACACAACAACAGGGCACTATGGGCTCTCTCCAACATGTCTTCTTTTTCATCATCAAACATCGTATCAGGGAAGCCATTGTTTCCCATTTAACGCTTTCAACAATCCTTGCTGAATTAAAACAGCATGCATCTTCATCCTCCATAAACTTAAATCGTTCGATCCATCAAACTTCTCCAAATCATACTTCGTCGAAGTATTTGGTGCCATTGCAAGGTGCTTTCAATCTACCACTCAACCTCAGCTCTGATACCACTTGTAAAGGAATATACTAGATTCCGCACCAAGCAATAAAGAAGAGCATCGAAAAATAATAACATAAAATAAAGACACAAGATTTACGTGGTTCGACAAAAGCCTACTCTACGGTGGTAGCAGCGATTTCCCTATGTTTGTCACTGGAGATTACAGACCTTTGTCTCTCTCTACAAACCCTCTCAAAGAACGACTCTTCTCTCTCCAAAGACACTCTTCCTACTCAAAGAAGGACTCTTTTCTCTTTGACCTAGTAAAAAATGGACTCTTCCTCTCTTTGACCTAATCAAAGAAGGACTCTTCCTCTCTTTTCTCTTTCCAAAGAAAGACTCTTCCTACTCAAAGAAGGACTCTTCTTTTCCGTTGTCTCTTGTATTTAAAATACAATACAAGACAACATATATATATATATATATATATATATATATATATATATACTTAGAGATAAGTAATGACTTTCTTTAAATAACAAATGTGGGACAAGACTTATATACTTAGGGTCAAATTATAACCTTCTCTGAATAACCGATGTGAGACACCCACACATTCTGAATTTTTTATCCAAGACATATTATCACAGATATCATTGCTAAAGAATGTTTTATATATAAAATATTCACCCAAAGCCAACCATTTCTTGCCTCCTCCAACTTAGATATAGATCATATAAATATGCTGTCTACATTGTTAGTTACAAGATCTTAGTCTAATTATACACCTAACGAATAATAGTAGCATATCCTCATTTAGTTTAAGGGCCAAGTGATTACAAGTTTTATTTACAACCATTTTCATGTTTTGCATCGTGCATGTTTAATAAAGTCATTGATTATTACAGATAATTGACTACTATATTCACCATATTCAATGACGACTCATCGAGTAGAGAAAACAAGGGTTGAACTACACTCGCACACGATCAATTCAAAGAGCAAATACGCTCACGTTCTGGTAATTACATGGACACGCCTTCACCTTTGGGTTATCATATAGCGTCAATAAAATCCGAGGAAAGGGGTGCAAGCGTGATCATCAAAATGTGAAGTGTAGCGACTGTGTGTGATATATGTGCTACAAACTTCGGGTGTCTGCGTAATTTTATCAATAATAGAACATGAATGGGGTGACACTCTACTTTTAGAGTCCTGTTATTGATGACCGCACTTCTCTCTCTCTCTCTCTCTCTCTACAACTTACCGTTCAAATTTGAAATCCTAAAAAATACGGAGTAATATCTACTCTTTTTTTTTTTTTATCTTTAATAATGACGGCACTGCCTATAGGTGTTAAAATCAATGTGCAGTGATCAATCTCCTTAAAATATTACTTGTCCAACTCTAATATGGAACGGTCTGCCTCATTCCATTTGAAATCATTTTGAACTACTATTAATTTAGCTATTACAGTATATTGCAAGTTTCAAGATCGTTTTTCAGGTGTTACTCTTTTCCTTTAGAAAAAGAGTACCTGATAGAAAATTAAACATTTACCGGACAAATATGCATGATAATTAGTTATTCGAAATAATACATTTTTAGTATTCGATAATCTTATTCCAAAACAACCCACGATATATTGTCGTCCATGAATGGTGTCAGTTTGGAGTAGGTTAGTTAAATCTTATGATCAACATATTTTCCTGCAGTCACCTTAGAACCATATCAAAAATTACTGCCATAATGAAACGACAGAAAAAAAAAAAGGGGGGGGGGGGGGGGAGGGGGAACCAATGGGAGCGACTTTGAAACTTTCAGTCGAAAAAAATTACGTGCTAAGTCGTTATAAACAAACAATTGTATAAACATTAAAAGTGACTTGCAGCAACCAGTTGCAGGGAACCCCACAATTTGCATAAAAAGATACCATTTACTCTGAATAAACGATATTGTTAGTATTATATAGAAGCATCGATCAACAGGATACATCGTTGAAATGGGAACGACGGTGGTATTTTTTATTTCTTTGGATGACGATTGGAATGACAAGAAGGTTATAATTAGAAATGGTCAAGCTAGTGGAACTTATGAGTAGATAACTTTGTTAAACATTAATTAAAAACCTTTATAAACTCTTGATTAAAATATCCTCTCATAATAAGCGTGTTACAGACTCTTTGTTACCCGGTCATGGTGTCAATCATAAAGACACTTTCAACAGCACACTATTTGTATAGGTGTTAAAAAAAATTTATATATAATATTCCCGTCGCAACTTACAAAATATAAATCCTATTTAGTTGCGAAAATTTATTCACGCCCAATTGTCATTAAGAGTGCAAAGCAACAAATAATTAATCAGTTAGCAAAGAAAGTGAATTGTGTGCTGACAAGCACACTACGTACGATTTGAATAAATTCCATCTTAGTTCCTTATGAAATCTTCTGAGATACAGATGGAGCTCGACCCTAATAAATTCCATCGTTTGGTGTTAATTAATTGACCCTAGCCGCCGGTTTGCATGGCATCAAGGGGGGCCATTAGAATCGATGGAGGATATAACAAGTAGACAACAAAACAAGAATTGGATTCAGACAGAGATACGAACTTGCAAGTGTTAGCAAGTCAATTCACGGTAAATAAGCTCAGAAGCAATCCTACAGCATTCGTTTCAATTCATTCAATGGTTTCAACTTCTCAAGTAGGAAGCCAGCCTTCTGTTATACACAACCTGCCACTTGGCGGTCAATTACTTGTTCTAGTTCGTTTATCCCTCTGGTTTCCGGTCAAATACTTCTTCTCAACTCATAGCTTAAGTTAAAGGGTATGTATGTAATTAGGTTATTTGAATTGCTCTATTCATAGCTTAAGCTTTTAATTAAGTAGTCTAAATATGTACTGTATAATATTTGGGCTTTCGTTCTCAAGTGCTCCATCAAGTGTTAAAAAGAAAAATAAATTGTTAAATACTGAAGAGACAGTTTAAAACAAACGCATGCCCGAAGACTTAAGATCAAAATTCTTAATTAAGCTAGAATTTGATACCGTGTTCCGGAGTTGATGATAAACTCATTCTCTTTTTTAAACTAGTTCACTCTCTTTTGTAAATACTTGATGAAATTGTAAAATTTATCAATACCACTGAAAATGATTTGGTGTGGACTAATAGAAAGTAAAAGTAGATTATGATCTCCCCCAAGGTTCTAATTGTTCTACGAGCTTAGTTTTTTTTTTTTCATAATTAGAATGTTAGCGAAGGATCCACTTTTTGAAACTTATCACAGCTTTTTATAAGCAAAGCATCGCTTAATAAGTTCATTTCTTTAAAAAAATTGCTTTAGCTGATATGGTCATTTCTTTAGTAATTGTAATATTGATTGCTATTAAGACCTTCCTTTCTTCTCTTAAAGAAAAGCTCTTTCTAAAGAAACGGTCCAATCTGATCCCTAAATTTTTCAATGGCCCAGCAGCAGTAAATGGAAGCACCATGGTTAATTATTGCAGGCCTATATTCATAGCAAAGACCTAGAATTTTGATATGAAAAAATTAGAGTTGTGTCCGACCAGCACCTTCTAAGCACCACCTTGTAAGTTTCTACATTCCATGCACCATCCAGGTTCCAGGAAGAACCTACAATCCCGACCCTCACGTAGTAATAAAAAATAATCGCTAAATATATTTATAACTTTTAAGTAGCGACTCTAAAAAATACTGATGAAACTTATTTCTAAATGTGTTGGCGAGAATGTCATTATTACAAGCGCGGGGAGTCGTACATAGAATATTAGGTTGCAGACAAAATCCATCCAAAATACAATTCTTGAGCAAACGTCCTATTTATCATCTCGAGTTAGCTTCCATTGCATGACTGAACGCACACAAACACACACATTAGTTGAAGAAAGTTTTTTGGCTAACACTGTGACAATTCTTAACAACATTTTTTTAAAAAAGCGTCACTAAATAAAAGTCATTAGAAACATTTGGTGATCAATAATTGTCGTTATATAGGGTAAGAAAAATATTCCTTCAATTTAACTCAGATAGCAACCAATTTTTTTTTTATAGTTAAAGCCTGTTGAGAGCACCAGATGCGAATGTTTTTCCATCTCAAAACCAGGCATTTTGGAAGTCAAACTTTGATTTCAGAGACTTCTTCATCTCTCGGTATACAAAACCTTTTGTTTTCCAGTTGCTGGATTTGAAAATTTCAACCTGCTGGCTTCAAAAAATCAAATAATATGCAATATAATTAAAGTTTCATTTCACCAGCGTAATTAAGAAAACAGATAAAGAAAGACAACGCCGATTTCTAAAAACTACTAATCATTTGACAATTTCTGGCATTGGCAATCAACTTGCATGGGCCATGCAGGGCTAATTAAAGCCTTCAACAGCACTTTGCTGCTGCTCATGTCAACCCCTCCGATTCAATATATATTTAATTTAACATCATGATTCACACAATTACTACTTGGACATTTGTATATACACACACATGTATTCTTCCCGCGTTTCGTGCCTGGCCAAATTTCCTCAAGTCAACACATATATCTAGAATACATTGGAGTTTATTCTCCAAAAAATATCATAAATTGGCAAATGATTTTTGATAAAAATTCCAATGTGAATGGGAATGAAGGTGGTGCATCACCATCACTATTTATCTACTCCATTAGACAACTCGGCCTCTTATTTCTCACTTCCTATATAAAGTAACCAACCAAAGTCATGAACTCATCAACAAGCTCCCACAAAACCTCTCACCAAAACCCCAAAGATGGCACTTCCATTGTTCGTGAAACTCGTTCTCGTTTCGCTTTTCTTGGCTCCGGCCATTTCGGCCTATACACCGGCGGAAATAAAATCATGGTGCAGCCAAACACCCCATCCACAGCCATGCGAGTTCTTTTTCAGCCGCAACCCTAACACCTATGGTCCGATTAAAGGAAAGCCCGACTTTCTTAAAGCGTCGCTAAAGCTGGCTCTTGACCGTGCCCTGCATGCAGGCCTGAACACGCGTACGCTCGGCACAAAGTGCCGTAACGAGCGGGAAAAGGCTGCTTGGGCCGATTGCCTCGAGCTCTACGAGCAAACCATTCTTAGGATCAACCAGACCGTTGATCCTAATACCAAGTGTAGCCAAGTTGATGCGCAAACTTGGCTAAGCACGGCTCTTACGAACCTCGAGACGTGCAAAGCCGGGTTCGAGGAGCTCGGTGTTAGCGACTACGTGTTGCCCTTAATGAACAACAATGTGTCCATGCTGATTAGTAACACTTTGGCCATGAACAAAGGGAACAACAATTACGAGCCAAGTTACAAAGATGGGTACCCAACTTGGGTTTCGCCCAACGACCGGAAACTCTTGCAGAGTGCATCTCCGGCTGCCAGGGCAAACGTCGTGGTGGCAAAAGACGGCTCCGGGAACTTCAAGACGGTGGGCGAAGCAGTTGCCGCCGCTTCGAAGAGGACGGGAACTGCAAGGTATGTGATATATGTGAAGGCCGGCATCTATAATGAGAATGTTGTTATAGGAAACAAATTGAAGAACATTATGTTGGTGGGTGATGGTATGGGGAAGACCATAATCACCGGAAGCAAGAGTGTTGGAGGAGGCTCCACCACCTTCAACTCGGCCACAGTCGGTAAGTATACATGACAGATGCATATTGCTCTTATTTTTCCTGTGGCCATTGGTTTGAGACCATGGTTAGCATTTCCTAGATACTATACTAATCATTCTGGTCAGATAGGGAAGAAACAGTATCCCAATAAGTATCTTAAGATATCATTTTCACGAGAAGCTTCAATGGGTAAAGTCATTATTCATAACATATGCATGATAATAATGGATTCTATGAAGAGATACATAAAGTACCAAATATAGAATGAGAAATGAGTTTGTAGAAGAACTGATGGCGGAGGGAAAAGCTATTCACCCAAATTCTAACGATGTGAGAGTGATTTTTTTAATTTACTCTACTAAAAAGGTTCCAATTAAACACTACTTGAGTATTATACAATGCCATATCGGTTTACATTACAATTCTTGATATTATTTTTAGCTAATAGTTATTTGAGCTTCACTTTAATAATTAATGATAAGAACTTTATTAATAAGCAAAGTTAATTATTAAAAGTGAAGCTTATGCTTTTGTATCATATATGGAGAACTGTCATAACTAAAAGATACGTTCAAATGGCTTTATATAAAGACGATAATTACTGGTCAAAACTGATGAATAGTGTGGGAGACAGGTCTGTTTTTGGACTAGTTGTGAAGTCTAAGATACAATGATGGTCCATGGCTACGTACAGAGAAGGCCAATAGGCTTAGTAAATCGCTTTGAAAAAATGGTTACGATATATTAATTGGAAACCACCTAATCCGTACAACTCTTGGAGCCACATATACCAAAAGTCTCTCTCTCTCTCTCTCAACAAAGATAGCTTATTAAATAGTATCACTTGTAACAAACATGTTCAGCCATTAAGTCATTAACTACTAAGTTCTTCTTATGTAATTTATTTGGCTACCTTCTTGGTAGATGAAAATTTGTATACATAATGAAGCCAACAAAATATTTAATTTTTTTTTTGGATGGCTTCGGGCAAAAACTCTATCGATCATAGTCATACCATTATCATTACGAAACATATAGTACAATACTAAATAGAGTACACGAAAAGAAAAAAATATATAATACTACATTCTGAATAGTGGAACTTCAGATAGATAGCGGCACATAATCACGCCGCCTTGTAAAACCGAGAGCGACCAACAAATTTTCCGCTTTAACGCCAAGACATCTCAAAATGATAACGTTTAGAATATAAGCTGGAGCCTATAAAGCAAGTCTGACTCTTTTATTTGGTTCTATTTGTGGAAAATTGTCTGCCTAAAAAAGGACAATTATATTGCATGCACTCTAGAGTTTAATTGTGCATCTGTTTTATTTCTTTCTCTGTCTGCTTGGCTCGTACATATAATTTGAACATATTAATTGGCACATACATCTACCACGTCGATAATTAACCTAATCCTGATGTTTACAATTAATTCCAGCCGTTACTGGAGGCGGATTTATTGGTCGGGGCATCACATTCAGAAACACTGCCGGAGCTCAAAATCACCAGGCAGTGGCCCTTCGATCCGGCTCGGATCTCTCAGTGTTCTACCAGTGCAGCTTTGAAGGGTACCAAGACACTCTCTATGTGCACTCCCAAAGGCAGTTCTACAGGGAATGTGACATTTATGGAACAGTGGACTTCATCTTTGGGAATGCAGCAGTTGTTCTCCAAAACTGCAACATCTATCCGCGTAGTGCCCCAAATAAGACCAACACCCTAACAGCTCAAGGCCGAACTGACCCGAACCAAAATACCGGAATTTCCATCCACAACTGTAGGGTTACCGCGGCTGCTGATTTGAAACCGGTCCAGGCTTCGGTCAGGACATACCTTGGTAGGCCTTGGCAAAAATATTCGCGCACAGTTTATATGAAAACCTTCCTTGATAGCCTAATTGATCCGACTGGTTGGATGCCATGGAGCGGTAATTTTGCGCTAAGTACTTTGTATTACGGCGAGTATATGAACACAGGACCCGGATCATCTACGGCTAGAAGGGTGACTTGGAAAGGCTACCGTGTCATAACAAGTGCTACTGAGGCTTCCCAATTCACAGTTGGAAGCTTCATTGCAGGGGGTTCTTGGCTACCAGCCACCAGTGTGCCTTTTACTTCTGGCCTTTGATCTTTGCAGGAAACGAAACTGTTGAAAGTTAATACATTTTCCTCGTGGCAATTGTAAGTTATAAAGTTCGTCCGTTACGTGTTGTTTTTACTTTTCTACAGAGCTGCCATTCTTTTGGAATATGTACAGGTATAATGATGATCAATAAAGATCTTATGCTTCTGCTCAATCCGGTATTTTTTAAATCTAGTCAAATGGTTGGTTTTGAGAGCATGGACCAGTAATTATATATGGCAGCATTATTTCCCTATCTTGCTGGTCCACCTACATTTCCAAGTTCTTTATGATTACAACATTATTATTCAAGTACAAATTTTAATTTGTGAGATGCGGATGCGGTGAAAATCCGGCAAGTTATTTTTTTTTGGATACTTTTGTTCTGTTGCATAAAAAAAGATATCATTTGTAAACGCGTTTCATTATAAAGAAAAGATTATAAATTAGGACTGAACAAAAAGAAATAAGAATGAGCAAGGAAATTATACACGGCAAAAGAGAGAGAAAGTGAGCAAATGATGTTCAACTCTTATTAATCTAAAAAAAATTAATAAGAGCATTACTATCAAATGCCCTCCGTATTAATCAAGACCTGTTTAGTCAACCAAATGACCAAAATCAGACATTCTAGCTATTGTTACCACTAAATATTCAAAATTTATTATTAAATGACCAACTAAAGTTTTTAAGGACTAAAAACTATTATTGAAAAACTCGCAACTTTTGTCAAACAAATATACAACTCACTGAAACTATTGCATCGTTACCCAATCTAGCTTTGCCTTAAAACGGGCATTACAGCTTCGATATTGGATCTAGACTTTCTCAGTGGTTTGCAAGACCGCTGCAGATTTGCTGGACACAATAATGTGACATATTATTTGCCATCTCATAATAAAATCGTAATAATTTTGCAGTAACATTTGTTCCAAGGTAAAAACAAGAATTTATTGTGTATTTCATACGCAGTAACAATAAACTAAAGTTTTAATACGGAGTAAGAGTTTGTCCGTTTATTACGAAATCGCTTTCCTTATCTTTTGCACTTACAATTATTTGCAGAAAGTTTGCAACAAATGATGTCACTCATCATTTTCAAAGCCTCGAGATGAGATTTTTTGAAGTTGACCGAGCAACTTGAAGAAAACAAGACCAAGAAACAAGGACAGCTACAATCATGAGACGCAGTCACTAGTTTTCGATATTACTCTCGCTGTCCCTAAAAATTGTTCATTTTTTTTTAGGCTGTGTCACATAAATTGATCACTTCTAAATTAGGAAAGATTCTGTAAGTATTTTTATATATTTATTTTTTTTATATTTTTTTATTCTATATCTCTCATCATATTTAATTTTCTATCAACTCATTTTCTCTCTCTCTCTTGGCCCACCACTTTATATTTTTTCTTCAATTTCTCTCTCCACATTAGTTTTTATTTTTTATAAAAATAAATGGGTGTTTGATTACTAAATTTTTATTTTGAGTTTTTTTTTTCTTTTAAGTGTTTGATTACCTAGTTTTTGTTTTGAATTTTTTTTCTTTGGTGGTGGTGGTGGTATTTTGAGTTTCTACTTTGGTGGTGGTAGCGGGGGCAATGGGGGGGGTGTGCGTCGACAGTGGGGCGATATTGGGAGTGGTAGGGTTGTGGGGGCGACTATGGAGCGACAGTGGGAGTGGTGGTGGTCTCAAAATAAAAAATCAAAACTAAAAATCCAAAAATCCAAAATGGGAGTTTTCAAAAACAGTCATGTTTTAGTTTTCAAAACTGAAGAAAAAAAAACGAAAAATTCTGTGTCAAACCTCTTTTTTTTTTCAGTTTACAAAATTGGAGAAAAAACTAAAAACTTAAGGAAGGGGACGTATGTTCACAATTTTTTTTTGTTTTGTATTAAGTTTTTGTTTTTCAGATTTTAGTATTCAGTTCTAAAATCAGACTGTGTACTTTTAGTTTTTTCCGTATCTACTTTTTTCAGTTTTTTTTATACGTTTACCATTTTCATTTTCACCAACTTTTTTGGATGCATTCTTGTATGTTTAATATTTTCTACACTATTTGTTCACATTCTTCTCGTTTTAACCCTATTCTTAACATAACAAATTATTTTTATATCCTCCATTTATCTTCCTAACAACCCTCCGTACCCACCTTTTTACTTATCCCAATAAAGTTATCATTCAACACAACACAAATGTCTTCACGTAGGGCCCACCCCAAATCATACGATTTGGCAATGTTACGTGGTTCCCATCCCCCTTCCTTTTCTTCCCTAGGCCCACGTATGTGTCTGACTTCCCCTTCCCCTTCCCCATCCTTTTTTCCCTGGGCCCACATACTTCCCCTTCCACTTCTATTTCCCCTTCAGTTGGCCATTGATATACCTGTATTTCTGGCACCATGGAGAGTACAAAAGTCGAATCAAATGCATATGAAATACAGTGGGACACAAAGAAGACAACTGACTCGCCGCATTTTCGAGTCAGAGATCTAGGCAAAAGCAATTCTCAACCGTGTAGCTTTTCCCCTTCCCCTTCCTTTCTTCCCTTAGTTTTCTGTCTATTTCATGTGCTATCAAGAATAAGGAAATAGCCTTTCTTCTCAAGCAAATCACATGCCCAACCCGTTCGCTTACACTCATTCATCAAAGTAGCAGTCCTTAGGGGCTAAAAAGAGCCGATTCACCTTTTCATTTTCATGGGTAATGAAGCAAGGATGTTAGACACAAGCTTCTTGCCCTCTCTTGGTTGGGATTGCTATTAACAATCGTCACCTTACCTAGACTGACCTACGAGGATCATTCCATACGTGAGAGAGAGAGAGAGAGAGAGAGAGAGAGAGAGATAGGCATGACAGAAAATTGTGAACAGTGAAGACAAGAATGGTATTCTCTGACACGCAGAGAATACAAGCAGTGAAAAAGGTGAAAAAAGATTTTTTACACGAAAAAGGCATCTTTTTCATCATCATTACAAAAACCAAAACGAAATTTTGTAAACGTACAGCCCCTAAGTGACTCCAAACGCTACAGTAGAAGTAAAGTTCTGGTGAATTTATGAAGACAGGAAAAAAGATTTTGGTTAGTTACGAGAAGAGCCCCCCAAATTTATTCATGCTAACATTCGGTATCATAAACTTTATTTTTGCCATCTCACAATGCAAACTTGTATAAGTCCATTCGGGTCAAAATCTTTATCGAAGTGATGAGTTTGCAAAATTTGCAGGAGTATTATGGGGAGCTCACAATTTGAATAAGAATAAAATTTTACTTTTCTTTATTTTTTTCCTCATGTCTTTCATCCGACTCCCAACCCCTCACTGGACTGTCTCGACTACAATTGCAAGCCACAAGGACCATACCTCCACTACTTCCTACCCATCAACCACCACACCAACTGCCACCACCTCATCCCGATTAACCAACAAACCTGCTCCTGCCAATCTAAAACCTAGTCCAGATTCTAAAACTCAATCGCCGACAATGGTGTGTTTGGCTATTGGTAGACGCGATGGTTGGTGATTTGTGCGATTGTTGTCGGGTGCGCGTCGCGGGGCTTGGGTCTAAAGACAACGCAACCACCAGGGCAAGGGGGGGTGTGCCGGGAGCCGTGCTTGGCAGGTGCCACCAATCTTCTTTTAGGAAAATGGCTTCTTATCAACGTCAGTAGTGATGCTGCAGTAGACGACAACGCGAGTGTCGATGAGGGTGAATCTAAGATCGAAGAACTCTGGATCTTAGAGATGTCAAAGGAGAGGATCGGGAAGGTTGCTAGCTCAGAGCAGATGGTGAAGGTAGTGATGGTGGTGGCGGTGTGGTGGAGAGACAGGGGTGGTCTTGGATTAGAAAAAGAATGATTTGCGCAAAAGGCCCCCAAAGGTATTGAGCCAAATCACCTGTCTGGTGAGTTCTTCATCCCAAAATTGGTTGGATGGTGTTAGAAGCCACAATTATGCAAGTTTATTGTGCAAAATAGCTAAATTAAAATTTGGGGTGGCGAATGATACCAAGAGTAAACTTGGGGCGTCTCGCACAGTTAACCCAAAATATTTTCTTTTCTTAATATGTTTAGCACAAATAGCTAGCTTACGGGTTGTCTCTACAATGACAAATATTTGTGTAATTAGGATCGTGGCAATTTGTTGTTGCTCGCATTCAACGGCACGTAAATTATAAGATGGGAAAAATACTTGGGTTAGTTGCGCTCAAGGCATATGAAGTTTTGACATTATTACAATGTATACATGAAATTTGAAATTTACAATTCAATCACACAGATTTGGTCTATTCCACCACTTCACCCCAAAGAAGCTATCACGTCATACTATCCAATAGCCGTTAATAGTTTACTAAAAAAATATGAAACAAGAGTTATACCAAAAGATAATTTTATAACCGCTCCGAAATAATTCCTTACGAACACCATCACCATTTCACCAAGCATGAGCACCAAAGACAACCATATTTGGGTGTCGCAGAGATGAAGACGACAACACCACCACAAATCTAAATTATCTTCCACCTCCACTATTACCGCTACCAAAACAAAAACCCACAACCATCACAAATTAATCCAAAAAACCCACCACCTAATACACCAAAAAAACTCCTTTTTGCCCGACACTAATGCACCCATCTCTCGCCCACCCCCGAACAACCCCCAGTTTCTACTCGCTCATTAAGAGATATAAATCACACAACGGGTAAAGAGTATATTGTACTTTAATATGTAAGCCACGCTGGCCTCTTTCTTGGTTGCTAATTAGTTTTGAGTGATATACTATTACACGATATTAGAGCTGGTCAACTCAGACTTGTCAACAATTCAAAAAATAATTCATCTACTACCACCCAGTCTAATTGTCCACGTGTTAGGCTTACTCAAAAATAAGTTGGGGCCCACATCTAAGGGGACGTGTTACAAGATATAAATCCAACATCGGGTAATTAAGAAATAATACTTAACGTATAAGCCTCATACGACTCTCTCTTCATTGGCAATTGATTTTGAATTTGACATTTTCACATCGCTTTTCAAAACCTCTAATTTGCAAGTGCATATCAGAAACCCAATCTCAAAATAAAGTAAAAAAGTGGATCCATATATATATGCATCTACTACCAACCAATTATTCGGTTAAAACCTCATATGGTTTTGACCTATACCACCATCAATTCTTTTGGTGCCTCGCGGCTTGTCATTATGGTGGTTACATTATTTAGATGGCTAAGCTTTCATGGTGTGTGATGGCCTAGATGGTGGTGAGAAGATGGGTCGAGAGAGATAATGGTGAAATAGAGGATGGTATTTTGCCTTGGCTGACACATATTCATGACCTACTTGATAACGCAAACGAGCAAGAAAAATGTAATGGTGTTACCAAAGTCCGCGGTAGAGGTTTGGCAAGACCGGAGGAACAACTGAAACCTGCATCTACTGTTTTTTTTCTCGATCAATTGTATTTAACATCTAAGGTTAGTTTGGTAATTTTGTAAATTATCTTAGCAGAACGTAATTTTGAATACCTTAAGTTATTGAGTGTAATAAAGCCAAACCTTATGCCTTGTCGTTGTAATTAACCTAAAAGACTTTGATTGGGTAGAAGTTGGGCGACAGCCACGTTGACCCTTAGAATGCTCTTAAATGCACCTTTCTCATTAAGAGATTTATTTATGGCTGTCTTTAGATTACTTGTGTGTGTGTGTGTGTGTGTGTGTTGTGAGCTTTAAAAGCACAGTGACATTACATTCCCTTGTGAATTGAACTCTTGTGCCCGCATTCCCAGACCAAAGATTGTTAGTTCCCTTGTGTGTTCTTGTGCCCCCTGTCGATCGCCACATCAATTTTTTTTTCTTTTTTTGTGGTTAATTGCCACACCAAATTGTGCGATGCTCTCCCGTTAAATGTAGAGAAAGTTTTTGGAAGCGTTTATCCTCGTATTTTATATGCTGTTATTTTCGTATTTTCAAAGTATCTTTTAATCTAGTCAAATGGTTGGTTTTGAGAGCAGGAACAGTGATTATATGTGGCAGCATTGTTTCCTTATCTTGCTGGTCCACCTACATTTCCAAGTTCTTTATGATCGCAACATTATTGAAGTATAAACTTGAAGATCGGGGATATTGGTTTTAAGATACTTTTTGTTCTTTTGCATTAAAAAAGATAACATCATTTGTAAATTATTTTGGCTATAAAGAAAGGAATATGATTAGGAATAAACAAAGAATAAGAATTAGCAAGAAAATTTTACGCGCCAAAGGAAAGAGGAAGTGAGCAGATGTTGTTCAACTCTTATTAATCTAACAATGAATTTGTCAAATTAAATAAAAGCGTTACTATCATATGTCCAACGTATTAATCAAGACTTGCTCATCATATGCTGAACGAATACAATCAATTGACCAAAATCGTACATTCTAGCTATTGTTACCACTAGATATTCAAAATTTATTATTAATGACCAACAATCGGTTTTAAAGACTGGAACTATTGTGGAATGATTCGTGACTTTTATTAGACAAATATACAACTTACCGATACTATTGTATAGCTACACCCCAGTAGTAATAAACAACGTGTAATAAGAGTTTGTCCGTGTGTTAAAAAATCGTTTTCAGCTCTTCTTACTTTTTTGCAGTTCTAGTCATTTGGACAAATTTTGTAACAAATGATGTTACTCATAATTGTCAAAGCCTGGAGATGAGATGTTTTGAAGTTGACCGAGCAACTTGAAAAAAAAACAAGACCAAGAATCTCAGGTTCTGGTTCTGTTTGACAGAATTTTTTTTTCAGTTTCTTTTTTAATTTTAAAAATTGAAAAAAATAGTTACGTTTGGTAACCATTTTTTTTCTTCAGTTTAAAAAATTACTTTTTAAAATTAAGACTGTTTTTAAAAACTCAAAGAATGAGTTTTGATTTTTTTTTAGACCACCACCACCACCCTCCCACTGCAGCAGCCACTGCCCACCGTCGGCAGCCTCCTTCGGCAACCACTGACGACTGCCGGCGACGGCAACAACCAACCACTGCGGGTTACCGCCACAGCAAACCACCACAAAAAAAAAACTCAAAATAAAAATTGGGTTATCAAACGCCCACTTGTTTTTGTAAAAAATATATATATAAACTGCTCTTTATTTTTATTTTTTAGAAACTGAAAAAAAATTTATCAAACAGAACCTCAGATAGCTACAATCATGAGAGTGCAGTCAATAGTTTTTTGCATAACAATAAGAAGGGATATAAGTATCTTTTCTTTTAAAATTGTGAAAGTAACAAAATCATATAACGAAAATAATGAACAAGAGAAGAAGGAAATGTAGAAGTATAATTTAACTGAATTTATAATGACAGGAAAAAAAATATTTTGGTTAGTTACGTGAGGCGCCTCCAAGTATATCCATGTTAGCATTCGGTACCATCACCACAAGAAAATATGTATTTTGCGACGGAGTTTTAGCGACGGAAGGTATTCCGTCGCTAAACATGTATTTAAGCGACGGAATATACCGTCGTTAAAACTCCGTTGCAAAATACTATTACCGACGGAAGACATCGTCGGTAAAAGTATTTTGCAACGGAGTTTTAACGGCGGACTTTTAGCGACGGAATTACCGTCGCTAAATATTTTTTATAAAATTAGTAATTTTGAGTTTTTTTTAAAAATTATTTAAACGACGGAATAAAACCGTCGCTAAAAATTCTGTCGCAAAAGTCTTTATAATAAGACATTCACCGACGGAGTTTTAGCGACGGTCTTATTCCGTCGCTAAAGCTCCTCCATTTAAATCCAGATCTGGTTTCTTTCTCTCTCCCCGTTCTCTCTCTGAAATTCTGCTCCCACCCACCCACCGCCGTTCTCACCTCCGGCGACACTCCGGCGTCCCCCACCCGACGCCGCGCCACCAAGCCTTGCACTCCGGTCGTGCCACAAAGCCTCCACTGTCGCCGCGCAAGGAAACCCACCACTGCCGCCGCACCACCAACGCCGGCGCCGTCGTACCCACCTCGAGATTTGTATGTCAATTGCCCTAAATTATCTGAATTTTTTGTTAATTTGTCTTCAATTTAGGTTCAATTTTTTGTTAATTTGTCTTTAATTTATCTGAATTATTTAGATTTGTATGTCAATTTAGGTTCAATTTTTTGTTAATTTGTCAATTGCCCTAAATTATCTGAATTATTTATGATGTCATTCACTTTGTTGTTCAGACGGATCTTGGCTTATTGAAGAACTTGAACTTGTTATCTCTAATTTTCCTTAATTCTTGACGAGGTAGGGAAGAAAACCATATTCGGTAGTTAGTCTGTAACACCGATATAGATCATGGTGACGCTGAAAGGTCATAGATTATGGGCCATTGCATGACATCAGGATAAGAAAGCCTCTGTATTGTTTATTCAATTCAACCGACCACTAAATTGAAGTAATTGAACCATAATTGAACCCTAAGTAAATCCTAAATTGAATGCCCTAATTGAATCGAACCCTAAATTAAACTAATTGAACCCCTAATTAAACCCTAAATTGATTGCCCCAATCTAACCGAACCCTAATTGAACCCTAAATTGAATGCCTCAAATCAACCGAACCCTAAATTGAATCAATAGAGCTCCCTAATTGAACCCTAAATTGAAGTAATTGAATCCTAAATTGAATGCCCTAATTGAATCGAACCCTAAATTAAACTAATTGAACCCCTAATTAAACCCTAAATTGATTGCCCCAATCTAACCGAACCCTAATTGAACCCTAAATTGAATGCCTCAAATCAACCGAACCCTAAATTGAATCAATAGAGCCCCCTAATTGAACCCTAAATTGAAGTAATTGAATCCTAAATTGAATGCCCTAATTGAATCGAACCCTAAATTAAACTAATTGAACCCCTAATTAAACCCTAAATTGATTGCCCCAATCTAACCGAACCCTAATTGAACCCTAAATTGAATGCCTCAAATCAACCGAACCCTAAATTGAATCAATAGAACCCCCTAATTGAACCCTAAATTGAAGTAATTGAACCCTAAATTGAATGCCCTAATTGAATCGAACCCTAATTTGAACTAATTGAACCCCTAATTAAACCCTAAATTGATTGCCCCAATCTAACCGAACCCTAAAACCCTAAATTGAATGCCCTAATCCAACCGAACCCTAAATTGAACTAATTGAACCCTAAATTGAATGCCTCAAATCAACTGAACCCTAAATTGAATCAATAGAACCCCCAAATTGAACCCTAAATTGAAGTAATTGAACCCTAAATTGAACCCTAAATTGAATGCCCTAATACAATCGAACCCTAAATTGAAATAATTCAAGCGCATCGGATATGTGAATTTTGAACATTTTTTTCCCATTTGAACATTGATCATTTGTTTGATAATTTTAGGTTGTTAATTGTGCGTTTTAGAATTGTGATTATTGATCGATGATTTTAGGTTATTAGCTGTGCATTTGAAGTAATTGCGATTATTAATTGATGATTTTAGATTGTTAATTGTGCATTGAGCATTTGAGATATTGAGATTATTGACGGAGGATGGGACCCAATTGGATTGAATGTGTGGTTTTTGTTAATTTTTATTGCATTGAGCATTTGAGAATTGAGAATTGAGGTTGTTGACGGAGGATGGGACCCAATTGGATTGAGATACCTGTTAGTTAGCGCAGACACGGACAGCACGTCTGATCGACGGTGTCCGACATTTAAAAAACAAATTAACGTATGCCGATGTGTCTGGAGGTGCGTGTCGGTGGGCGTCGGACACGTGTCGGTATGTGTCGGACACGTGTCCGGAGGTGTCAGACATGTATCGGACACCATATCGACACCCTATATGAGGTGTCGGAATTGAGATTGTTGACGGAGGTTGGGACCCAATTGGATTGAGATACCTGTTAGTTAGCGCAGACACGGACAGCACGTCTGATCGACGGTGTCCGACATTTAAAAAACAAATTAACGTATGCCGATGTGTCTGGAGGTGCGTGTCGGTGGGCGTCGGACACGTGTCCGGAGGCTTCGGACACGTGTCCAAAGGCGTCGGACACGTGTCGGTATGTGTCGGACACGTGTCCGGAGGTGTCAGACACGTATCGGACACCATATCGACACCCTATATGAGGTGTCGGAATTGAGGTTGTTGAATGTGCATTAAATTTAGGTTAGTTAGGTTAATGCGACATTTTTAGCATGCACCCCCTGGAATCTAATCGTGGCTCCAGCGCTGGCTATAATTACCCCTAATTAGTCCTGATTAACAATATTTTAGTAAATCAATTAACCCTAATTAGCTCCAACGAGCCTAATTAGTTTTAATTAACCCTAAGAACCTGATGAAATTCAAATTAGCTGTAATTACCCCAAATTAGCCAAAATGAACCCAATTATGCGCATATTGATTGTAGTTAGCCTAATTAGTCATAATGTGCACTACTCGGCACCATCAAAACCCTAATTAGGACTAAATAACCCTAATTAGCTATAATTATCCGAAACTAGCCCTCATTAACATTAATTAGCCCTAACATAACCCAATTAAGCCTAATTAGCCCTAATTAGGACTAATCAGCACTACTCGGCACAATTAAACCCTAATTAGGACTACATAACTCTAATTAGCCATAATCAACCCTAGTCAGCTATAATTATCCGAAACTATCCCTCATTAACATTAATTAGCCCTAACATAACCCAATTAAGCCCAATTAGCCCTAATTAGGACTAATCATCACTACTCGGCACAATTAAACCCTAATTAGGACTAAATAACCCTAATTAGTCCTAATCAACCCTAATCAGCTATAATTAATAATCGTAATTAACCCTAATAACCCAGTTAGCCCTAATTAGCCCTTGTACATCCCATAATTACTCCATGTTGCCCAGAGATGGTTCAATTACTCGTTGTTTACAAACCCTGCCTTCTTTATATTAATTGTTGTTTTGAGAAGTCCATTGGCAACGAGATGGTTCAACTCGTTGCCAACGAGTTCTATTTAATGTGGAATTGGTAACATATGCAACGATCATTCTGTAGTTTTGATATTTCGGAAAGATTCTTGCATATCTTATCAATTTCTGAACACATGCATGCATAGAAACCCTTAGTTCCCGTTCAAAGGTACTCATTACAAGGTAATGCCTTGTAATGAGCCTTTGGATGTCCAGTTTGGACAGTTTGGAAAAGCTAATTGTTTATAAAACAGTATTTTGACTCATGCTTTATGTTCTATGTCGTGGATATTTGGTACACGTTCTCGTGTGTTTCTCTGGGTGCATACAGATCTGGTGTTCTAACATCCGTCAAACCTTCCTGAGCAAGGTTAGATGAATGTTAGAACACCTAATCGATGTGGTGTACTTGGAGAAATGCGGGGAGGTGCTGCCGAATTTTTCACAGACATCGGACTAAGCATGAGTTATTCACTGTTTTATAAACATGTGCTTTTCTGAATGGGATAGGACCACTACCTGTGTCAAGAGTGGAGGGGAAATATGTAGACATGTTGTAACATTCATGCATTGATATTTACATCGGCAATGCCTAATCACTGGTCATTATTGAAGGTGGTATACAGTACGATAATTCAGTCGTCATGTCAGTCGATCGAAGTTGGATGAAAAGGAAGAATGCTGAAGATTTTGAGTGTCGCGTTGACGAATTTCTCGACTTCGCTTATGCGCATCCTGCACATGTTGACCTTGATAAGATAAGGTGTCCGTGCGGTAGATGTGAGTTGTTGCACTGGAGAAAAAGAATTGAAGTAAAATGGCATCTTCGTCGGTACGGTTTTATGGGTGGATACACAAGGTGGACGCAGCACGGGGAAACGATAGTATTGTCGTCCAACCTGGCTAGTCAAACTGAAGTTAGGGAGGAGGCACGATATGATTTCCGAGATATGATTATGGATGCTGGGCATGCTAATGTTGACTGGGGTAACGACAGTCCACAACCGCCGAACGAGGGGGCTCATCAGTTTTATGAGTTGTTGAGAGCTGCGGAAGAGCCGCTGTGGGATGGAGCTCCGAAACACACACGGCTGTCTGCGGTTAGTAGGTTATTACAGTTGAAATCAGACCACGGGCTGAGTGAGAAAGGTTTTAACGAGTTTGTTACCTTCATCAAAGAAATACTGCCCGAAAGTGAAAAGCTACCGCCGTCGTACTATGACGCGAAGAAGATGATGAGGAAACTTGGGTTGAGCTATGACCGGATAGATGCGTGCAATAACGATTGTGTATTATTCTGGAAAGAGAATAAGGATTTGTCATTATGTCCAGTATGTGATCATTCGAGGTACAAACCGGACAAAGGGAAGAAGAAAAACATTGCATGGAAGATATTGCGATATTTCCCGGTCACACCACGGCTTCAGAGAATGTACTACTCCTCCAGTACAGCTGAACATATGAGGGCTCACCGTGAGACTCGCAGCAACGATGCCGATGTGCTGACACACCCAGCTGATGGAGAGGCGTGGAAGGAGTTTGACCGCAGGCATCCAGTCTTTGCTCAGGAAGTTCGGAATGTTAGACTTGGTCTGGCAACCGATGGGTTCAACCCTTTCGGTCAGTCTACCACGCCTTACTCCTGTTGGCCTGTTATTATTGTCCCTTACAACCTTCCACCAGGCATGTGCATGAAGAAGCCGTATATGTTCTTGTCGTTGCTTATTCCGGGGCCGAAGAGTCCCGGTAAGGACATAGATGTGTATTTAAGGCCGTTGATTGATGAGTTAAAACAATTATGGAATCATGGAGTCGAAACATATGATGCATCCCTTAAACAAAATTTTCAGATGAGGGCTGCTTTGATGTGGACTATACATGATTTCCCCGCATTGGGAATGACGTGTGGCTGGAGCACACATGGGAAGCTAGCATGCCCTGCTTGTATGGGCGTGAACCCCGGTCATACGTTAAAGCACGGCGGAAAGGCCTCGTGGTTCGGATGTCACCGTAAGCTTTTGCCACCGGGCCATCAGTTTCGTAGGCAGAAGGATAAATTTGACGGGACAATCGAGCGTGAGGTTGTCACACTGGACTACCCATCTGGTGAAGAAGTACTCTCACACCTGGAGGCACTTGATACTGACATACCACACGGTAAGGGTGTGCCGGATCGGAAGATTGCAGGGTTCGGGAAAGAGCACAACTGGAGAAAATTTTGTATCTTCTGGGAGTTAGCCTACTGGAGGACGCTCGTTATCCGAAACAACATGGATGTGATGCATATTGAGAAGAACGTTTTTGATAATGTGTTCAACACAGTGATGAATGTCAAGGGCAAATCGAAAGATCACCTTAAAGCGAGAAGGGATCTACAACAGTTGGGTGTACGCCGTGAATTGCATCCTCGGACAGTCAGTGGGAGGACCATACTTCCGAAAGCACCTTACTGTCTAGACAAGAAACAAGTGGAGAAGGTCTGTCAGTGGGTTAAGAATTTGAAGCTTCCGGATGGGTTTGCGTCCAACATATCTCGTTGTTGCAATGTATCGGAATGCAAGTTCCAAGGGATGAAGAGTCACGACTGCCACGTATTCATGGAGAGATTCATTCCTATTGCCTTCCGGGGACTGTTGCCACGGGTTGTTTGCGAGACTTTGACTGAATTATCTCATTTCTTTCGAGATATATGCGCTTCTACGATCCGGGTGAGTAACATGGAAGTGCTTGAGAAGAACATTGTGGTGACGATTTGCAAGCTGGAGAAAATCTTCCCACCTTCGTTCTTTGATTCAATGGAGCATCTGCCTGTTCACTTGGCATATGAAGCTAAGATGGGTGGACCCGTGCAATATCGGTGGATGTATCCCTTCGAGAGGTAATCCTTAAATTGTTATAGTTGTTCGTTTACACTTAATGCGACATCTGTTATCATTGATATTTCACCTAACTCGATTCGCTAAACTTCTAGGTTCATGTTCCATTTAAAGAAAAAAGTCCGTAATAAGGCTCGGGTTGAAGGCTCAATTGCGGAGGCTTACGTAATGGAAGAACTTGTAAACTTTTGTAGTCAATATTTCGGGCCTAATGTTGGTACGAGGTTAAATCAACTAGGCCGAAATGACCCCGGATCAAGCACAAATTTGGAAGGGCAATTGTCAATATTCAAGCAGCCAGGGAGTCCGTTCGGCCGAACGTATACTCGATGGCTAACGGATGAAGAGTACAGTGCTGCAACAATATATGCCCTTCTAAATTGCGATGAAGTTTCGGCATTCGTTGAGTAAGTTAAAGTCTTAATTCACTTACATTGTTGTACATAATTGAAAGTGTGTGTTAAGTGAGTCAACTATATTGGTTTGCAGTGAGTTCGATGCGGAATCCTTAATCACTGATCCCGCTGGACTTGAATCTCATCGAAAATCACAATTTGTACAGTGGTTCAAAATTCGTGTAAGATTGTTTAACGAGATTATATTATGTGTTATATACAGTTCTGTGGCCAATTAGTATACTGATTTATCCTTAATTTTTACCGTCATCTACAATAGGTTCAGTCAATGGATAGACCAGTGGCCTCATGCTTGAAATTACTAGCCGAAGGCCCTAACAAACAAACATCCTGTTACGGAGGCTATATCATCAACGGGTTTAGGTTTAACGTAAAAGATGATGACCGAACAAAACAAACCCAAAACAGTGGAGTCTTGGTCAACGGCGACTGTTATGCCGAGAATTGCATGGATTTTTACGGAGAGCTAGATGAGATTGTTGAGCTAACATATTTGGGTTCCCAAAACCGCCTGGTAATGTTCAAGTGTACGTGGTTCGATGTCACATGCAGTAGAGGAATCCGTGTTAGCTCTCAAGGGATTGTAGATGTCAATGTCAAGTCAAGACTTGCATCAGACGAGCCCTTTGTGTTTGCTAGTCAAGCTGTACAAGTCTTTTACGCGGAGGACGTCGCCAATCCCAAATCTCATTGGTATACAACTATCAAGTCCAAGAAATTGCCCGTGACATATGACAGTGAGCTAGACTCCTTTCAAGCCGACCAACCACGTGTCTTGTTCCCTGTTGAGGTCAACAACGAGGAGGACGATCTTCCTCTTCCAACAACACTTCTTGTGGGAGAAGAAGTCGTAGATGATGACGCGGAAGATGTTGAAAGTGTTGGAGATGATGTGACCGAGTCTACTGATGAAGAGGATGAATTAGAAGATGAAGAGGACGACGAGTCCCACGAAGAAGAGGGCGACGACGAAAGTGATGAAGATGATTCGCAAACTGAAAATGATTGACTTGTAATGTTGTAACATCACGGGAAAAATGTAGTAACATTTTAGAACTTGGTGTTTATTGATGTGTTTTTGCACATCCGTTCATATATATATATATAGTGCCGATGATGATTTATGCCTAAATTATTGTTTTTCACGTGTTAATGTCTTTGTATATAATCTATATGAAGTCAGATATGGATAGGATACGGGCTATTCGTGGCCGGGCTGGACGCCGAGCTGCTTCCTCCCCGGTTAGTCCCACCTCGTCATTGCCTACTGATGACGAGGCACAGAGTGATCGCGGACAGCCATCGGGGCCCCAGCCCCAGCCGTCGCCGTCACCGTAGCCCCAGCCATCGCCGTCGCCCCAGCTCGAGCCGTCGCCCCAGCCCGACGCAGATTCATCCCACACGCGCGTGCATTCTCCATCTTCCGTGGGTTCTACCTCAGGTATAGTTGATAACGGTGTTTCGTACATTTTCGCTAGCCTTATATTTGAACTGTATTAATGTCTGTGTTTTGTAGGATCTCGACGAGGCCGTGGTCCGACACGCGGGGTACGCATCGACCCCCAGCGTAAACAGAGAGTTACGCTCACGCAGGAGGGCCTGTAAGTACTAAAAATATCACCTCATGCCTTATGTTTAAAATTTTGGGGTGTTAATTTATATTTGAACTGTATTAATTAATTTAATTACTTCTTTGGCAGGATCCTGGAGAATATTGCGAGGACGAAGATCGGCGTTCTTGTGAAGGGCCGATTCTTCGAGCCACGCCTGTACTGGAAGGACTGGGATGCCGCTGCGAGGGAGGCCCTATGGGAGGAGTGGCTGGTACGGTGAAGTATTTTTTTCAGCGTTAGTAAATGTTAAATTACAGTTTGTTTTATGTTGTTAATTTGTGTTATTGAATGCCTTACAGGAGGGGTTCACGTTTGACACGCCTCAGCAGCAGGTACTGGGGCAGCAGGCTTTCTTTGCCTACATCGGCAAGAATTACCGCCGATGGCTCCACGATGCACGGGACCGGGCGAAGAAGGCGCTGCCCGCGGGTGCCCCGATGACGGACATGGCGAGATATCCCCCACATTGGATATCTCACCGTGTATGGGGGGAGATGATAGATCGGTGGGCTACGGATCCAGGTTGGGACGCCAAGAGTAAGAGCGGGACTGAGAACAGACAGAACAAAGATCCGACGCACACGGGGGGGTCGGTGCCACACGACATCGTCCGACACAAGAACGCGGTCGAGCACCCGGATCTGGAGGACGATGAGGTCGTAGCTCTGACGTATAATCAGACGCACGTGCGGAAGAAGGACAAGGACGAGACGCACCGGGCGGGCGACTATATTTCAGATATTGCCCGGCGGATCGATGTGAGTCAATTTATTTAAGTTAATGTTTTTTCTTTCTATCCTCAATGTCTGTTTCGTTAATTAATGCCCTAACATATCGTTAAACCACTATTTTTGCAGGCCTCGTATGAACAGCTAAGGGGGTCCGAGCAGCAGTCCGGACAGCCATCAGCGTCCACTAGTACGGCTGCGAGTACTGGGGGGTTGAAGCGATGGCTGGATACGCCGGAGGTCGTGAATCGGCCGAAAGGCCGCATACGCGGCCTGCCTAGCACGACTGCTCGTGCCGTGATAGGAGCGTCCTCACCCCCTGCTGCCCCTCCACAGACACCGGCTCCTCGGCCTCAGTTGGACGACGAGGAGATCCAGCGCATTGCTACAGTGGTGTGCCGGATGATCAGGGAGCAGGGCACTGCTGGACAGGCCGCCCCGGCCCCGGATCAGCAGGATCCAGATCCGGGACTCGGGAACCCCTGATGAGCCCCTTCCCGTGCCCGTTCCTAGCTTCCCCCCCCCCCCCGTGCCCGCCTTGTACTCTTCTCCCCTCTCCTAACCGGCTATATCCGGTTCCCGGCTTGTACATATATGAATTTTTTTATTATAAATTTTTTTTATAATTGATTATATATATTTCTTTCTGTATTGATTATTGCGCGTTGTTGTTGAGATTTGAAAATTGTATTACAGGTTTGGGTAATTGAAAAATAAAAAAAAAATTGACTTTTGGCGACGGATTAATTCCGTCGCTAAAGTATTCCTACAATCAGTTATTTAGCGACGGAATATTCCGTCGCTAAATAAGTTTTTTAGCGACGGAATATTCCGTCTCAAAAATATAAATCCGTCGCTAAAGAATATAATTCGCGACGGAATATCCGTCGCTAATTAAAATAAATCCGTCGGTAAAAATGACATATTTAGCGACGGATTTAAAACATTCCGTCGCTAAACTATTAGTGACGGGCTTTTATACGAGGGATATTTAGCGACGGTGAATCCGTCGCTAATTCTTTTAGAGACGGATTTTTGGCTTTTAGCGACGGATTACCCCGTCGCTAAAACCTGTTTTCTTGTAGTGCATAAAACTTATTTTAACTATCTCACATTACAAATTTGTACAAGTGTGACATCTAGCACCTCCAATCAAAATTGGGTCAAAATCTTTCTCGAAGTGGTGGGGTTGCAAAATATTCAGAGGTGTTGGGGGGCTTACAATTTGCCAAAAAATTTCTTTTTCTTTTTCTCTCGTCTCCTTATCAAACTTCCAACCCGTAACCGAACGGACTCGACTACCATTCCAATCGACACCGACCACACCTACCGCCTAGCCTCCACCTCCTCTGTATCGATCACCACACCTACCGTCAGCACGTCATCCCTATCAACCAACACACCAGATCTTGCCAATTTAAAACCCAACCCAAATCCCAACTCAATCACCAACGATGGTGTGTTCAACGTTTGGTGGACACGATTAGGGGCGGAGCTAGGATTTCACCCTAGGGTGTGCTAAAAATATATTATCCTTTTACTTTTCCAATCATGTTTCATTATCGCGTTAACCTAATTTCAACCCACCATTCAATTAAATCACATATCCGATATCTCAATCCAATTGGGTCCTATCCTCCATCAACAATCTCAATTCTCAAATGCTCAATGCACAATTAATATTACAAAAGTCTTAAAGCACATAACAAAAGTAAAAAACCAGGAATTATCATGTATTAAATCTTCATTGCTCAAGTTTTCAGGTATGAACCAAATCGGAATCGCTGTAAGAATTACATTTTCTACTTAAACTTACCTCTCAGGCAAGATACCCATCTTCTACCGCTTAAAACCCTAAGTGATCACCGACATTATACCTATTAACTGTGAACACCTAAAAGCATTCAGAGTTGTCCCTAATATTAGATCTGCAATCTCTAAAATGATACAGGTCCTGGTCAGCTCTTGCAGAAACTTAACAAAGTAAAAATAAGTAACCAATAACAACGAACATACACCAAAACAAGAAGATTAAAGCAGAGGCATCAGCAGCAAGAAGCATTAGTTTCAATTTAAAATTTAAGCTATGAGTCATACACCATACAGTTTCAATAGATCTTATTTTAGAGTGAAGATGATTTAGTAATCAGTCCCCCACTCAGATTCAAGAGATGCAAGGTCATAACATCTCATGAAAATAAAGCATCTGTACATGACCACTTCAGAATAATCTCTTTAAAGAGGGTATAAGCACATATCCCTAAGCGCTAATTAAAGAAATCAATAGTTCCTCAGACTTTAAGCGAGATTTAGGAACATACCCCTTGTCGCCGGGGGTGGGTTCTTGGCCGCCGGTAGAGTGAAGACTGAAGATCATTCGACGCTGGACGCCGGTTGAGGTGAGGTCGTCAGTGACAGTGAGTCGTCACTTTGTTGCCGATGGCTCGTAGATCCAGGCTAGGTCTGTAGACTGTAGACTTCCCAGATCTAGATCTGTAGAAGTAGAACTATAGAAGATCGTCACTTCGTCGCCGTCGGTGACTGTGAGCAGGGGCGGTGAGACTTGAGATCATCACTTTCGACACTTTGTCGACGCCCATGGCTGTGAGACAGTGAGACTTGAGAGGTCGCCTGGTAGTGTGAAACTGAGAGGAAAAGAGAGAGAGAGAGTGTGTGTGTGTGTGTGTGTGTGTGGAGTGACTGTAGAAGACCGTCACTTCATAGCCGCCGGTAACTGTGAGCAAGGGCGGTGGCCGGTGAGACTTGAGAGGTCGCATGGTCGCCGATCACATGAAACTGAGAGGAGAATTAAGGAGTTGAAGAAGATATGAATCCGGGTATTCCCCTGATAATGCAGGGAAAGTAGGTTCGAAGCTACTCGACCTACCAGGAGAGGACTATCTTTATTCTCGTCTGATTAATCAGTTTTTCAACTCTTCTTCTACTTTCACTTTCATTTTGATTAGAATGTGATCAATTCGTGCTAAGGAAACGGGATCTCCCTCTTATTATATAACGTAATGAGATCGAAGAGACGCCACAGCAGTCCCCTTATTTATTTCAATTGAATCTCTAAAATTTTTAATAGAAGTTTCATTTATGATTGAAGGTGAAAAAATAAATTTGATTATTCCTCGATTTTTTTTTCAAAATTTGAGGGGGTACATTAGACCCCCCTCGTACAAGCGTAGCTCCGCCCCTGGACACGATAGTTGGTGATTACAGTGGTTATAACTGTTGGGTGTTTAGTTTTGTACGTGTTGCGGCTATTTGTCAGCATGTGGCATCATGTATTGATTGAAGATCGTGCGGTGCTTGCCGATTTGTGCTGCAACGTGTGGCAATGATGGTGATTTGTTTAGTGGCAATTGGGTGCATGTCGCGGGGCTTGAGGTCGAAGACAACCCCGTCGCTAGGGTGAAGTAGGTGTGCCATGAGCCGTGCTTGGCAGGTGCCACCAATCTTCTTCAGGGAAAGGGGCTTCTTACCGGCAAGGTCGATGGTGATGCCGCGATGGATGACAGGGCGAGTGTCGATAGGGGCAGATCTAAGATATAAGGTGACGTCCTTGATCTTGGAAACATTGAAGGAGAGAACTGGGAGGGTGGCAAGCTCGAGTCGATAGTGGCAATAGAGATGGTCGTGGCTGTGTTGTGGAGAGACAGAGGTGGTGCCGGGTTAGTAAAAGAAGGGAGAAAAACAATGACTTGTTGAAAAAGCCTCGTAAAGGTATCGAACCAAATCACCTCTTCCTGAGTCCTTTTGTGGTACTAGATCGATGGATTAAACTTTAAAATGCCACATAGGTAAACTTGGGGGCATCTCGCATAGCTAACTCAAAAGACTTCTTAAATATATATTTATTACAGATAACTCGCGGGTGATCTCTACTATGATGAATACTCGTGTCATTAAAATTGTAACAATTTTTTGTTGCTCATATTCAACAACACTTTAATTTCACAATAGTTCTAGAATAATAAGATACACAAAAGACGGGTTAATTGTGCTCAATGCATATGAAGTTTGACATTATTCCATTGTACTACATGATATTTGAAAATTACAATTCACTCACTGGGATTTGATCTATTCAACCACTTTACCCCAAAAAAAGCTATGACGTCATACTATCCAATAGTCCTTAATACTTGAGTAAAAAATATACAATGAGTTATAACAAAGTATAATTTTATAACCCTTGCTAAAAGATTCCTCACAAAGACCACCACCATTCACCGGGCATGAGTACAAAAACACAGCCATATTTTGTTATCGTAGAGATGAAGACGACAACACCACCACAAATCTGAAAACCCACCCTTTTTAAGCTCCTCCTCCACCACTATAGCTACCACAACAAAAACCCACAACCGCCATCGATCCAAAAACCGACCACCTAGTGCACCAAGAAACTCTCTTTGTCTGACACTAACACACCCATCTCTCGCCCCACCCCCAAACAACCCCAATTTTCACACGCTTGTTGGGAGATATACATCCCACAACAGATAAATAATAAATTATACTTCAATATATAAGCCTTGCAGACCTTTCTCTTCGTTGCTAATTGGTTTTGAGTGAAGTGCTTTTACATAATATGAGAGCTGGTCAACCCAGGCCCAGTAGACAACTCAAAAAGTAATTCATCAACCGTCACTCACTCTAATTCTCAACATACCAAGCCCACTCAAAAATAAGTCTGGCCACACGTGACGGGGCGTGTTGAGAAATGTAAATTCCATATCGGGTAAGAAACCATACTTTAATAAATAACCTTTGTAAGACTCTTCTGTTATTGCCAATTGATTTTGAGTTGGATACCTTCATACCGCTTTTCAAATCTCAAAATAAGGTAAAGAAGTGGATCCATGTATACATGCATCTAAAACTAACCAATTATTCGATTAAAATCTCATTTGGTTTTGATCTATACTCCTCATTTTGGTGCCTCGCCGCTTGTCATTATGGTGGTTACGGGATTGAGATGGTGGACGTTTTGTGGTGAGTGATGGCTTAGATGGTGGTTGAGAGAGATCAAGGTGGAAGGGAGGATGGTATTTTGCCTTGGCTGACGCGTATTCTTCCATGACCTGCTTGATAACGAAATTGAAGAGGAAGAATGTAATGGTTGTGCCAGAGGCCAGTGGAGGTTGGGCAGGACATGGAGGAACAACTGCAGCTACAATTTTTTCTCGATAAATTGTATTTAACATTTAAGGCTAGTATGGTAATTTTGAAAACTTATGTAAGCAGAGTGTAATTTTGAATACCTTAAGTTGTTGAGTGTAATAAATCCATACCTTATTCCTTGTAGTTGCAATAGCTAACCTAAAAGACTTTGGTTAGGCAGCGGTTGGGTGGCAGCTACGTTGACCCTTAGATTGCTCTTAAATGTGGCCATCTCATTAAGAGATTTATGTCTGTCTTTAGATTACTTGAGTGTGTTGTAAGCTTTAAAGCACAATGTCACTACATTCCGTTGTGAATTGAAATCTTGTGCCCCCCGTTGCCAGACCAAAATATTGTGCCCCATTACTTCCTTCATGTGTTCTTGTGCCCCCTGTCGCCACACCAATTGTGCGGTGCTCTCCCATTCGTATAGAGAAAGTGTTTGGGAGCGTTTATTCTCATATTTTATTCGGTTTTGTATTCTCATATTCTAAGTATATCATACATAAAATGTTTAGTGACGAATAAGGTGCGAAAAAAATATAAGAAATGTGAAATTAGACATTGTCTTAGTGCTTTCAAATAGCAATCTAAGTAGGTTGATACTCCTTGCTCCTTGTCGATGCAACAATCTCCGGAGGTGAATAAAAGATTTTTTTTTTTGTGAAGGCCAACTCAAAACAAAGAATAGGTACAATTGCGATGAGAATTTCCCATGTCAAGTTAGAGTGAGAATTTCCTAACATCTTATATTTGGTGGGCTTATCCCTCATCTTTATCATGGGCTTATCTGACCTCTATTTTTCTGGCAAATTAGGTCATATTTTGAAAGGGTCAGGAATGCCATTTTTCACATCCTTTGGCAAGTTAACCTAGAGGGGTTGGTGAAGTGGTAAAGGCCTTGAGGAATATTTTCAAGTTTCCGAGTTCGAATTCCCATACCGATAGATCATATAACTTGCAATTTTAAAATCATCAACAAAAAAAAGTACTACTAAGTTTTTGCCCAGGTAGGGGTTTTCTATGAGCGAGATTTGTCAAAAAATCAATGGCATCTTGTTTTTAAGTTCAGAGGCATGTATATTAAATCGGTAAGGTATAAGAATGGTATTTCCTGGAATTTATGTAAATGTGATTGCGAATTTCTTTTCCTTTAATAGATTTACACAATTTTATCTTGCCAAGAAGGCAAAGTAATATACATAATTTTATCTAGGATTTGAAGGGCTTATTTGTTCTCCTTTTGTTTTTTGGGGGTCTTGATGTATTGACGTTTAACCAGATAAAAAAAAGGTTAAAACCTTTGTGTTCTTCCACTTATCTCATTTTTGCTTCTACCTGATTAACTGTGATACCAGAATGTCAATCTGATGACTTTTCTACTGATAGCTGCCGAGACGAGAGAGAGAAGTTTTCTACAGTACAAAGAAGGATCGGAAAAGATGAGAACTTTGCTCCTCTACCCCCCTTTTAATTTTAGAGTTAAAAACTCCTAGTGTGGTGGCTTGTAAAACCTTTAGCAGCACGTTTTACATTAGCAACATCACTCTTTGACGGTGATACTAAGAGACCTCTATTTTGATTCTTAAGACTAATACAAGTGTTCGATTAATAAACTATTACAAGAATAATTAATTATCACTACATATAGTTCATGGCGAACTTTCATGATGTTAAAAAGTGTTGATGAATGATTTTTTCTTTAAGTCTATCTAAAAATGTTACTAAGCAAGTTTAGTAACTGTTACTTGTTGATAAATGTGGGGTTGAACCTTCTTTCTTCTGGACATATAGAATTTGCTCACAAAGTAAACTTTTCGATTGTTGAAATCGTGACCTGATGTGAATATTTAGAATGGAATAAATGCCAAAGAATAATCACTCTAAGGAAGATGACTAGAGCTTATCTAGCTTTAGTACCCAAGGCATTATCCAAATCCCAATGCATTATCTGGCCCCAGTATCAGCAGGCACTAACCTATCAATTAAGTAATATTCGACAAAGTTGGATGATAGTTAGACAGCATTATGAAAAGGAATCAGCAGCCCTTTTGATGGTGATGGAATAAGGAGAGTTGGAGTGCTTAGTTCACTTTTGCTTTATGCCATAAGATAAAAACTACCTTTCTTGTGCACCACCAAAATTGTATTCAGAGTGAAGAAAAGTGGAAAAGAAAGCTGTCATATATGAACATACTCAAACAAACATATGGGTACTTTTGCTTTTGATCACCCTGCATTGATCCACTGACTACGTACTCCATGTCCATCTTCTTAACCTGCATCCATAGCAACGATTTATCTTAAGGAAGACCGTTAAATATAAGAACTTCAATATCACATTTGATTTAGAGATACTTAGCGACCTTAAACGAGGAAAGTGGGATTCAAATGATTAAATATGAAGTTCAAGTATCAATTATCACTACTAAAAGTGACACATATGGTATGGTGAAGTGGGAGTTCAATGTACGTGATGCAGCTAGCCTACAGCTTCGATCCTTATATCTTCATCGTGGGTGACATTTTTGTATATCGCTTTGTTAACTGAAAGGAGAGGAAATGTTGACGAGGAAGAGTAGTGACTTTACCAAGGGATTTGCGGCAAAAAGAGAGAAGAACAATGAAAACGGCGACACCTGCCAATACGCCGACGATTATGGCCACTGTTTTTCCCACTTCATCATCGTCGGAGGAATCTACACCAGAGTACCCAAAAGCAAAAAGAAGTTAGGATTCCTAAAGCAATATCCAGAAAGATGGACAATGCTGCCACTACCTTATTTTGCTGCTCCATAATGCTTCTTCGGCCCCTCTCTCGATTTTTCTCTCTTCTTGTTATTAGTTCAACTAACTATGTCTGGAAGTTTGCACATAATTATTGACTACAAAAGGTGAAAGAGTTTTAAAAATTTTGTCCTCAACAAAATGCAAGAAAATTCTAAAATATGCAACCATGTAAAAGTTTTCGTAAGTTGTTATCTTGCGGGTATTATACGAGTATTACTTAAAGATGTCTAGATTTTCATCGCTACTCTTTCTTTTTGCCTTATATCATACGTAAAGACACACACGTGCGCGCGTGTTGAGAAAGTATTTTGTGTATCAAGAAATAGTTTTTAACTTAGGTTTAACTTCAATGATCTTCAGAGTAATCAATAATGTAACTTAAACAGTAACTAATGGTTGTACTTGAATGCATGTTTTCACTAAGTCATAAGAAATTGTAGCCAGTTCTCTCATCAGCAAGTAAGCTTAATTGTCCTTTTAATGCAACTCTAAAGCAACTCAAGGCAACATACAAAGGAAAAGAAGAGTATCACTACAAGAAAGATAGATTTGATGAAGCAAAGAGGTCTTACTGGAAAGCAATAAAGTGTCAAAAGATGGTTATCGACCCCTTGCATTCGAAACTTCTGGTCTTCTCACTCTTTTTAGAGTGAACCAATTTGACCACCAACACTTAAAGCTTATAAACTTATTTTTCTTTATCGAATCAAAGTAGCACAAAAAGCTTGCACTGACCTAATATATATTAAAGAGAAAAGGATTTGATATAGTAGAACAAAAGCCCAAACAGTGTCGCTTAAGTATTATCAGAACTGCATCCTCCGTACAGCTAACGCCAAGTGAAAAATGAAGTTAACTTTTGGTACTAAAACTCTAAAAGTAACAAATTGAAAATATATAACCATTTTTCTTTTGATCTGGAAAATGGGCTTTATGGTAGCTGATATTGATGTAATTTATGGAAAATGAGATAGGTGGTTTGTACTTGTTACCTGAAGAGGAATCATAGTAACCAGATGCCCAGTACCGGGCATAACACTGCGCTAAGAACACGTCCGCGGCCTCAGCCGACCCGCACATGCTTTCCAACTTCAAAACAGCATCCGAAAGGCAAGAAGAACAATCAGCAGTGCTCAAATCACCCAAACACTGAGCAAAACCTTCCACCAAACCCGACGTACTAACCCTAAACCCGATCGCTCCTTGTAGATCGGAAACAACGTCGTCCCTATGCCTGAAAAACTCGACATCGTTACTCACACTTCTGCTACACTTCTTATACCTAAGGCTAGTATCCAACTTCCCTAAAAAATCTATGTGCTCGTATCTTACTAGACAAGCATCTAGCTGCAAGCTAGCACCATACGTGTACGGGCACACCAAACCAACTTGGCTAACCGCGCTCGACACGCATTTCGAGCAATCGGTGGTCTTTAGATCCCCTCTGCACTGGTACAGGCCGTATATCGCGCCTTCCGCTGGATTCGTCGTATCATTTCCAAGAGCAAAGCTGTTGTATGAAGCCTGAGAGGCGGAGGCAACGATCGAGGAAAGTAACGAGTTGAGGTTGGTTTCAAAGGGTGAGTTTGGCTGGAATTTTTCTTGAGAACAGCCTGAATAGATGTAGATGGCAGAGTTGACAAGCTGGATATGGCTACTGAAGAAGGAGAACAGAAAGAAGAGTGAAGAGAGTTTTACGGTTGGGATGGTGGTGTTGTGATGATAAGTAGAGTGTTGTGAAAGGCTTGTCAACATTTTCTTTTGTTTCTTCCTTCTTTTTCCAATTGTTCCCTCCTTCATTTGTTTTTGAGTGTTTGATGCTTTTGTTACGGTGATGCGAGAAGAATTTTTGAATGGCACTTATGGTTGCCTTCTTTTTCCTTTATTTGGAGACTAATATGCTTTTGGCATTTCTTCAACTCTAGTATAGAATTCTATTCTTTCAATAAAGGAACCAATATGGTCTTCATGGACCTACTAGTGTGCTTTATAACCATGCCATCTTGTCTCCAATTTTTGTTCCTAATCATGAACCATAAAGATAAATCATTGACTTAAATTTAGGCGGGAATAGAAGCATGGGTTGCCCTTATACGCAATGGCGCAGGTAATAAAATTTGGTGCCCGCTTAATTATTTATTCTTGTAAAAATTGTCCCCTAAATCCAAGTGTCTTAATATCTCAAAACAATATGTTTCCAACTTACTTTGGTCTCACTCAATGGCCCACTAGAAGTCCTGTTTCGTGCGACACGTCACCATGGTCAACTATAATTTTTCAACGCTCCCAAACCGGTCAAAACGACACACGCTCAAGTCACGTGCATTTTCTCATTGTGCAACAACCTTGGAGCGTTTTCCCCTTTGAGGTCAGCTACCCTCCTCTCTTGGGGTTGGCCGTCTTTCCCTCAAAGGGGTTGGTCACCTTCCCCTCAAAGGGGGTAGGCCGCCTTCCCCTTAAGCTGGTCGGCGTGCCTCCCACCTCTCATTCAATGCATGCTCTCCCTAGGCCTTTCGTCTTTGCAACCTCCATCGTCGGAGCACCGTCTCCACGTTGCCAGTGCGCCGACTCCGCGATGCCTGTCGTCTACAACCGCGCGCTGTCTTCACGACCCTCGTCGCCCACGCGCTGTCTCTGCGATGTCTGTCGCTTGCACTCGCATGCCGACTCTGCGACCCCGTCGCTGGCGCGTCAACTCCATGACAACCGTGGCCCTCGCTCACTCATTGTCTTTGCGTCACGTTCCCTCGGCACAAACCCATCTCCACACATGTTCTGCCAGCCCATGCGCCGTGCCGCTGATACAATTGTGCCTCCAGGCTCTCTGTCGCAGTATCATGCCCCTGGCATTTCACACACTCCACCGTGCCCTATGTGTCGCAACGCTGATACAACCGCGCCCCCAGGCTCTCTGTCATACTACTGTGCCCCCGGCACTATACACACTCCGACGTGCCCATGCGCCGCGCCGCTGATATAGTCTTGCCCTATGGCTGTCTGTAACACTACCCTGCCTCCGGAACCTCACTCACTCTGTCGTGCCCATGCGCCGCGCTACTAATACAGTCGTGCCACCTGGCTCTCTGTCACACTATCGTGACCCCGACACCTCACTCACTCCACCACGCCTATGCGACGCACTACTGAATTAGTCACCCCTGGCTCTCTGTGACACTATCGTGCCTCGGCACCTCACTCACTCCGTCGTGCCCATGCGTCGTGTTGCTTATACAGTCATGCCCCCTGGCACTCTATCACACTACCACGCCCCTCGTTGGTTCATTCTTTCACCACACCATGCGCTCCTTGCCTTGATCGTGGAACATGCTTCGATCCACTCCCTAGAGTGTGCAACATCTCGCGGGGATAGGTGACTCCTCTGGGACACTATCTCTGCTGGGGAGCTCTGAGTGCTCCAGCATGAAGATTTCCCTTCTGCAAGGTAGACGGCTCCTCCGGGATGCTACCTCGGCCCGTCGGGTAGGTGACTCCTCCGGGACACTATCTCTGCCAGGAAGCTTCAACTCCCCTTTTGCCAGGTAGACGGTCCTCCGGGATGCTACCTCGGCCCCTCGGATAGGCGACTCCTCCGGGACACTATTTTTGCCAGGAAGCTTCAACTCCCCTTCGACCTAGTAAACGGCTCATTCAGGATGCTACCTTGGCCCGTCAGGTATGCAACTCCTCACAACCCTACCTTGGCGTGCTCCGAGTGCTCCGGCATAAAAGACTTACCCACGCGATAGGCGACTCCTCCGTGACACTATCTTTGCCAGGTTGCCTGTGTGACTAGACCATAGTTATTAAAGGCGCAGGCGCACCAAAGGCGCAAAAGGTCCCTGGAGCCTAGGCGCAAGGCGTAGGCGCGCGCCTTTTCGAAGCAAGGCGCAATATTAAAATATATATAAATAAATAAATAAAAGTGCATTAAATAAAAAAATTAAGTAAAAAAAATTTAGAACATGACAATTAACAAACTTCTAAACATTAGAGAAAATTTCAAATACCAACATTCTAATTTAACAAGCTTCCAACAATAAAAATAAATTTTGCTTTTAAAAATTAGATCGATCTCAATGGGAATGGGCATAATATATGGACTAAAAATTCAAATCTTTTCTCAAGATTGAGCTTTGGCCTTATGAACAATATAAAGTGAAGCTAACAAATCAGTTAGGTCTCCTAATTTAGCCATGTGTACTCTGTCTTCAACAGCTTTCACAGAAAGGTTAACGTAGTTGGTGAGCAATTAGCGATAAAAAGTGTTTCATCGCTAACAAATTAGTTAGGTTTTATATTTTAGTCTTAAAAAAAGTGTTTTGACTTGGTAAAGACAAAAAGGGTAAAATACTAAAAGAAAAATCAACGGTCGACGTGAAGACAAGAAGCTAAATCGAACGGTTACACATCGTGCGCCTAGCGCCTGGGCGCTGGGCCTAGGCCTAGGCGAGGCGCGCTTTGTGCACCTAGCTGCGCCTTGCGCCTAGGCGCGTCTTTAATAACACTAAACTAGACTACGTGCTTTGGTACTTGGGGCTTTCATCAGCACTCCTAGAGACTACATATGACCCCCAAGTCACTTCGATATGGGAGCAGCTCTTCAGAGGGCATCGCGCCTAGTCCGCCTGGCAGTTGGGCGTCGGGTCTTCCCCACCGCTGCCAGGCCCTTGGGACTCTGCAAGGGTCTTGGACAGGTGACTAGATGAAGGGGTTCTCTTGCCACACTGGTGCTGTAGGAGCCAGTCTTTCCAGACAGACAGAGCGATGCTGTGAGAAGCAGGCCAGATGAATATGCAATCCGACTGTTCGTGGAGCACCGGCACCTGTGGACCCCTCGGTGACGTGGAGCTCCCCAGGAGCTCCACATGTCACTTGATGACATTATCATCCCAATCTCTATAAATAGGGGTCTTAAGAATTCATTTGAGGACTTCTTTAAATTTCCAAATTCACAGAACACATTTTCAACATTTTACACTTTCTCACTCTAGAATTTCAGAGCTACAGAATTCTACAGAGAAACATATAGGACCTCGACTCTGGACCTAAGCATTGGACTATGACTGTTGTCGTGTATTCACTCTACGCCATTGGCCTCACAGCACTGCTATCCTCAGGCTCTGTTTGGGAAGCCCTTGGTCTTTGCCCTTACTCCATCCTTGTCGTGGCCTACATCAATTTACTTGGCATCTGATACGGACTGCATTTCTTGTGACACCTCCACGTCGACTGCGAACCCACTTTTCTTGGCATAACAATGATATGACTTTTTTGAGAAGTTGTTGCCATCAGTGGAGAGACATTACTTCCACCGCTTATATGTTTAACAAGTATTATCATCCAAATATTATTATATATATTTGGATTTGATTGACATTTTTCATGCCTTTCAAAACTCAAATCTCATTTTCGTGAATTCATATAATTATAGAATTGAACTAACTAGGTGTTAAATTTTTATTAGTCATAAAATAACCTCTAACTTATAATTTCTAACCATCTCGCCCATGAATATTTCCTATCTCCAACTTTATAACTAACTACATTTTGTCATGTGTAGTACGAAATTCTAACTAGTTTGTAGCTAAATATTTAAAACACTTTTTGGTCACTACAAGAATTAATGGCTTTAGCGACCGCAGTTAGCGACCGCTTTTTATGGCGGTCGCTAAATTGGTATTTAGCGACTGTTTTAGCGACTGACATAAATAGAGGTTTCTAAGTATAGCAAAAAAAATGGCGGCACATTTAGCGACCTCTATTAGCGACTACTGGGTTAGTCGCTAAATTAGCGACTGCCACTTCGGTCGCTAATTGCGGTCGCTAAATTTGGCGACTCAATTTAGCGACGGATTTAGCGGTCATTAATTTAGCGACCGTATTTAGCGACCGAAATGGCGGTCGCTAAATGGGATATATAAAGTGCCCTAATTTCTCTCTCTCTCTCTGCCCTACTCAATCGATCGACGCCGCCGACGTTGCCGCTGCGACCACAATTCCCGGCCGCCACCAAGCCAACGAGTTCGCCGCCTGTCTCTCCCGACCACCGTGACTGCCTGCGAAGACCACTTCATCGCCGCAAGCCTAATCTCCCCGTTGCGACCATGATTCCTGGCCATCGCCAAGCCAAGCTGTGCGCCGTCTGTCTCTCCTAACCACCGTGACTGCCGGCGAAGACTACTTCCTCACCGGCAAGCCTAATCTCCCCGCTGCAACCATAATTCCCTGCCACCGCCAAGCCAAACTGTGCGCCACCTGTGCATCGCCTATCTCTCCCAACCACTGTGACTGCCGCCGAAGACCACTTCCTCACCGGCAAGCCTAATCTCCCCGAACCCTTCCCCGCCGGCAAGCCACCTCGCTGCGAAATTGCCGGCAAGCCCAGCTATTTCTCTCTCTTTTTTGTTTTTCTTATCTTACCTGGTTCAGTTTAGGACCCCAAAGGTAACTTCTAATCCGTTAGATTCAATTTTTATTGCATCGATGTTAGGTTACGCTTTGTTGATGTGAATCTGTTTGATCTTTAATTTGTGATACTTAGATTTACTGTCAATTTTATAGAAGTTAGGGTTCCAGATCAAAACGGCCCTTGATCTTAATTTGTCAATTTTTGAAGTAGATTCGATTTGGTTCTTGATTTTTCTGTACGCTCCTGCAAGTGTTCGATGCAACAATTCTTGAAGATATTATGAGCATTTTCATTACATCTACAGTTCTTAAACTTATACAAGGTTTGGTGCTATTGTTTACTTGGTAATTTTACATAATGGATTAGTTGTTACTAGTGCATGTTGGATTAGTTGTCTTAGGATTTTAAAAAGCATACTTGTTCGTTTAAGAGTTTTTAAAAGCATACTTGTTCATTTGAGAATTGAGATTGTTAAAGGAGAATGGGACCCAATTGGATTGAAATATCGGATACGTGCATTTGAACACATTTTTTCCCATTTGAGCATTGATTATTTGATTTTTAATTTTAGGTTGTTAATTATGCATTGAGCATTTGGGAATTGAGATCGTTGATGGAGGATGGGACCCAATTGGATTGAGGCGATCAGATATGTGATTTAGTTGAATGGTGGGTTGAAATTAGGTTAATTAGGTTCATCTTCCATAGGATGATTGGGTTAATAAGAATAATCTTCCATGGGGTGAAATTCTGGTTCCACCACCGATTAGCCCTAATCAACACTGATTAATCTTGATTAGTGCTAATTAACACTGATTAGCACTGGTCAACACTGATTAGGCTAATCGACCCTCATTATCACTAATTAACACTGAGTAACACTCCGAACACGTGTCCGACACCTCTCTGCGGGGTCTTGGTCGATGTCGGTACCAGACGCAATGTCTGTATCTGTGTTACCTATATTAGCACTAATCAACACTGATTAGGCTAAGTAGCACTGATTAGCCCTAATTAGCACTAATTAGCACTAGTCAACACTGATTACCAAGAATTACCCCTAGTTAGCACTACTTAGCACTGATTACACCTAATTACCCCTAATTAGCACTAGTCAACACTAATTCAGCTAATCAGCCCTAATTATCTCTAATTGACCATGATTACAAATGAATAGCAATAATCAGCCCTAATTGGCCCTAAACCATTATATTGGGATTGATGTATCTCTCTGTGATTTCTTGTAATTTGTTTTGTTGAGGATTGTGTTAGGACCAAGATCGGTCCTATTATCAAGGCTCACCTCCCACAGCCTTATGCGACGTGGGGGTCGTGGACGGAATCAAACAAAGAGCTTGTCTGGGAAAAGTTTTTGGTAAGGAGCGCAGTATTTTTTAGAAGTACATTATCACTGAATTTTTATTGCTAACCATATTTTTCAATTGTGTTGAATTATGTTCAGGACTATTTCAAATTTGAGTCGGATGGAGAGCGAGAACTCGGGAGGCAGGCGTGAGAGTGGCATTGTGCCGAGAACTACAAGAAATGGATGTTGAATGCGAGAAGGTGGGTGTTAGCTCGGGCGGGTACGACAGATATATCTATGACGAGGGACCACAACCCTGAGTTCTTCTCCAGAACCATGTGAGGGCAGCTGGTGTCGCATTAGAGTACTCCATATTGGGCGAGGCTGAGTGAGCGAGGCACAGAGATGACTCAGAGCGAGAATAAGATGAAGCACAATGCTGGTTCCCGTCCATTTACCGTGCATGAGCTGAGGTTGACAGAAGAGGACCCTGACAGGAGGCCCCATACGCGGCTCTGCCATTTTGAGCGCACACACCAGAATAGTGATGGGAAGTTGGTGTCTGAGAGCACCGAGCAGTTTGCGTTGAGCATGTAACTCATGTATTACTTTTGTATTCCTATTGTATTAGTTCTGCGATTGCGGCCAATAGAATTTCTCTAACATTTTTGTTGTTTTCTTATACAGAGTTTATTTAGAGAGAGACTTCAGGCCAACTCGCAGCCAGACGGTAGCCAGGCAGTGGACTAGTTCTCATTGTGGTCAGACACTACGGGGGGTCCTAGGAAGGACCGTATACTCGGCCACCCTCGTCAGTCAGCACAAGCGTTGCTAGCTGGTAGACCTCAATCGTCAGGCGAGACCAGTTGTACTGGTCCTCGGGCAGATGCGACGGCTGCGACGGAGGAAGAGCGCTTCAACGCAATGTTTGATGCGCGGATGCGGATGATGCTCGATGATGGTTATGTAATTATAAAGGGGCCCAAACTACATGTAATATAAAATTTCTCAAGTACTTATGTATTTTGTACTCTATATGTGATCTTGTTTTGATATATGATGTTGAATCATTTGTATGGCTTCGTGCAAGGCGATACCGATGATCCTAGTGCCGGTGACCCCCAGGGCGATGAAGATGTTGTTGGATCGAACGTGCATTCTTCATCGATGAATGAAGAAGATGATGACGGGGGTGGTTGTTCTGGCGACGAGTGATTTAGATAGGCGTTTGGTTAGATTTATGCAATGAATGTTATTTTATCGTTTTGAATTGATCATCAGTACTTAATTGTATTAATTCTATTATTTTAATGTATATGTTAACGTTTATCTATACTTTGATGAATGCGACAAGCTGTTTGAATGAATACGGGACAGGGGGTTGAAACGGTTTTGAATGAATGCGTTGAAAGCTTTCAACGCATTCATTCAAAATCGTTTCAACCGAGGTTAAATCGGTTTTTGGATCGATTGGATTGGATGTGAATTGCTTATGAATTGATATTAATTTTGCGACAGGTTTTGGACAAATTATTTGACTTGTAATTTTTTATTTTTTTTTTGCAAAGCTAGGTTTTGCGACCGCGATGTGCGGTAGCTAATTAAAAATAAGCAGTCGGTCGCTAATTTCAATATTTAAAAAATAAAATAATATTTTAAAATATTTAGCGACCGCAATTTTCGGTCGCTAATTTCGGTCTCTAAAAATATAATATAATTTAATAAAAAATATTAAAAATAGAAAAATTTTAAATAAAAAATATTTAGCGACCGCCGTATGCGGTCGCTAAATTAGCGATCGCATTTTATAAGTGGTCGCTAAAATTTAGCGACCTGGCCTATAGCAACCGTTTTAGCGACCGCTCTAACACGGTCGCTAAAACCCTTTAACGACTGCGTCTGGCGGTCGCTAAAGGCACTATTTCTTGTTGTGGGTGATCGATAAGGATTACTTTTTTGCCATCTATGATATGTCAAAATGTGGCAAGGCAGTAAAAGTGGTCAAAATCATTAATATTCTAGCAAGCTCACCGGCCTCCCAAGAATCGGGACAAGCCCAACACTCAAAAATGCTATACCACATGCAAGGAGTAATGCATTGGACTTGTACGTAAGAAGCCTCCAGGTAGGTAATACATACACATGCAAACACCTCTAGGATCTAGGTTTTAAATAGTTCTATTCCACCGGAACGATACGGCCGGTCACTTCTTTTCTACTTTGCCGTACCTTTAACTGTAATTTAATGTACTTTTGACGAATAATTGTGGTAAAAAAAGTGTATAATTTTATATGGTTAGTAAGGGAGAGAACCGTTATAGTGAAGCTTTTTTTTTCCAAGTTTAGCTGCGGATTTTTATAAGATTGATAACGTTGTTGAATTCATTCTCAAACAGTTTAAACTTTTAGAATAACTAGTACCTTAACATGGTATCAGAGCTCTAGTCTGGTAAGGCTTTGGAATCGATTCTTTCCACTTGCAAAATTTAGTCCTTTTTACTATAGTGCAATTTGCATTCCATTAATTTGTGCACTTTAGTAGTGTTGCACTATGATTTGTCTCAAACTGTAATTGCGAACTTGCATATGAGAGAGAGTGTTAAGCGTGATTACATTGTGGGGCCAGATCTGAAAAAGCTTGAATTCTTAGAGAAACTAATGTTTTCTTTAAAAACTTAAGGATCTGTTTCAAAATAATTTGGTTTTCAGTTTTTTCTTTAATTCTATAATCTGGAGAAAAATTGCATTTGACACACAGTTTTGGTATTTTTTTCCCTTCAGTTTTGAAAGCAAGTTTTTAAAACATGACTGTTTTTTAAAACTCTCATTTTGGAGTTTTGGGTTTCCAGTTTTAATTTTTGTTTTGAGACCACCCCCCTCCCCCCCCAACCACCGCCTAGCGCCACTACCGCTAGCCACCACCAGCCCTGTAGGCTGCCCCAGCCACCGCCATGGCTACGCGCCACCATCGCCACCGCAATCACAACCGCAACCACCGCCTAAGAAAAAAACTCAAATAAAAACTGGGTAATTAAACACTCATTTATTTTTGTAAAAAAATAAAAACTAAGCTGATTTTGATTTTAAAATAAAAAATTAAAATTGTAAGTAATTTCAAACACTACATTAGTTTTTAGAACAACCAGTAATTGAATGCGCTGTTAGTATACTGAGTCACCAAGTCTTCTGGTTTAGAGCTGATGGGCCTGCAAACAACTTAAGCAACAACCTGGGTCTAGGCCGTTTCTAGGAAGCCCACCTCAGAAATGATTCTGGAATCTGGAGTAGAACTCCACCAAAGTTTACCGTCATAACATTACTTCTGTTAAATAAACTCAGCGTACACCATTGGTGCTCATTCTTTCTCAATAATGCAATTCCTTATCTTCGACAGACAAGCACAGAGGTTCCGAATTACCTGTATATGAAAGGAAGAAAGACTTTTGTGTCATTGGGCTCATAGTCGTGACACGGGAGTTGTTTCTGAGATCTTGGGCCGATACCGTTCCCCAAACATCATGAGTTTATTTAGAGAGTAGATGTGTCAAATGGGCCGGGCTTGGGCCGGCCCGGCCCAGCCCAAGCCCATCGGGCCTCCAGAAAATCGGGCCAGGGCCGCTGTCAAACAGGCCGGGCCGAGCCAGGCCAAAATGAGGGAAATCTGGGCCTAGTCCAAGCCCAGGCCCTAGGCCCAACATCTAGGGCTGGGCTTGGGCCAGGCCCGGGCCCAATTTTTTTTTTTTCTGTTATTCAAAATAAAAAATACACCTTAGTTATTCTCACTAATGATCTACAAGTAATAGATTTCTTCTACATTTTAGTCATTGAAGGCAAGCAAATACACCTTAGTTTAAAAAAAAATTGAAAAGGCCATTTTTTGGGTCAAAAGAGGGCCGGGCCGGGCCAAATCCGGGCCATTTTAGGGCCGGGCCCGGGCCTGTTTCTCAAAAAGTTAGGCCTGGCCCTGGCCCTGGCCCAAGCCCTAAGGGTTAGGGCCAGTCCGAGCCCAAAAAAGAGCCGGGCCGGCCCGGGCAAAAAGAGGGCTAGGCTGGGCCAGCCCGGGGGCCGCCCGACCCATTTGACACCTCTAGTTTTCATGGACTCCACTGTACAAACAAAACTGTGTTGTAACAGGTTTACTGACCTAAGCGTAATTAAAAGTGTTTTGTCGTTACAGTTAGAGTTTGTAGCGACAAATTTGTTGTCGCCTAAGATACACATATACCGACTCTTTTGCATCAATCACGAGCATTAAATCAACAGGAGCACGCTACTAACAAAGCCCTCTCACCTTTTCTATTGGTTTCAGGTTTCTTGAAGCGTCCCAAAGATTCATTTTACAGACTATTATGGATCCTTGGGGTGCCCAGTTGTGAAGGTCATAAGAAGCCCAAGGTTTGCGATGCCCGGTGCTTTAAGGAAAGCTCTGCACCTTTCCATCTCGTACTCCATTATATTTCTCACCGAAACTGACGAGGATCCTCGCCATTGCATTGAATAGCCACTACTTGTTCAGTAATTTCTTCAGAAGACTTGCACAAGAGGTAGTGGTTACCAGATATTCTCGATATATAGTTGCATACTAGGCCTCGATCTAGTGCACGAAAGAGCTGAGGAGGTACAAAAACCCACACAAACCCTTCTTGACTGATCGCAACGGCCATTCAGCATTGGTACTTTACGGGGTCGGAAATGTTAAGTTGTGTTTGGAGTTAAATAATTGAAACAAGTAGTTTTCTTGATGCGCTTGTATTGGCATGACGCTAAGCGTTGTCTGGACTATGTACGTTACTACCATGTTTATACTACCTTTTATGCAAGTTCTTGAGTTCTAATAAAAAGAAGAAGAAAACTCCAAAGAATGGAAGAAAGAATTTGAGAGCTAATACAATCTAATTAGAAATTTATTTCTCAAAATCTGTCTTCATGCATATATTAAGTCCCTACTTATCCAAGTTAACAGGAAAAAGCTTTAGAATCTGGGACATTAAAGTCGAATGGAACAAGAAAAGGGTAAATTACACTAATACCCCCCAAACTTTGAGCTTACTAAATTTGCCGCCCATTATATTACATTGACAAGCCTTCGCACTTATATTTGCATATCAACTCTCCCCATCTGTATGATTTTGATTCTTTTTTTTTTTTACCGTATAATAAGCCTAAAAAAACAAAGATGCCCATGTCACCGCACCAAGGTTAGCTTCCCACTATTAATTTTCAAGGGGTTAAGGTGGATGAAATATTAGTTAAGCTTAATCAACCAAAATTACCGTTACTTAAAACTTATAACTAGTGGCAATCCTAGATGTCAGCACCAACATTCTAACTTCTACCTAGATCTCTTGTAAACGGAAGGAGAAGCAATGTAGTTAATTTTAATTATTTCGAAGAACTTGTGGTTGGATGTGTTATGACATATTCAAATTTCAATGAGACTAGGTGCAAATTTGATGGACCAACAAAGCGAACAATTAGGAGAGCTAAGTGTACCTATGTCATTTTATATTAAAAGTTAGGCTAATCCCAAATCTGTATTCTAAAGTATTATTCCAATACAGTTTAAGTACCTAACATTTTAAAAGTAACTAATGGGTACCTAAAATATCATTTTTGAACCAAATCAGCCCGAAAGCTGACTGACGGCAAGATCTGTTGAAAAATCTAAGGATATGATCGTCTTTATGAAAAAAAAATATTACACGTAGCCCATGTCCTCCTAATTGATTGGTCTAGAAAGAAACGCGCACGCACACACACACACACACAAAACTCACCACACAAAGAAGCATGCACATGCACAAACATCAGAAACACACGCACACACGTATCAGAAAGAAACACACACAAACATACATATCAGAAAAAAATACAAACACACTCAAATCTCGCACACAAAGCGCGCATGCGCGCGCACACACACTCTCTCTCACATACACACGATACACACTACAAGAAACTGCCCCTTTAGCGAGCGCCGGTCGCGGTCGCTGGAGGTTGGGTTGCAAAATTTTAGCGACCCCCATTTTATCGCGGTCACTATATTTAGTGACTGCATTGATCAGATTAGCAACCGCCGGTCGCGGTCGCTAAATGGTTTGGTCATTAATAAATCTTTTTTGTTTAACCTTTTTTTTTGCATTTTAACCTTTTTATGACAAATTTTGCATTTTATTTGATAAAATCATTAATCCTGCTCATTACACTACCAAGCAAAACTCATTGATTCAAACAACAAGCTGTTATTGCAATGGCAAAAACAAACTTTATTCACGCACATGATTACATATAAGTCTCACGAGTTTATTTAGCTAAAAGAATGATGGCTAACACTTTCTAACTAATAATAGGAACTAGAGATACAATACACTGCATAAACTTATTTTATTTGATGTTATATCTTCACTGCTTTCTTAATTGACTTGATGGATGAACTCATGAAGTTTTTTTTTCCCGTTGCACGATCCTCATCACCAATTACGAAGGGCTGCTTCTCTATGCACAACTGCAACACCCTTTCACTCTTGTGTCCTCTTACTTACGACATCAACACTAGCCACAAGTCTACGCTGCATGAAACAAAAGAATTTAATCAACAAACTCAAAGAAATAGCCAGTGTATTTTCAAAAAAAAAAAGTAACTTCTAGCAATAACCATACATAATCGGCAACCCCCACTTTTCAGCCTCTGTATTCAGTTCAAAGGACCATAATTGCACTTGTTCAATTATCAGCCAACAATTATACAAAGTTGTTGTTATGCCCTTGTTATCAGACGCATTTTTGCACATTCGCTTACAATTTAAGAGAAGCATATAAGCATCTTAATACAAGCACAAACTTATGTATTAGTACGTGTTTTTTTACGAAATAAAAAACAATTGCAAAAGAACGCCCATACCAGTTGCTATAAGACTCTCGCTAGGAGCTAGTACAGCTTTTCGGTGCAGTTCTTTGGAACTAAAGCAAAGCAAGCAAACAACATTAATCGGGTTGAAGTTTCTACATAAAGTCTATCTAATGATATGAAGTCCCAGGGTAAATTTAAAACAAATGCAGAAGAACATTTATGCTATATCAAGCAGCAGATTCCAATTCCATTAGAGTATACAATATGTCTTGTTCTTACAATAACAGAAAGACTACCTGTGAGCATTAAGCTCTCTAAGAAACAATAAAACTTAGTAAGAAGTACATAATTACCAAGCCACCTTAGCAATCAAGCACAAATACAGTTGCAATACCTCGCACAAACAAATCATAGTTGTTGATTACTCCTATAACAGCAAGGGGAAGAAAAAAGGACCAACTATAACTTACTTTTGCTGAAACCTTGAAGAGCTCTTGGCTTTGGTTGAGAAAACCCCTTTTTTGTACACAAAACACTACCACGTATACTCATACACCTCCATGGGATACAATTGCCATTCTGGTAAACCTTTTTTTACTCTATCCTCTGGATTATTTACCAAGTCAAAAACAATCAAGTGTAAGGCTAGTGTACAAATATGCCAAAAGGAATTTAGCCGTTAAGAGGACCGCTGAATCATTCTCAGCCGGTAAACAAACACCGAATGTTAGCAAATCATATATCCAACAATAGATCATATACTTTACTGTTATCATGTGTCACTGAATGGTACCAAATCAGAAGTACAGATCTGGGTTTCTCTCTGTATAAACAACAAATCATAATTAGCAGGTAGACAATTCTACAAATTCTTCCTCGATCTAAGCATCGAACTAGAGTTCTTAATATAAAGCTACAAGTTGCGTTCACCTTTATTTTATGTGCAACGTGTTATCAACCCTATTACAACACCTTTTGGTGCGAAGGAGTGAAAGATCTGTGGAGCTCACGTCCTCCCAACCCTTTCAAAAGAAGTGTATTCTTCTCCTAGGCCTAAAAATCTGTCAAAAAGGAAGTGACAAGTCTCCGATCAAAGAAAAAGGCAAGGAATTGCAAGAAGTCGTCCCAAAGGAGGAAGTGACCCTTCGGAAACCATTAAGAGAACACAAAAAACTTGAAAGGTTTATTAATTGCTACTCCAATATTTCTGAATGTTTCTTTGTAGGTCCAATTAATGAGTGTGAGCCATCATCATTTGAAGGGGACCCAAGTTTAACAATTAAATGGTATAAATCAATAAAAAATTGTGTAAGAATTTTAGCATAGGTAAATGGGTTAAACATTGGTTACATGAACTTTGCTTTGCAGGAGATAATGTAGTATGCTGCTACCATTAGTCACTGAATGGTAGCAAATCACAATAACATATCAGGATTTCTCTCAGTATAGGGGTGAGCACGGTTCGATTTGGTTAGGTTTGGGGGTCAAACCGCAAACCAAACCAAAGAACCTCGGTTCACAAATTCTTAAACCAAACCGAATCTTGAAACCTCGGTTTGAACGGTTCACTCGGTTCAAATTGAACGGTTCGGATCGGTTTGAGAGTAGTTTAATGATTATTTTGTTTCAAGAAAAAATAATAGTCCAATAACAAAAAATTACATTATAGTTACATTACATGACAAATTGAAAAGCTTAACCAGTTAGCAAGTACTGTGAAGGTCCAATAAAGTTACATTACCTAATGAAATGAACCATTAATCTGGTCCAAAAAGTAAAACTTAAGTGCATGACAAGTTCTAGAGACAAAGCATCTAGATAATACATGACAATGGGTTAACGTGTGCTCCATTATTGATTACTGATCGAAGTGGTGCACTTTGGACATCTTGCTGCCATTATGTTTTTAGTCAAATGTAACACCTTGAAACAGACTTCAAAAACATTCTAAGTTTACCTGCCAAACAACATGAGATCAAATATCAATTGAAGGGAAGGACAAATAGTGTTATGAAATGCTGCAATAGTGAAACTTAATATGGCCAAGCGACCTGCCAATCGAGTAAGAACTTCAACACTTCAAGACTACCAAGATCCCACTTTTCACATCCCACAGAAACTTCTTGAAATTTACTAACTACTTGGACATTGAAGTTATCTTAACGAAACAGAGTCATATATCTAAATCATTCACAATTTCAAACACTCAGCATAACTTTTCAAACCACATAGGATGATTATGCAGCTCCTAAATCCAAAGTTACAGGATAGTTAAGCAGACATCTGAATTGTGCGGAGATTCGAGCTCGAATCATAAAAAAAATCAGCGGAAAGCAATAAATACTTTTAAAATTGAACTGAATTTTTAAAGGTATTTATTCATGATTGAGTTCAAAAGTAACAAATCAATCACCACATTAACTGACGTTATTACATCAAACTTTAAGCCAAAATTATAATGTTCATTATTTCACCTGCTCGTGAAACATTGCAGGAAACATAAACTTCACTATACAACACTTAAATCCAAAATACGAAATGAGCTCGAATTAGAAGAAAAATCAATACAAAGCGATACCTATAAGTAAAAACTGAACTAGTTTATAGATCTAACTTAAAATGGAGACCGGAGATAGAATCTATTCCATGCATGAATAGAAAAGTAAAATCAAATTACAATAATAACTAACAAAATTGCAGTAATCTTCAACCAGAGAACCGTAAATACGGACTTTCAACAGTGAAATAAGTCAATAGCAAAGTGTCGGCCTAACCTTGTCATGGTCCTTGAATCAAACCATGTTCTTAGTGACAATATAGTAAGAAAATTAACAAGAATACATGCATGATATCTTCTTCCTCAAAGAAGTTTGTAATATTTAATTACTATGTTGTCTTAACTAGGGCTGAACAAGACTACACAGATTTTGGTAATAGTTGTTTTGAAATCTAATGAGGGTAAACTTGTGTGATGTAAAGGGCACAAAATCCTACATGCAAAGGCTAAAATTTCGAAATTGAAATTAAAGATTTAGGGATGGGTAAAACCTAAAAGCCTGGAATCAAAATTAAAACTTACCTGCTCACTAATCAGAAGCCGAAGATAGCACTTGGATCCAAGAAAACTTTGCTGAGATTTTGGAACGAGAGTGAAATTTGGGCAGTGACCTTAATCTTCAATAAAAGCGTGGTGACCCTTAAGCTCCCCACGTATTGCCGATTGAAATGGTTCCATCATCCGTATGATGCGATCTCTGTATGGGTGTTGTCTCTGAAGAAGAAGAGTAGAAGAAGAGTGGAAGAGTAGCTGAGATCTGTGTCCATGGGTGTGTTGAAAAATGACAAAAGAAAGGAAAGAGTTACTGGCTTGCGGCTGAAATCCCTGATGAATGAAAATGAGAAGGGTTGAATAATAAGTGATAAGTTTTTACTCTACCATGGTTATTTAGCTAACCAGGGTCAAGTACATTTTTTTTAATTCTTAACCCTCAATTCGGTTCGGTTAAATGCCGGTTTGGAAATCCTGAACCGTGAACCCAACTGAACCGGCCTAGGTTTGAAAATCTCAAACCAAACCGTTGAAGCTCATCAACGGTTTGGATTCGATAGGTCTGGTTCCATCGGTTTGAATGGTTCAGATCGGTTTTATCAGTTTGCTGGTCACCCCTACTCAATATAAACAGCAAATCACAATTTGGCTCTTAAAAAAGTTAAAACATCAGTAGAGATGCAAACAATAAGAACAATTACACATCCAAGGGAGGCGTGAAAATTACGGATCCAAGAGACACAGATCTAAGACATAGAAAAGGCAGAAGAATTACGTGAGTTGGGGCAAGAGGTGGCATGAGCTAGGCGGTGCCATGGGCTACATAGCCTGCTTCAAGCTTGCATGATCCTTGGCATCAGTTCCGATGGCAAGGAAAGCGATGGAAGAGGAGAGGCAGTGAAAGGCTGTGTATGGTGGTTGGGGTGGTAGGGTAAAGGTGGAGAGAGGGGGAGGAGGCAAATGGGTGGTGAGGGGGAATTGAGAAAGAGAAATGAGTTTAGAGACGAGGGAAGTCCAAATTAGGGTAGAGTAAAAAAATTGCTCTCTAAAATTAGCGACTGCAGTAGCGGTCGCTAATTGCAGTCGCTAAAGACTTAATTTAGCGACTGCCACAATGACGGTCGATAACTGCGGTCGCTAAAGTCTCTGTTTCTTATAGCACGCGCGTACACACACACACACACACTCACACACCCATTCCCACACCTCATTAAACACACAGCTCACCCAGCCAATCACACACACAGAAATCTGAGAAAGAAAAATATGGTCAAAGTTACACATAATCAACAAAATCAGATAGGATTAGCCCAAAACATTTTGAACTCCAAAAAGGCGGGCCACAATCTTCACCGAAATCTCGTCTCCTCTTTCTCTCTCATAAATCTTAATCTTAGAGCCTTAATTTCTTCTCTAAAACATGTCATAGAGAGAGAAGAACAGAGAGGGTCTAATTAAAATGGCTGGCATGTTCGTTTAGCAGAGCTTCACCGAAAAAGGAGGGAAGGCAAAGTTGTTGTCATGCAATGGAAAATACTCAGAGCTATCTGGGATTCCAAATAAATTAGAGGACCGAAACGACAACGCTCCTGGGTTTTGATCACTGGGTTCCAAAATTACAGTTACTTAAAACTTAATACTTAGTGGCAATCATAGATGTCAGCACCAACATTTTAATCTTCTACCCCAGATTTCTTGCAAACGGAAGGGGAATCAATGTAATAAATTTTTATTATTTCCAAGAACTTGTGGTTGGATGTGTTATGACAGATTTAAATCTCAATGACACTAAGCTCAAATTTGATGGACCAACCCTCGTGAAAGCTTAGAACAATTAGGAGAGCTAATTGTACCTATGTCATTTTATATTAAAAGTTAGGCTAATCTCAAATTTGTACCCTAAAGTATTACCCCAACACAATTTAAGGACCCAACATTTTAAAAGTAACAAATGAGTATCTAAAATACCATTTTTGAATCAAATTAGTCTGAAGGCTGATTGATGGCAGAACCCATTGAAAAATCTAGCAGTATTACCGTCTTTATGAAAAAAAATGTCACATGTGGCCCATGACCTCCTAATTGATTAGTCTAGAAAAAAACACACACACAAACAACCCATCACAAGAAGAAGTATGCACACGTGCGCGCGCACACACACACACATATATCAAAAGGAAACACACGCACACCATCACCGAAAGAACACACACACACACACACACACACATATATAGATGTCAAAAGAGTTGGGCCGCTCGCGGACCAGCCTGACCCCACCCTAAAATGGCCTTGGCTAGCCCGACTGTAAAGGTGAACAGTGACAGCCCTGGTACATAGGGCCAAGGACCAAGCCGGAGAATTCTGAAAAAAGCACGGCCAGGCCTGTGCCCTAACAAAGCCTGGGTCAGGCCCGATTCAAGCCCGCCGCTTGGCCTAAATTTGGCCCCCCTTTTTGGCCCGATCCGAAAAGCCCGGCTCGAAATTTAAAAAACAAAAAAATTATTGTTCTTTCGTCACAATTTGTAAATCTAGATACTTTTTTTTTCCTTTCATCTAGTTTACGAAATGTCCTACCGAAGAAGACCCAACTTTTCTTCTTATTCCATGAATTTTGATGAATATCATCTATCATGTTGTTGTCCTTCTTAATTATCATGATATCTTTGAAATCAGTTGCATCAACACTGGCATCAACATTGCCACCTTAATTATCATAATATCTTCGACATCAGTCACATTAGCATTGGCATCGACATCAGTCACATTAGCATTGTCATCGACATCGGCATTGCTATCATCAACATTGCTTTCTTCTTAACTTTTTACTTAAGGAACAAATGCATTTCTACTACAATAAGTTTGATTGATGTGAAGTTGTGTAAAGTAACTTCGTTTCTGACACTTAAATAGAAAAAAACAAGCCTTAACCTTAGATGCACAATCATACTAAAAAGTCCTAAACTAACTAACAATTTTAGAACTCAATTTAGGAATATTCTACACTAGTACCCCATATTCATTTTGCTTAGAGAAATTGGACTATCGAATCATGGGATTCAACATTGGTTGTCTCAACATTGAGAGAGTCACCAGTTAAGTCAAAATGCTAGGGTTGCAACATTTTGGTACCCTACTTGGCCAAGACAAACGAACTATCTTTTGATGGAAACTGAATAAGGACCATAATATTCAACCCACTCTTGCATATAACTTACAACAAGAATCATTAACTAATTCCATGCCTAGTGCATTGCTCTGGACCTATATTCTCAAACATAGCTTCATTTCATACTGCCTAAAATGATTGTTGTAGAGAAGTGCTTGAGAATGAGAAGTTGCTCCATTGATCCAAAAAGCAGCTCGTGCAAGGTGATAAAGTGAAGCGAGACCTGAAATTTATCAGATGTTCCGGACACTGTAGAATGTTTCTCAATTGGTAAAACAAGAATACGAGATAGCCATTAGATACAAATGGTAAATCCTAACACCAGAAGAAGCGGCAGACTACATGATCTACCAAGTAAAATGAGACTAAATAATGATGTCTTGAAGTAAAGTATGTACACCTAGAGGTTGGAAGCTTCAAGCTTAAACAGAACTCAAATATTCTCATATTAAGATGCGAGGCGTAGCAGTTTTTGTGCTAACTAAAACTCTAGGTTCAACTAAATTAATGATCATTGTCAATTAGGAAAAGAAATAGCCCATGGAAGAAGATTTACCTTAGAATAAATTTTAAAACATCAATGGTCAAAATAGGTTGATCACTAAGCCGGTCCCAAGTCCGGATAAAAGGATGGGGCCTACAAACAAATTTATCTTAAATTTAATTTTATCGCAAAAATAAAAAATGTATAAAAAAAATTTAAAAAGTAATTTTTTATTTAGGCTCGGACCTGGCCCAAGCCCGGCCCTAAATTTTGGGCCTAGGGGCTTGGACTTGGACTAGGATCTGATATCCTCCAGGTGGCCTGACCCAGGCCGGCCTGGTTCCTTACGGCCCAAGGCCGGACTCGTTTTCCTACTAGGCCCAAGAGCCAGTGCTGGGCCGGCCCATTAACACCTCTATTTACACACGCGCATACACATCAGAAAGAAACATAGACACAAACATACACATCAGAAAAATAAACACGCTCAAATCTCTCACACACAGCGCACGCACACACACACAAACAAAACACATAATCAATGTCATGCGCGCACACACACCATTACACACACAGTTAGTCACATCACACAAATCTGAGAAAGAAAAAGCAGTAAAAGTTATACACAATCAACAAAACCAGATAGGCCCAGAACATTTCAAACTCTAAACACACGAGCCACAATCTTCATCAAAATCTCGGCCCCCCTTTCTCTCTCCCTAAAATCTTACTCCTAGAGCCTCAATTTCTTCTTTAAAACATGTCATAGAGAAAGAGAAGAATAAAGAGGGCCTAATTAAAATGGCTGGAATGTTGGGTTCGTTTAGGCAGAGTTTCATCGAGAAAGAAGGGAAGGAAAGGCTGATGTCATGCAACAGAAAATACTCAGAGCTATATGGGATTCCAAATATATTGGAGGACTAAAATGAAGACGCCCCTGGGTTTTGATCGTTGAGGTCCAATTTGTAGGATAATTAAGTTGCAAGGTGTGCCAGTGAAGCCATGGGAGATGGGGTGTGCCGACATGAGGAAAGTCGTATTCTTGATCAAGATGGGCCTAGCTCTGATGCTCATATCTCTATTGATTTTGTTGAAGGAGCCACTTGGTGATTTGAGAAAAAGAAAAAAAAAGATCAAAGTTTCTTTCTGTAATGGTGTGTAGGTTTCTCTCTAATGTGTGTGCGTGTGCACGTATGTATGTGCGTGTGTGTATGCATGTGTGTGTCTATTTCTTTCTATGAGGGAGAGAGAGAGAGAGAGAGAGAGAGTGATGGCGTGCGTGTGTCTTTCTTTCTAGACCTATCAATTAGGAAAACATGGCCCCGTGTAATATTCTTCCATAAAGATGGTCGGTCGTACTCATGGACTTTTTAATGGCTTCAACCGTCCGTCAGTTTTCAGACTGATTTGGTTTTAAAATGGCACTTTAGATACTTATCTGGTACTTTCGAAATGCTTGAAATCTTAAGCTGTACACCGGTAATACTTTAGGGTATAGATTTAACACCGTTCATCCAGGAGTAAAATCTATATATTCCTCGTACATTCCACCCTAAAAGTTAACACCGTTCATCCAGAACTAAGAACATTCCTCGCACGTAAAGTGCAAAAAGTGTAATAAGCCTGAAAAATGGAGATGTGAACTTATTCGTTTGATTCCAGTCGCACGACTAAAGTGGCAGATGAAGACTGACAAACGTTAGTCTTCCGAAAAGGAGAAGCTTACGACAAGAGCTATTTAGACCATTGACAATTAAGGTATAGATTAGCTAACATTGAAGAGCAGCCACCGGATAAGCATTGCTTTCCATTAGGTGTTGCGGGTCTAAGCTGAAAAGTCGTTAAAACTTGATTATTGACCATCCGCTACTTCTTCTAGGCGGATGCATAATCAAATTAGCCCCACTCTCATCCCCTTTTGAATTTTGTCTGAAGTGGGCAAATAGCTATCTATATGGCGGGTTTGGTTCCCAATTCTATGCACCTAAATCGTTTCTTTCACCAACCCACTTGCACATATTGATTGAGTCCTTCAATAAACCACATCACCACCAACTATCCAAACTCATATATAATATAATATAAGTCATAATTTCCATGCACAACATCATCATTCACGATGCCCAAGCTGAGAAAAAAGTGGATATACCAAAAGGGTAAAGCTTTTTAGTTAGGGCGCCCACTTTCCTTTTCCTTTGGAAAGAACAAAATGTAACAACTTCTTCATTTGCTTCTGGCGGTTTTAGCCTCTTAGGAGTATATATAGCAATGTGTTGGATTGGAAGGGTACTCCTCGGAGGAAGTAATTGGGTTAAATGGTTTAAGCACTTGATTGGAGTCCACGAAGCAATAATTTAATGGGAAAGACTTGAAGAATAGACGTGAGTGCGATGCATTTTAAAAGACTACTTGATTTTCTCGTATCCTTATCTTTATATTTGACATTTTATGTTTCAGTTGCTTAAGATTGAATGTTCGTGAACGCTTGTGATATAGATCATTTGGATCGTTATCGAGATCTTATCAGTGTCACTTCAATATAATTAATTCTAACAGAACTCTTGTCATTGTTCGGCACTTTATTTCATTGTGATTATGGTTACTAGGTACAACTGTTTGCACTCGGCATAAATTATTAAAAATTTCTACAAAAAAATAATTAGGCCAACTCTGCTGCTGCGTGACAAAAAGAAAAATAGAACTACTTTCATAGATCAACCGTTGGCCATTTCGTTCGCCTTCGGGAATTGAAGTCCCGAAATTCAAGTTGTTGGTGGAGTTAAAGATTGGGACATTGCAAAGCAGCCCTAAAAATGAGGGCACATTCTTGTGTGAATTGCTTGCTCATAGTCATGGACCACATTTTGGTCCAATGGCCCTAATGTGGCACGGGCATTGACACAAAGCTTGTGGAACTCAATTTCTTTTTCCCCTCAAGTGGCTGTGGGTCAGGCTTGTAGTCCCACCACAAGTGCATCATATATATATAGATTCGCCACTAATTTCACCAAAATTGGTGACAAGGACTCCTATGGTTCTCAGCAATTTGACGGGAGAAATTATCAAAGTCTAACATTTTGTATCTATCCATGGTTGCTAAAAGTAAGAAGAATTTGAAAGAAACATCTCTCTAATAGCGACGATAGTCATGTCATACTCCAACTTCGATGCAGAAAAAGCAAACTAAGAGAAAAAAGTACAATTCTTGACAAACGTTAGAAATTGTTGCATAAGCAACATCATTTAATTTCTAAATGAGTTAATCACTTATAGACTCAACCTCCTTAATACAAGCTTTTTCCCCATCAAATAAATTATACACTTTATAAAACAACATGACAAAACATCTATTTCACGTATAGTCTTATTTGTGATTCAGTTAGCGTAACCATTACGAAGAGATTGACTTATAATGCTGAGAAAATTTTAGGAAGCCATGCCTTTCACAATGTAACAAACAGATCTCTCATAGTTCGTAAATAAATAAATTAATTAACGACATTTAAGTTTCAATTTAAGTCGTTTAGACTTCACACGCACAGTTGAAAATTGTATGACTAATATAAGAGAAAATATTCGGTGATTGTCTAACACCACGTCATCGTCTAAGGTGGTGTTAAACTACCACTTATATCTCGTCAACTAAGCAAGATTGTGTCAGAGTGGACCATCTATCCATCTGGATATTTATCTTAACCATGGTTTAAAGTTGTTAAAACACATATATTAATAAACAAATCAAAAGTATAAAACCACGTCTTTAACCCTAATTCTCTCAACAGCCCATCATTCTCTCCTTCCCTCCTCCCTCTCACATAAGCACAAACAGGAAAGCTTCTGCTTAATGGGGCACTTTTACCGGCAGGAGCCGTGATCACCTCTTGACGCCGCCATCATGACTCCAGTCCACTGGCTAATCGCGCCAACGAATATTGATTCAAGACATAGGATATATTTTCATCTAGATTTGTTGCCTTCCATTAGTTTTCACAGAAAATTGAAAAAACCGTGCTCCTAATGAGAGGAATCTGCTGCATTTTCAGATTGTTAGATCTGTATAAGATCCTTTTGAATTGTGAATGTAATTTATTTTAGAGGAAACCCCATGAATACCGGATATTCATCCGGTTTGCAAGTTTCAGATTTGAGTTTTTCTTGTAATTTCTATATACTTCTGTACTAAAATTTTCTTTGTGTTTATGCTAATCTTGTTATGGTAAATTACTTGTTTCTTCTTCTTCTTTATGGGTTGTACAAAGTATATTAACAATTTTAAGGTGCACTAGCTGATTCTGGTGAGAATTCTATGTTTGTTCATGTTGATTATGAAAAACTGACAGAAGCCAAGTTTCACTAAATTAGATTTACCACATTTTTAGTTTCCAAACCTATGATGAATTTAGGATATGTAACTGGATCTTTACTCTTAGTGGATAAGCATCATATCTAGTATTTATGTCTTGATGTTGATTTTTATGTATAAATATCCACATCAAGCTTCGCATCATGTTTCTGTTCATACAAGAATTAGTAAACCAGTAAATCCTTTTTCAAGAGTGACGTGTACTTAAACCAGACATCGAGTCAACAAATGCAAATGGATGTAACAATGCACTCAGTATGATGCATTTGATTCAGGTTCTCAGAACAGACATGGGAACAATTCTAGCAAATGGGAGAGTGAAGAACTTCTCCAGAGACCTCCTCCATCTATTTCACCCCATCAATGGGAAACTTCAGCAGGCTCATCTAGTTACCTTAACATTTAGGAAAATATTCAAGTTGTAAATTTTTAAGTAGCCTTTCTCCATGGATTATTGCAGGACGCAAACCAATCATCCTTTTAGCCAAGGAAAAATTGATTTTTTAGACATACGTAGCTTGTATGAAGGGCCTTCTACTGGGTAGATGAAACTGAGAAATATAGCTGCATATCCAAATTCCCAACCTATAATGTTGATTGCCAACAAAAAGTAAAGAGCAGAGAGGAAGTGAAGTGAGTTTCTGAATACGTGCGTATGGATTTCGCCGAACATGGTTGTTGCTAGATATAGTGCATGTGCATAGGTCACCTCGGTGATGGTCCGTGAAAATGAAAGAGTAGATGGGGAAGAATATGAGAACAGAGAGAATGAGAATTAGAACACAGAGAATGAGATTTGTTTATTAATGTTGGTAAAAAATATTAGGCGGGATTTTTAAATTTTGAATTATAAGTTTTTATTAACCATCGTAAGTTATGGTTTGCTATCCATTCAGGAAATTATCTTAATATTTGACAATATTACTTAGTTGGCAAAATATAAGTGATAGTCTAACACCACTTTAAACGATGACGTGATGTTAGATAATTACTGAACATTTTCTCCTAATATAAATATCAATATACTGTAGATCTTTTTCGACAAGAAAAAAAAAAGTGAAAACTCTTTATGCATTTACACCAAAATATTATTAACATGATGCTCTATGTCTAAGATCAAACTCCCAAAGAAGAAATTGATAAAACAAAATTATCTACTCTCCATTAACCTATCATAGGACGATTGTCGTCATCATCAAGAACGACGTGGGAACCATGAAACCTTAACGGGGTCACTTCCACGTCAGAGTTTTCCGGCAACCGCGGCCGGAGGCGATCCGGGTCTGGACTCTCTCAAACTCCGAGATCCGACAAGGAATAGTGATTCCACCCGGATGATCGTACCCGTACTCCTCCTCAGCTTCCCTCAACAGCTTACCAAAGAGTGGGTGGTTGATGTAGATCACCGGCACCAAAACCCTCTGAAAGTCGCCGTCTTCTTGGCCCACGTACACCGCCATGTGGCCCTTTGGCACCGGTAAAGCCTTCTCCTGCACCGGGTCCTGACCCAGATGTAGGTAGCCCGGACCCGGTTTCTGGCAGCAGATGGCTCTTGCTTTGGACTTGAGGCGCTGAACCCAGCTAATGAGTTTGCTTATGGTGCACGTTGGAGGTGAGCCCAGCCGGTGGTATCCACGCGGCGTGCGGTTTCGGCGGAGTACACACCGGAAAAGTGTGTTGATCCGGTACTTGAGCAAGAAACCTCTGATCTTCTTCATCTTTGATAAGAGAGAGGCGGAAGTATAGAACGTTAAGGAAACTTTTCTAAAAAGGGTTTTTGATTTGTTATTTTTTCAGGAGAAAGGCAAGGATCGGCTGTGGACATGGTCAAGCGGAAGAGGGTGAGACAGATTTCAGAGAGAGAGGTGGGTATGTTTGACATGTTGGCTGCTGCTGCTGCCGTGACGAGCTGAGTGGCAATTCATTCGAGACGTTTGGGGTCCTCTATCAATACGTCCTTCCACTTTCCGGCGGATACGAGGTGTGCGGGATTTGGCAACTTTAGAGGCTTGATTTGGTTAAGGTAAGTGGGAATTAGAGGGTTTGGGAGGGGAGGCAATTTATGTGGAGAGACGGATGGGGGAGTCAGAAGGCTGAAAACAAGAGGAAGGTGAAGAGAAGTTGGGGCAGAGATTCTAGATAGTCGGCAAAGCGATGGAATAGGAACGCAGAAACCAGAGTTATATAGAAAGAGCAAACTACGTGTAAATGTGTGTGCGTGTATGTGTCAGTGCGTGTAAAGGTCAAGCTACACAATTGACCCTGCTGAGAGCAGGCTTCGAGCCAACTACAGTATTTGAGTACGTATACGGGTTAAATGTTTAAAACATCGATGTTAGAAAAGAAATTCTGGCAGCAGTCAGACGACATTAGGAATTACAATGGGGCAGGACGGATCAAGAGATAGGAATACCATCCCCGACCCATCCGAATCTTTATAAAACTCGCCCCTGCCCCGACCTTTACAGTCATGAGAAAACCCGCATCGATCCACCCAACCGGCCCTGTTTTTCATTTGTATATGTGTTGCAAATTTCAAACAGAAACAAATATGTATTATAACAGGATAAAATATAAACAAATGCCCAGTATTAGATTACTCCAGTGAGGCTTTCGGGACTCTCATGAATAAGTAGTGGCTTTTTCGCTGAAGGAGGTGGACGGTGAACGATGGACGACAGACGCTAGGTGTTGGTGAGGTGGAGGGAGTTTGTGGCCGTTGAGTAGTGACCGTGAGGCTGATGTTTGGTGGTGAGGTGAAGGTTGTTTGTGGCCTTGGGGGGGGGGGGGGGGTGACAGTGAGGACGGTGTTTGGTGGTGCGGTCGAGGTTGTTTTGGCCGTGGGTGGAATGGTGTGGGCAAAGAAGAGGGTGGCGTGTTGCAGAGGCATAGAGCTTGAGAGAAAAGAAAAGTGAGGTAGGTTTCTAGTTGTGATTTCTATATTGCCGGATGGATGACTAGGATTGCATATAGATTTGGATTAGGGTTAAATTAAACCGGCGTCAGTACTGATTAAGCGGCGGGTCGGATACCGGGACAAAATAGAAAGAATACCAAATTCTACCCATTCTCACTCCGGGTTTTTATAATATATACCATACCCACCCCATAATCCGGTCAAACTAAAAGAAAAAAAAATCTCCTAATGGGGGAGACAGATCGGATTTAAATTGCCATCCTTAGGCGGTACAAATGATTTGTAACCTTTTATAACCATTAATTATTGCACTTATTCAATGCCAATTTTGAATACATTTTGTTAGCATCAATAATTAACAATTAGTAAACATAGTTGGCACCTACCATTTATCATTATATTTGGAGTGGGAGTCGAAAATTTTCCTAGATGTTATTAAAGAGTTGAGACGTAACATAAAAAGACACTCATAGATTGTTATCGTACAATTCATGAGAAGAAAGAGTTCAATAAGTTTGGTTACCATTTTTTGTGTTTTCAAGTTCATGATTTAAAATTGTTCTTGTTTGGTTACCATTTGGAGATTAAGTTTTCTAAAGCACCAAATTCAATCACTATTCACCATCTCTAAGTGCATACATTTATTGAAATTCATCATACTCGTTTTGACTTATAAATGTATAAAAATCATACCCAGCATATAAGAGTTTTCATTATTTTTATTGTGGCATTTAATAGATCACTAATATTTTATGCTACGCGTTCTCAATAACCTTCATAACGCACATCGAAGGAAGTAAAAAACAGCATAAGTTTGTTTTATTTCTGCAGCGAAGGTATGCATTTCGACAATTGTAACAGAAATCAAACATTACATATCCAACTCTCCATCCTATTATTCCATAAGCTTTGGAGCGGATGTGCTCCTCTTCCTTCTTTATATAGTCTACTCCTTTTATGACTATCCATTTAATTTTTGCAATTGTGTTCTTATATTTTTTGGTTTGTCACAAATATGCACCTATTTTTCGCTTTCGGAAAATTCTACGAGGACGAACATCGTGAAGGGACTAATTTTAATTTGGCAGCATCTCTTGAAAAATTAGATCATCTGATAATTCTAGGCAACGTGCGTTGATGAAAAAGACATCAGACCTAATTGAAGAGGACAGGACATCCTCGCTCCATTTAGAATTATTTTGCAATTGGGGAATTGTGCCAAGATAGGGGAAAAAAAGATGGCGAAAGGGGGGGTTGTGTGTGGGGGTTTTTGATGAAGGGGCAAGTGGGGTTGGATGTGGGGGTTCAGATGGAATACAAAGAGTAAGAGAGTTTTGTGTCAATAATTGTGTGTGGGGGTTTGTGTATATATGAAAAAACAGAGGGGTGAGGTAGGGTTTGCTTGTGAGGGTTTGCGGAAAGATAAATTCGTGATTATTTGGATTGATATTTAAAGACAACTTTACTTTAAATTTATTAGAGATTAGCCTCATCTCTTGTTTAAACTTCACCTGATCTACTTCATGATCTCTTATTCAAACTTCTGATTAGATTTTCCTCTTTTCAAATTCTTGTTTAATTTTCAAATATAAGATTACTATAGATTCAAATACAAATCAAATGTAATCTTATCCATGTAAATCCTTTCTTATATAAATGAGAAAGACTCACAAATTCTGTGAGATTCCAGACTAATCATTTCTCTTATATGGTATCAGCTAGTCTATCGTTATTTCCTGTAAGCTCTTCCCATGGCTTCCTCCACCACTGTTTTCTCAAAACTTCGCCATTACACCACCATCAAGCTCACAAATACCAACTATCTCCTTTGACAAACACAAATTTTACCTATTCTTCGCTTAAACAACCTCTATGGTCTTGTTGATAGGACAAAACAATGTCCCCCTATCGAAATCACGGTTCCTGGCACCACCACCAGAACCCCAATCCCTGATTACAAATAATGGGTAGATCGTGATCAATTTGTACTCAGCCGGATAAATACTTCACTGTCGGAAGTTGTTCTGCCAATTGTTGTTGGACTCAGCACTTCTGCTTCAGCTTGGCGCGCCATCCCTGACGCATTTGGTGCATCGTCCCACAACCATGTCCTTCAACTCCTCATGCAACTCCACAACCCCAAACGCAACGACAAACCTGTCACCACATACCTTCAGGAACTTAAATACCTTGCTGATCAACTTGGCGTCGTTGGCAAGCTCCTCAGTCCACCAGAATTTAATGCTATTGTTTTGAATAACATTGAAAGTGATTTTTACCGGCAATTGCTGCTCTTGTTTCTCGGTCTGCACCAGTTTCGTATCCGAACTGTTGAGCGCCCTCACAAGTGAAGAAATTCACCTTCGAGCCATGCAACCCACTGTCCAACTTCCTTCTGCTCAACTCGCCCACCGCAATAGTCATGGACCTTCCCATTACTTCAACAATGGGCACTCTTCTCGTAATGGTTTTAACGCCAACGATCGTGGCAACTCACAACGATCTTCCTCTCCAACACAAGCAATGGACACCCCTCAAATCCTCGCTGTCAAATTTGTTGCCGAACCTGTCACTACGCCAATCTTTGTCCCTACTACTACCACTAGTCTTGCAACTCTGACCCTTCTGCTCACCTTGTTGTCAAACTAAGCGTGAACTTGTTAACTAAACAATAAAATTACGTAATTACATAATTTTTAAAATGAAATATTTTCAACAAACTAAAAATATGAAAACAAAACCCACAAAATGATAACCAAACAAAAGACGACTTTTTTTTTTCTTCCTTTTTTTCCAAGTTGGTTCGTGGGTGAGTTGAACTTGAAATACAAACTTTGTAACCTGTCGACTCATGATAGAATGATAAACTGGAGCACATTCATATTTAGCGTATTGTTTCATGCATAACCTTTAAATTTATGTTTAGCTCATGGCAATTGGTTTTAATTTGCAGGGCTCACAGATCCAGCCAGCTAGTGACTAAAGTTGCAACTGCCTTTGTTCTACTTGGATAAAATTGGTAAAAGCCTAGTCTTTGGCGACCTTTCAAATGCTCCCGGACTTTGATTGGAGTTGTGAGACGTGCATATCGATCAATATATCATATGGTAACCTCCATTTAAATAGAAAAAAATTGCGTAAAACTTCTCTTTATTTCTTTGACGATTTCGGTAATGGTCAATCTTTAGCGATTTTTTGGGATCTCGAAGAGGCATGGAAACACATAAAAATTTGAAACCGTTTGGGTTAGCAACAACTTCTTTTTCAAATAAGCTATTGGCATTTTTTTTTTTATCTCGTACCGTTTTTCCTACTACAAGATGGTTTTATTACAATAACGTTTTCGTGGCAAATAGTTTAATATATTATTGTCATCTGTAATCGACAAACAAGATTTGAACAAACTTAATATGATATTATTTCAGTTCTTTTCCGTTTATATAGGTCAAGTTGACAATGTGAATAGAGATAATCTATTACACCATCTAGAGAGAGGAGAAGAGTATAACTAGGCCTTATTTTAAAGATAGAGTAAAGTCAGAATAAATTTTTTAATCAAACTAATGAATTAATCTAGAGCAAAGACTAATCCGGCCGTGGTGTACGGTAGTGACTCCCAAGGGTCGCTTAAAGTTGATTTAGTTATTGTTTGTACTGATAATTGGGATTGGTCATACTTAAACAAACTGTTTAAAAAATTAATACTGCTCAGCAGTCCATGAACAATCATCTCTAGTTATTAATATTATAGCCATAGTTTAAACTTCTCTCGAGGACATCTAGTGTGTAAAGCATCGTAAGTACTAAATATGGTCGAGTTAATTTTATTTTTTTTTTGTATTGTTTTTTAGTAAGTTTTTGCTATTTCAGCAGATTAGCTTTTTTAATGTCATGCAAGAAGACCTACGATCTGCAATAACGAGTGATAGGATTGATTAAATTAAGAAGTCGGAAAGCTTTTGCTGTTGTGTACCTAGGTCTGCTTCACATCCGCAATGACAAAAAATATGTTAATCTCTTTGTATCATATTCCCTCGATCAAAAAGGAAATACGATCTTAGATGTATTCCAGAGATGGTCCGCGAGAGCAAACGATGCATGTTATTGTCAGCTCCATCGTTCTTTTGGGCGTCAAAATGTTATTGTCACAAACTTAATGTTTAGTATTTTCTAATAACGCTTCTGTCCAATATGTCCCTCAGAGATTATAAACCATAGTCTATATGTGTGCTAGCAACGAATCGGGCAAAAAAATAAGGGAAGAAAGAAAATTTGGTGGGATAGATAATATGTTGTTATAGTTAGTGTCAAGCTTGAGTGTGGGTGTGTTGTCCCACATTGAAAAAGGAAGAAGGATACAAAGCCTTTATAAGGCTCCACCCACCCAATCAATTAACTTTGGATGGTGGGAAGAGTTGGAAGAAAATTTGAAATTTTCCTTGGTGTGACTTTGACCTTGGTTTGAAATATAACAATATTTACCCACCCAATCAATTAACGGAGCGGAACGGCCCTATTGAATCTTGTTCCTTCGAGCGTGGCTTTAGCCGTCACGATTGTCCCTTATCAATTCTAATAAGAAAGCATTAAACAAAGTGGGAGAAAGGGACAAAGTTAGTTGTTATTAGAAGAATCAATCTCGATGATTTCTCGCGTAATTAATTTGAAGTCGCATGACAAAGAGTCTGAAGCACAATTGCCTTCTAGAGATTTCACGTGTTACTAGAGTCGTCTTTTCCTTTTTTTTTGGTACATAGAGTCGTCTTTTTCGTCCGTGATTTAATGACTTGTTTGTTGTCCAATTCATAGTTTAATGCCAAATTTTTGCATGATTATGATGAGTTAACATGGGCACACGTGTATAAAAATGAAGTTAGTAGTATAATATTTTTGTAATATCAAGCTTGATCTTTACAATATCAATATATATATATATATATATATATATATATTTCTTGACTACATGTTTTGATAAATTCTAAATGTGCAAAAATAAAGTTGTTAAAAAAATTAAGCATGAAATGAAAGTGATTTAAAAATATGAAAACCTATAAAGTTGTTAAATTAAACTTTGTCAAAGAATGAAGCATGATATGGAAGTGTTTTAAAATCTGCAAACCAGACATGTCATTAAGGTAGTTATTTACTATTTACTATTTTTGTTTAGTGTCTTATTTTCAATAATTTTCTCATAGTGTCACTTTTTTACCATCGTAGATAGAAAGTTGTATAACACCAAAAGTAATATTACACAAAAAGAAGTATTCCTTTTATATATAGTATAAATATAGACAGATGAAATAAAAGTCCTTTTTTTTCCTTCTAATTGTACCCTTCACACGCTTCTTGAAACCATTGATTTGCATCCCTTAAAAAGAACTTGGTAACGGCCATTTTACATAATCTATAAGTTACCTTAAATTTGATTCTTTTTCGTATTCCAGCCCCTTCCCTCATTCTTAACTATACACATGACTCGTGTTTTCGTCATTCTCTCGCACAATCGCCTTAACTCCGTGCAAAATAATTTCATAACTTCTCCTTAAATTTCTCTCTCTCTCATTTTATTATGCATGCATCGCCTGTGTTTCAAAAGCTAGTACTTGTTGGAAGATGTTCTTAAATTACCTAACACTTCACTTTTTATATTTGGAAACACATTATGATGGAAATGATCAATTCGTTTCTAAACAATTTAGAACTTTGACTTGATAATTGGGCCACATAAAACATGGAATATAATGAAAACTTATACAGTAAAACTTTCTTGTACACATGGAAGAAACGCATAATATAGTCCATTCTCTTGTAACTCTTAAGGTTGCATTTAATTGGTGAAATATAAAATTAATTTCTCATAACCATATACGCATTTAATCTTAACGTGTGTTTTATGAGTTTTCTTAAGGGTGCCCTGGGGTTTCAGTCAGATCATTTTCTATCTAATTATGCTTCCACGCCTTGCTCATATACTACGCTAGTAATAAGAAAACAAACTATATGTTAGATACACAGGTATCCATGGTGAGTCCTTACAACTATATTGAGATTGAGAACTTCTATAACTACATTGGAATCATGAACAAGTTTTTTTTTTATACGTTCGTAACCTGTTGTTACAATTTACTATAGTTAAATGAAATGAGCGTACGTAAAAATTCCTTGTTATCGGGCTTACTATTACAACAGACAGTAGCACTACAAATCATAGCCAAATGCAAATTTTTGCGATTGATTGTGTTTGATCCGTAGCTTGTTATTCTTAAGTGTCTCCCGCAACCTCCTTTAAAAGCTGCAAATTTGATTATGGTCTAGGATAAATGGTTTTAATAGAATTACAATTGCCAAAATCCAACTTTCACGATGGTATATTTCCACTCCTACTCTGAGTTTGCTACCAGTAAAAATTTCTCTATGTACAAATTAGATGCTTATCACAGAACAAGATGATGTTCGAGAGGTGAAGAGGCTACTTTTCTAAGCTATTTATGGAGCAAGCAAACATAATTTGTGAGAACTAGGTGACTCAATAGATGATGCTAATTGGATGGGGTTGAAACTCAATCAAACCCAACTCACTCAAGTTGCACCCTGTTAAGATGATAATGCTATCGGGTTCATTCTCTAACAACTTAAACTCTTAGAACGGATGATAATCTAACATGGTGTCAGTTCTCTAGATTGGTAAGGTCTTAAGTTTAATTCTTCCTAATTATATAGTTGGTACCTTCCATAGTAGCGCAATTTGCACTTTAATTATTTATGCACTTGGCAGATAATTTATCTTAATCTGTCTCTTCACATGCAATCGGGGGGCTTGAACGTGAGAGAAAGTCTTAAAACATGGTAATATTGTTGGATCAATTCTCTAAAAGCTTAATTTATTTTATCAAAACAAATGATAACAACACAATTCTAGCTACCATGAATTTTTTTCCGAAATGGGCCAAAACGCAAGGGAAGGGATGTTCTCGGCTTGCTTCGATCAACCAAGCTGGAGCTCAACCCAATGTCTTAACCGAAAAGCCCAAGTCTGCAAGGCTCAAACGGGTCAACTTTAAGCCCAGCCCAGCCCAGCCCAGCCCAGCCCAGCCAAGAACGCTAAACCCGTTTAACACTTCAACTCAACGATGTGTAGCAGAGCCAGTAACACGGGGCGGAGCCGCGGAGGCTCCCATTTTATAGAACGACAAAAAATCCGATCAAATCTGAAAGACAATCGCTGACTCCGTATTCCAACCGTATTAACGGAATCGTTACTCAGATCACAGAAGAAGAAGAAGAAGAAGAAGGTATTCGGATCCAATTGTGCGGGCCGGAGCGGGTGGGGAAATGGCGGGGGATCCGGGTATGGAGATACTTCAGGAGTCGGGCTGGGAAGAACTGAGGAAAGAGGCTCGCAAGATCGAAGGCGATCTCGACGTCAAGCTCTCTTCTTACGGCAAACTCGGAGCCAGGTTCACCCAAGGAGGTTGGCTACACTTGTACTTACACACTCACAAGCACATAGATCTTGTTATGCGCTTGCATTTCCCGGATTCGATTTACTAACCCTAAATTTGGATTTGATAGTCGTACATTGATGATTTGCGCTGTACCTGGTGAATATGAACTGGGGATCCTAATCTATTAGTTGCCTGATATACATTGATGTGAATTTGAACTTGTCCTATCAAGTCGCGATTGTTTGTGTTACTTATTTGTTCTTGTTAAGTAGTTGTTGTGGTAGTGATTGTTTTCCCTTTTGAGATTGCGTGAAGACACATTGGTGGTGTCCGTTCGTCAATTGAACTTGATTTGATTTAATTACTTCCTTAAGTAGATCACATGGACTATAATGGTACGTGGCGGTGTGATTGGATCGTAAAATCAGATTTGTTTGCTATTTTGTTGTTGTTATAAGTCGTAAACTTAAATGTCTGTGTCATAGTTGTCCAATGGAACTGACGACTTTCATTACAAATATAGATTTAATGGTAAAATTTGTTGAAGATTGTGAAATTGATTTCAGAACCTGTTTTTGTGAAGACCATGAAAACTTTCCAGCAATGCCTACTGAGGTTTTTCTTGTGTGCGAGAACTGAACTCTATAAAAGAAGATGAAAGAAGGTATTATTTAGGGCTAATTACACCTATGTCCCTGAGGTTTGGGGGTAATTACACGCGAGGACACAAAGTTTCAAAATGTAACATTCCGTGACCAAAAGTGTTTCAAATGTATCACCCGTGTCCATCCGTCAGGTTTCCGTCCAAAAAGTGTACTTTTTTAATGATGTCAGCAATACGTATTTTTAAAATGTCAAAACTACCCTTGTATGTATATACTGAGTAATTTTTAAAAATTTTAAATTAATACTATAAACCCTAATTTTCATTGTCTTCCCCCCCAACTCGCCGGCAGCCCCACTACCGGCCGCACCAGCGGTCGCCGACGACTAACTCCGGTCCCCGCTGCAAGCATCGCGCCGCTGCCACCACCTGTCGACGGCCAACAAATTCGGTCAGTTGCCCCATCACCGGCCGCACAAGCAGTCGCCGGCGACTAACTTCGGTCCCCGCTGCAAGCATCGCGATCAACTCCGGTGCTCCTTCACCGAGCGCCATCACCAACGCCTCCGCAACCATCTCGCCGCTGCCACCACCGCCCGAGATTTATCACCGGTGCCATCTCGAGGTCAACCACCTGTCTTTTCCCGATCGACCAGTAAAGGCGACACCGGCGACGGGGAAGGGAAAGGGGAGGGTGGGAGCGACAGGGAAGGGGAAGGGGTAGGGTGGGGGTGACGGGGAAGGGGAAGGGGGAGTGCGACGGGAAGGGGTAGGGTGGGGGCGACGGGGAAGGGGAGGCACAGGCAACGGGGTGCTGTGGGAATGGGGTTGGGGGTGGGAAGGGGGAGGGGGTTGGTGGGGTGGGGGTGGGGGTGGGGGTGGGAAGGGGGAGGGGGTTGGTGGGTGGTCCCAGGGGCAAATCAGGATTTCAACTTTTATTTAGGGGCAATTTGGTCTTTTTGTCAAAATCGTTAAGTATTTTTATATTCCGTTTGTCAACGGACATAAGTGTTACATTTTGAAACTTTGTGTCCTCACGTGTAATTACCCCCAAACCTCAGGGACATAGGTGTAATTAGCCCTATTATTTATTTCTATGTAGGAGCTTTGCCACATTGCAACATGTACCTTTCTCCAAAGTCCACGATTTCTTGCAAATGTAGTTGGTGAGAGATCTCTCTCATAAACTGGAACTATTTTCATTCCGTCCACTGTCAACCCAGCCATCGGTTTTCAGTCCATAACCTGCTAGTTCGACCTTGACGCTTATCGACAGATCTTAACTACGGCGAAATTCTTTTAATGTGAGAGGAGCTACAGCTGCCTGTAGCAGCAGGTGTTCAGGTACTTCCTGTGAATGATGTTGCTCCAAAGCTCAACCCACGACCCCAGTACCACACTAACAACTTCTTTGATGCCCATCAAGCCACGACTGCTGCTTCGCACTTGCAACTTCACATATGCCTCTCATTCGCCTCAAACCCAGCATCCATTCTCTGTGGCTGGCTTGCCCAAATGTTCCCATTTGACAAGAAAGTTTATAGTTAATTCTGTTTTTGTTTGACTAGCTCCCCAGAAACAAAGTTCGACTTGCATGATCGTGATGGCGGGATTGGGCAGCCTGGGCGAGTTTCCAGCTTATGGATTTGCATGAGTAAGAAGAAGATACCCGAGTATATCGACCTAGCAGTCACTTAGGAGGGGGCTCATCTCCCAATCTCCGTACAGGCCCCACCAGCAGGAGGTCTTTTCTGGTTGTTTAGTAAAAAAGTCTTGCCTTGACTGACGGGCAAGCTTTCTAGCATTACAAGAGACATCGATTCCCTCAGAAAAGGGGAAAGACATTAATAAACCACTGAGAGCTCTCTCTGCAAATCATTTTGTCCCATTTGACAAGAAAGTTTAAATGCATTCACTGGTTATTTACCTGGTTTTTTCAGCTTGAACTATGGATAGTTTGCTTGGCTCTATGTATTGTTGTTCTTGTTCATGGTTTCTTATGTTTGACTTAAATGCATTCACAGGTTATTTACCTTGCTTTTCCAGCCTAAACTGTGGATAGTTTGCTTGGCTCTGTGTGTTGATGTTCTTGTTCATGATTTCAGGCTACGTGGATACTGGTTCACCAACTGTCAGTACCAGCAGGTCATGGAAGTCCATGGAAATGGAGATTGAATCATTGCTCGAAAAGTTGCTGGATGTAAATGATTCCATGAGTCGATGTGCTGCATCTGCTGCACCTACAACTTCAGTTACTCAGAAGCTGGCAAGGCACAGGGACATACTTCATGAGTTTACCCAGGTTCTTTCATGTTACATTTGGTTACTATTTGCTTTTGCTCGTATACCCGTATGTGTCTATTCACATGTTTCGAAGGAAAATTTTCTCCTGTTAACAACTGAGGATTTGGCAAATTATCATAACTTACATGTTTCAATGATGTAGTGAAAAGAATTCCTGGTGCAAATTACTTATTCTTAATAGGTTGTGGTATTCTAGTTACTCAGTTCCGTCAATACTCTTCCACTGCAAGTACCTTTGCGAAGTAGTCGCCCTTTTTGATTACTTCTTTGCCCGTCAACTAGGTGATATCTATGCTCATGATTCATAATGCAAATATCACTAGGCATATATTCAGCAAAAACACTCAAGTGTACAACTACGATTGTGTCATAAATTCTTACTTTAAAACCTTGATGAATCAAAAGAAAATGAGATGGTTTTTCTAGGAACATGTCCAATGCGGAGGGCGAGGTCTTGGTAGAAGGAGTAATTTCTCAATTAGCAGATGAACACGAGGCCTTTGTTGCTGACTACTCGAGTCTGTCGGGCAGTGGCCTTTCTTGGAACCGACTTTCAGTAACAGCATTTAGGATTGGAGGGCCGGGGGTGATGTATTACAGACCTTGATAAGGGTATTTAAGGCTGTCCTACAAGCTGGTATGGTGGGCTAGGGCTTAAGGGTAAATATCATTTGGGGATGTTAGGGTGCTGTGAACAGTGTTAGTATTAAACAAAACAATGAAAAGAGAATAAGAAAAGGTAGTAGAACTTTGAGTCTCACTTACGCCTTTTAGGAGTCTCACCTAGAAGAATCATCAATGGAGTCTCACCATTTATAAGATAAAGCAAATCTGCTTCATAAGTATACTCATCAACTCTCCTCAACTCCTACTTACAATGCCCGCTTTCATAGACAAAATTTAAGGACCTTTCCTACTAGGAAGGATCTAGAAAAATTACCAGGAAGAAGACTACTACTAATAATGAAAGGACATGCTAAAACTATTTAAAATGAGGATTAAACCTAATAACAAGTGGACTTCAATAATATTGTAACTACAAAAAAGCTTCTGCCCTTTCTCTGGAAATTTTTATTCTCTCTTTTTCTTTCATTTCGAAAAATATGCTCTAGCTCTAAGGGTCTGTTCCCAATCAGTGGGGTTGGAGTTTATTTGCTCATTAGTTCTATGCTGCCCTGTGTGATCATTCTGGAAGATCTTTGCCTTGGCATAGTGTTTGGGGCAGGTTCATACCTTGCAAGTTGAGCTTCCTTCTATGTGGTCACCCACAATGCCATTTTGGCCTGTGATATTGAGGAAGAGGGAGCAGAATTTTGAAAGTTGTGCTTCACAAAGAGTCAATTGACCATACACTTTTGTAGTTTGCGGTGTCTATTACCCATGCTTGGGGTTTTGGGACAAAATGGGGAATCAGAATAACGTCCTTTGAGAGTTCGAGATGTAGGAGCGATAACAATTTTCACATTGAACCCACAAATAGTCTTCGACTTTCGGTTGATCCGGATTTTCGCCTTCAATGACCTATTGTAGGAGCCCCTTTTCTGGTTATGTAAAGTAGTACCATAAGAAAGAATGCACGATTCGTCTGCTCAATAATTCTACCTTCAGGTAAAGGTAAACCCCCCCCCCCCCTGGGGGGGCTGAAAGGGACACTTTCTAGTATGGAAGATAAATTTATCATATACCCACGTACTTCTTGGAGTTGCCTTTCTTTCAGGAAGGGTGGCATCCCCTTCAGATAGTTGAAGTAGAACAACCGATTCGAGGAGGGATGAGCTTTGATGAATAAAAAAAGAATCGGTAGAAATTATCATAGGTGAAACAAATCATACCTAATTTAACTTTTTAAGCCCCCCCCCCCCCCCCCCCAACACCCAAAAAAAAAAAAAAACAGGGGTCTATGCAAAGCGCGGTTGGGGGAGTTATTGGTAGGGTGGAAAGGAGTAGGAACCTAGGAGCACGTCGTGATGGTGGTTAGCACCATTAAGAAATTTGTGGACATTTCAAGAAATGAGTAACATGCACTTTTTGAGGGGACCGAGCTTCCGATTCAGGTGGCTGCATATTTGTGAGCTTTTGGTCTTTTGGCTCAAGGAGAATTTTCCGGAGACCTGCTGTTGCTTTGACTTTGTACATGAGAATAGCCTAGGAGTTGTGATGTAATAATCTTTTGTTGGCTCCTTTTGGCTGTGGTTTCTGTTTAAGGGCTCCCTTAGAGGCCTGAACATTTGTTTTATCCTTCTTCCTTCTCCTTTTGTATAACTCTTGTGTTCTTAGGTTGCCCTCCCTTTTTAGGGTCTTTCTTTTTTGTAAACATTTGCCTAAACTTGTAAAAAAGATAATTGCTCCTGCTGAAAAAGAATATGTTCAATGAGAATGCTTTAAGTTACATATAATACACATTTGTCATGAGGAAAGAAAAAAGTTAAGATAGAATATGGGAATGTCCCTTCAAGTTTATCTACAATGATGTTGAGTAGGTTTACTGAGTAGACTTGGCCTCACAAAAGTAACAAAGAATACAAAACGACACAATTACCCTCAATGAGCCCTCCTTCCACTGCACTCCCGTGGTAGCAATTTTCTCACCCCACGCTACCTTCCACCAAATCCCTTCTAGCCATCACCACACCATGGTCCCCGACTGTCGCTATCTAAGTCTAACCCCCCCCCCCCCCCCCCCCCCCCCCCCCCCCCAAAAAAAAAAAAACCACCTACCTCACCGCAATTAACAATTCATGGCAACCTCCAGTTCCTTGTTTGACCACCATTAATCCCACTGGTCTCTTTTCGACCATCTAATTTCCACATACCTTGGCCATCTTCTCCATCCCTATCTCCCAGTCTCCATTGATCTCTTTCCATCAGGATTTGATGTGAGATGGAGGAGTCACTTGACTTATGGCACAACGACAATGACAATCACGACATTGTTGATGAAAGGTGTTGATGATGGGCTTGGGTATGGTGTGTAGTAGGGACGGTCAACTGTGATTTTGAGGTTTTTAACGAGGAATGTGCATGTGCATGTGTTTGTATTAGGGCACTTCTTTTTAACTGTTTATTTTGCAACAGTTTTTGATAAAACTGAAAATTTTCAGCGACTGAATTCATATGGAATTCTGGGAAATGTGGTTCTTTCGGAAAATTAGGATGATCGGTTTGAATTTGCTTGAAGTTCTGTGTGAAAGTTTCAGGCAATGTGCGTGTCAAAAGTTTGGGCTAAACTAGCTAAATGGTGTTAGTGAGCTGCTGATGGATCGAGAAAAGGAGAATTCTGAATTTTGGAGCGGTTTGGTGGATAAATTCTCAAGTGTTGCTCTGATTTGTGATGGTTTATAATCTTAGTTGCACAACCTGAAAGTGGGACTAGCGTCGTTATGGAACTGCAGAAATCAATGCTTGTCTGTGGGAGCTGTTTCAGATGATGGCTGGTCGTTCATAGCAGATGAAGAGTAGTGGCTAGATGAATAGGGGCATTTTGTCTTATGAAGCCCTGTAGATGGCACATGACAATCATGTGCTATTTCTATCCATTTCGTAATACCAAAGTAATAGAGTGGACTAAGATGTCCGGGTTCTATGATCAAAATGGGTGCAAGGGGTGTTACTATTTTTTGCCCAAAAATATATGCATTTGGGGTGGGGGAATTGGGTGGGGCTTAACCGCTTAAGCTTATCATTTATTGCTTACTCAGTGCCCTTATTTGAAACAAGATAACGTAAACCTCCATATGGAGTGGGGTCTATTTGACAAAAGATTCTTTATGTTGTTTTGCTTTTGAAGTGGGTACTCAGTGTAGGTGGGATCAATCCAGGTCAGCAGGTTGTCCATTGTCTTATGAGGTAGAAGTTTGTAACAAAGCCATTGCCTACCTCTCTCAGTAGGTCATAACGGGGCCTATGATGTCCTGCTTCAGCAATCTGTAATAGAGACTCAAGTCGTGCAACCTGGCTCTAATTATAAAGTCATGCAACTTGGCTCTAATTGTAAAGTCACACAAGCTTTGAAGTAGAGTCTCTTCTTTTTTCTTTTTTATTTTTTAATCTGGCCATTTCCTTTGGAATAGAAAGTAGCAATAATGATATGCTGCTTCCATGATCATAAATCCCGTGTCACAAGATTATCCAACTCTGTTGCTATTCATACTTTGGTGATGAAGGCGGTGCTAAACAAGTATTTTTAATTGTTTCTTTACTGCGTATAGTGGCTACATCAGGTCCTACAATGTGGGTAGGAGAATATAGGTTTGAGCTTTAAAGAACTAGGACTTAGCGAGTCTAGGGCTGTCCCTGATGCTCTGAACATAACCCTGGAACAAAGTCTCTGGTCATTTGGAATGTTTGGTTGTGCTAGGACCATGCATACAGGGTTTTCTGAAAGCCTTATGGTGTGGACGATTGAGGAGGGAGGATAAATGAGAGCATGAATGTCGTACCTGAATAGGGTAAATATCCCGCTAATTAGTTTAAATTGCATCACGTACTTTAAAAATATAATTGCCAGGAAAGAATAAAAAGATCGTGTTATTTCTGTGAATGGGAAACATTGCAAGGCTACATCTCGATTTCTAATCTCAACCTGAAATTTGGTCCTGCTAGCCGTACATCTTAAACATCATTGTTTGTGGAGGAGCAGAATCCAGGCAGTTCATGCTATTGCTGCCATTTGAGTGAATTATATAACTCATGTTCCTGCTGATACCTGTCTAGATTAATGGTAGGTGTTAAGACACAAGAAAGATACAAAGGAGACGTTCTTGCTGACTTGACCTGTTTGGCTAATGATTCTTAGAGTTGACGTTCATGTTGCTTGTGGTTTCTGACATGCTATTTAGGGCTCAGTTTCCATCTTTTAGGTCATCAATCGTCCGATTTCAGGACCCTAGGATGTCAAGCTCCATCTTTATTTAGTTGCATTGCTACTTCCCTGGCCCAATATGGTTTTTATCTTCCCTGTTAATGCAGCCTTTTCTTGAAAGACAACGCTTATGCATTTTATCTTCCCCATTGCAAAAACCCTTCTACAGGCTATGAGATTATGCTGAAGTACAAGAAAATGATTTCTTTGTGTCTCCAAAAAAAGTTGAACCTAAGGCGTAATGGCTTTTGCTATTGATAATTAACATGCACAAGGCTTGCTGTCAAGCAGAACCTTGTTTACAGTATTCTTTGTTCTATCTTGTGTGGGCATACTGATGCTACTGTAGGTATTATATTGACAAGTTCTCTTGCTAGTTGGTGCATGTATCATGGGGTTTGCTAGCTTTGCTTCTTACCTCTGCTTACTAAAATTTCCCGCAAAAGTGGATTATATTTTCTGTTTGTTGAGTCAATGTTGCGCTTCTGTAGGAATTTAGACGAATCAAGGGCAACATAAATTCCATGAGGGAGCATGCAGAGCTTCTCACTTCTGTAAGAGACGATATCAGTGAGTACAAGGTGAGGTTGGTTATTTTCCAAAGTAATTTTTGTCACCTTTCGTGTTGTTTCTTACATCTACAATCTGCCTCATTGCAGGCATCTGGGAGTATGTCTCCAAGAATGCAGTTGCTAAGGGAGAGAGCTGCAATACATGGAAACGTAGCTCATGTAAGATGAAATGCTATTTGATTATCAGATCTCACTTTACATACTCTCTAACAGGCACACTTGCTCCTGGCTTGGTCCCCCTAATCAGGACAGGTTTTTGGGTTTCAAAATTTAGAAGTAAATTAAGACTTAAGAGTGATTGCTATCTGTGAAGGGTAAATTTGTGAGATGAGTTTAGATATGGTCTGTGTCTTGCTTTTTCTCATCCCTTTGTGATCTCGTCTACTACTGATCCACTACCGAAGGGAACATAATGAGAACTCCCTACATTCACATTTTTCTCATATATATTGCCATCATCCAGATTCGATGTTTTCCCTACACTTCATGAGAATTTGCTTTGAATTGGCATCTGTGCAGATGGATGAAGTGATTAGTCAAGCTCAAACTACAAGGGCAGCCTTAGGCTCACAAAGGGCTATGTTTGGGGACGTTCAAGGGAAAGTGAAGCAACTAAGTGACAAGTTTCCTATTGTTCGTGGACTGATTGGTACTAATCTGACGCCCTTTCTGCTAATTAATTCCCTTTGTCAAAATCCCCGTCGAATCATATGTTCCTGATCCTTGCAGGTTCCATTAGAAGGAAGCGATCAAGGGACACTTTCATCCTATCTGCGGTCATTGCAGCCTGTACATTGTTTCTTATAATATATTGGCTTTCTAAGTAAGAAACATGATTGATACGAAAATAATTGATTGATGATGCTTTTTGAAGGAATTTGGCCTCTCGTTAGAACAATATAATAGTGTTTCGCTGTAGGTGTATGCAGACCATGGTCTGAATTCTGAATTTTTGATGGTGAGAACAGGACCTAGGTTGCTGCATATAGAGGGTAAAGCAACCTGCTTTCTGAGTTTCTTGCTGCATATAGAAGGTAAAGCATACCTCTTAATGAGTTTCCGTGAAATCTAATATTGGAATTCCGGGGAACTCATGGGACTTGGAATTACATCAAGAAGGGAATTAAAATGTGGATAAGTTTCTAGTCCTATCATGCTCCATCTTTGCAGCACAGACAAGGAAACAAAATGCGGCTCCATGCTATCTTGGCCACTTCGCATGCCTTACCCTCCAACCAAACTCTACACCGTCATAACAGGCCTTTAACGTGGATTACAAGGTTTTAAAATTAGCTTTTCAGTGCAGTAGTGGTCGTTTTTTCTTTACTTTTTCTTTTATTTTATTTTATTTTTTTTGGGGGGGGGGGGGGGGGGGGGGGGTGGAGATACGGCATTACATTTCCATGACATAATTTGACAATTATCTTTCGGCTTTGTTTTGACCACCAGAAATTGTCATTTGTTGTTAGCAAACTAGTGATGTTGATACTCTTTAAGACGAGCGAAAAAGCCCAGAGATTCGGGGATAATATCAGGTGTGTTTTATTGAAATGTAGAAAATGGAGTTAATTAATTTCATAAAATGACTAATTTAACCCTTGTTTGTCGTGAATATTCCTTTTAGATACCACCAGCCCACCCCATCATCCTTTTCTTTCTTTCCTTGTTTCTTTTTTGTCATTTCTGCATTGTATTACTTTTGCTCTCATCTTCTTCTTCTTCTTCTTCTTCTTCGTACTCCCAATTACTTTTGATTTCCATTTTTCCTTAGAGTTAACTACGCAATTGACTACTGTATTGTTAGGTAAGTTTAACTTTGGTCACCGGATATTTATTCGTGTCAAAGTGACTATTAGATTCTTAGATTCATTTTGTTTTGTTTGCTTCTATCAATTCAAGTCCTCTAATTTGGGGGTAAAACTGTTATTTTCCTATTCCTTCTCCCCAGATTCCATTCTTCTTATTTCTTTCTTTTTCTTCCAAGTCCAACACCGCCACTACCATGCCACCACTAACAATTATCTTTCGGCTTTGTTTTGACCACCAGAAATTGTCATTTGTTGTTAGCAAACTAGTGATGTTGATACTCTTTAAGACGAGCGAAAAAGCCCAGAGATTCGGGGATAATATCAGGTGTGTTTTATTGAAATGTAGAAAATGGAGTTAATTAATTTCATAAAATGACTAAATTAACCCTTGTTTGTCGTGAATATTCCTTTTAGATACCACCAGCCCACCCCATCATCCTTTTCTTTCTTTCCTTGTTTCTTTTTTGTCATTTCTGCATTGTATTACTTTTGCTCTCATCTTCTTCTTCTTCTTCTTCTTCGTACTCCCAATTACTTTTGATTTCCATTTTTCCTTAGAGTTAACTACGCAATTGACTACTGTATTGTTAGGTAAGTTTAACTTTGGTCACCGGATATTTATTCGTGTCAAAGTGACTATTAGATTCTTAGATTCATTTTGTTTTGTTTGCTTCTATCAATTCAAGTCCTCTAATTTGGGGGTAAAACTGTTATTTTCCTATTCCTTCTCCCCAGATTCCATTCTTCTTATTTCTTTCTTTTTCTTCCAAGTCCAACACCGCCACTACCATGCCACCACTAACAACCACCATGGTGCCAACCACAAAGCACACACTATCACACACAAACAACCACCACCGTCACACATACATCTCCCTCCCTACCCCCTTTACCCACCCACCCACCCACCCACACAGAGACACACGCAAAACACAGATTATCAGACTCACCCTCCCGACCCCCCATATAAAAAACACCCACTCTCACATGCGCGCGCGCGCACACACTATCTTGACACCCGCTAACCCCACACACACAAACCCACACACTCATGATAGTGTGCTGTGTGTGTGTGTGTGCGTGTGTTGTGCATGTGGGGTAGGGGTCAGGGGTGTCAAGTCAATGTATGTCTGTATCTGTGCGTGCGTGTGTGTGTGTGTGTGAGATAGTGGGTGTTGTGTATGTCTATGTGGGGTGTGGCAGTGGGTGTTTTGTGTGTGTGTTTGGGATAATGGGTGTTGTGTGGGGGGGGGGGGGTGACTGGGTGCTATATATGTGTGTTGGGGTAGGAAGGAATAAGTAAGAAAGTGTTGTGGGGAGAACGAAGGAAGAGGGAAAGAAGAGAGGAGACAGGCTAGAAAGAAATGAGGAAGAGGAAGGAAAGAATAGGGAAGTAAGAGGCCGAAAAGACTAATTTGCTCCTCACTAAAGGGACTTAACGGGGCGGCAACAGGAATAATTGATGAAATGACCTGATTAACATTAATTTATGAATTTAATGGTCGCTCTGAGATAAATCAATATCCAATCGTCAAAGTTGAATTTACCTAATCAAGTAGATTAACTCTTTTCTTATTATTTCATTTTCTTCCCTTTTCTTATCCTCTTTTTCTTCTTCTTCTTCTTCTTCTTTTAAACATCATTGACTTCAAACCTGCACATGCAAAAAATGTCCAGAGGAGTCGCCTACTTGGCGAGAGAGGACTTTTCATCCGGGAGCACTTAGACCTCCTTGTTAGAGATAGCGTCCCAAAGGAGTTGCATGTCCTAGCGAAGAGTCCTTACGCCATAGCACTGGAGCCCACCAAGATAGTGTCTCGAAAGAGTTGCTTACCTGATAGGCGGAGGTAAAGTCCTGGAGGAGATGCTTAGCTGGCAGAGAGGAGTCCTCATGCCTGAACACTTAGAGCTCCCTGAGATAGTGTCCAAAAGACTTCACTTATCCCGAGGGATGCCGTACACTCCAAATAGTGGGTCGAAGCATGTTCCATGACTAAGGCAAGGTGCACATGGTCTGGTGAAGGGATAGACCAATGCCGGGGGCAGGGCAGTGTGACAGGGTGCCAGGGGCCCTGACTGTATAAATGGCACGATGCATGGGTGTGTTGCTGGGGGCACAATTGACAGAGACGGTGACAGGTAGCGGTCACTAGGTGTTATGCGGGGTACATGACACGGCGGCAATGCATGGGCGTGGTCGAGGGAAGGAATGCCGAGGGCATGTATGACAAAGGGGTGGTGGCATGGGCATGGTGACGGGTATCACAGAGATGGGCGTTATGCTGGGAGCACATGATGCGGAGAAGGCATCTGGGTGCGGCGATGGGTGTCTTGGAGGTGGGCATCGTGCCAGGGGCACGAAACGTGGAGATGGCGTTCAGGTGCAAAGACGAGTGTCGCAGAGCATGGAGCTCTCAAAGGAAGGAGAGAACAAGGGGTGAGGCAAAGGAGCCCCTAAGGAAAGGGAGTACCCAAGGGGTGAGGAGAGGAGTCCTCAAGAGGTGAAGCAAGGGAGCAGCCAAGGGTTGAGGAGAGGAGTCCCCAAGGGGTGAAGCAAGGGTGCTTTGGCCGAGCCCTTGGTTCGAGGAAAGGTGCACCATTAATTCCAACACAGAATAATTTCGTGCCAGAGTCCAGTAAGTGACGTCGACTCCAACAATTTTGTGTCAGAAGCATGACACACGACTTGAGCGTGCGTGGGTTGTTGGCTTTGTCGCGTTGAACTTTAACCGTTGAAAAAGGTGATGTGTCATGAAATCGGGTCCCACTAGTGGTCAAAAGTGTGTACGTAGCCAAGATAGACTAGTAACAATTTTACAAGAACAAATCTTTTTTGGAAACCATCGTTTGCCAAAAAAAGCTTATGCTAACATAGGTATGAGAATTGCGAGAGTGAACGGCCTGATCATCGAGATCGTGAAGATACCCTTCAGTTTTGGTTCTTAGCATAAGATATTCCCCTTTTATTCTTGTCCATTAAAATTTCAGACCCACGTAACCTTGTTAGAGTACTGCTGGGGGACCTGGTTCTGGAATTGTAAAAAACAAAAATGGATTGCCCCGATAGCACGAAGACAATCATTATTTGAAAGAAGTTTTGGCTCCTTGGTCACGTCGTCGCCTGTCGCTCTACCGAACTCATCCACCAATGAAATTAGTCTAGTTTGTGTTGCTTTAGCAAAAAAAAGTAGGGAGTGATACAATATAGGTAAGACGCTTAGTACCGAACACCGATTTTCATGTTTTTGCACAAGATAACTGTACCCTAGCTTCTCGGTAGTACGAACCTAGATGTCAATCCAATGGACATGTAACAATACTCAACATGTAGGCTCACAATCCGTCACTCACCAATAATGACTTTCAATCTTTCTTGAAGGATTCTCCATGGCCAGGGTAAACTTTGTAGATTCAAATGAGATGATGGGTATATAGAAATCATGGAAGATGCTTAGTACTGCTTTCCAAGTGATTCTGCATCTTAGGCCTGGCTCAGGAATGTTTTTGTGGAGTGTGGAGGCGAAGTACAAGGGTTGTGATTTGTGCTAGTAAAATTTTCATATCAAGAACTCACTTAGCACATATATATATATTTGTATCTCCACCATGTATATGAACTTCTTATGTATCTAGAAAATAGTATCCTTTTTAGGTTTGATCGACAATCCTAATATTAGGAGCTAATTATGTAATTTTAGGAGTATTTGGTGGTTATGCTAGTAGAAATGTCTTCACCAAGTAGTGGAAATTAGATAGTCAATTTTTACATTGACTATCTCTTGTCATGGTATCGAAGCAGGATGAAGGGTTAATTTATTAAGTTTACCCATAAGCTTTTTTTTTCCGTCGAAAAAGTTCATTTCGAAAATAGCAATTTCCTAATTCTATTGTCGAGTACATATTAAATCTATTTTGTGATCTAAAAAAGCTCTTGATATCCTTTTGATGAACTATTGTAGATTGAATTTCTTGCACTTGCATCTATTTTACTTTACTAGTAGATGCACGTGACATTAAGATGTGACAAAATAAGATTATATTATAAGAAAGTCATAGCCCCATATATTTTCAAGAATATGACAATTAATTTTCTATGGTTCATACATACATATTTATTCAATTGAAGTCAAAATTGCAAGTTGAAATTGAGATTTATATGTATAAGTTACTCCAAAAATATTATGAATACATCTAAAGAATGTTATCTTTCAACTACTTTTATCTCGCACAATTTTCATAAAACACAAAATAAGTCGATTTGATGCTAATGATGGTCCATATCCTATCATGGTTTTACCCACTTTTCTTTTAAAGTAAAAACGATTACCTTAGAAAAAAGAATAGTTAAACCGTCTAATCTTTTCATGGCCGAAGGGCTTTGTACTGTACTATAATTTTAAATCGATGCATTTATTCTAAACTTAACAGTGTAAAGTTTAACAATCAATAAATTATTATTTATTTTAATGTCAGCATCCATATAGCAGTGATTTTTTTACTTTAGCTTTCAATCATTTTTTTTACTATTTATATCTACTATAGTCCAACCTCACGAATACATAGTTGTGGTGAATGCATCACAATCATCATTTGTCACCTTCATTCATAAAATATTTTTTATACATAATTTGAGAAAAAAAAATATTACTATAAGATTAGTATATAACACATTTACTATTTAGAAAAAAGCTGCAATAAAAGTTTAATAACTTCTAACCCAAAAACATAAACAAATGCATATCTATTGCAAATACATGACCACTTTCTGTAATATTATTATTGGAGATTTATTTGTTAAAAAGAAAAAAGGATTATAATTTGCAGAGTAAACAACAACAATGCTTCCAATCCCGTTACTATAATCTTTTGTTGCCTAGAGTGCTTTAATTAGTGGTATTTATTAACTGCTCTTTTTAAATGTTATCGACAAGTGATGAATCATGTAATCCCTTACTGATAAAGTAGCAAATGTAATATGTCATTTTAAAATGATGCAACATTAAAAGATAAAACAAGTAAATAGAAAGAAAAAAAAAAGCAAATTCTTGTATTGTTGAATCCAATTTAATTCGTTCTCTTTTATTTTTGACAACATTAAGAGTGGCATAGAAGAATTTTGTTTATTCCAAAGTTATATTTTCAATTGCAAACACGTAGAACCATCCATTCCTATAGTATCTAGTTAGAGATTATCTAAATAGATTATACTAGTATACATAAAGATGACTAAAATCATAATAACTTACTCCGACCAAAAGCATAATGAGTTATATTGTGTTTGTGAAGTATTTATCAAGATACTTTGGGATGCATATATAAAGAAAATGGTAGACATCTCTATTAACCTTTATTTTTAAGATTCAAATTTTAGATAAGTGGAAGAGTTAGAGTCACCTTTAGTTAGAGGATCGTGTCGACAATTAATTAACAAATAACATGAAAGGAGTAATTTCTAGATCTTATTAGGGCATATAATATTCCACAACATAATTTTTAATTATAACCACATCTGTTACTAAATAGAAAAATGGTGAGAGTACTCCGTAACAATCAAAGTAAGAAAAGGTAAATTAAGTTGATCAATGTTTTGAAGTTTGTGTTGGAGAATAACTAACAATTGCATAGCCAAACCGGTACAAATAAACATAGAGACACATATTTGTGATTCGACTCAAATATAATATCCAGTCTTAAAGCCAAAAATAAAAAAGTTGAAGAAAAAGATTTATCATGTCTAGTTTTAATCTTTTTGGTTCGTTGAACCATATTATCAAATTTCATTGCCTAATTAAAAGGCTGAACCAATCCGTAAGACAACATAAGTATAAAATTCATCTATATTTAGAAAAGATTGTTACAATCTAATGGTCATTTAAGAAAAGTTAATTATTCTGCTTATGTCATAAGATGTTATCATCAAGGTATTGCATGTCCTAATCTATATGAAACATTAAGTTGTGGATGTCAATGAACATATATAGTTTTTATTATTGTTAAATTTTATGAAAAATGAGAGAGACATCTATAAATTAATTGTAGTAATTATTAGTAGTAAAATAAATAGATTTGTTACAAAAATTTAGATTCAAAGCATGTTAATTATGTTTGAATGGCAAAGAAGTGATTTTTAAATGTCACAAGGGTATTGTGGTCTAAAACATAATTTTAAAGGATTCACACTTTTATATGTAACATGCAGAAAAATGATTACCTTTTCAAAGTCCTGGAGAGGAATTTCAGCGGTGACCTTGTGGCATTTTGCAACACTTCAGTGGTATGACGAATTTCAGAATATACATGTTTTGTAGACTAAATTATGTAAATATTTTTTGCACTTCTAATTAATAACAACACAAGAAATTACTTAAGAATTACTCCGTAGTAATTATCAAATATTAGAAATATTTAGTGTATACCCCTATGGAAAGAAGTTGTTTCCGTAAACTTTTGAAATGAACGGTACTTCCGGTGGTTTGGGACAACTATCCTCTAAATTCTCTTTGGTGGTAAAAACTCATTGTTAAAGTCCATTGGTGGCACGTTTTGCACTTTAGCGACGGTGTGTTTTCACAATTATTCAATTGTCGGTAAAGTGCTATTCAACCACACTCTCATGCTTAACTATATTACATTTCTTTGTTGTTAAAAATACATTAGCAATTATCCTTTACGTTCCCTCAGGCAAATGAAGTGCAATTAACATTTCGGAAATCGAAAGTAACGTTTCTACCCTTTTAAGAAAATATAGATTTAACAAGAGGGACTATTATTGGCTGTTTTTTTTTTTTTGACAGACATGATCTTTGACTAATATATAAACAAACAATTGGTAATTTGACATACATAATAAGCATGAATTAGAAAAATTTCCAGGTTAAGGATATCTCAAAAAAGTATTTGTTAAACATTTCAAGTTAAAAATACGGAGTATCAAATTAACAAGAGGGACTATCATTCGCTTGGATGATTATTCTGTGTTGAACATGTTGTCCTACCCCAAAGCATACTCTAGAGTAGGAGGAGTCCACCATGTATAAGAACCAATCTCAAACCCCACGTATTGTCAATATGGGACTTGACACCGTGGGAATAAGAGGTGCTGCTCTTGAACAAGAGGTGGTCCTGTTAGATCGAATTGGGGTGGCAGGAGCCTAGCTCTGATACCATGTTGAACTTGGTGTCCAACTCAAAAACATGTTCAAGAGTAGGAGGAGCCTACTAGGTATAAGAACCAATCTCAAACATTGTGTATTGTCGATGTGGGACTTACATGATCACTTCGATAAAGGCAATAGTTGATATATTTTACTATTGACGTGATCATACTTGAACTTGCTATCTTGCATTTGGGCCAACAACCAATCTAGTGCTGGCAAGATTTATGTACAACCTCGATCTGCTTGTTAATGCTTATTTGAAATGTCATTATCTACTAATCCATGTTGTAATTAGTAATGTGAAGTTACCCGAAAATTCTTTGAAACTAAGGTCTCTTTTCGGTAGACATAAGTCATAACTAAGAACATTTTGGTTGTAAAATGCATTCACAATGCCTTAACTAATAAGGTGGTCATTGTATGAAACAAATATATTTGCATAACAATCTGGACTGAGGTTGAATCTTCGGGCCGTTTAGAAGGATAAAGACTAATGCTGCTCTTTTCAAGTTTTCGCTCTGACTGGATTTATATTCAAAATGTGAAGTCAAACTTGCATTTACTATATACAGAGTATATGAGAAATATGAAATGATAGTTTCAAGTGCTCTTAAAATAAGGCATGTCCCCACTTTTCAAATTACTATTTTCTTCAAAGTAGTTGTGGAATTGACTGAAATATCGATAAAAGACACCTCTAACGATCAACTGAATCAAAATCACAAGGATGAAAAAGAATTTGGTGACCATATGTAACTATTCCTTATTAGTTGGTCTCAGGTTTGCATCAGCTGGTATATATTTCTTATATTTTCACACACACAAAAAAAAAGAAAAAAAACTATACCTCATGAGTTATACCTTATGGGTTATGAGGCGTTCATCTTCTCGGACTTGGTTGATCCAGACACAGTTAAGACCCCGGAAGGCTGTACCCTGCCAGCCAATTACCATAACTCGGGAGATGAACCACTCTTTTTTTAATGGGGCAACTTAAAAGTTGATATTAGCGACCTTTTGGGGGAAAGTTTGGGGATGAGAAAAGCCTTCTTATACAACACTGAGGGACTTTCGAGATGTGATAGTTCAGTTCTCAGTCACTATGTTTGGGGTTACTTCGCCACATCCCTACAACAAGCTTCTCTGTAAAATAAACGGGAAATTACGAAGATAGGCTGAGACACTAGCTAGCTAAATTGGGAACCAGGGAATTAATTAAAGGGACTATATATGTTAGGACAAGGTTACATAAACCAAAGGTAAAGGATCTCTGTCCTATGCTTTCACTGACAACCATGGATCTCTCTCTGCGTTTGTGTTTGTGTTTGTGTTTGCGTCCCAGAGAGGGGGGGGGGGGGGGCGCTGGCTGAGCGGTCAAATCGGGTAATGTAAAGCCTTCTGACATTACTTCATTTTCTTTTTTGGCTTTGGGCTGTGTCTGGAGCTGGGGTCAAATTTTGTGGTCACTGATCTTTCCTTAATAACTGTACCATGTTCAAAATTTTTATGGGCTAATTACACCTATATACCTGAGGTTAGAGAGTAATTACATGCAAGGACAATAGTTTAGACAAATTACACTTATGTCCGTTGACCAAACAGATATTAGAAAATCCTAACGGTTTTGATAAAAAGACTGTATTACCCTCAAGTTACAAATTTATTTATTCAAGTGCCATTATCTTAAAAATTCTCTTTTAAATTCTCTTAAATTTTCTCTCTCTATCTCTCTTAAACTCTCTCTCTCTCTGCCCCTCCCCACCCCGCACACCACCCTTCTTCCCCCACCCCACCGCTGCTACCACCTTCCTCTCTCACCACCACCCACACCCCTACCAAAGCGACCGCGCCATCGCCATCGCCATCACCATCGCCGACGCCATCTTTCAGCAATCCAAACCTAATCACCTACCTCTACCACATTGATCTAGGCCTCATCGTCCTCACCTAGTCTCGTAGCCTCTTCGACGACATTGGCGAGATCATGACCAACCCAGCCATGGCGAGGCGACAAGATCGGCGATACCTTAGAAAGAGAGATAACTGCCATCGGGGATGGTGGTGGCAGCGCCGACTCCATCGCAAGCGCTGTTGGTTGACTGGTCACCGGTTGGACTGGAAAGATGAGATAGGGATCCGTCGGGGTTGGTGGTGGCACCGACTCCATCGCGGTTGATCAGTCGCCGGTTGGATGGGAAATAGGAGATGGGTATTTGTTGAGGGGCTGCTGTGAAGAAGAAGAGGTGAAAAAGGGATTTAAAATAAGATCAAAAGATAGGAAACTGAAAATTTAAAGATTAAAAATGGGTTTTGAAACCCTAATTTCAAAATTAGGGCTCTAATAAACCCTAATTTTTGAAATCATGAGGGTAATGTGGGATTATTCTTAATTTTCTTAAAAAAGAAGAAAAATAAAGACTTTAAAAATTATTCGGTATATAAAGTGTACGGGTATTATTGTCATTTTAAAAATATATAATGATGACATCAGTCAAAAAGTATAATTTTTTAATGGAACCCTAACAGATAGATATGAGTGATACATTTGAAAAGGTTTTGGTCACGGTATGTTACATTTTGAAACTTAATGTTCTTGACTGTAATTACCCCCTAACCTCAGTGACATAGGTGTAATTAGCCCAATTTTTAAAGTCCTCTTCTACGGTACTTTGTGGTAAAGAATGTTGCCACTAAAGAGCATATAATAAAGTCACCAAAGGTCAACATTTTCATCCGCGGCCTCCACATGCCTACATTGAAGCGGTCCCTTCAAAATTATGTACCTACCCCGTAAGGTAAGAATGCAGACACCATCTTTATCATAATCATAATGGAAATTATGTACTTAGTGTTGGTATAAATGCACGCAAAATTTAGAAATAATAAACAATTATACCCAAAATAGTATATTGAAAGAACCAAGATTAGAAACACGTAAACGCTTCTTGAAGATAGTTGAAACCTCTCTCATGTGCAAACGGTAAACTACTATGACAACTCTATATATCTTCGGGATTCAACCAAGTCTAGAGTCATTGTTCATCCAAGAGAGTTGCACTTATCTACAGTGGATTGTGTATCCACCTTGGATCGATCAAACAACAAGTTTGAAACAAGCTTTTTTAGTTCAAGTATTTTTCTCTCAAGTGAAGATGGTGTCTCTTCTCTTGTTATCAACTTCCCACCCTTTATCCTATATACAGTGGTAGAAAAAATGTATGTTCCCTGAACCTTATCAAGTTCTTTGAACCATACTAGTTCAAGATTTATCAATGAATATATAAAATAAAATGAACTAAAAGAGTATACATGAACCCAAGTTCATGAATCTTTAAATTCATTTAGAAAAATAATGTTCAAAGAATAAAACATTTTGAAAACGTTCATGTATATATCTTGGAAAATTAAAGTTCAATGAACTTTGTTTTATTTTTCATATATATATATATATATATATAGTCCAAATTTGAAACACATTCCCAACACTTAGTCGGAAAAATTTCTCGACGGAGGATTCTCATCCTATGACAGAAAAAGATGAATCCTTTTTCTCCTTATATAGCTTGTAGTTGCCTTGTGACACACGGTGGCCCTTGATGGCACAAGGAAATCGTGTGTGGCACTCGACTTGCCGCTCGCAAGAAGAGTCCACCAACCAATCCCAACAATTTAAAGCAAGCAGTGCATCAACATCGCATAAAACAGTGCACAAAGAGTAAATTTCAACACAAGGGCAAAACGGTCACAAATATCTTCATTACTTCAATATCATCATTACAACTTACAAAAGGCTTTGTTTGCATCCACAGTGTGCAATCTAGCTAGACAGGCAAGCTAAAACAAAGCAAGGGACTCTCGGGTATGGGTGTGCATGACTCCCATATAGTACCATTAGGAGGAAAAACCAAAGTGACAGTAGTAGACGTAACTATGTGCGAGGAGTCATAGTGCCCCTTTTTAGAGAAATACAACTCGAAATGACTTGAAATTTTACAGGGAAACTTAAATATATACAAGGGTGGTCTCCACCAAAATTGAGCAAAAACGCACGCCTGGATCTTCAGATCTTCACGGTTGGCTTTTGGCGTGCGTGGGCACTGCAATTGGGCGCGCGGGCGCTGTGCTTAACGGGCGCATGGGCACGAGACTTGAAGAACTTGTGAGGGCGCATGGGCGCTTGTTGGAAGGGTGCGGGGGCACTTGTTAGAAGGGCGCGGGGGCGCTGAGCTGTATGGGCGCGGGGGCGCTGTGCTAGGCGGGTGCAAGGGGCAGCCCGTGACATTCTCCCCCATTAGAGCTGTTGACGCCCTCGTCAACTTCTACATGTGGTAGGCTTCAATCTTGTCAGCGTAGGCTGATAAGTCTGCTGCTCGTTCCCAAGTGTTTTCTTCATCCATATGTCCCTGCCACTTGACTAGGTACTCCTGATGTCGCTTGCAGAAAGCTATAATCACTCTATCATTCAAAATAGCTTCGGCAACTCGCTTTCCTGCCGCTTTGGGTTTGAGTCCTTGTCTCTTGATTTGGACCCTGGAGGGGTCGGCTGTGTCTTCATAGAATGGCTTCAACATGCTGACGTGAAAGACAGGATGGAGCTGGCGGCTCCACCAATGAGGCGGATCCACTTTGTAAGCCATCTTGCCTATCTTCTTCACTATAGTCAGGGGTCACTCATATTTCTGCAAAAGGCGAGAGTCTCTTCCCCTTAGAAATTTGCGATCTTGTGGCAGTAGCTTAACCATAACTTTGTCGCCCACGTTAAACTCTTGAGATCTCCTGTTCTTGTCAGCGTGTTTCTTCATTCTTCTGGCTGCTTTCTCAAGGTAGGAGTGAGCTAGATCTATATTCTGCCTCCATTCTTCGCTGAAGCTTATAGCCCTTGGGGATTTCCCGGCATTGGCGACGTTTACCGTGTGGGGTAGTAACGGTTGTTGTCCATTTACAATCTCAAAAGCACTCTTCCCTGTCGAAGAGCTTTTGCGTGAGTTGAAACACAGCTGGGCAACATCCAGTAGCTTGACCCAATTTTTCTGTGTTGCACTGACAAAATGGCGGAGGTACTCTTCTAACATGGAATTGAACCGCTCCGTCTGACCGTCTGATTCTGGATGATAACTTGAACTCATCGAAAGTTGGGATCCGAATAACTTAAAGAGTTCAGTCCAAAAGTTTCCAATGAAGCGGGAGTCCCGATCACTGACAATGTCTTGAGGCATGCCCCAATACTTCACCACATACTTAAAGAAAAGTTGCGCTGTGTCTTCGGCTGAGCAATACTTGGGTGTTGCGATAAAGCTCGCATACTTGCTAAACCGATCAACGACAACAAGAATTGTGCCTAAGTCTTCAACCTTCGGCAGACCAGTGATGAAATCCAATGACACACTATCCCACGGTCTCTTGGGGACCGGCAGCGGCTGTAGTAACCCTGCTTTCTTCTTACGCTCCACCTTGTCCTACTGACAAGTAAGGCATGTCTTCACATACTCTTGCACTTCATCCCCCATTTGGGGCCAGTAGTAACCTTGTTGAAGGAGAGCTAATGTTCTTTCTCCTCCGGCATGGCCTGCCCAAAGGGTGTCATGACATTCTCCAATCAATGTTCGTCTCAGATCATCGACTCGAGGAACGTATACCCGTCTTCCTTTGGTCATCAGCAAACCATCTTCTTGCCAAAACTGTCGAGTTTTACCGCTCTCGATCAGTTTTAGTAGTTGTTGGGCAACCGGATCCCTGGTAAGGGCCTTCCTGATCTTCTTTCCGATGTTGATGGCAACTCGGCTATCTGCTCTAACAATGGCATTCATGGCCATCAATGCTACCTGATCTAGTTTGGCTCTCCTGCTGAGGGCGTCTGCTACGCTGTTGGTTGAGCCTGCCCTGTACTCGAGCATGAAGTTGAATTCTGCCAAAAGTTCCTGCCACCTGGCCTATTTCGAGGTGAGCTTAGATTGACTCAAGAAGTGGCTCACTGCAGTGTTGTCCGTCCGCACTATGAAGCTAGAACCAAGCAGGTAGTGTCTCCAAATTCTGAGACAATGTACTACCGCGAGCAACTCTTTCTCATGAGTGGTGTAGCGACGTTCTGCTTCGTTGAGCTTCCTATTCTCATATGCCACTGGGTGGCATTCTTGCATTAGAACCCCTCCTAGTGCAAAGTCAAAAGCATATGTATGAACTTCAAAGGACTTAGACACATCAGGGAGAGCAAGTACCGGATCTTCAGACATAGCCTGCTTCATAGCCGAGAAGGCCGATTGACACTCCTTGGACCATTCCCAAACATTGCTCTTCTTCAAAAGTTCGGTTAGGAGATGGGCCATTCTCGAATAATCTCGGACAAACTTCCTATAATAGTTGGTCAATCCAAGGAAAGATCTCAGTTCTGAAACATTCGTTGGCGGCTGCCACTCCTGTATCACTTGAACTTTAGCTGAGTCCATCCTTATCTGACCCTGTTCTATCACATGGCCCAAGAATTTAATCTTGGTCTGGGCAAAAGTGCATTTCGACAGCTTCACGTATAGCTCGTGCTCCCTCAGTCGGGCAAGCACCTTCCTCAAGTGCTTCAGATGCTCGTTCAAGCTGGAACTGTAGATCACAATATCATCGAGATACACCACTACAAAATCGTCAATGTAGTCCCGCAAAACCTGATTCATCAAGGTGCAAAATGTGGCCGGGGCGTTGGTCAAGCCGAACGGCATGACCAGGAACTCATACGCACCGTATCTGGTGACACAAGTTGTCTTCGCCTCGTCACCTTCGGCAATTCGGACCTGCCAATACCCAGAATTCAAGTCCAACTTGGTAAACACTCTCGCCCTACTAAGATGATCAAAACAGTCGGCGACTAAAGGAATAGGATACTTGTTCCGAATAGTCACCTTGTTTAGCGCCCTGTAGTCCACACACATCCGCAAGGAACCATCTTGTTTCTTCTGGAAAAGGACTGGTGCACCATAAGGCGACTTCGTTGGAGTGATCAAACCCACATCTAGCAACTCCGTCAATTGTTTTTTGAGTTCAGCAAGTTCTGGTTGTGACATCCGATACGGAGCTCGGGCGGGTGGCTTCGTGCCTGGCACGAGCTCTATCTCATGGTCAATTGCCTTTCTAGGTGGCAATTTCTTCGGCAATTCATCAGGCATCACATCTTCAAAGTCGTTTAATATCATTTTAACTTCTTTGGGCAATGGTCCCGATACTTCTTCAATTTCGTCCCACCGTAGCATGGCAAGGTAGGTTGTTTCATCCCGTTTTACTCCCTTTTTCAACTGGAGGGCTGAGATAGAACGCTTTCCCGCCCTAGGAGATATAGTCAGGATGACACACGGTTTATTCTCAAGCATGGCTAGCGAGTTGGTACATGGCATCACTGTGGTCTTCATGTCACGCAGAAACTCCAACCCAAGGATCAGTTTAAAGTCGTCCATGATGACTACTGAAAAGTTGGTCCTTCCTTCGTATGGGCCAATCTTGATCAAAACAGATCTCGATATCCCCGCTACTGGCTATGCAGCAGAGTTGATAGCCTTCACCCGTCTGCACCCTTTTTTCTAGAGTTAGCCCCAATCTTTCCACTTCGGTGCTAGAAATGTAATTATGGGTAGCTCCTGTGTCAACCATGGCCCTGATGGCCTTCCCGTTAACCTTGATGTCCACATACATCAAGCCTTTTCCTGGTACATCGCCCTTTTTCTTTGGCGGCATGTCTTTAGGCTCTTCCCCAGTCAAGCTCTTTTCGGGGTTCCCAATATGTGCTGTCACCGCATTACACCACTGAGGAAAGGCCCCGACGGCATCTTCCTCTTCATAATCTTGTGTGTCTGTTTGCTCATCTGTTGGTGGATGCCTTGGTCGAGAGCCAGACTGTTCCCCACGTTGCACCTGCCCAATGTTGTCAAAGAAAGCATTCATCATCTGTCGCTGCGGACAGTTAGCGATCACGTGCGGTCCTTGGCACAAGAAGCAACCCCTGAAAGGAGGTTTCTTCACTTCTCTGCTGGTGCTAGCGTCAGGCTTGGCTTTGAACCCAACTCCACTCTTCTGTTGGGTAGAAGAGTTTGACGCCCAACTGCTTTTACTGCCCCAACTTTGGTTTGGCACTGGACCCCCTGGCTTCTTGCCACCAATACCTTTGCTTGGATTTCCTCTCTGAGGGGGTCTCTGTGGCTCGGAGTTGTAATCTGAAAGGCTCTCGGCAACGATGATGGCTTCATTAAGGTTGTTCACCCGACGTCTATTAAGCTCGGTGCGAGCCCATGGTTTTAACCCTTCCATGAAGAAGAAGAGTCTGTCGACTGCGGACATGTCACTGATGTCCAACATCAAGGCAGAAAATGCCTGGCAATACTCCCGGACCGATCCGGTGTGCTTACATTCCAGCAACGCTTTCTTCGCGTTGAATGCGGTGTTTTCTGGGAAAAACTGACTCTTTAGCTCTCGTTTGAGTATCTCCCATGTGTTTATGACGCAAGACCCATCTTTGATCTCTGCGTACTTCTTCCGCCACCATAACTTGGCATCTCCAACCAAGTACATGGCAGCCATCGACACCTTTGTCACTTCCGAGTCTACTCTGATGGCTCGAAAGTATTGTTCTATATCGAAAAGGAAATTTTCTAATTCCTTGGCGTCACGGGCTCCCCCGTAACTCTTGGGCTCTGGTACTCGGGGTCTCGACGAGTGCTCCGCACCCCCAGCGGGTGTGTTAACCACTGCACGACGAAGAAGCTCCACTCGATCTTGGAGTTCTTGAAATTTAGACTCCCAATCTATACCTTCACTGTGTCGTGCATGGTGTTCCACTCGATCTTGAAGCTCCTGAAACTTGCCCTCCCATTCCATACTCTCAGGATATCGGGTATTATCAGTGGCTTCAAGATTCACTTCCAACGCGTCAAGGCGAAGGGAGAATTGCTTCAGGATGCCTGGAGCATCCTGGTCACTCTTGAACATGTCATGTATCTGTGCTTCCAAAGCATCGATTCTCTCTTTCGTGTTGGCCATAGTTTTTCTCAGCAAACTATCCCACAATATTTTCTTAGCTGAAGCCACAGTCCCTTGAACAACCGCGGCTCTGATACCACCTGACACACGGTGGCCCTTGATGGCACAAGGAAACCGTGTGGCACTCGATTTGCCGCTCACAAGAAGAGTCCGCCAACCAATCCCAACAATTTAAAGCAAGCAGTGCATCAACATCGCATAAAACAGTGCACAAAGAGTAAATTTCAACACGAGGGCAAAACGGTCACAAATATCTTCATTACTTCAATAGCATCATTACAACTTACAAAAGGCTTTGTTTGCATCCACAGTGTGCAATCTAGCTAGACAGGCAAGCTAAAACAAAGCAAGGGACTCCCGGGTATGGGTGTGCATGACTCCCATATAGTACCATTAGGAGGAAAAACCAAAGTGACAGTAGTAGACGTAACTATGTGCGAGGAGTCATAGTGCCCCTTTTTAGAGAAATACAACTCGAAATGACTTGAAATTTTACAGGGAAACTTAAATATATACAAGGGTGGTCTCCACCAAAATTGAGCAAAAACGCACGCCTGGATCTTCAGATCTTCACGGTTGGCTTTTGGCGTGCGTGGGCACTATAATTGGGCGCGCGGGCGCTGTGCTTGACGGGCGCATGGGCGCGAGACTTGAAGAACTTGTGAGGGCGCATGGGCGCTTGTTGGAAGGGCGCGGGGGCGCTGAGCTGTATGGTCGCGGGGGCGCTGTGCTAGGCGGGTGCAAGGGGCAGCCCGTGACACCTTGCCATGAGACGGGAAGCCTATGACAGAAAAAGATGAATCCTTTTTCTCCTTATAAAAGCAGGCAACAAAGTATGCATTTAGTAATAGGCCCTGGCCTTCTGGGATATCGAGATGAAATAGCAAGTCCCCGCGACTAAGGCTCCACGTTGAGAGTCCACCGACGTTGCCGCAGCAAGAAATCATTCTCACCCATGCATCAACCTTGAAATCGGCTAGGGGATGGTAGCGCTTAATTTTTATGGCAATGCGGTATGCGAACCGGGGTTAGCAAAAATGAAAAATAGTTGAAAAGATGGAAGAAAAGAAAAGGGGGATTGGCGCTTGATGGGTGGGCTACTTGTTTGGATAAAAATTGAGAAAGAATAGGTGATATTAAGGCTCTGTTTGACAACACTTTTTTTTTTCAATTTTCAAAAAAAAAATTTTAAAGAGCAGCTTAAATTTTTTTTTTATAAAAACAAGTGAGTGTTTGATAACCCAGTTTTTATTTTGAGTTTTTTTTTTTTTTTTGTTTGATAACTCATTTTTTATTTTAAGTTTTTTTGTGGTGGTTTGCGGTGACGGCGGTGGCTGACAGTGGCTGGTGGCTGCCGGTGGTGATCGCTGGAGGTGGCCAGAGTTGGCCGCGGGCAACCGCCGTTGGTGGTGGCCGGAGGTGGCGGCTGGAGGTGGCCGGCGATTGCTGCCGACAGTGGGAGGTGGCTGCCGGCAGTGGGAGGGTGTTGGTGGTGGTCTCAAAAAAAAAAACCAAAACTGAAAAAAACAAAACAAAACAAAAACTCATTTTTGGAGTTTTTTTTTCTTCTTCAGTTTAAAAACTGATTTTTTAAACTGAAAAAGAAAAAAAATGGTTACCAAACGCAACTTTTTTTTTCAATTTCCAAAACTAAAAAAATGGGAGGAAAAAAAAAAGCTACACCAACCAATGCCTAAGTTGATGATGTCATGAGACAGGTTCCCTTTTTATGTTGATGGAGCAGTAGTTATTCAAAAAATTTTACCGTTACTAGGTAAATATTAAAGACCTGGTAACGAGGGGGATAAATTACCGGTATTGCTTTATCAAAACGGCCAAGAAGTCTTATCCATTCAATGAGCAACCATACCATTAAGTAAGGCAGTCAAGAAATTGGCAATAAGGCAACGCAGTTGTCTACATTGCAGTCGACTTTATTGACCGTTGAATGAAAAATAACGGCTTGTTTTGCCAAACATCATGCCATATCTTCTAATAACGGTTATATTTGATATCCACCCTATAAAAATGATCTAGGGCTTCATCATATAATATGTAAATTACATTTTAAGCCTTCATCTATTAGAAAAACATCAAGGCTTATAGATTAAACTTTTCTCACTTCATATTCATGATTTTTCATTATTAAAGAGAGCATCTTTATGAGCAAGTCAAGTCTTGGGTGAGCTTTGTGGATTCAAAGCTTATGCTTGGTGTAGGAATATCACCAAGTATTGTAAGGATTTTGATCTTGATCCGAAAAAAGATTGTTGCTAGTGGATTTTAGTATTCTTGTAAGGGACTTCCTTGAAGAGGTGGATGTAGGCTTGAAGGTAGTACAACTCAAATTATTTAAATCTCCTTGTCAAGTAACTCTAACTCAATCTCATGCAATTATAAAGCAATAATTAAAGAGATTGAGTTAGAGTTACTTGACAAGGATATTTAAATAATTTGACACTCAATCTCTTTAATTATTGCTTTATAATTGTATGAGATTGTGCAGCATCTTCATTGAAATATTGCTTGGTTTTATTGAGATTTATCATTATGATCAGTTTAAACCCAATTACCCCCCAGCTATTGTTTTATTGGTTTCAATTTGAAGCACTGCAAAGGATCTTGTTTCCACTATACTACGTTGAATGGAATTTTAACTTGGGTTAATGCAAAATTTATACCCTTAATATATTCCAAACCATCTTGAGTACCCAATGTTCAAAAGTAAACGAAGACAAATGAACATCTATATTTCCATTGGCAAATTTGTGGATGCATCATAAAACTCAAAAACACGTCACATGATCTATTGTTTGGCATTGTCTTTCGTTCTTCTCTTTCTCATTTTGTTTTTCCTCTACCTCTTCTCTCTCATCACCCTTTTATTCCCCTCATTTTATTGGCACCATTACACCCTACCAGTGCACCACCTTCACCATTTGACACTAAAACTGCCATTATCACACCTACGACCACCACCTCCACCATAATCAGCACCACAATCATCACCATAAACACCACCATCCCATATAGGAGCTAACACCCCTTGATCCATGAGTTCATCAACGTCACCGTCCAATCACCACGGATCCGTTCTTCCTGCCGCTGTACCTCCTTTACCAACACCACTATCAAAGCAACCACTACTTCCCCACGGCCGTATATCCCCTCACCCACCAGCAACTACTCACTTATTGGTCTTTCACCGAGTGCACAAAAGCAGGCCACCACCAACAACAACCGTCAAGGATGTAGCTCAGCCCACTACCACCGCTAGTCGTTCAAGTGGTGTGGTGAAGTGGGAAGGGGTGGGGGTGGGGGCGTTAGATTTTGGGTTTTAGTTGATCATGGGTTAACTATGGTGGCAGGCGTGGGCGTGAATGTGGTGTTGGTGGTGGTGGTGAGGGTAAACTGGTGATGAGAAATGAAAACAATTTATTTTTAATCGAAAAGCTGATTTGGTTTATCCCTCAAATCTCAAATTCTTTCCCATAAAATTAACATGTAACTAAACAATCCAAAGAAAAAGTTGAGATTCAACCATCGAGGTGGGTCGTGGTGTAAATGGAATTTGAGCGGAGAAATGGAATTCAAGGAAGAAGTTTACTGCTTCTAATTTTTCTTTTAACTCCTTTTTTTTTTTGATAAACTAATGAAGTACATATAAAAAGGAAAAAGAAAGTAGGATGAGAAAAGTATGGTGCGAGGTGTTTTAGAAGTGTTATATTACAGTTGCCCTTGAAAAAACCATCCTTTGGCTCAAAAAATATGTTTAGGTAACAATTTAGCCTTTTTTTAATATGGTAAGTTACACATGATACCCCTTTAGTTTGCCCTAAACTACACACATTTCCCCCTATCTTTTCTTATTACACTATGTTCACTAACTCTTGATTTTTCTGACGGTGTTAACAGTTAGAAGCAAAAGGACATTTTTGCCCTCACTAATTTGATTGTCATTTTTCCCCTCTTCCTCTCCCTCTTTCTACCACGTCTTGAACCCTTGACTTAGGGCTAGAGCAAAAATGTGTAACCCACCAAGGAGCAAGGTATCTCGTTTTGTTAAATTGATGGTCATTGGTGGTTATGGGTGTGATGGGATGGTCGTGGGTGGGCCCGATTTAGATATGGATGGGCCGGCGATGGTGAGTTGTGGCGGGGCAGTGTGGTGGGCATTGGTAGATATGTTGACTTTAGACCGGATGCGTGGGTGGTCCTGGGTGGCCCTTGGATTTTGTGATTGGTGGTTGTGGGTGTGTCTGGATGGTCGTGGGTGGTGGTGGGTGGCTCGGATTTATATGTGGGTGGACCAGCGGTGGTGGGTCTCGGTGGGGCAGTGTGGTCTCAACTATCTCTCTCTCTCTCTCTCTCTCTCTGTCTCTCACAGAAGGTGTTGCCGATGGTGTTGCTAGGTGGTGGGTTGTAGTGGTTTGCGAGGGTGACTTGTCAGTAGGTGTTGGTGGGTATCGTTTGGTGGCTACATGGTGTTGCAGGGTGGGGCATTGCCTGCGATATTGCTGGATGGTGTTGCCGGTTTGTGGGTCATGGTGATGGCCTGTCAATATGTGCTTGCGCGGGGCTATGTGGCCATTGGTGGGGCTGTTGGTGGGTCGTGATTGGTGGTCGGATTGTAATATCCCACATCGGTTGGGGAGAGTTTGCGATTAACCTTATAAGACCCTGCCTATGAACTCATAAGTACCTAATTGGCTAGCCCTTTTGAGGGAGGCAATACCCTGTGGTGGGGCCGTGGACCGGGTCGTTACAGATGGTATCAGAGCCGACTCTCGAAAGCTCGGGCTGGGGTATCCAATCGGGTTGCCGATGGTTGGGGGAAACGAAGGCAAGCCCGGGTATATCCCACATCAAGAGGATGGTTGGGGCAACGAAGGGTGAGCTGGGTATATCCCACATTGGCTAGAGAGGAAGATTCTGGGTTATGTACGATTGAGCCTTAGCGAGGACGCTAAGGAATAAGGTGGGGAGATTGTAATATCCCACATCGATTGGGGAGAGTTTGCGATTAACCTTATAAGACCCTGCCTATGAACTCATAAGTACCTAATTGGCTAGCCCTTTTGAGGGAGGCAATGCCCTGTGGTGGGGTCGTGGACCGGGTCGTTACACGGAAGGTGTTGTTAGAGTAGGCTCAGTGGCCTTCGTGCTAATTCTGGTTGAATTGACTGTGTTCGCGGCAATTGGTGTGGCCGGAATTGTTGGTTGTACAACATACATTGTTAGTTGTACAACTTAAATTCTTAAAATATTTAAAAACCCAAAAAGATAAGGTTGATTTTAACTCAACAAAGGGAGGGTAGTTTGGGTATAAAAAAAGCAAAAATGATTTGTCAGGGAATCTCTAAACGAAGTTAGAGTTCCCGTCAGATTTATGTAGCTTCATGAAATGCGGGTACAAACCTCACGGAGCGAAGTGTAATAAAAAAATATAGGCAGAACCGTGTGTAGTTTAGGGCAAACCTTAAGGGTGATGTGTGTAATTTATCCTTTTTAATATTAGTAATCAAGCTCAATTTGGAGTATACTTTACAGTATAGATTTGATATTAGCCCTTTTATCTTTGAATTTCTAGATTGATGCAATTGGTGAAAGGCCAAAGTTGGACTTTCGATGGAAATGGTTTGGCCTTTCGATGGAAATGAGGGACTTAAAAAAAAGTCTTAACTAGACAGTGTAGCCTATCAGTTGTCTTCTTTGCCTTATCTCTTCCTAGCAAGAGCTTCAAACATGACAAGTCAAATGCAGTTTTTTACAATTGGTGAAAGGCCAAAGTCGGACTTTCGACGGAAATGAAGGACTTTAGAAGTAGTTATATCTCTGTAGTGTAGCCTATTAGTTGTCTTCCTTGCCTGATTGCTGCCTAGCACGAACTTCAAACAATACAAGTCCCAATAATTGTTCATGTTCTCCACAGGGTGATAATCTGGATGATTTGTCTACGGTTTTCCAAGTGATACTGGTATGAGAACAACATTTTGAGTGATTTGCCCCTCATTCCCTTAAAACAACTTAACTCATGTTAGAAAAATTGCAGCATTCAATTTCACTCTGACTATGTCATATTTTGTCGCAAATTTTTATTCTTAGCCAGTGGAATTGCATTAGGTTAACGGTCGGCACAAAACGTATTCCGATTCCATGAACACAAATCCAAGGAAACTATCTATGCAATGACAAAGATGATGAATCTGTGGTTGCGCTTCACCCTTCTAATTTTGCTTTGTGTCAAGGGGGCTATACCATAATGTTTCACCCTTTTTGCTTTGTGTCAAGGGACTATACCACATTGTCAACTAGGTATTCGTCGATACAAAGAAGTTGATGGTTACAAAGTTGAGACGAAACAGGTTCTCACTTGTTCCAATCCCAATTCAACAGGGCGCTCCCAGCAAGATGAGTGATTTTGTTAAGCAAAGCTTTCAAAGACTAATATAGCATTTGACGGAGTTTGCAGTTTGTAGATTTTTTTTCGTTGAAAATTGAAAAGGGTTTTCATTTTTTTCACCAGTTTCAAAAAGTCTTAAAGTTTTGACAGAATTTTGATTTTCAAAAAATAGAAAACCAAAAGCGTTTGACTGGACAACTCTTTGAGTTTTTTTTAAATACATTCTCTCACAAAAAAAAATGTGTAAGAACTCAAATAGTAAACAATAAAATTCAAATGTGTTACAATGTCTTAAAAATTTTAACATTGAAATGCATGATAACTTTTACATTCATAGTCCAAGATTCAAGTGGTATTAAACGAATTTCAATAATAAATAAACTTCTTTTATCTCATGTTTTTCTAGCAATGCGGTCTCTAACTACCCTCATTCTTTGTTGTTGTTGAGAATTACTTATACCTATCGGGATTTGATCTTGGGAATTGTTCTCATCGCTTTCAACAATTATATCTTCCTTTGCAAAATCTTGAAAGTCTGGATCACCTCGATCTTGTCTTATAATGAAGTTGTGGAGAGTACAACAATACCAACAAAGATAATCAGCAGCCATCACTTCACAATTATAATGAAAGAAACCATGGGCAGTTCATATACCAAACAAACTGAGCTTGATGTTAATCAAACTGGACTATGGACAGTTCATATCTCTACCGTTCCTAGCTTATGTTGATTGAGCAGTTCATATACCAAACAAACTGAGGTTAATGTCAAAATGAGAGCTCATATTCACGTGAGAAGGAGGATAGGAGTAACTAATTAAAGACTTGTGTTTTCCTCAGCAAGTCCTTAAAACAAAAGCAATTCAACTACAAGTTCACCTACGAGACACTGGAAAAGAACTGGGACTCTTTAATTTTTCCTAAATCTTGTGTCAGTTTAGCAATGTGGTTTCAAAGTCAGTTTCGTCAGCCTACGAAATTAAGCAGCAAACCCACCCCATAACTAGAACCCAACCAAGTGGAGTCGCAAACATAACACGGTGGTGAAAGCATCTCACAAAGATCAGTTAAAAAACTGTAGAACCCCTTCACACAATCATACTTCAATATCTTGAAAATTAAACAAATTACAATTACTGAAGAAACACTAAATTTTTCTTTCGACAAATTACAATTACTGAAGAAACAATTATTGATTTGTTTTCCTTGTGTCATTTCTTTGCACATGTATTCTTTAGACAATCGAATATACTATAAAGGACAACAGCACATGAAGACCTATCAAATAGTGGTAGATCTGGGAGATGGAGGAAGTGGTAGAAGACATGCCGGGAGCAGTGGTAGATCTGCCAGAGAAAGGACATGGAGACAGCGGCATTGCAAGATGGAGGCAATGGAGGCGGATTACCTGTGCATGCATAGATGGCTTACTGTCTGTTGGAGAGGATTAGTATGGACCGAAAAGGTACGGGAAAAGAGGAACCATACCTTTGCAAGTTGGCACTGTGCCAAAGATGGAGATGGAGGCGGTGACCGATGACCGATGGAGGCAGTGGGCTGTGGAGCTATGATACGGAATGGGAGTGGAGGGCAATAATGTTTGAACAACATCTGTGGAGTTGAACAGATGAGAGAGAAAAGGAAAGCCAACCCTAATTTTTAGATGACTTATATACCATTGAACAAAAATCGCATATTTTGTTGCCGGAGAGACTCGAAACCTCGACCTTATTAAAGAGGCCTCTCCAAAACGCGTGAAAACAGCTTTCAGAACTAGAGAAAACTAAAAATCTGGATTTTTGAAAATGGGCCTAGATTCCACAGCCCTCCCCCAAAAAAGTTGTGCTTTTCAAAAATTTACAAACCAGACTTAAAAAAAAACTAAAAATCAAATGCATTTCGAACAGACCCTAACAATCATAATATTACATACATATAAATGCTGCCATTTATGTTTATATAGTATTGTGCGGTCATATATGGCATACGTATATGCATCTGAAGAAACGACCTGGAGGACTTGACATTGGAAACAAAGGTAATAATAGCAGTAATCTGCAGAGGGCAGGTGCCCGCCATTTAAGGCCCTGCAATTAACCCTAGCTAGCTCTAGGGTTTAACGACTTTATTATTAACCATGGGGATCCTTTGTTGGAAAATCGAGACCAAAAATGCCCTCTTAACTGTGAAAACAACAGCTGAATGAAGGAAAGCTAATCACCCCATGCACACGTCCCTGTCTCACTCCTCTCCCCCACCTCTGCCGCCTCTGCCCTCCTCTCTATCTCTCTCTCTCTCTCCCCCTCTCTCTCACACACTAATACACACACAAACACATCCATCGGGAATGCCAACCATACGTTTTCCCTCTTTCTCTCTCCTACTCCCTTGTATTGATACATCAACAACTTGTACAACTCATACTACACATTTACATGTACGAGCTCAATCTTTTGTGTTCCTGGTTTCTTTTTCTCTAAGGTCTTCACACCCAAAAGAATCGGTGGTCCGTAAACCAAATGTTTGGCATGAGGGAAAACGGGTTAGTCATGTTAGAAATTGGTCATTTGATCGAATAGAATTAAAGGATGTTAGGAATGCGCAGTAAGCATCGAGCAAAACTAATCGGATAATCATGAACTAATTTTGTATTTGTCTTAGTATAGTTGCGTAATAGGGCTAGAATATGAATCATGTCGAGAGTGCAACATTAATCGTCAAAAATTGTAGCTCTTGATCTTGCGACAAACCACCTTCTTAGTTTGCATCTACAAAAACGAACAGTTAGAGTCAAGGCTGCTTAAACATACCTGAGAACTAGCTTACAGACATCAAGATTTTGTCTATAATACAGTCACAGGATATATAGAAAACCTTAAAACCAAAGACAACTACTGATTAACTGCAGAAAAGTGAAGAACACAAAATGCATGTCCACAAAATGAAAGCACAACATACACAACGATGCTACAAAAACCTAATTAAAATCACATAAAAACTTATATAGTGGTGTATCACGAGAAAAGTTGTAAGATCAGTCCTATGCTTTCCTCGAGAACTTGGGCCTTAATCATCTCTCTAGAGGCAGCAAGTTTGCATCAAAAGGTTAACATCTACAAAGGAGAATTGGGGCTAATACCATCCTTTTCTATTGAAACCACACTAATCGGTTGCTAGAACATACATTAGCGATAGATTTTTTTTTCTCTAAGGGAGCAATAGAACGTAAACTTAAAAGAGTGTGAATTTGACCTAGCCCTCTCTAAATTGTACTTAGTATTTTGTAAAGCAGTAGTCAATTTTGTAACATGCGTGACAAACAGCATGACAAAAACACTGCACGGGTACATGCGGGACATGCAAAGTTTGCACGGCTAACTCCCATTGGTTTGTGCTCAGAGTTACATCTTTGAGCACCTCTTCATAAAAGTTCTTCTCATAGGGAAAAATTGGAGGCGAGCACAAACACTTTCTGGTTCTGTTAAATCTACTACTATTTTAGTGGGTGTGCCCCCCCATCTCCCTCTCTCTCCATCTCTCTCACTCATATTTAGCTTCTTCTGGCCTTCATTTGTCTTGATAACTCACAAGAAAAATAAAAGAAAGAAAACATTCAGAGAAGCTCAGATCCAAAGTTGGTTGGTTGGTTAGTCTGTCGATCAATCAATCTTTATATACCTATCCTTTCATACCTCGATCAGTCAATCTATCAAATCATCAGCTGAGAGATAAAAAGCTAAGAGAGAAACATGTCCTCATCAGCTGCCTTTTCACCCGACCACCACCACCTCTCTCCCTCCGAGCAGCTCTGTTACGTCCATTGCAACTTTTGTGACACTGTCCTTGCGGTATCTAACCCATCACTTTCTCTCTTCTCTTCTCTTCCCTTCTCTTCTCTTCTCTTCTCTGTGTGTCTGTCTGTGAGTTTGTGTGCGTGTGTGTGTGTGTCTTTTCTTCACTTTCTCTCTCTCCCTCTCTCTTAATATGATACGGATAATCGTTAACCTTATCATATATTGTTTACTTTACCCCACTCTTATCCATGTTATCTTAAGCTCTCTTTGTCAACCCTTCATTAAAACACCCTTCTACTGTAGTGGGTTTGTTTGCGTGCCCTTTAATCTCTTTAAATCTCCCTATTTGATTGAGTTTTGCGCTCTGTACGTTCGTAATTTTGCAGGTGAGTGTCCCTTGCAGCAGCTTGTTCAAGACTGTGACGGTCCGATGCGGTCACTGCACCAACCTCCTGTCTGTCAACATGAGAGCCCTCCTTCCTGCTGCCAATCAGCTTCATCATCAGCTTGGTCATTCTTTCTTCACTTCCCAAAATCTTCTGGTATGTATTTGTGCCTTCACTGAACTAATTATTAGGGTTTTTTATTCCCCTGAACAAAACAATTTAAATCTGAACTATCTAAACCTGTTTCCTTTACTTCCTAATGGACAGGCTTAATTTCTTTTCTCCCCGACATCATTTGTTATGTAACTAGGGTTCCTGAATTGTGACCAACACAACTGAGAACATAGATTACTATCTCAAAATTCATTCATCCATGTGTTTGTTAGTTGTGTTTGCTCAATTTCTTTTATGGGCATTCTTTGGTATTTCATGTATAATTTTCTTCAGGAGGAAATCCGGAGCTGCCCGTCGAATTTGTTGATGAATCAGCTGCCCAACCCTAATGAGTCATTCCTGCCAGTTCGAGGACTTGATCACGAGCTCCCTAAACCTCCAGTCGCTAACAGACGTGAGATTATTCTTCATCTTAACCTCCATTAATTTCCCCTCTTTCTTCGTAAAAGAAATTCTCTCCATCGATATGTCATTCAAAGGACTTTACTGTACAAGCTACTATTCCAATTGATGGTCATGTCTGTTCTCGGACATAATGTTTCATGTTTACGTTTCTTCTTTTAATACATTGAATGCATTTGTTTCCTAACATTCAACTTTACCCTTTCCATTATACAGTAGTCTTTTAGCCAATTAAGAAAGCAGTTTGTAGCAACTTACATCTTGTGCTCCTTGAGTTTACTCCCAAACAGTGCCTAAACTTTATTGGTCTCAAAGAAGGAAATGGCCTTTCTAGAATTCTAACATTTTTACCTTGCCTTTCCTTCTTCCTCTTCACAAACAATTTTGTATTACCAAAAGGGCTTTTTTCCGCATCTACTGACTTTTGCAGCGTTGTTTATCAACAGTTATTTTCAACTACAATCTTCTTCATTCACGGCCAACCCTAGTAGAACCAAAAATCACATATAGGTTGACAGAGTATTCTCCATGTTTGATATTAGTAGCAAGTAAGAGCACATATATCTTTTCCTTTGTTGCTTGTTTTGCGTGGTGGTAAAGGCCAAAAGTTTTTCTCCCCCCGAAAATAAGATGGTTATAATCCATCGGATAGATAGATAGATTGTTCAGATAATGATGAAGTAATGATGAATGATGATGAGAGAGAGAGATTCAAAGCCGATCTCTGTGTGCGTGTGCGCTTACAAAAAGTCAGCAAAGTGATTTTAATGTCTGTTTTTGGTTTGTCCTTACGTCTGTGCTCTGTCCATGTCTAGCTCCGGAGAAGCGACAGAGAGTGCCATCTGCTTACAACCGGTTCATCAAGTAAGCAACTTTTATGAGAACCTTGATACACAAAGTATATAAGCATGTATTTTGTGCATTATGATGTATGTCAGGCCAGGCTGTGTTAATGCCGCATTTAAAGTAAGATACGTACTTCATGCAACTGCCCACCACACAAACACACACACACAAACAACTGCCTAAGGTGGAGGGTGCAGAGAGATGTTATTATTTTATTTTTGTATGGAAAAGATGCAAATGACTTGATTTTAAGTATTTCGTTCTAGAGTTCGGACTTAGGCAACTTAAACAAGGCTTGTCATCGTTGAGAGGATATTTATATTACGACAGTAGATGCATGACCATCAAATCTATGAAACAACTGCATTTTGCAGGGACGAGATCCAACGCATTAAAGCTGGAAATCCTGATATAAGCCACAGGGAGGCCTTCAGTGCAGCTGCAAAGAATGTAAGCTCTACTCCATTCCAAAAAAAATAAAATAATAATTTTATATTTAAATTAGATGATAAAAGTATACTTTTTTGCTTAATAGCTAGCTTCAGCTAGCCAGGGTTTCACCTGTTAGGGTTTTTGTGTTGTCCTCTTTCATAGAAGATTTCTTGTCCTTAATATGTGACTGCATCTTTGTCTTCTTCCATCTAGTGGGCCCACTTCCCCCACATTCACTTCGGACTTATGCCTGATCATCAACCCGTGAAGAAAGCCAATGTTTGCCAACAGGTTCGTACGTGCTCTTGAGCCCGAAGTCTGTAAATGATAAATCCATGTAAAATGCTTCATTAATTTCTTTGAGCTGATATTCCTTCACGCCTCCTTTGAAACTGGTCTCTTTGTAACATTGTTTAGGAAGGAGATGATATGCTGATGAAAGATGGGTTTCTTGCTGCTACAGCCAATGTGGGTATTTCCCCTTACTGAATCAAGAAGAGTGAAGCTGCTGTTAGGGTTAATCCTAGCTCCTTGCCTTTTAGTAGTTCCTATAATTAGGGTCCGTACGTGTTCTTATGCTGTTTTTTTTATCCTTTCAAGAAGACGATTTAACAGTTTGCAGTGTGTTGCTATCAGTGGTGGGAGAGTTATGGAGACTAGAATATGTAGTCTAACAGCTAATCAAATCTCTCTCGAACCCATCTGGCTAGCTCTTAAATTGAAGTTCTTTAGCAGATATTTTGTGCTGCACTTTTCTATCTTAAACCTATTTTCCCACCCTCCTAATTATTGCCTCCATATATATATATACACCTTGTTTGATGGTTCGTTTCCAAATCATGACGCTGATATGGAACTCGGCAAATTTTTTTGATATATTATACGTTCTTAAGAACATGCCGCTAATCTGCGACAAAGAAGTGCTCATAACTTATTGGAGTTGGATGTTCTTGTTCATTAAAGCTTAACCGTGTGAATATGTGCGTGAGCATATATGTTTATGGATAATGACATACATGTTCACATAAGATATCTATGTCTGGTAAGAATATGTTGACAAAGTAATTTAATTACATGAGAGCAAGAAAATTGTCCAAATTAAGAATACGAACTTACGGTGCACAGATCCACGAGTAAGAGTAAATGAATATAGTGATATCCAACATATAGCAGTGCCGACGAAGAATGCAGCTTCGTGAAACACGCACTAGAATCTGGAAGAGGTGAGATCGAAGACTCTAGGTAAGTCAAACTCTAGACTGGTAGCATTAGCACCAACTTTACAAGTTGAAACATTAGATGAGGAATTTATCCATCTAAAGCTACTTGGATTATGTTCTCAAACTTCTACAAGTACAGGAATTCACACCAATTTTCTTGTCTTTTCCTTTTCATATCAGCACCCTAAAATGTCCATACATTTCAGTAGAAAATGAAGTTTGATGCTTACAAGAGCCTAATATTGTTGGAAGCTTGTGTCCTTTAATCCATTTGGCTCTATTTTGATGGCATTCGAGAAGTAAATTTTCTCGGGAAATAACTATTCAAATGCTATACTTTGTTTATAAGATTGTTGTGTTTGTGTTTGTGTTTGGTGGGGGTAGCACCGGAGAGTCGGGTCACCAACACAGTTCGAAGCTTTATGCAGGAGACAGATGATATTAAGAGACTCGAGCCAAAAAAAAAGCTTTTGAGGTGCAATTAATCAACGCACTTTAAACCTCATTACTAAAGTTCCTTCTACTATTTTAAAATTACAAATTACGGAGTACGTACATCACATTTATCAAATGTGAGGTCTTTAAATCTATCCGAACACTACTTTCAAATCCATGCTAATTGTCCGTACCCCTCCTTAATGCCACACTAAGTGTAAGTGCCTTCCTTCATGTCTTTAAAATCCAAAAGAGACACAATTTTCTAGTAACTGGGTTGCCTTCGGCTCAAGCATAATCTCTGACAAACGTAAGATTAATGTGACTAACTATGCCCCCATCAACAAGGCATTGGAATCCCAAGAGCATTGCACTGCGCTTCGTATTAATTGCCACCTTTTCATGTTGTTTCCTCTTCTATTTTGTTCACGAAACCAGTACGAAGTCTATAGGTCGTCCTTCTTGCTATGTAGCTCTTACCACTTCCAAGCATCTTTTCTTACGCCATAAAGCATAGCATGTCATGTCAGAAGAGCTAGAAGTCTCAAAGAATGGGAACGAATGAATATATCGAACACATGTAGGTCCGCGATCGTTAAACCTCTGCATCAAAATTTGTGCTCCAAATTGCTATACTTGTATATTTATTGTATATTTATTCAGTCTTTTCCGGCCCAAGACAATAGGCAGTCACGCGCTCAGAGCTAAAGCCCTACATAGTCAGGGTTAGAGGTGTCAAATGGGCCGGGCTTGGGCCGGCCCGGCCCAAGCCCATCGGGCCTCGAGCAAAACGGGCCGGGCCCGGGCCAAGGGGACTGCCAATCGGGCCGGGCCGGGCCGGGCCTGGCTCTGGGGATATCTGGGCCCGGTCCAAGCCCAGGCCCTAGGCCCAACATTTAGGGCCGGGCTTGGGCCAGGCCCGGGCCTATTTTTTTTAAATTTTTTTTTGGGCATTTTCTTGTTATTCAATATTTAGTGGCTACTTTCAAAAGAGCCAACGAATTAAATCGCAAACTTCATATGTTAAGTATGATATCCACACACAAATACACACAGATATCGGGAGAGAGACAGAGAGAAATGGACCTCAGGGCCACCAACTTCATGAACCCTAATGGCCTTGACCATTTTTGTTGCTGTTGATACAGAGAGTGCTCTCACTAATGACTTGGTATTACAGTAGTTGTTGCAGCAAACTTGTTGAAAAAGGGGTGATTTTTTGTGATGAAGGCCAGTCACAAATGGGTTCAAGAGCAAAGTGTGGAAGTGATGAAGAAGTCTCAATCTTGACCCACCCACAAGTCAAGTTAGCTTAATCCCCATGTTGCGATTAGAAATGGTCAAACGCGTCACTTTATTTCTTTACCTCTTTTTTTTTCATTTTTTATTCGTACACGGGCTTGTCGTTGGAAGAAGAAAAGAAAAAACAGTTCTCTGGCCACTTTGACCCGGGCCAGAACTGGGCCAAACCCGGGCCGGGCCTGACCCGGGCCAAGCCCGGGCTTTTTTCGGGCCGTTATCGGGCCGGGCCAAGCCCGGGCTTTTTCGGGCCGGGCCGGGCCCGGGCTTTTTTCAGAAAAATCCAGGCCCTGGCCCTAAGCCCAAAATGGCCGGGCCAGCACTGTTCATGTATGGGCCGGGCCAAGCCCGGGCCAAAAAGGGGCCGGGCCGGGCTGGGCCGCGGGCCGCCCGGCCCATTTGACAACTCTAGTCAGGGTGTGGCAATTCACATAAATAATCACGCAGCATTCTCGCTACAAAAAAGAGGGATTAAGGCTATGTTAATTTTTGCCACTTTAGAAAAAATCGTAAACTATAGCTCTAGTTGGTGACATTTTTATCATAACATTTGCAATATGCTGAGTCATGTTTAGATGTGTTGGGAGCTTACTGATCATTATTGTTCTTTTACTAGGATAGAAAGATCGAGAAAAAGAGAAAGATAACTGTATTTACCGAGCACGAGTACAATGAGGATTTTAATATGTAAAAGAAAATTATCCTATCAGACATACAAAGAGAGTCATACATAAGTTACAAAAGTCATAGAATATTCTAGAATTAAGACAATACGAAAAAGGCAATTCCCATGTTAGTATATCTTAGGACAAAATTCAAAAATGCACAATCAACTTTACATTTTGTACAGTTTTAGTACCAAACTTTGAAGGTACACCAAAAAAGTACCTAACTTTGAAAAAACGTATCAAATGAGTATCTTGGCTGACGGACGACAGATGCCTTTAAAAAGTCAAAGGGGGTAGAACTGTGCTTATAAAAAATGACGTAAATCCTGTCTACTAGCCACGTGTGCCATCCTTTTTTACGTTTCTAATGCAGATTGATTATTCTTCTCCCCCTCCCCTCTCTCTCTCTCTCCCCCTCTCTCCACACAAACACACGCAGACCCATCACCCACTTTCTTTCTTTTTTCCTTCTTTTCTGTCTCTCTCTCTCTCGCACACACAGGCGCGCCCGCAGACCCATCATCCAATTTCTCTCTCTTCTTCTTCTTCTTTGTATCTCTCTCACGCGAGACCCATCACCTAGTTTTTCTCTCTTCTTGCTTCTTCTTCTTCTTCTTATCTCTCTCTCTCTGCCACACAATGTACACCACCATCAACCACTGAGGCAGGAACCCAACACCCACAATCACGACCCCACCACCGTCGTCACAACCGATCTCACATCATCCTTTAGTGTATGTGATACGAGATAGATTTGGACAAATTGCATGAGGGTTTTTAGGTTTTGGGTGTTTATATTGACTTAGATACATGCAAAAATTAATTAGAACTGTGAATCTATTAGCAAAATCTAAAACTCCATTGGCTTTCTTTTGTCGCTGGCAATTTGTGTGTGCGTGAGCGCATGTGTGTATGTATGAATTAAAGAAGAAAAGAGAGAGAGGAAAAAAAAGAGTAAGACTGTCGAAAGAACGGCCCACGTGGCCACATAGACAGGCTTTATGTCCTTTTTTCATAATCACAATTCTACCCCTCCAACTCTCTAACTCGTCCTCAGTTAAGGTACTCATTTGGTAGGTTTTTTCAAAGTTAGGTACTTCTTTGGTGCACCTTTAAAGTTGAGTATTAAAACTATACAAAATATAAATTTGAAGGTACATTTTATAGATTTGCCCTATATATCATCGTACATCCCCTCAAACCCAAGATGGTAGATACGAACCTATTTGAGTTTGGAGGTTAAGCCTGGAATGATGTCTTATAGTTGGTTGCTAAAATAGTGAGATTCAATTAGAGTCCAAGCAGACAACTAATACTATTATAATGTTTTGGCAAAATATAAAAATCTGAGGTCTGATGCATAAGATTTAATATTCAAATGGGCTATAAAGACCTAAGAGAATGGAGGCCCGAGGCATGGATGTAGTCTTAGGGGAATAATTAGCTGGAAGACATAATAGAAAAGAGAAGACATAACAGAAAAGAGTCTGGAGATACAATATATACAGTCTTGGGTCAAAGACTGGCTATGATACAAGATGAGGAGTACCAGAGAGAAGTCCGACGACCATGAAAGTCTCGGGCAAGGTCCAGGGACTAAGAAAAGGTAAAAGAGAAAGATAATTGTATTTTAAGCATTATAGAATTGAGCCCACCAAGGCCTTTATATGAGCGAGAAGACTATCCTACCTAAAACAGCAAATGGAGTCCTACATAAGTTAAAGACTGTAAGATATTAATCTAGACTTGGGTTAGTAGGTAAAAGGTAATTCCCGTACTTAATTAACACGTTGTATACCCCTTATTTATAAGCATTATGTCACCGACTTAACAAAAATAAAGCACAACATACCATTGTTAGGGGTATACACGGGCATGAACATGATTAAAGGTGATACTAGTTACACTCGGGTGGCTCTCCTAGAACTACATGCTTAGTTAAAGAAGACAGTAAAACTTCAAATTCTTGTAAGGATTGAAAGTACGTTTATTTATGTCGACATATAGAAAATGGTGGCTATTGCATTTAAATTTCAGCTTCAACACATAATTTAGTGATAGCTACAACAATGCTCATTGAACTATAAGTCAAATTTGGTTGCTGAAATACTAGTTTTCTATTTGTGGTCATTGAACTCTTTGATTTAGCCAATTAGGCCATTCTGCTAGCTGCTTTTAGGAATATGCCGATTAAGTGGTCACGTGACCGGCACATGTGATTTAATAACTCGAGATGCTAACTTCACTTTTGCACACACATTGAATGTGCCACGGTAACTAGTTTAGTTGTAAAAGTTTTAAGTAATTAGCTTAGCTCCACCACATTTAGATGCTCTTTTATTTGTTTCTTATGTTTAAACCACCACTAGCCAACCCCTCGCCACCGTGCCACCACCATGCACATCATCACCTTGCGATCATCTTTATTGGCTCACCTACCACCCACTAGTCCACCTTAACCCAAATATAAAAACTACCTAAACACCACCACAAAACACACCACCAGTAATCGGCCCTCACCGTACCCACTTCGGCTATAACACTAGTGACACAACCACCACTAGCTCAGAACCCAACCCCGCATCCACCACCTTCACAACATCGATCACACTTGTGATGTATTTTCGTCAATTTTGTTGTGGTTGTGAGGGTTTGGGTAGCAGTCTTGGTGGAGGTGGCATTGTTATGAAATTGCTCTAGATAAATATGTATATATAAAACACGATAAGAATACAAGAAATCAGATAGAACTCAAATTTACTTTACACAGGTTAGATTTACAATGCTCCCCTCAGGTGTATCTCTTAATTGTCTCCCGCCACAATATATAAAAGGAAACATCATATTTCTTGCTATGTCCAACTCAAGGAAAATCTAATCCGACTCATGTACAGACACTCAAAATTTGGGTAGAGAGCTCCGCCATCGAACCCCCAATAAAGCCCGTTACGCGGAATAAGAAATATCTGATGGGCCAGCTATCCTTGACCCCGGACAGCTGGGCTTACACCTTCTATCTTTAGCCATAAATAAAAGACATATATCAAAAATCTCCACCTTGGCTTGTATTAACAAACCACTCCATAAGAAAAGTATAATATGCCTTCAGTACCTTTGTCAGGCATACTCCACCTTGAATCCTCTTTAAAGGTAGGGATGCACTCCACTTCGAACTCAACAAGAAAGAAGATGAATCAAGCTCAAGTAATGCTTGAACATCTCTGTCGTGACTGTCTTCGTGAATATATCAGCAGCGTTGTCATTAGTATGAACCTTGTGCACTATAATCTGTCTAGAATTAATTTATTCTCCGACCCTATGATAATGTACATCAATAGTCCTAGCATGGAAAATCTGATTTTTTGCCAAATCAATTGTACTCTAACTGTCATACTGTAACAAAACACCATATTGCTTGAAACCAAGTTCCTCTTCAAGTCCTTTCAACCAGAATGCCTTCTTAGCTGCCTCTATCAATGCCATGTACTCTGCTTCCATAGTTGGCAATGCTGCAGTAGACTATAACACTGATTTTCAACGTATCGGCCATCCATAGAATGTAAAAATATATCCAGTCGTGGACTTCCTGGAATCCAATTCCCCAGCATAATCAGAATCCACAAAGCCAGAAACCTCACCTCTTGCCCCATCACGATCAAACATGATACCAAAGTTTGTCGAACCTGCTAGGTAAAGGAAGATCTACTTCATTGCATACCAATGTTTCTTTCCTGGATTTCTCATATACTTGTTAACCATACTAACTGCATGTGAGATATCAGGCCTGGTACACATCATGGCATACATAAGACAACTAACTGCATTTGTGTACGGTACTCGAGACATATACTCAAAATCTTCCTTTGTACTAGGGCAAAGTTGTAAGGATAACTGAAAATGAGCTCCTAATGGTTTACTAACTGGTTTAGCGTCGAGCATGCTAAACCTCTCCAATACTTTTTCAACATAACTTTTCATAGTTACCCACAACTTTCCTGCCTTTCAATCTCTATGAATCTCCATACTAAGGATCTTCTTGGCAAAACCAAGAACCTTCATATCAAACTCCCTGCTCAACAATTTCTTCAAGTACAGAATATAAGACTTACTCTTAGCAACAATCAACATATCATCCACGTACAACAGTGAACCATCATCAAGGACTCGATAATACACACAACAATCCTACTCACAAAGAGAGTAACCATGAGTTACCATGAATGTGTCGAATCACTTGTACCACTGCCAAGGAGACTGCTTCAAACCATACAAGGACTTTTAACTTGCACGCATAGTCCTTCTTCCTAGGCTCAATAAATCCCTCGGGTTGCTGCATGTAGATCATCTCCTCTAAATCACCATAGAGGAAAGTTGTCTTCACATCAAGCTACTCCAACTCCATATTTTGCACTACTATAATGGATAATGTCAATCTGATAGAAATGTGCTTCACCACTGGTGAAAATATGTCATTATAGTCAATTCCCTCTCTTTAAGAGTACCATTTTGCCACCAATCTTGCATTGTACTTTTGATCTTTCTTTTTTCTGTAAACTCACTTACATCTAATAGCCTTCACACCCTTTCAAAGTTTAACTAATTCCTAAGTTTGATTCTTCCGTAGAGATTTTATCTCCTCATCCATTACTGTCAACCATGAGTTATTATCCTCTGCCTTGACACCCTATTAGTAATTGGTAGGATCTCTACTTCCCATGATTAGTGCAAATGAGACCAGCAACTCTTCAAAACCAAACCTTTGAGTTCTCTCTGATTTTTTGTATTCTTGCGTTTGTTTATCGTGTTCTATACATATTTATCTAGGGTGATTTCGTAACAGGCATGTTGATGGGTGGCGAGGGCTTGCCGTAAGAGGAATGGAACTCATTGGCGAGGTGGTGGATTTCATTACTTATGGAACAAGCTGCGTATAGGGGTGGCAATGAAGGCGGGTATGAGTGGGGGTGGATTGGTAGAGTTGAGTGGTGATGGTGGGTGTGATACTGAAATACACGGTATAGGAAGAAAAGAGAAATGAACGGTGATTTTACTGTCATAGTTATAAATGTACCCTTAATTTAACCCCATCTAGGAGGCACATGAAAACTTGATCGTGCTCATATTACTGATGCCAACAGAATGGCCTGGTTGGTAAAATTAAAGAGTTCAATGACCAACATAAAACAAAGTGACATCCAGTGATCAAATTGAAAAAGTTGCCATAATTCAAAGACTATTGGTGTATTTTGTCCATAAATTATGAACTAACAAACATGATACCATATCGTTATTGCAAACCGAAGAAGGAGGTGAAGTTCAAAATTGACATAATTGTGGTGGGAGTAATATGAAATGATATTGCTGAGAGTATATCAAATAGTAAGAGAGGAGGCATATAATGCGGTAAGAAAATGATTCGTCTAATCAAGTGCAAAAGGAAAGAAGTAGTTGAACCATAACTCCGGGCCCGTTTGGTTAATGATTTGAAATATTACCTCAACATAATCGTAATCGTACCATAATGGTAATTGTAATTCTTTACGTATTACGCATGGTTGATTCAATGCCGAAGAATTCATACACATTGTAATCATAGTTACGCTTAGTGCTTGGTTTAACGAATGAATGTTATAATGCAATAAAAAATACGAGAATGATATAATCTCCCCCCACCCCCCGCAATAACCCCCCTCCCCCCCCCCCCCGGCATACATTACATTTATGTTTGGTGTAAAGTTATGACCATTTTATTGCAATGGCTTTTAACTTTTATTCGTGTATGTTTAGCACGATACTTTGATTCTTTTACATCCATAAAAGTAACATTAATTTTCTATTAAGCAATTTAAAAATCTCAAAATACTAATGTCATTTGATTTTTCCTGATATGCTAGATAAAATTTAAAAGTGGCATTCTCTCTATGCATTTCGCGTGCGTATGCGTGTGTGCGCTTTAAAAATGTTGATTATGGTCTAATAATGATGATTTTTAGAGAAGATAAAATAAAATAATTTGGTAGCACCTTTGAATGATTTTTTTTCCATCATAGATGTGCATGAAGATATTTACAAATATCGTAAATATGAGACCGAAACATACTTATCATTCCGGATTTGAGCATAATATTAACAAATGCATTTGGGTAATGGAATGAAAAAGCCCCTCTCGACGTGATTAGAATGACGTTGTAATGGTCATTACAGACTAAATGATGAACCAAACTATTATTTTTTTTCAATTAGGGTATTGCTTATATCCGTAATCCTGTAATAACTATACTAAATGGCGAACGCACCCATTGATGCCATATTCCCTCAACTTCATCCCCTAGAATTGTTATGACTATATTCAAAGACAATATATTTAAACCCACAGCTGACGATGTTTTTCTTTTTAATGTAAAATTGTTCATTACCAGAATAGAGTGAGATAGCTGATGATGTTTTTCTATAAAAACTGCCAAGATAGGCTCACAAACCACATATCCTAAACCCCAAGGGGCAGTGGAGTAGCAAAGAATCTTGAGGAATGACCTCAAGATCCCAAGTTCGAATCTTCATATCGACGGGTCATATGAATTGTCGTTTTGAGTATTGAAAAAAAAAACACATATTCTACAAGCCTTAAAAGTGACTACCTCACCGATCTACTTTTAAAGTGAATAAATATATCTAAGTAAGGCCTTGATAAGACAAGCAGTACAAAAGTAATGCTTTTCTTTTCAGCTCATGCCTTGAATTATTACAAGTCATTGTTAAATAGAACAAATGTACTTCAGCCTGAAGTTAACTCCATGACTCTTTGATCTTCACCTCCAAGCAGGATCCGGATCCCCTGCTGTGGCTAGGGTTACAGCAGGGGTGTTGTAGCCCCAGTCACAGCCGTCGGATTGAAATAAGTGGAAGGGAAGGGTTTGGATTGATGCCACGTCATCCGGATATTTATCTCTCAGCATTTACTCTGCCGACCCAACCACACTTCGGTTCATTCACTCTCTCTCCAATTCCTTCTGCCTGCATCAGGCTCTTCCACCTCACGGCGATGGGAAATCTGGGGGTCAATCTTCCGGCGACGCATTGACCGATACTCCTTCTCTTTCCCTCTGACAACCTGAAATCCAACTGTGCGCCACCTTCCGTCGAAGAGGATCTACACCTTTCGGCGACACCTCGTTTTCTATGATGTGTCTGGACAAGCATCAATCTTGTTATTTTGATTTTGTTATATCTAACCCTGGAAACCAACTCACTTCTTGTTCTATTTTTTTTATCTTCACATTCTCTCTGTTTGTTGCAACCGATGAGCTAGGTGCTCCCATTAAAGTTTCAGGTTCTTTGTGGCGTTTTAGTATGCCAACCGGCAAGGACATTGATCCAAGACTGAACTGATGATTGACAATTTAAGCACTTTGTGTAGACCTAAAAGAGAGAGTTTAGTACTTCTTGTAAGTTGGCACATAACTTGCCCATAAGTGCTGAAGCGGCGAATGATGTCAGTAGATTCAGGTTGCAATCCATTTTTCGAAACAAACTGAGCCAAAGAAACAACCACGTTTGATTGTCTCACCATTAAGCCAATGCCACTACCATTATGTTGATTCAAAAGGAAAGCCCAACTAATATTGGCATTTGCCTGATTAATCAAGCAGTTTTTCTGAGATTTACACCTTCTGGCATTGCCGATCGACACCACCTCCATCTCCTCTCAAATTGGACATTATCAATATTTAATCTATGTATCAAAATGTTGTTTTAGTGATTTAATTGTACCTTAAATTGAATGCTTTTATATTGATTTAAGAGGTGTCTTCGCCGAAAGTGGAAAGGCATGAGGAGTCGTCGCTGGAAGGGGGAAGGCAGGAGGAGTCGTCGCCGGTGAACGGTGTACTTTCACGACAGCGCTGGCCGCTTCGATTTTCAGAGAAGAGAGATCTCGTCGCCGGAAGGTGGTAGAGGTGGACCATGGATGTGCCATCGTTGTGTCGTCGCAGGCAGATGGAGAGCATTAAGAAGTCATCGCAGCTCTCAGATGGATTTGGAGAGAAGGGGGGACTTTTGGAGAGAGAAGATTGGGTCGGCAGAGTAAATGCTGAGAGATAAATATCCGGATGATGTGGCATAAATCCAAGCCCTTCCCTTCCACTTATTTCGATCCGACGGCTGTGACTGGGGCTACAGCACCCCTGCTGTAACCCTAGCCACAGCAGGGGATCCAGATCCCTCCAAGCAGTATAAAGGGTTAAAGACAACTTATTTCAATCTGCTTTCATTATCGGTTTCCTTTGTTGATTCCAATATCGGAACATAGCTTTGGGAAAACTTCAATTATGAAAAGTACATTTGAAAATGTTGTTTTCAACATTTGTAAGTTCATGAGATTGAATACTGAGATCAACTCAGGTCGTTGGAGAAAGTCAACAAATATCTATCTGGAGCTATCCAAATGTCGCATTTTGAATCTGTTAATACAAGGTTCAAGTCTTATCAAAGTCGTAAAAGGTTGTCGTTTCCCCACTCTCATTTATCAATTAGTAAAAAAGACAAAAGGTACATAAAATTCGATGCCACGTGCATGACCACATTCCTTACTCTTCCTCAACCCCCCACCTCCAACCCAAAAAATGTGCGCATGGGCAACATCACCCAAGCACACAACGGAAGAAGAAGAAGAAAAAAGAGGAGGAGAAGAGAAAAAAGAAACATACAGAGGGACCTTTCACTGTTCAATGCGTTACATCATTAAAGTCCAAATCATACTAACCACGGTTGGCTCAATGTTACGAAATCTCTATTAATTATGTCACGCTCATATATTTGGTTAAGGATTTAGGAGAATAACCAAAATGAAGTAACCCCATCCATTTTCATTCTGGCTGTGCATTTGATATGTTATTTTTATGTACTTGGATCTTGTTTGTCAATAAAAAAAGATTTAGCGACGGAAGTCTGTCAATTTGTCGATATAAATTAGTACAAGCACCCTCGTCAAAAGTTAACACGTAATCGAATTAATGCAATCACAATGTGCCTATTCAGCTGCATATGCAAGAGGGTAAGACCATGAGTACGACGCAAAAGGGTTGATCATCAATCCCTCGGAATTTCATGGTAGTGGTCGAGAGTCATTTACGCCTGCAATGAAGGCCGCGCCGGACGGGCTCTAAAAGCGGCAGGCCTGCGGACAATTGAATGAAGAAAACATGAACAAAGCACAGGCCAGATCAAACTGGGCCAGCCCTTGGAACTGCCTGCCACGAACGATAAATCAAATCAGACCCTAGTGTACCATACCATGTAATGTTTAGTCCTCGAGTTATTTTTTCATGTGAAGAAACTAATTTAAAGTAAGACGTATTTCGATAGTTATCCATTGTTTAAGAGAAGTTAGGAGAAGTTATTCACTAAGTGGTAGTTATTTTTTACATTTAGTTTGTAGTACAAATACTAAGTGTAAGACTCAAAAAAAGGAACAACTCAACATCCAAATAAATCATGATTTAAATTCAAGTCCTTTTCTTCTTTACCTTTTTAACGCTAGAAGCCTTTTGCTGCATATCGATTGCGAGACTCAGGTTCTAGACCTCGGCCCCTTGGTGTTTTGTAAAGCTTTCACCATCAATCAAATTCTTTTCTCTGTCTTTGTGGGTGTGATATCTTTCCGTTTTAGTCAATGTTTTCCATTTTTTGAGGAGTCCTCGTCAAGAGATAAGAAAGAATCTACACATTGATTACAAGTTTACCGGCGGGCGCGCGCAAAAACTTACTAAAAATTTAGTGCTCTTCCATGGAGCGCGGCTTGGAAGCACACATTCATATCCATTCTATCCATCCCCCACGCACGACGAGGAAGGGGGTGGGGAATGGCTTGAAGCCCTCTCTCCCCTTTCTTTGTTTTCTTTAGCTCCTTTTGTGTTTGTGGTTTTTCGCGTAAATGATCGTAGCGCTTGGGTTCACATGTTCTATCCTCCGATCTATGAGAAATGTGGTTGCGACATGTTAGGATAAGCTTAGATCTCACCAGATCTTACAGATCTTCGAGATCTATGCGACCTATTGATCTGAAAGATAATTAGACCCACAATAATCCGACCATGGAATCTTGATCGGTTCATTTTGTTGGTAAGAGGATGCTTCAATTTTGGGGTTAGGTGTCATTTCGCCAGTGGTGGCCAGAATTTCGCCAACAGACGCAACGGCAGTGGACTAGTCTTGCTCGTCTTTGTATTTTCATTACGCACAACACGTGTTTGAAAATTTTCTGGCTGCCGCTTCTACCCTTATTTAGTGAGTGATTAATGGTTTCTAGGGTGCAAGAGTGGTTTGTTCGGCCTAGTAGCAGGTCTTGGGGGACTCTTTGGAGGGATTCTTAGGTTTTCGATTATTTTCTCCACCTTTTTTGCTTAGCTAGATTATTGTAGAAAGTCATGAATTGGGCTGTGGTCTGAGGTGGTTCATTCTCTCTTTGTTGGAACAGGTTTGAGGGCAGGGTTGGGTTTTAGTACCTCCTTCAATAGGTTTAGTCCCCGTGCTGGGGTTGGTTTAATACCCCATTTGTCAGTGACAAGATTGCATTGGTGTATTGATTATGCGATGGGAGGTAACAGATGTTGCGATGCCAGTGATGCTGTGATTCCATATAAGATGGATCTACTCTCAATTGGTGCCCCCACCCACTTGCGGATTTTGTTTCTAATTTGTCCCCTCATTGTTAACGAGTGTTTAGATGATTGTTTGTTTCTGCCTTCTTCGTTGAAATTCTACTAGTTTGAGATAGTTATGGGATGTCATGACTCTGTATCGTACAGCCTAAAGACTAACCTTGAAAATCTTTGTAACTTTTCATCTCATAAAATGTTATTCTTTAATTTACCAATCAAAAAAAACTAATTGCGATCCCAAGTAAGGCGCGTGTGCCCGTCTATGTGTGCTAGAGAAGTACAGAATTGCCAAAGAAGCATTCCTGCGGAAAAGAAGCAATTTTGGTTGGGTTCCATCAACTCCAGAAATAACACCATGCCAAGAAACTCGAGAAATTTTTCGGAAATTAGCCACAGAAAAAGATCCAGTAGAAAATCAATATCAAGCTAACCGGTCCATGTCCTCAACAAGAGGATGTAGCTGCCGCAACAGACATGTCCCAACTCCTTACAAATATCTTAATTGTTAAGCAGTTACCTTACATATTTCCAGAATATACTTCACTGCTACCTGCTGGACAGAAAGAAGGGGAAAGGGAGGGAGTTAAGCGCGGATAATTGCTTCCATGTATGTAGGTAGCCATTAGAAGCACCGTGTAACCAATTATAAACATACATGTATTCGTGAGAGAAAACCTTCAGGCCTTCGCCATGCCTTTCACATCTCACCATTGGATCGAGATATGAAGTGATTACGGGCGTTGCTAAGAATCATGAGATATGAAGGCCGTCTTCGAACTTCATCATCCCAAGAGAAAATGGCCAATCAAACCAGTCACCAAGATAATTGGCGATTATGGAAATTGCTAACAGTCATGAGATAACGTATAGGCCGTCTTGGAAGTAAATAATCCCAGGACAACATGGCATTTAAAACTTGAGGGCAGACACTAGCCGCCCACCAAAGTTAGCTAGAGTGTACCTACATTATCAAGAATGACATCTGGGGCTTAAGGATCATGAGTCAACTTGAGTGGTATCTCCTGCCCTTCCCCAAGTCAAGGCTTAAGAGTACTTATAGAACAACAAGAGACTAAAAACCAAACCAACTCGAGGTTATCATTTCTAGTTATACAGAGGGATGCAAGCTATTTCTCAAGAAGCTTCACCATCGCACCAATGAATTTTACTCGGAGCTCATGCCAAAAACAAGTCATGTAGTCGTGTAACTGCAAACCCTAGAGTTCTTAAAGAAAGAAGAAAAAGATAGAGACAGTCACGTAGTTTTATAACTACAAATCCTAGAGTGTTTAAAAAAGGAAGAATGGAATGCAAACCCTAGACGTGGTGTGAAGGAGGCAGGAATGCAAAGTTTCCAACTACAGCGACACAGACCAACTGTTAACAATGGCAAAAGAATAGTCGCCCCAGAACAAGTGCTCAAAGGGAGGCTAATTTCTCCACACAAATTCCTTCAACTAATGCAACATAGATAAATCAGATAATCTATGTACGATACTGCAATCAAAGGTAACATAGCCATTGCAACATCATAAAGAACCCAAATATGCTTGGTTTAACAATGGAGGTAATTCAAATAATCTCAGTAACCTACTGCAATTATATATAACCCAATTTGGCTGTAAGGGCATTATAGCCGTTGCAACATCATATACAATTTGGCTTTGTTTAACAATGGTGCAGAACCAGTAAAACTGCAACATTATAGAGTAAGAATCTTACCTCATACAACTTCCATTCTTTGAGAACCGTTTAGATCATATCTACTGTTAAGCTAATAATACGGAGAATGGATTCAATAGAGAAGTCAAGCAGTGAAATAACTGTTATTATAAGAACCCAGATTTACAATTCGTTTATCTATCCAGTATCAGAACCCACCCCCACCCCTAAGCCCCCTTAAAAAAGTTTAACAAGAAAAAACAATTCTTTACAGCCACTTCTACATTAGATTGAGCAGGAACCCCATAAACAAAAGGAAAATAAAACCTACGCTAAGCAAGCATGAAAATATCAGAGTTCAGACACCACTATAACAAAATTGCAATAGCAAAAGATGTGCATAGGTACCAAATAGAAGGGCAACTGGCACTTCAGCAATGTGTAATATCCTCCTTTACACGGCAACAACCTACTAAACACCCTTTGATTAAAAAACTTCAACTTGTATTGTTGATTCACCAGCAATCGAGCTCCTCCAATATCTCCCACATAATTCACTCTACTCTGTACACTTCAAGCCAGTTGGATAAACTTGAGACTGAATGACGGTCATCCCGATTCTAAAACCTGGTACCACCGTGAATCCCACCTTTGGCCTACTCTTCCCTGGCAAGATACCTCTCCTTGTGACGTCTTCCATGTACACTGGTGAAAAATCAACCCCTCTCTCCACCTGAAATATCTCAATCACGGGATTGAACGAATACGCCAATTTATGAAGCAACCATATCGAGCTCGCCATCCTAACAAACGCCTCATAAAACACACTCAACGACCTCCATGAGTCCAACACAACTTCCTTCCGATCGAAATTTCTAAAAATTGACGACTCCATGGTAGGATGTATTAGTTCTTCGTACTTCGTCTCACAAAATCTCGAAAAATCACACCTAGGGTTCGTGCTCAACAGCTCCAAAGGACTGCACGATACGTGCTCGGTCAACTGCCCGAAGGAACCATTCTTCCCGTTACTCAAACCATTCTCGTCCAAACCAAATGCGTCGGAATCAAACCCCCGAAACATCCCCAAACAAACGTACGACAAAAACGCATGCCGATTATCACCCTTCTTTGCATACTTGACGCCAGCATGAACCGAATTGGCCGCCAAATCCAAATTCCACCCTGCTTTCCCCATCAAGCCAATCAAGAGCTTGGTAAAACCACGCAACGACTTACAACAATCCCTCAACATAGACTCAAAAACCCGAATCGTCAACAAAACCTCCGTAGTTGAATTCGACTTCACATTCTTCGCTAACCTTTCCGACAACATCGTATTGCACTGTTGAATCTCATCAAGTTTCTTCCTCAGACCCAAAACCTCGCCGTCCTGAACATCGATGTCGGCCTGTAATCTGTTGAACATGGTCTCCAGTGTCCTGAGCTTGCTCTGATTCTCCTGTACCTCGGCTTCCAAAGCAGACCCAATTGGGAAATAGAGATTGGAATTGGGGTTTCGACAGAAATTTCTGTACAGCTGCCTCAAATCGCAAAGCCTTTGAAGGTAAGACACTAAAGATTCATCGGCGGCCTTGATGGTGGCCTCGTCGAAGGGCACGTGGGCAGTCTGTAGCTGAAGGTACGAGGCCTCAAACGACGAAACAGTGGCAAATAAAGACGAGATTAAGGATTCAGTGATAAGGGTATTCGGGGGTTGGGCTGGATTTGGGGGTGAGGGGCCGTGGGTCGGGTCGGGTTTGATGACCACGACCTTTTGCGACTGTTCGGGTGGGTCCAAGAGGGTGAAGCCGTCGGCGGCGGCGACGGTTTCCGGTGGGTCGTCATCGGCGAAGAGTTCGTAGGTTTTGGTCTTGAAGGCCAGGGCGAATTTCTGGAACATCTCCGTGATTGGCGGGGCTTTTGCAGATTCATCCATGTCTAGCATTGTGTGTGTGTGTTTTATGGAGAGCAAGATGGAGGGTGCCCTGTGAAGTGCAACTTGCTCTTTTTGGCAGAGACAGTGGAGGGGTGGGGGCGAGAATGGGGGCGCAGGGGCTAATGGCAAGGGGAATGGCGAAGATTTGGTGCTTTGGATGACTTAGAAGGAAGGTATGTGTGTGACTGTGTGTGCAGGAGTTGGGGCTAGTGGGGACTTTTTTGTATGGTTTTGTGGGCTTTGTATGTATATTTTATTGCATGGTAATGGGGGAACTTTGAATTTCCTTTTCGCCGTTGGACCTTGCTTGGTAAGGGGATTCCATCAACGGTAAGAAGCTGCTTAGCTAAGGATGGCGTCATTTTGCACTGCATATTCATTGCGTTGTGACATATAAACTTGGATCATTTGCGCATGAAACTTTATATTCCGAGATTTGTTAATTTTTTAATGGACAAACTTGTACTTGTACTTCTGATCCCTAATCTGCTTTGCCATTTTTCTTTCTCGTCCAAACACTCACCACCGTCACCACCGTCGTTCACTTGTCGGAACCGATCGCAACAGTCGTCCTCAATGTACGCCAACTGCTAAAGTCGTCCAAACCATATTCATCAAAGATGCAGGCACACTAAGGGTGCGAAGGGTCCTTGTAGTCTAGGCGCAATTCTCAAGTGAAGCGCAAAATAAGAATAGGGCTAATTATACCTATGTCTCTGAGGTTTGTGGGTAATTACACGTGAGGACACAAAGTTTCAAAATGTAACACTTATATCCATTGACAAACGGAATACAAAAATACTTAACGGTTTTGACAAAAAGACCTATTTGCCCCTGTATGCCCTGTTGAAATCCCGATTTGCCCCTGGGAGGCAGAAAGCAGGAAAGTCCACGATCGTGCGACAGTTCTTTATGATCCCTTTTATCTCTCCTCTCTCTCTCTTTGCTACCCGTCTGTTCATCTTGCTTCATCACCAAAAAAATCCTAAAAACCGCTAGTTCGTGGAAGATTGAGGTCGTGGTTGATGTGAGAAGGCTGCGCAAGAAACAGGTTAGCATTCACGAACCCATTTACAACCCAGTGTTGATCCTTTTTCTTGAAATGTTAATACACTGTGTTTGAGTTTATTTCCTGTAAAATGTTGGTTTTTTTTACACTCATTTTCTCGTAGATCAACACATCGTAGATGATTGCATGTTATGATATTCCACTACTCAGTTCAAATTTTAGGGTTTACAGTTTTCTGTGTCGATTTAAATGTATGTATGTGATAGCATGCAAATGTAAAGTGTCTAGGGTTTTTTTCTTGAGATATATCTTTAATTGAAAATGTAGTGGGTTGTATGTTATGTAGGTTAGTTGCTCGTCATGTACTTGTTGTATCTGTTTAGGTATAGTATCTTGCAGGAAAGAAAAATTGGGGGTTTCTTTAAAAACCTTAATTAGTGACAAATGATGTTGTGTATTGTTGTTTATGCAGTCTTTTGCCCTTACATGTTAATCTATAGCCTTTACAGATGTATTTAAATGCAGGAGTTTTTTCTTTTTTTAATCTTATACCAGGTTCAGTTATGGCTTCTCTTAGCCATGATCTTAGGGTGCATTATGATAACAAGTTTGAGTTCACTATACCCAATGTTGATCCAGATAGGTACAGTTACATAGAGCTATTAGAGGACATATGTAGTCTGGGACTTCAGGATGTTTTGAGCAATGTTAGTGTAATGTTTGCCATGAGTGCTTTGGTTGGTGGGACTGAGATGTGTATTGACATTGTAGATGATAGGAGTTTGATGGAAATGTTTAGGTTAAACAAGAGAGTGAAAGTGATAGATGTTTATGTGTCTGCTGTGGAGGCAGTACCAAAAATGGTATATGAGACCCTACAAATTGGGGCTGCTCCTGAAGAAGAGTCTGGGGAAGCAGAAGATGATGTAGTTGTTATGCCCAGGGTGAGCAGTAATGAGGATAGGGTGGAAACAAAGAACAGGGAGACCAGGGAGGAGGTTGTAACTGAAATAGCTAACAGTGAACACAGGGAGGAGGATATAACTAAAACAGATAACAGAGATAAGGATACAACTGAAACAGATAACAGAGATAAGGATACAACTGATACATCTAGCAGAAGAGATAAGGATACAACTGAAACATATAACATAGATAAGGATACAACTGAAACAGATAACATAGATGAGGATATAACTGAAATAGTTAATAGAGGGGAAGCAAGTGAGGAGGATAGTGATGAAGCAAGTGACAGTGAGGGCAGTAGTGAGGATGAAAGTGAAACAAGAGAAAGGGTGAGCAGTGAGGAGGAGGATAGTGATGAGGCAAGAGACAGGGAGGGCAGTGGTGAGGATGTAAATGAAACAGTGAGGGCAGTGGTGAGCAGTGAGGAGGAGAGTGATGAAACAGTGAGGACAGTGGTGAGCAGTGGTGAGGACAGTGAGGATGAGGAGGTTAGCCTAGGGGAAAGTGATGATCTAGATTCAAGTAGTGATAATGGGGTGAGGATGCATGGGGATGATATGCCTGACTATGAAGGGAGTGATGACTGTGAACCACAGCATGACAGTGACTCTAGTGTTGATGTTGGGAAGGATAAAACTGAAAAATTGAGAGGAAAGGTCTTTGAAAATGCAACTGCTGGGCCTATTTTATTTGAGGTAGGCCTGCTATTTGAGGATGTACATTCATTTAAAAGTGCATTGAAGGACTATGTGATACAAGAGGGGTTTAAGTTAGTCAGAGATAAGAGTGATTTTGTAAGAGTCAGTGGGCATTGTGCAAGAGATAGCTGCCCTTGGAAAATTCATGCATCTGTATGCCCTGATAAAACAACATTCAAGATTAAGTCTATTGGACCAGCCCACACTTGTGTTAGAGAAGGCAGAATCCTAGAAGCTACATCACCTTGGATTGCTAACAAGCTCATAGATCTCATTAGATCAAATCCAGATATTAAAATTGCTGGTATGATGGCAGAAATGCAGAAGTATGGGGTGCAACCTAGTATAATGCAGTTATATAGGGCCAAGAAAAGGGCATTAGATGAGATAGATGGAGGACATGCTGAGTCATATGCTAAGCTTCCAATGTATAAGGAGATGGTTAAAAGGACAAACCCTGAAGCAATGTTGGAATTAGAATACAATAGGCCTGACCTCTCAGTTCCACCTTCATTCAAAAGGATGTTTATCACCTTTCCTGCCATGATTGATGGATTCCTAAAGAGGTGTAGGCCATGGATAGTGTTTGATGGATGCCATCTAAAAGGAACATATGGGGGTGTACTGTGTTGGTTGCCATTTCCATTTATGGGAACAATGGCTTGTTTCCTGTAGCATTTGGCATTGTTGAGAGTGAGAACAAGGACAGTTGGGAGTTTTTCTTTAGCCATCTAAAGAACCAAATTGGAGAGGGCAGGGATGAGCAGCCTTGGACATTTATGACTGATAGGCAGAAGGGGTTAGGGGAGGCAATCAACCATGTCTTCCCCAATGTCTACAATAGGCACTGTTGCAGGCATGTATATGCAAATTTCAAGGCTAAGCATCCTAGTTTGTTGTTGACAAATAGCTTTTGGATGGTTGCTAAGGCTTATAATGCAAAAACATTTAAGTATGCAATGGAAAAAATAAAGGACCAAAGTAGGGCAACTTATGATTGGCTTACTAACTTGCCATTGTCATCATAGACAAGGTTTGGATTTGATCCAATGGCAAGGTGTGATAGTATCACAAATAACATCACTGAGAGCTTCAACAGTTGGTTAGGGGACTTTAGGTATTTGCATGTGTTGAGCTTGGTGGAGCAGCTAAGGAGTAAACTAATGGGCAAGTTTCACATGAGGTTGCAATTAGTATCAACTTGGGACACTGTTGTACCCCCAAGAATTTTGGCAAAGCTGAACAAGAATAGAGAGGCAGGTAGAAAATGTACACTTCTAGTAGCTAATGATAATGAATTTCAAGTAACTGAGTTTTGCATCAACTACATTGTTAATCTTGAGAGGATGAGTTGTGAATGTAAGGCATGGGATGTGAATGAGATTCCTTGTAGGCATGCTGATGCATGCATATCTTATAGAAGGGGTATGCTTGAAGATTTCTGTGATCCTTGCTTCCACAAGGACAAATTTTTGAAGGCCTATGAAGGTATGATTCATCCTGTACCAGACATGAAGTTGTGGCCTGATATGGAAGTAACTCCTCCAACAATTTTACCCCCACCTCTGAGAAGGCTCCCAGGCAGGCCTAGGAAAAATAGAAAAAGGCAAGCAGATGAACCAACACCAAGTCAAATCAGGTCAAGCACACTTAGGTGTTCACTGTGCAAGGAGCTTGGACATAACAGAAGGACATGCCAAAGAGCTTCTGTAAGGGCAAGGGTATGACTCTAACACCTACCAGTAGTCTCTGTATTTTTTTTTAACTTCTTCTTTCTAATGGTTTTTTTACATCATACACAACAGGCCACCAGTTCTGCTGCTGCTCCCTCAAGCTCCCAAGCTGTTGCTCCTTCAAGCTCCCAAGTTGATGCTCCTTCAAGTTCCAGACCTTAGGGTTTCAGTTTAAATGTGACTTTTGTAAATGTGCTTAAGGTGTAAACTTTTGTAATTAGCAGTCTTTTTGGACATGACTGTAATGACTGTACTTGCTTAGGGATGCTAATTGTGCTAAGGGATGTTAATTATATTTGCATTGTTGTTGAAAGATGTCAAGATGAATTTAGGGATGTTATTATATATTGGATGAAAGATGTGTTTTGGACTTGACAGTCTTGTGCTATGAGTTGCATTGTTGTTGCAATGTTGGTTTGGGTATGACAATGAGAATGAGTTGTCATTTTGGAGTTAACTGTTACAGGTTTGGTAAGTTTTGGATATGGATGATACATGTTATTTTCAGTTTGGACATAAATGTTACACGACTGTATTGATATTTGGACATAACTGTTACAAAGATGTTGAAGTTTGGACATGTTTGCAATAATCACCATACAGTATCTACTGTAAATACTTCTGTGCACATTTGTTGCAAACAACAAGTTACTTCACTAAATAAAAGGTTTGACATACACAAATTACTTCACTAAAGAAACAAGAACAACCATTACATAATAGTCATCAAATACCACAGCCCTAAACTGCCCAAACCCTACTACTTCACTCCAATGGCAATGGCCAATAAACACATCAAGAAGCAGCCTATCAAAGCCATTTTCAACAATTTCATGATCTCTTCCAAGCTGTCAACCCTCATAACTAGTGGCCTATCATGCTCCATTGAACCACCAAACTGACCCATGGCTTCAGGTACATTCTGGGTGCCAAGCTGGAGTGCAAGAAGGCCAAGATTGATAGGATTGCACCATGCAAACATGTTGCACTCTCCGAATGGACATGTGTAGTACAGCTTCTGTTTGTTATTGTTGGACCATGAAACCCTAATCAAAGCCTTGTGTCCACAATTGTAATTTTTGTCCTCATAGTTCAGGTCACATGGTTGATTCGACCTCTTACGTCCAATGCTTGAAGAAGACCTGGATATTGACATGAACAATCTGCAAATGAAAAGGATATAAGTGCTTAGGTAACAAACATGAAAAATCTGAAAAATACACTGGGGACTTTTAACAAACATCTGGTGTGCATATATACCAGTAGATATAGATGCATATATAACAGTAGATGTTTGGGGATTAACGAAGACAGCAAAGCCTAAATTTTGGTTGACAACCCTAATTTCGAAGTAAACCCAAATTTTGCCCTAAATTTGATAAACCCTAATTTCGTAACCCAAGGTTAGCTCAGTTTACCTTTAATCTGCTGCGGCTTTTGAATATCCTACTTTGCAATCACACCGAATCCAAGCTGTCCACCTTCGTGCTTAGTCCTTCAAGCAAATTTGCCTCAGTCGTTCATAGGGTTCATTGTTCTTCTTTTGCAATCGAATAGAATGTCCAAATTTCACCTTTCTGTCCATTGTTTTAATACCCACTTGAGTTAACAAGTACAGTTTGAAATTGGAAGCGGGAAATGCCTGGCACGTGAGAAATTTTTTGCCTTATACTGTTTTATACAGTATAAGGGTAAGGTTGGGATTTTCAAAATATGTATTGATGACATCATAAAAAATGTACACTTTTTGGACGGAACCCTGACAGATGGACACGGGTGATACAATTGAAACACTTTTGATCACGGAATGTTATATTTTGAAACTTTGTGTCCTTGACTGTAATTACCCCATAATCTCAGGGACATAGGTGTAATTAGCCCATAAGAATAAATAGGTAGTAGTGCATACTAAAACAAAAAAATCACGTAAAAATCCAAAAATAACAACTTAACAAACTTCTGACCTGGGAAAAGTTTCAAATGCAATGATAAGTAGTTAATTAGGTTGACGTTATAAGTGAAAAGGTAAGGCAACAATGCTTTTTCCAGAGAAATTATAGGTTCTAAGTCCAGTAAAGATTTCTCCTTAATATCATCTTCTTCATTTACAAGATGACCTAAAGGAATGGATTTACTTGAAAGAGAGCAACGGTCAGCAATGGAGACTTACATAGTGAACAGCAGCAAAAGAGTTGATTGGTTGAGGATTAAGGGTTCTAGGATTTATTTTTATTTTTTCTTTAGATATTGATTTATGACATTAGGAAAAGAAAGAACTAAAGACATGAACGGTTGAGACGATGTTACGATACAAAAATCAAAGACTTGATTATTCGGGCTTTTTTTGTACCTTCACCCCAACTTTGCAACTTGTGCCTGGGTGCCTAGGCGCACACCTTTTTTAAGGGGTTATGCCTGGCCCTAGGCGAGATGCAGTCCCTGCGCCTCACGCATAGAAGCACTTAGGCGCGTACCTTTTTTAAGGGGTTATTCACTTATGCCTAGCCCTAGGCGAGAAGTACTCAGGCATGCACCTTTGATAACACTGGTCCACAACACCACCAACACCTTCCAAACCGCAACCACTGCAAGTGCCAAAATGCCAATTTGCTGATAACTTCCACTAACAGCTCCACCATCACCACCTTACCAACAATACCACTATGACCTTTCTGCCTCAGTTAATTCCCGTGCCACCTCCATCTGCATAACCACAATCAAAACCCTAAACAAACCCAAAAATCAAAACCCAATTAAAGCCATTGTGGTACCGCACTACCAAGATCTCCAAAACCAAATTAAAATCCTAACTAAAGCCGCCACAACTCCATCGTACCACCACCACCAAAACCATGATAAAAACCCTGCACAAAACTATATCACAACCCTGAATCAAAGCCACCGCGTCATCACAAACACTACCCTTTCCATAACCAAAATTAAAGTCCTTACAGAACCCTAAAATCAAATCGATGATTGGATTTCTCGAAGAAGGGGTACAGAGGTGGTGGTGTTAATGACAATGGCAGTGGTTGTTAGTTTGGTGTTTGGTGGTGAGGACCTGACCTCACTGCAGCTATCTATAACTTGGCCTTCACCACAGTCGACGACAACTCGGCCCTCATAGTAAACTTCAATCCAATGCTAATTATTATCTAGCATCTACCCTACCAATAAGAATGTCTAGAGGACGTATAATTGCTGATTTTTTGGTACATCCCACCAAAATGATCAGGGGGTGTGATGTGTGACTTGACCAAAAATAGGGTGTTTGGGTATTTTAATTCATTCATAATACTCTCCACTTGACTCGTGGAGAGAGGTTTGGTGAAAGTTAGTAGCATTATTCGGAGGTAGGTTAAGGTTTGTTTTGTGAAGTCAAGATTGAGACATTTCTAATATGAATCTGTGACATGTTTTTGGAGTATTAGTAAGGCTTTAACCTTTAAAAATGGACTCACGGTTGACGTTGCTCTTATAGTTCTGGGATAATACATTGATGGTTGGTGTATTAAGAGTGAAGATTCGTTATCTTTGTCGCAGCAATCATGGTTGCTTCTGCTTGTTTGCATGCGCTGCCACTGCGCCTAAAAGATGGGAGTATTATTAGTAGGGATGCAAGTTAGTCTGTCAAAGTGTACGCCTTTTGTTTCTGAATGCCTGTCGCTAATACCTCTGTCCAGTGCAGACGTGGGAGACAACTCAAAGAGGACAATCATTGGTGCCACTGTCTTCTCCCATTTCTTTTGCACATTTATAGAGGCATACTCTCATTTGGGTTTACATATTCGTGATCTTATAAGAGAGTAAAAATATTGAAAAAACAAGTTTTCACTTTTATGATTGTGAGATTGTAAGTAATACATGCCAGTTGAATTATATAATTGGTGAATACAAGATCACTTGAGTTTAATACACATCAATAGTGATTTTTTTTTCTAATTCGCTTTTACGATGCATATTGTGCACGATTTAACTATTTACTCAACAATGATCACATATACGTATTATTCATGAAACTTAAACGCTACATATCAATATCGACTCTTTTTCCTACCCTTTTTCTTACGGTGCACATTGTTCATGAATTATATGAAAATCATAATACGTGAGGGACAGACAAAAGAGAGGTGAGGTTAGAAAAAAAAAGTTGTGACGTGAAAGAGGAAGGTGCACCGAGAATGAGAAACAATGAGTCGAGCCGAAGGAGTGTGTACCCGATAACTTTTGAAGCTTCTTACTTAAGTTCAGCATGACTGTGTTTTCTCCGTAATAGGAACTCATATATGATGAACAAAGATGGGCTTACATGAATTTAGTTGGGCTAGCTAAAGTTTACCCCTACAGCTCAGGAGTCTTCAGCTGTTTTTTCTTTTTTTTTTTTTTGTGACAATATGCTGCTAAACATTGATCATGTTTTAGTGTGGTAACTGAAGTACAGAATTTGAACAAGTCGGTAAACTTTGATCATTCAAGATACGGTAGTCACAACCTTAAGGGATGGGTAAAATAGCAAAGGACTTTGAGTAATAACATCAAGATTTTAAGTACGAATCTTCGTACCGACAGTTCATTTAAATTGCAATTTTGATTCTTCCGGTTAAAAGATAGAGGGGTCACTGAAAAGTGAAAAACGGGTACAGATGGGTTACGTCTACCACAAAAATTCTCGCCTCCTAATCGGTCAATACTTGCAACTGGCTGCAAGCCAGTGAAAAAGAGAAGTATACTTTTCCCAAAGTAAAGATCCTCCATGTTTGTGTTTTACACAAACAGGTGGCCAATTGACGTTAAGACTAATCATTCTTGATGGTAAGACTTACATGACATGCTTCAATATTTGCCACTTCGACGACTCGTATTTGCTTTTTGACATTACGTACTGCTATGAATTGAGCCGGAGCTGATCATATATTACTGTATAATGTTAGTGTTGGGGAACGAAATCCAGTAGCAAATGAACTGCTCCACAATATCAAGGATGGTCTCTCGGCCAAGCTAAATGCCTAAGAGGTTAAAAGATTAGCATTTTCTTGCACAAGGCAGTCTTAGGGGGCTTTTTCCGGTAGCTTTCACTGCTTCATTCATTGTGCCAATGACACCAAAAAGAAGAAGACGAAAACTTGATTGAGAAAAGTTTATTTGAGAAACAAACTAGACAAAATATGACCCTTTGTCCTATCAAATTTGCTAGTGTAATATGCAATAAATGGCTCATGAAGATACTAATAATGTAGCAATGCTCAATCGAGCTCATTTGGGTCAGGATAAAGGCGATCCAGGAAAATTTATAGGCAAAGCAAAAAAATGGTTCCTCGCCTTGCGAACGCTTGAATGCCAAAGCCAATGCACTCCCCGAGGCTCGAGCAGCCGGAATGCATTCCCCACTGAATGTATCTGGAGTATATATGCAAGGGTTGAATCAGATCAGCATGATAGACACAGCATGTTTTGTCGGGTCAAAAACATGCAAGTACTGATTAAAATGCACATTCCCGGTCTCTTCATCCTTGCAAATCTCTCTCTTTCATTGTACAACGTATATATACAGTCACAATCTTAATGTCCTATTCAAGAATCGAAATCGATTTGCCAGAATACCATCAAAGTATCTTTAGAAGTCTGGGATAAAGTGATAGTCTGGCTAATATTCGCAAAATTAACCTGATTTTTTGTTTCGATGAATCTGTAGACCTAAGATCTTAATGCAAGTAATTGTCAGTCACCATATACCAGGAACACATTCGTATGCTTCAAACCCGTGACATTCTTGCTAGAATTTCAAACCTTTTCAATCAAGCAACAGGGGAGGGGATTGCATATAAGAAAAGAATCTTAATACAGACATGTGAGGCCTGATTAAAGAGAATGTGTTGGAGTGCATTTGACATAAGATAGTATCTTTTGTTTCATCAGCCATACTTTTATGAACAAAAGTAGGTACCTTTCTCTGATCGGCCAAGAAGTTTATAATAATCTGGGAAACCCTGTACTCACGATCTGAGTCTGTCCTGTTGAGAGGATGCAATTTTATTTTTTTTTAATTTGCCAAGACATCAAAATAGTGTCACTGTGACGAAGACGTACAAATTTCTATGCATTAAAGTTACATGCCAAGGGAAAAGGAAACCTGGTTATGCATGGGGCACTGCAGTAGTAACCAATGTTGGCACTGTTCCATCCCACATAAGCGAGCAAATGGTCAGAACGGTTTCATTTACTTAGGAGAAGGAAGATAAAGTCCAAATGGAGTACTAAAGAAGGATCAAACAAACATAAAACAAGCTCCCTCCTTTTTTGAAATCCCTCGTAGATAATCAGGGACCAATTAATACAGTTGATATAATCAAATATACGTAGGAAAACCATACCAAAGGCTTCCCTTAAGGCAGGTACTCCCTTTCTGCATCCGTCTCCAGTTCAACTTTTCCATCGTTTCATACCTCAACTCCTTTTAAATCCTGAAATTCGCTCCCCGAGACCATGAACAGGAAATATATGAGAACTGGGGTTGGGGGGGGGGGGGGTGATTCCCATGTTTCATGTACGTGATGGACACTTAAAGAATCAGATGCAAAGAGATTGGCTAGAAAACCTTTGCTTAAGGATTCGACGAACAAGTTCTTAACCATCCTTGTTTAACAGCAGCAGACAGTGGTCAAAAAGAACATGCGCTAATGTTTCTGACCCGAGTGCTGAACAGCCCGCGGGCATCTCTGTGTTATAAGCAAAGGACAAATATATGAACTGAGGAAAATGCTGAGCATTACTACCTGTTCATTTCAAGTTCTGAACAGAATGAGCAAAGGACCTGCTGCAAAGAAATGAGAAGGATGATCTTTCTTGAACAAAGAGCAGGATATGTTGAATTACTGTATTATGAACCACAGAGATCATTTCATCACTACTGTTGCTAGATTATTTATAAATGATGGTTCATATGGGTTCCACTCTCATAGTTAGGCAAGAAAAGTGGCCAAACTTGCATAACCCAGTTGCATGAGCAGAAGTTCCAACCCACTCATTAACGTAAAGAAATTCCACAGAGGATTGAGTAATCCAATTCAAAACAAGCATAGTCCACAATCAAGTCAAGATGACAACCAAGTGTGTCTTACAACTCGTCATGGTCTCAATAACAGGTATTCCAACTTCAATCATGTTTCTATTTTTTGAACCCCACGTGAGAGTACAACTAGAAAATGGAGAATTATGCTTATGAAAGTAATAAACAAACCAAGCTAGAGTGTCATTCTTTTTTATTCAATCTGTAAACTTATGATTCTGAATTAGATGCCTTCAGGTTAAACAAGCATGGCCTTAAGAGATACATGATGCACAGTTTAGAACTGCCTTTTGCAAATCTATTAGTAACTTTCTACTTGGTCGGCCAATGTTACTCTAGAGCAGGCATTAGATAAAGGGTCAGTGGATCAAACTGTAGATATAGCATTGACATGTACATACGTAACCTGAAGATGTTCAACCGGCAACGAAACAGGAGAACTGCATTCTTCAATGACTTTTATCTGTTAATAATAAAACGGATCAAAAGAACCTTCCAAACTTAGGCCCGCAAAACGTTTGGCTGCGACACACGGGTTGAAAGAATCTTTCTCTAACCCTCCGTATAGTGATAATTGATTATCGCTAAATGTTTCTGGTGGCTTTTATATAGTGACGCTAAAAAAATACTGCTAAGAATTTTCGTTAAAAATGTAAACAGAAAAATCATTAGAAATATTTAACAACTATTAATTATTACATAGCGGGTTTAAATAAATACATTTTTATAATCCGAGTAGCAGTCAAACCAACACCAGAAACTAACTTAAGTAACAGTGTTGGGATTCGAATTAGGATCTGGACTGGGCCTAGTCCAGCTTCTACTGCACGGGTCAATATGGACTCAGAATTACAGTTAAGAAGCTTGGAAGTGGGCTTCTATTTGAATATTTAATACGTTCAGGCCCGCCTTTTGAATAAGCCCACCAACATTTGCACACCGTTATTATGTTTGTCATTTTGCTACTGACATTATCTTGAGTATCGGGAAAAAAAAAATTATGTAATCTCCTAGCAAAAGGCTACAACCTCGTTATAACAACAAATTAATGGTCGCTAATATGCTTCTTGAGAATTTAGTTAGTGACTCACAACTAGTGATATTAAGAACTGTTACGGAAAGTGCCTACAGAAGTTTTATTACTGCATTTAACGACTCTTAATTATTATTATCGAGCGACAAAATAAACTTTGAACAAGTATAAGATACATTGTATCCAACTACTTTGAAGAGGGAGAATTTAGCATTTGTAGTTTTTAACCAAAACTTACATTCGAAATGATTCAAGAGCCAACATAGTAAAACGCCTAACTTTACGTTGTGAATACCTTGAATATTAACCCCAAGGGGTGGTGAAGTGAAAAAAGGCCTTATACAGATGAGACATATAAACTGTAATTCTGACCATTCTTTTAAAAAAAAATTTGAATATTAAAATATAGAACTATCACAGTAGGGTGCGTTCAAACCTTTTGTTTTTGTTAAATTCATATACAATTGTCACTGAAAAGAAATATTATGATTTAAATCCTTTAATAGAAAAAGGATACGAATCGAGCAAAGAAATATGTGAACTTAACGTCCCCCGTTACAAATACTGACAATAGTTTGCCAATATATTTCTCTACCTTTTTTTTTTTTTTTTTGAAAATTTTTCCAATAGGAAAATTTATTTGAACTACAATTCATATATATAACTCGTCAGTACGGGGAATCGAACTCAAGACTTCAAGGTCACTCCTCGAGACTCTTGCCATCTCCACCACCCCTTTGGGTTATTTCTGTACCTTTTGTGAGTTAAGTTCTTGTTTTACTTTTCTTATTTTTGAAACAATCACTTGAAACATCAAACAACAACAACCAAAAAAAAAAACTCAAAAAGTAGCTTTGAGTTTGGAAAATTGAGATCCATGCTTTGAATCACACAGCTGGTAAGTTAATTCCATTTACTAAACTTGGCAAAAATGAGCTATCTTCCATAAATACCGTGTTCTCAAAGGGCTTGCCATTCCGTTGTTTTGGCTAAAGCTTTCGAGTACCTGAAGAAGTAGCATAAGGGGCTACAACACTAGCCACCACTGCACTGCGCAGACCCTTGGGGGCGGGATAGGTCAGAGCAGGCCTGCGTATGCTCTGCTCACGTTTCGCGTACGCCCATCCCATGCCGTTTACCCCCATTTTCGTCTGCACTTCATGTTCGTGGCGAGAAAGACAATCTTTGTGTCTTTCTTCCTATCTTTTTGTTTAATTCAGTGTTATAGATAAAATGGGTAAATTACACTAAAACCCCATGAGGTTTGCCATAATTACACTCCACTACCGGTATCTTTAAAAATTACACTCAGCTCAAAAAGTAATTTTTTCACTTACGGTGTTAATGGTGCAATGCAAAAAGACATGAATACCCCACAGACTGTTTATCTTCTTCTTTACAAACAAAGAGGTCATCAGTCAAAAAAGGTAAGTTGCAAAGTCAGAGAGTCTATTCCATTGTCCTGCATTCACCAACTCACAATGCTTAGCAACTAAGCGAAATTTTAAACAAGGAAATTCATTCATCCAATCCAATTTTTCCTTTAAAAAGTAAAAATTTTCGACTATTATATCGACCGGAAAGTGACATCTTGCCGGAAAACGCCACAGAAATTGGATGTTGGAGTAAAAACAGTGACAAAATTCATTCGAAAGAGTTCCATTTTCTAAGCTCCAAAGCCAAAGCCCCCATAGACGGGGATTGAACAGCCCTAACACATCCAGCAGTACCTTTCTCGCCAAAGCCTTGTGGCCACTCACCGTCGCACTACCTCTCGCCACCATCGTCGCCTCCTCCTTTACCGGTGCCACTTCCTCCATAACATCTTTCGACGTCTCACGAGCATCTTCTTCGATGGTTACTCGTTGTTGCTCAAGTGGTCCTCAAAGGCTTCAATGGCTTGGTGAATGAGTTCGTGGTTGGGAGAAGAGTCCTACCGGAACCAATTGCTCGTATAACAGTCGAAACACTCCCAATCGAACACGGAGGGCTTGTGGGGCATGCCGGATTTCTTGTGGGTCTTCTTTTTTTTTGTCAGAAACAGTGGCTGGATTGGTGGATTGCATTGACCTGGTAATCATGTATGCCAGGACCTCACGGTCTTGCAAGGAGAGGATTGAGACCAGCGCCAAGATAGCCGCTGGTAAAAGGTTCATAACGGAAAAAGCCTCGGCGTTTGGCGGTAATGGTGGCGCCGTCGATGAGGGAGATAGGTGTACTTTTCCCTTGTTTCTCACCTTCATCTCTCTATGGTTGGCTATGGAGAGAAGAATTTGCAGAATTGAGCATCTGGGTTTGTATAAAGAACACAAAGGGGGGTATTTTGGGTATGAATATTGCATAAAGTAGTGTGTCAAGGAATCTTTTCACGGAGTTGGGTCTGCCGTTAAATGTGTGTAGTTGTTTGTAATGCGGGTACAAATCTCGGGGCGACAGAGTGTAATTTTTAAAGATAGCGGTAGTGAAGTGTAATTATGGCAAACCTCAGGGGTTTTAGTGTAATTTACCCTAGATAAAATTTAGGCTCTGTTTGAAATCACTTTCAATTTTAAATTTTATTTTTAAAAAATAAATCAATCTAGTTCTTATTTTTTACAAAAGCAAATAAGTGTTTGATTGCCCAATTATTATGTTTGAGTTTTTTTTCCGTGTTTGATAACCAATTTTTATGTTGAGTTTTTTCTTTGGTGGTGGTTGTGGTGGCGGCGCTGGCCACCGGGGGGGAAGGGGCCGGCAAGCGGCGATGACCAGCAGCGGCCTATGGTGGTTGTCTCAAACCAAAACTCCAAAATGAGAGTTTTCAAAAAACAGCCTTGTTTAAAAATTGGTTGTCAAAATTAAAAAAAATGTGTCAAACGCGTTTTTTTTCTCCAGTTTACAAAACTGGAGAAAAACCTGAAAACTTAATGGTTTTCAAACGGTATCTTAATCTACTCGGTGAATTTTAATTCTTGATGGAAAATTTGAGTATTTCTTATGGTAAAGAATGTTTAATTGCGTCCACATTTGGGATTAACGTATATTGCTACAAAAAAAAGAGCAAGTTTTGAAAAGTAATCATTAATGGAATCTATCGATGTGCAATTCTTATAAAATTCTCCCCCACTCATTTTGGTGTAAGTCTTTAAGTATTTTATATCAAACTTGGCATGAGCTCGAAACATGTTGATGGTCCTAAAAATGATGTGGCACAAATTCACCTATAAGCTTGTGATCAACTGGACTTGAAATGAACGTACTTGGTACGAGCTCTTAGAGTAAGAGGTGAGGATTAAGAATTAGGCTCAAGGTGACACTTGGAGGACCAGAGATAATGATAGATGGAGGGTGATGCCAAGGAAGTGGGTTCAAAGTCGACGTGGAAGTGCCACAACGAATGCACCCCCCGAGTCAGATGTCAAGCATAGTAATGTGGGATGAAGCATGGACAGGGCTTCCGACACAGAGTCTAAGGAGTGGCACTGCCACTAGGATGATGGCGCTGGATGAATACACGATGACAGTCACAATTCGATGCTTAGGCCTAGAGTCAAGGTCCAGCGTTAGGGTTTCTGTGTGTTTCTCTCTATAAAATTCTAGAGTGAGAAAGTGAAAATCAGAATGAGTTATGTTCTTCAGTCCTGCAAATGAATTCTCAAGCCCCTTATTTATAGGGATTGAGATGACAATCTCATCAGCCAACATATGGCACTTTTCGAGAGTGACACGTCACCGAGAGGCCCATAGCCGATGCTCTGCAGACTGTCAAATCACATATTCACCGGGCTTACCTCGCATAGCATCACTCTGTCTATCTGGAAAGACTGTCCCACACAGCATCCATATGGCTATAGAGCCCATTTGATCTAGCCACCAGTCCAAAGCCTTTGCAGAGTCCTACAGGATGTCGAGAGACGCCGAGGACCTGGCAGAGGTGGGAAAGGCCCAAGCCCAAATGCCAAGCGGAGTAAGCGCGATGCCGTCCAGAGACCTGCTCCAGTCTCGAAGTGACCCAAGGGCCGGGGCTCATAGTTCCTAGGGGTGCCGATGAAAAGCCCTAATGCCGGAGCATGTAGACTAATCATGTAGACACCCTAGTGGGAATAGTGTCTCAGAAAGCGAGCCTATCCTACAGGTGAGTCCTTGTGATGAAGCACTCGGAGCACGCCAAGGTAATGTCCTAGAGGAATCACCTATTGACGGGCCAAGGTAGTGTCCCGGATGAGTCGCCTACCCAATGGGCCAAGGTAGTGTCCCAGAGGGGGTTGCCTGCTCGACATGCCAAGATAGTATCCCAAAAGAGTTGCCTACTCGACGGGCCGATGTAGTGCCCGAAGGAGTCTCCTTCCAGGCAGAAAGGGAATTGGAGCTCCATGGCGGAGATAGTGTCTTAGAGAGTGATCATATCTGTATGTGAGTCCTTATACTAGAACACTCGAATCGTGACAAGGTAGTGCCCAAAAAATTTGCCTACCTGGTGAAAGATGAGTTGGAGCTCCTTGATGGAGATAATCTCTTAAAAAGCGAGGCTATCCCGGGGGTAAGCCTTATGCCGGAGTAATTGGAGGGCACCAAGATAATGTCCTAGGGGAGTCGCTTACCTGGCGTGCTGATGTAGTGTCCCAAAGGAGTCGCCTACCTAGCAAAAGAGGAGTCTCATGCCGGAGCACGTAGATCTCCTGGCGGAGATAATGTCCTAGAGGAGTTGCATATCCCCGTCGGATGTTGCACACTCTAAGAAGTGGGTCGAAACATGTTCCATAACCAAGGCAAGATACAGATGGTGTGGTAAAATGAAAGACCAACACAGTGGCGTGGTAGTGTGACATATGGGCCAGCGGATGTGTACGTTGATAGAGGCACGCAACAAGGAAATAACACACTGACACAGTAGTGGGTGTCACGAGTTAGTCATTGTCTCGGAGGCACGTGATGCAGGGACGGTGCCCTGGGCATGGCGACTGGTGTCATGCCAGTGACACATAACACAGAGACGACGCTCTGGCATGGCGACTAGTGTCATGGAGATAACGCTCGAGCATGGTGGATGTGCAGCTAGATTGGGATATCAGAGGTCCAAATGTGCACAGCTAGATTGGGATAGAAGGTATCCAAATATGCGCAGGCCAATTAGGGTAGCCGGATTGTGATAAAAGAGGTCCAAGTGTGGACAGTCAGATTTGGATAGCAGATGTTCAAGTGTGCGCATCTAGATTGGGATAGTGAAGGTCTAATCATGTGCAGTAAGGATGGGATAGCAACATAGGGTTTTGATCCAGGTTTTGGGTACAATGGTGTGTTTTTCTTCTCCTTGGGAGAGATGAACTTAAGATAAAAAGTGTAGTTTTGACTTTTAAGAGTAGAATTTAGAGCAAAGTTTAGGTACTCATGTGTGGTATTCATGTCTATAGAGGAAAGGATTTTGAGGAGTCACATGCCTCTCATATCAGCTTTGTGGTCATCGATTAGTATGGCAAAGAATGAGAGCAGGCTTTGGCAGACTTAGTCTCCTCAACCAAAAGAGCTTGGGACATATTATGGTCCCAACTTAAGGACGACCAAGTAGACCATTGCCCCTTTGACCCTTGGAGGGATGTAATCGCATGAGAGAGTAATAGGTTATTTGGGTGGTTGAGAGCCTATCCAAAGTCTCAGCACCGTATACTTGAAGTTTGACCACTATAAGACCTCCTGATTCCAGCTTACTTTCCAACTACCTTCCTAGATGATGCGAGATCCTACCTTGAAGGGATTCACGACAGTTTGAAGTCCTATCCAACATAAAAAAGTAGACGGATAAGCTTTCTTATTTACCAATGAGTGATCTCAAGCTTTTACAATGTTAGTGTAGTCATAATTTGTCGTATCCAATACAAGGGTTAGTACGGTATCATGTCATTGTAACCTACATGCTGTAACATGATGACTAGAATTATTATATTGTGTCACATTCATATTAGAATACAATGTTCTATAATAGAGCTAGATTATTTCCGTGCTCCATAGTATTCAGGTCACTACCTTATATTCCATGATATACGTGAAAGTCCGCTTTACTCGTCAAGGCTTGGGATCACCTTATATTCCACTCTATGCGTGATGATGAGTGTTAAAACCCCACATTGACTATACATATGTGTTGGCATTGATTCTTATACTTAGGGCTTCTCCTCCTCTTGAGCGTGCTTTTGGTTTGGACACCTCACCTCATGGTAACAATGGATTTGTTTTTGGGTTTTACCAACCGTTCTCCCTCTAGTTTGATGGTTCATTACTATTTAACCATTAACCATGTGCCCTGTTTCAGTTTGATTTAGCTCTTCAACAGCACCACAAGCTTCTTCTTGATTTTCCATACGAAACCATCCAAATCTCTACCAGAAACCACCCTCTACGTGCCCTCACTTGCCATGATGACGAGTGTTAAAACCCCACATTGACTATACATATGTGTTGGCATTGATTCTTATACTTAGGACTACTCCTCCTCTTGAGCGTGCTTTTGGTTTGGACACCTCACCTCATGGTAACAATGGATTTGTTTTCGGGTTTTACCAACCGTTCTCCCTCTAGTTTGATGGTTTATTACTATTTAACCATTAACCATGTGCCCTGTTTCAGCTTGATTTAGCTCTTCAACAGCACCATAGGCTTCTTTTTGGTTTTCCATACGAAACCATCCAAATCTCTGCCAGAAACCACCCTCTACGTGCCCTCAGTTACCATTAGAAGCTCAAATATGGCCTGTCGCTATTTTAACTATATTCTATATTTTCAAGTTATCTTTCCGTGATTAGACTACCCTATTCCATTGATTTGGGCCCTTAGACTAAATCAAACAATTTTAACCCCAATTGCTTGCGCACGTGCCATCACCCCCCCTCATTTTTGCATCTTCTTTCACACGTTATCGCCATCAGTATTTTCTTGACCGACTCAGACTAACCTATAGCAGTTTCTTTTTGGCCATACACCTCTTTTTAGGACCAATTTTTTGAATTTTGAGACTGGTTCCTGGCTAATTTGGGTACTCTAAGTTTGATTTTGACCTTGTTTCATACTAGCTCTTTTGCCATGTCCATCACTCCATGTAATGCTTCTTAGTTCATTGATTCAGGTTGTTCTAATCATATGTGTTCCAACCCTTCTCTCTTTGTGATTAAATCTACTTGTGCTTATACCCTTACGATTCTCACTACCATTAGATCTACCATGGATACTCATTATATACATTCTATTTTTTCACCTAATTTGTGTTACCAGTGCCGTCCTTGTTCCTTCCTTGTCAATATATCTTATATCTGTTGGACAAATTTGCGATTTATATCTTGAAGTCATCCTTTGTAATCGAAGGTGTATTATGCATGATCCTCGGACGTGTATGTGTGTGTGTGTGTGTGTCCCCCTCCAACCTCTCTGCAGCTACACATATCCCGCCTCATTCCATCTAGTAACATTTTTTATGCCTTGGTCACACCTCGCTATCTTGAGTTTGCAGCTTACCATCTAGTGGTCTTTTAGGAACTATTAATCCTGAATCCTTTGATTTTTCTGTCGTGTTAAGCTTGAGAGCAGAGTGCTTTACGTTTCCATAACAATGGCTCTAATTTCGTGAAAATTTTGACTTGGTACATTCTAATGTACAATGTCCTGCTTCAGAGCTACTTGTTGTATTCACAAAGTTTGTTAATATGGTCAAAGCCCAATTTTCTCATAATAATCAGCTCTTTCGATCTAATAATGCCATGGAACATAAAGACTCTTCATTTCTTGACATCCTCAAAGAACATGGCATTTTACCATGCACTAAGCATATCGAGATTGATTGTCATTTTATTCGATCTCATCTTTTACATAGAACTTTTCATCTTCTCCCTAATCCTTTGCTAATCAGACCACTGATATCTTCAGGAAAACTCATCCCCCTCAGGAAGCTTTCTTGATTTTGTTTCAAACTCAAATAAGCTTCTTCGTTACCATCTTGAGTTTACAAAGGGATGTTAGTGTTAACCCTACGGTTATTTAACCTAGGATTATATTTGATTTTGATGATAACTAACATTGATGATTATGCTGTCTAACATGCATTGAGTTGATGAAGCAATAGGAACAATCTCACACTCATGCAAATGGAAAATTAGACGAGCAAATCGTTCAAAGACTCTCAACAGAACGCATCAAAGAAGGATTTCGTCGATTGAACTTTACTATGCTTTATTTCTTTCTTTGTAAACTAGACGTAGAGAGATGATCGTTACGATGACTGTATACCTAGAATTTGCCCATAGGTTTCCCTTGCATGCATAAAAGTTTTTCATTCTTTGAAAACTAGGAAACTGCATTTTCTGGAATGCAGTCAACTGCATTGGATTGCAGTCGACTGCAACTTGGGCAGTGAGGTATTACAGTCGACTGCATTATAATGCAGTCAACTGCAATACTTCCAGTAGCCTATTACAGTCGACTGTATTGGATTACAGTCGACTGCAAGTTGGAAATTTTGAATTTTCAACGGCTACTTTGGGAATACAGTCGACTGCAATGGGACATTGCAGTCGACTGCAATAGCCGTTTGGCGCTTTTAATGCTCCACCTAATTCCAAACGGTCATATTTTTTCCCACCTCTATAAATACTCATCTTGGGCATAGTTTTGATTCATCAATTGCATTCAAAGCTCTCTTATCTTTCATATTCTCAAAGATCAAAGCAATTGTTCAAATCTCTCTTATTTCATTGATTTCTCATCCTTTTCAAGAGAGCATTTATTGTGAGCTTACATTTGAGAGATAGACACTTTCATAAGTCATCATACACTCATCTCTCTTGTTCTAGTGCTTAAACTTGTACTCATCTACTTCTTGAGAGTGAAATCTTGTACACATTTCTTCATTGAAAGGTTCTTGTATCAAAGCTTGGGGTTGTCAATCTTTGGAGCTTTGGGTTTGTCAAAGCTTGTTCTTGATGTGGGCATAGCATCAAGGGATTGTAAGAGGTTCGATCTTGACCCGTAAGGAAGATCATACTAGTGGATTCTAGGGCCTTTCAAGGGACTTCCTTGAAGGGGTGGACGTAGGCTTGTGGGTATATCAAGCCGAACCATTTAATTCTCCTTGTCAAGTATCTCTAAACCCTTCTCTCTTTACATTATCGTCTTACATTTGTGTTGAGATTGGTTGTTTGCTTATTTAAGTTATTGAGATTGAGGTTTGTTGTTTGTTAATTTTTAAAGTAGTCTTAAAACCCTATTCACCCCCCTCTAGGGTTATTTTATTGGTTTCAAGTGCCTATGGTTGGATAACCTAGGCTTACATCTTGTTTTGATGATAACTACACATTGATTATGTTCTAATGTGTGTTTTGAGTGGATTCTTAATAGATATATACATGACACTCATGAAGACACATTTGATAAGTTGGATAGATGGATTGAAGCCATAGAAGCTTAAAGTTATAGTGGACATACTATGGAAGCTTCATCAAGTCCTATGTCAAAGAGCAAGAAAGAATGCAAATGCTAAGTTACTACGATTATGATTGGTCTTTACTATTATGTAACTAGTCTTGGTTTGATGGTTGGATTGATGACTATGACCTAAAAAGACCTTAGGACACCTTGTGCATTGCATGTGAGTTCATAACCTTTCACACAAGTGTGGTTCTTGAAAATGAGTGAACTTTGGAGCTCACTCAGATTTTCTCAAAAACTATTTTGGTGCCAATCTTTTCATATCTTTATAAAACTTTTCATTAGCTTTCCAACGCAAAAAACGGCACCTCAATCCGTTTTTTCTAGAGAAAGTTATGCCTAAAATAAGAAAGGAGGTTCCGTGAGGCAGCTGATAGGCAGTAGGGTAATACAGTCGACTGTATTTGAATCCAGTCGACTGCATTGGTCAAAATTCAGCTCCAACGGCTATTTTCGAGGACAAAACTCCAACGGCTATTTTCGAGGGATTACAGTCGACTGCAATGGTAATACAGTCGACTGTAATGGCAGTTTTGCTTACTTTAAGCCTCTAACGGCTATATTTCATTTACTCTCTATATAAATGCTTTGGGGCTTCATCATACACCATGGAAACCACATTCTAAGCCTCCATTCATTAGAGAAACATCAAGGCTCATAGATTAAACTTTTCTCTCTTCATCTTCATGATTTTACATCATTAAAGAGAGCATCTTTGTGAGCAATTCTTTGATTGAAAGTGAGCATTCTTCAAGTCATCAATTCTCTCATCTCTCTATTGTGCTAGAGCTTCATTTTTACTCATTTCCTTTCAAGAAGGTTTCTTTGTACACAATTGATCTTTGTAAAAGGATTGTGATCAAGGCTTGGATTTGTCAAGTCTTGGGTGAGCTTTGTGGATTCAAGGCTTGTGCTTGGTGTGGGGATATCACCAAGTGTTGTAAGGGTTTTGATCTTAACCCGGAAGAAGATTGTTGCTAGTGGATTCTAGTGCTCTTGCAAGGGACTTCCTTGAAGAGGTGGATGTAGGCTTGAGGGTAGTTCAAGCCGAACCATTTAAATCTCCTTATCAAGTATCTCTAACTCAATCTCTTTACTTATTGTTCTATAATTGCTTGAGATTGTGTAGTTAGCATCTTCATTGAAATATTGTTTGGATTGATTAAATTTCATGATTGTGTTTTGTTTAAGTTCCCCATTAATTTTTAAAAACCCTATTCACCCCCTCTAGGGTTGTTTTATTGGTTTCAAGTGGTATCAGAGCCTCGGCTCTTGATTTTTTTTGGTTAACACCTAGAGAGTTAAAAGATCAGGGGGTTTCCTAGTCTTGAGGGGAGTTCTATTACTCGACCTCCACTTTTTGATGGGTCTTCATATAGTATATGAAAAATTAAGATGCGAGTATTTTTAGAATCTTTAGATTATGAAATGTGGGGAATCGTTGAAGATGGCCCTTATGTTCCAACCAAGAGGATTAGGAATAAGCTTGTGCCAAAGGAGAAATCCGAATTTAATGACGATGATAGAAATATGCTTTGCATGAATTCTAGAGCTAAGAATTGTCTTGTTTGTGCTCTAAACACAAATGAACTCAATCGAGTTATTATGTGTGATTCAGCTAAAAGTATGTGGGATACACTTCAAGTCACTCATGAAGGGACTTCTCTTCTAAGAGATTCAAAGATGAATTTATGGCATGGAGAATATGAATTGTTTCAAATGTTTTTCGATGAATCTATTATGGAAATGAATTTTCGTTTCACTAAAATTGTTAATACTTTGAAACAATTAGGAAAAGATTTCTATAACGGTGATCTTGTGAGAAAGGTAATTAGGTCATTACCTAGAGAATGGGATGCAAAAATCATCGCACTTCAAGAATCAAAGGATCTCAATACCTTCTCGTTGGATGAATTAATTTGCTCCTTGATGACATATGAAATGCAACTTGAATCATTCGGGCAAAAAGTTCCAAAGAAGAAGAAGAAGTGCATTGCTCTTAAAGATTCATCAATGATGGATCAATCTTCAAGTGAAGAGGAAGAAGACTTGAATAACAAGGAGATGGACATACTTGCAAAGGAATTCAATGAGTTTTTCAAAATTAAGAAAGTTGGAAACTCACACAAGAGCAAGAATGATTCAAGTGTAGATATTACTTCATGGGAGAATAAGAAGAAGAAAGGGTCAAGAAAGAAGCACTCCATGAAGACATCAATCGAAGCCATCATTTGTAGTGATGATGATTCAAATGGAGATGAACGTGGTCATTTCGATGAGGGAGATGCAAATTTATGCTTCATGGCTCGAAAAGATGATGAGGTAAATTCTTCATATAGTGATAGTGATAGCAATTGCTCCAATAATGATATTCATGATGCTTATGCTCTTTTATATGAAGAATCCATGAAATTAGCCAAGAAAAATTGTGATTTGAGAAAACAAGTGCATGCAATTTCAAAAGAACTAGATGACTTAAAAAGTGATTATTGTGAGTTGCATGCCAATAATGAATGCATATCTAGCCATTTATATGTAGAGCACGTGAATAATGATTTGGTTGAATTGATTGTGAACATTCCTAGCACAAAACAAATCTCTTGTGATGCTTCGATTTTAGAAAAACAAAATGAAATTTTAAAACTTGAGATTTGTGATTTGAAAAAATGTCTTCAAAAATTTGTTGATGGTCAAAACAATTTGGATGTCATGCTTGGACGCCAAAGATTTGGCCTAAACAAAGGTGGTCTTGGATTAGATCCCTTGGCCTTACCTCCTAAAATCTTTCAACAACAAGCTAGGTTGAATACTCATTCAAAACAACCAAAGAACTATTGCACACCATTTACACATTGTGGTTGGTGCAACAAGAAAGGGCATACGACTAATTATTGTCCTTGTAGAATTGTCTATGTTAGAGGTAGAAAGAAGATGTGGGTTGTGAAAGGTTAAGATTACAAATGCAAGACTAACACCCATGGACCCAAGAAAATGTGGGTACCAAAAGTTAGACCTAAATTGTGATTGTAGGTTATTCAAATCAAAGGCAAATAGCAACAAGGAGAAGGCTCCAAGAAAATTTTGAGAAGGAGGAGCAACAAGTTAAATCTTAAGGGGGAGTAAGCATTCCAAGATTGGATATGCTACTTAAAATGAGGAGAGCCTCAAAGCTTGTCAAGAAAATGGACTTCAAGAATGATCACTCATGAGCTCAATTCCTTGGTAATTCATCAAGAGGGTAAAACTTGGCTCTATTCAACATTGTGCTATACACTAAACTTATATGTCATGAAGCATGCTTAAATTGTCATACTTATTTCTCATGATATAAATAGCTTGCTTGTTGAGAATTAATGTGAACCTTGCTGATAAATAGTCCTCTTGCACTTATATTGGAAATATTGATTGTTGATGACCATTATTCGCATTGTGAAAATTTCATGTTGAGATTTCGTCGTCTTAATGCTTCACAATGTTATTCCTACACACACCCCGTTTGGTAATGCCAAAAAGGGAGCATGACTTGGTTAGACATTTAGTTGTGTTCGTTGGATATTGTTGGCACGCATTAATTGAAGGGGGAGCATACATTATGATGGAATATGCATAAGATAACTTGATAGGGAAAGCTTACATGCTTGAATCATATAATATCTTGTTACTCTTGAAATATGCATAAAGTAAACAAGATTATTGAGCTAAATTGAATATCTTTCTTTCGATCATGAAAGAACTCTTGATGTCATCCTATAAGTTCATGAGTTATATGCACTTCACGCTATTATCTTGCTTATAATTATCTCTTTACACATGCATACCCTTGTCTCTTTGTTGATAACAAAGGGGGAGAAATAATCTTGATTCTATATGCTATGTGATTGTGTGTTTTGAGAGAACATTAGAGGAAGAGCATATCTTGTTTTAGCTAGGGAAGCTAGCTACAAGCTTAATCGCTAAATGAGATAGATTGACATGTCTTGAGTATACTAGAGATTATTGAATGTTCTAAGTGAGATTATTATGCTTAATTGACTATCATATAATACATCTTACCTTATATAGAATCAATGTTTGTCATCATCAAAAAGGGGGAGATTGTTAGCCCTATGGTTGGATAACCTAGGCTTACATCTTGTTTTGATGATAACTACACATTGATTATGTTCTAATGTGTGTTTTGAGTGGATTCTTAGTAGATATATACATGACACTCATGAAGACATATTTGAGAAGTTGGATAGATGGATTGAAGCCATAGAAGCTTAAAGTTATAGTGGACATACTATGGAAGCTTCATCAAGTCCTATGTCAAAGAGCAAGGAAGAATGCAAAGGCTAAGTTACTACGATTATGATTGATCTTTACTATTATGTAACTAGTCTTGGTTTGATGGTTGGATTGATGACTATGACCTAAAAAGACCTTAGGACACCTTGTGCATTGCATGTGAGTTCATAACCTTTCACACAAGTGTGGTTCTTGAAAATGAGTGAACTTTGGAGCTCATTCAGATTTTCTCAAAAACTATTTTGGTGCCAATCTTTTCATATCTTTATAAAACTTTTCATTAGCTTTTCAACGCAAAAAACAGCACCTCAATCCGTTTTTTCTAGAGAAAGTTATGCCCAAAATAGGAAAGGGGGTTCCGTGAGGTAGCTGATAGGCAGTAGGGTAATACAGTCGACTGTATTTGAATCCAGTTGACTGCATTCCAATGCAGTCGACTGTATTTGAATCCATGGTCAAAATTCAGCTCCAACGGCTATTTTCGAGGACAAAACTCTAACGGCTATTTTTGAGGGATTACAGTCGACTGCAATGACAGTTTTGCTTACTTTAAGCCTCTAACGGCTATATTTCATTTGCTCTCTATATAAATGCTTTGGGGCTTCATCATACACCATGAAACCACATTCTAAGCCTCCATTCATTAGAGAAACATCAAAGCTCATAGATTAAACTTTTCTCTCTTCATCTTCATGATTTTACATCATTAAAGAGAGCATCTTTGTGAGCAATTCTTTGATTGAGAGTGAGCATTCTTCAAGTCATCAATTCTCTCATCTCTCTATTGTACTAGAGCTTCATTTGTACTCATTTCCTTTCAAGAAGGTTTCTTTGTACACAATTGATCTTTGTAAAAGGATTGTGATCAAGGCTTGGATTTGTCAAGTCTTGGGTGAGCTTTGTGGATTCAAGGCTTGTGCTTGGTGTGGGGATATCACCAAGTGTTGTAAGGGTTTTGATCTTGACCCGGAAGAAGATTGTTGCTAGTGGATTCTAGTGCTCTTGCAAGGGACTTCCTTGAAGAGGTGGATGTAGGCTTGAGGGTAGTTCAAGCCGAACCATTTAAATCTCCTTATCAAGTATCTCTAACTCAATCTCTTTACTTATTGTTCTATAATTGCTTGAGATTGTGTAGTTAGCATCTTCATTGAAATATTGCTTGGATTGATTAAATTTCATGATTGTGTTTTGTTTAAGTTCCCCATTAATTTTTAAAAACTCTATTCACCCCTCTAGGGTTGTTTTATTGGTTTCAGTTAGTGTATTGATTGTATTTAATACTGGGGTTAGTAGGGCAACATGTCATAGTGACCTACACATTGCAACCTATAAAAAGAGTCATTCGATCGTACTGCTTATAGTTTGGAATGCAACAATACAGTTTTTTCTTATCCAATTTGTAACACGCGTTGCACGGTTTATATTTTTTGCTCCCATACTTAAGGTTACTAATGCCATGAAGATATGTGGTGGTGTTGTAGCAAATTCCAAATTATAATCACAATGGTAGATGAACGTTCCCCAACACAAATTCGGTGCAAGAGTGATGTTCAAGTTGAATCATTCGGCATCTTGTGCATTGATGTGATCGGCTTGAACTCGGTTCCTTGGTTCCCCGCGTAGAGGATAGCATAAATACTTGTGTCTAGAAGTATTTCATCATCGTCAAGAAGTAAATAAATGGCTAATGCAACACTGTAGTCCTTCATTTTTCCCTCTGCCTAGATAAAATCCATTCAGATGCATAGGCCCTGCAGTACATCTACACATACCCAAGAATAGATCATACATTCTGCTGCTACCATTTGTCACTGAGGCACGGGTCTCCTTTTTAAAACCCGAAATCCCACTCCCCCAACCTCTCCCTTACCATTTTTCACCGAGAGAAGTGAGAGACGTCACCATCTCTTCTCTTGTCCTCTAGCACATGGTGAGACAAGGACAGAGCACAGCCAGAAAACCAACCATACATACAGAACCACCTGGCCAGGGGGGGTTCTAGGGACCTGAGCTCGATACAACAACAAGTTTATAAAAAAGTCTTCAATTTTGATCTGGGTTTCTCTCGGTATAAAGAGAGGATCACAGTTTGGCTCTTGAAACGGTTGAAGCACCATCTTGTTTAAGGATTTACTAATTCTGGGTTATACAGTACGTGGCTAAAATTCTGATTTCAATTTGGGTTTATCATCTTAAACGGAGTATGCACATTCATGATGGACATACATTACAGATGGGACGTTCAATTTACTATGTTTTGTAGAATTTTAGATAATAGTACGGTACCAGTGTACCACACAAGACGCTCCATCACCACCGCCCCCTCCTCCTCCTTTGCTTTTAAATGAGGCCCAACCCATTTCTCATCCCACACCTGTGATTTCATTGGTAACAGGAATAGTAGTAGTATCAGTTGCAGGCGCCGTTCTCTTTTCTTACACTCTTCTCAATCACTGCTGAATACTGATGTTGGCCATTCTTCTGCCATTTCCTTTTCGAAAACACAAACCCATTTTCTCTCTTCCCGGTTCTGCTCCCCCGTTCTGCATTAATAATTCAAATCTGAAATAGAGCATGGTAATGTCTCTCTCTCTCTCTCTCTTTTCTCAACTGTGTAGCTTTAATTTTATCCTCTGAACTCATGATTCTGCCAAAATTTTCAACCTGCAGTTGGATTCTCTTCATCTTCCACGGTGGCTTGAAGCCCTTCTTGCGGAAAAATTCTTCAACGCCTGCATAATTCATGAAGACGAAAAGAAGAATGAGAAGAACATCTTTTGTTTGGACTGCTGTGAGTCCATTTGTCCCCACTGCTTGACCCCTCACCGCTCTCACCGTCTCTTACAGGTACAATTCAACAATTTCCGCCATAGATTTGGAAGAAAATTCGACATTCAAAATAGTTATTGAGAAACTTACTTCGTGTGTTGGGTTTCAGATAAGGAGGTATGTGTACCACGATGTTATTAGGCTGGGTGATGCCGAGAAATTGATGGATTGTGCATCTGTTCAAGTAAGTGTTATGAATTTCACATGATTCACAATAATTTCGTGTTTATACCATGAATTTTTGTCTCTAAGTTTTCTTCAAATAGGTCTTTGATACTCTTTTGTTTTCTTCCCCCCCCCCCCCCAAAACCCTTCAAAGTCTTACACTACAAACAGTGCAAAAGTGGTGTTTATCAATCAACGCCCACAAACTCGTCCAGCCAGATGCCTCAGCAGCACCTGCATCACCTGTGGCAGAGGATTGCAAGACCCGTATTTCTTCTGTTCTCTCTCCTGCAAGGTCAAATACACACAGTTCCCCCCCTCCCCCCGCCCCTCAACACGCATAGGCCCAAAGCTTTTTTAAACTTTAGCAAGTCTCAATTGTTCGTTGAATTTCTCTTCTACCCTTTTTTGATTTGGAATTTTAAGAATCGGGTCTCTCTTTTTTCCTTGCAGCTGCAACATATACTGAGAACAGAGGGTGAGATATCGGAGCATTTGTACGAGTGTGAGGTGCTGACGTTGCCTGAACCGGTTTTGGATGACGGAACGACGACACCTGACTCGGTTCTTGACCCAGCCGTTTCACTCAGGACCACCTCGGCGTCAAGCGGAAGTGGCTGTGGCGGTGGCGTGAATTGCAGGGCGCTTGCTTGCACCGCTACGACGGAGGTCGTGAGGAAGAAACGTAGCAGCATGTCGGCGTATCGGGCGGCCTGCCGGCCGGTATTTTCGCCGGTGACAGAAGCTAATCGGCGGAAGGGTACGCCTCAACGATCTCCGCTGTACTGATTTTTGTACGGAAGGCAGTGATGAGGAGAGAGAGGAGGGAAAATGGGGGTTTTTGGGACATAATTGACATTTCCTAGTTTCTTCAAGGTCTTTTTAGGGTGAAAAATACAAGCTCCCCAAATTTTGTAGAGCATCAATCGTTCTATCGACTTACTATTTGCTAACGGTAACTATTTTAATCAAAGCTTCATAGAGTGACCTGAATATATATATATATATATATATATATATATATATATATATATATATATATATATATATTTGGCTAATAGTTGAATTTGTTGTTTAAAATTGGCATCGGGTAAATCGCTTTCTTATTTTCGTATTATATACACGTGAATTGATTTTGCGCTTTTAATTTGGGAGATCCACTATTTTGAGATTGAATTTAGAAATCAGAAGATTTGAAGTTAAGTTAACTTTCTTCTGAACTGATTATTTGTAATTCGTGAACTTAATTCAAAGGTGTAATGAAATTGATTATGTGTTATCTTTTTTCATCTCTTTCGTCAACAATGAACGGTATGCTTCGTAGCAGTAATAACTTCTGTCAAGCGTAACGAAACAAGGGAGAGAGATTGCGTGTGAAGTAAATATATATAGAAGACAATTCCTACTAGTACTCCTACTTTGACTATGTGCATTCCTTGTATAACTCCACATGGGTGATCACTCTTCGTACATTAATTAATTAACTCATAAAAATGTTAGTATTTGCCAAACAAGGGCGCCAAATCTGAGGACAAAATAGAAGCTCACACCCTGTCCACTAACTTTGTGTCCTGCTACGTCAACAATCTGCACCTAGTTAAGCGGTCAGGGAGCTGCCACGTGGGAGGGCTAACTAGGCATGAGCCGTTAGATTAAGCGGTTAATTATTAGTATTTTTTTTTTTTGGGGTGATAAGTAACGCCGTTTGATTGTTGTACAATCTTTTTCCTTGAGAAGTAATAACTTGTGGCAAAATGAGAATGCAGTCCTAAAATTTGGCAGAAAAAATTATTGCATTGGACATTTTTATTTAACCTTTGACAAAAGTTAAAACTAACAACCTAATATCTCCAAGTTACTTGGGTTGACGTCAACTTATGTTTAGTTAATAAGTTGTTGTAAAGGTATAATATAGACTAAGAAAGAAAACTCTCAAAAGTTGTATGGAAAGGAGGAACTTATCGGTTAGGAACGCCGAAACCAAAAGTTGAAAGCCAACTTAAAAAGTAACGCTGAACTCAAGCGAATGAACTTTTAGCCACTAATATTAGTTTTTTCCATTTTCAATGCAAAGATTAAATCATTTATTATTATTACTTTTTTTTGGCAAAAGGATTTCATTTTGATTTCTACACGTGAGTTGGCAAATAAAAAAAACTAAGATATCACAGATAGCATAAACACAAGGAAAGAACGCAAAGAGGAAAAGCAGCGAGACAAGGATTTCACATGTTTTTCAAGGGCACAGCTTAACGCAGTGTGGCTTCCGACACCATGCTACCTACTTGCATTCTCGGCGCAAGTCAACTATTATGGCCCATTGGAAATGAATACAATCCTCAATAAACATGTTTTATAATTAATATAAAAGCTCGCTACAACAACTCTCACATTCTTTCTTTTAAATGATCCTCTGTTGGAAGCTTTTCTTTTGTGGTTCTCGAATGGTACGCCCTCACCGTCTAATGCTTCAGGCCATCTCTCTATAGATTACTGAGCGAGATTCGATTTCCATTAGGAAAAAGGTATGGAAGGAAGTTGATCATATTTTAGATAGATAGCCATTAAACCTAAAATAGATTCTTCCCAAATTGATGCCCGAGCTGTTAACGGGGACTGGCTGCAAAACCGCTGGCATTGGTCAGGTGTTTATACATCATTCACACACTTAGGGTGTGTTTGGATATATGATTTGAACTCGGGATTTGATTTTGGTAGGGTATTTGTAAATCACTTGGACAAAATATCTTGTTTGGATAGTTCAAAAGGAAATTTTTGAAATTTCGGAGCAATTTAAACTGTGGATTTGGGGTCCCCAAATCCACTACTAGTTTGAACTAGCTATTTGTCAAATTCACTCCAATCAGTAATTTACAAATCCACAATAACTAGTTCCTTGTTTTTTAGGAATCTTTTCTCCCACCTTTTTTAACAACCTTTTAATTCCTTTCTTCCATACAAGATATTTCAAAATGATAGAATTTGTAAATCAGGAGATTTCGAAACGAGGGCAATTAAAAATACCCAGTATTTTAAAATCTCATATCCAAACACACCATTAGAGTTACTTCCAAGATGGGTATTTAAAGTGGGTAGGGCCAAGCACTTGAAAGGGTACAATGGTAAAGTCAAGCATGCGGAACGGGTAATTACTGGGTTCAGCCAATTAAAATAGCGAGCATCACTTGTTTTTATTAGTTTTATATCAACAACCAATCTAAACTTTTTTGCTATTGATTGTTTCATTTTTTGATGCTTGGGAAGCTAATAGAGATATGTCTCCATTTATGTATGGCTTGGCCTCTGATTCATCCTAGAGAGTTTCATATTTAGTTCCAAAATTGAATCGCGAATTTTTATATTATGTTTTTCCAACTGTTAGACCAATTCTTCAAAGAGTTAACAACTTGGCTGACTACTGTACTATTAAAAAAATTTAACTTTGGTCACTGGACTTCGATCTGTATCAAAGTGATCACTAAACTCGTCAATTAGTCCAATCAAGTCAATCTGTGAGGTTTCGTCAACCCCAAGTCCGTTAAGGGACTTCATCTAGAGGTAAATTCGTCATTTTAGTTGCTTCTTCTTTCTTTCTCCCCAGATATCCCTTTCAAGACCAACATCACCACCAACCACCACATGATGCCACCGCCAACCACCAAGCACGACCATCATCAACCCAACACCACCACCATCCACAGCCACACCTCCACTACCAACTGCCAAATACAACTACGGTACCCCTCTCTATTCCTTCAGCCCACACAATCCTATGCATACATCTGTGGTAAATCGATTGCCGACCATGGATCGCCCGCACAGACAATCCCACACCTCCACATACACACAATTAATAGCCAGCCATCACCATTACCCCGTCAGATTTAAGCCTCTGCCCCCACCAAAGATCTTATGATTTATCACCATTACCAGTGATAAATTGCGTATGCACAACCATAGAGATTCTACGGGGTTTTTAATGGGGAGGCAATGATGACGGCATGGCAGTGGTGAAGGGATTGACGGTGGTTGGGTTTCAACAGCGATTGGGTGGTGGGGTAGTGTTTGTGGGTTAGAACTAGTGGTGGTGGCAGTGGTTGGACAGTGATGGCTACTGGCAGTTGGGTATTAGCAGTGGTTGGATAGGGTGGTGGCTAGTGGGCATGGAAGGAAGAAGAAGATGAAAATAAAAAGAAAAGTAGAAAAAAATTGATTCTTTATGTTTTGACAATTTTGTCCTTAATTTAACCACCATGTGCCTTGCACATGGGCACTTAACATGCCAAAATTAACATAGTAAGCCAATTGAGATCAATTGAAAAATTCAATGACCACTTTGACACAAATTGAAGTCCAGTGTTTAAAGTTGAATTTATCAAATAGTACAGTGGTCAACCGAATAGTTAATTCTTCTTCAAATACCTCTTCAATCTCTAGTATAGACCAGCTTAAGCATGTTGCAATCGATAATTTTCATCCTTATCACGTTCTCATGAATTTTCAAGCACTCAATTTCTCACTTCAACCTTCAAATACCTCTTCAATCTCTAGTACAGACCAGCTTAATTTTCATCGTTATCACGTTCTCATGAATTTTCAAGCACTCAATCTCTCACTTAAGCTTTTCAAGACCTTCCCGAAATCTGCCATTTTTTTTATATAGAATCTTTGAACATGACTTGTTCATGATAGGTTAAGTGTTAGATATGTAATTATTACCTTTTAAGCATTCTTGAGTTAAAGAAGAAATTGATTAGTGAGTATAAAATTTTCCTTCTTTAACAATGTTAGTTCAAGTCCCTCAGTAGTGTCATGCTCAGATTCTTGAACAGCAGAAAACAAAATTGATTAGTGAGGATAACAATGTTCTTCTTTAAGAAGAAATACCTGGTTTTAAAATTCAGAATGGATTGGTTACTCTTTAGATACCACGCTATCAATTACTTTCATATTTTTTTGGTTATTCAACACAAGAGGGGTCAGATAGTAACTCTGAAAGATAGCAGTGGGTAATTGGTGAGAGCCTCAAGTATAGTTACAAAAAAAACAGTTCTATACCATTTTCAAAAGTTGTACTCAGCCTCATCAAGTCAATTCCTAATTCTTTCAACTACTAACGGTGCGTTTGGAACCAAATTTTTTTAGAATTAAAATTCAAAAAGAATTTAAAAAGTTAATTGAAATTGAAATGAATTACAATTTTTCTGTTCGTAATAAATTGGAATTCAAATCCAGAGAATACTTATCCTTTGTTGGGAAGGATTAAAGTTTGGAAAGAGAGTTGTCCTTTGGACAATTATGTCCTTTTAAGACTTATGAATTAAGAAACAAACGTTACAATTAATTTTTAATATGGTCTTAGGTCAAATAGAAGTATGTTCTTAAAACTATTATGAATGATAAATTCAAAACCCAAAACGATCTTAATACGAAACAAATACTGAAATTAAATCTGGTGGTGCTTCAATCTGCTTTGTGATGTCATTCCATCCAAAACCGCTACCTTGCCTAAACACTTTACATCATTATCCATTTTTTTTCTTAAGAGTTTTTAGACGATTCTTTACCTTGTATTTATTTACCTTCACGATAAACGTTCATTCATTGCTTTTACAACAACATCATATGCTGCATGACTGAAATTCTTATAAGGCTTCTGACCATTATTTTTCTGGTCAAGCAACACGTCGAGAATGTATTCATCCATTTGTTCCGTTCATGCTAAGTTACCTGTTGAACTTTTTTCATCCTCTTCAATTACGTCCATTGCCTTTCCTTGCCCGTCAAAATATTTTTTTCTAGTAAAATGTCCTTTTATTCTATGAAAGCTCAAAACACTTTGCTATGTACAAGTATACACAACCTTAGTCTTAGCTGTTTAGTGTGTCATGATTACATAGTATATAAAATATATTCATCTACTCATTCCCAGGTGTTAAAATGCAGTTAGGAAGTCCTCACGCATGACACAACTGCTGGTTTATACTGTGTGCAGGAAACTTATTCAGCTTAGCACCCTATGTTTAATCATCTATTGTATTGACTGCGAACACACTTCCTCTGTCCTCTGTTCTTGCTTGAAGATTCTCAAGTTTCTTTCATTCCATATTGCATACACCGTGACTGCCAAAGCTAGCTTATATAGCCTATCAAGGAAGCTTTTTCCTCTGAACATTCTTGTGGCCTGGGTTAGGAGCTGTTGCCAATTTATCATTGGTATCCTAATTTGCAACTTCTGAAACACCTTTTGCCAAATGTTCTTGACAAAGGTGCACTGCACAAATAGATGATTCACAGTTTCCTTCACAACTTAAGATATAGAGCATATATCTTCTATAGTGCAGTTACACGCTTTCAATTTATCTCTGGTTCTCAGACCACCCTTACATAACATTCATAGAATAAGAGCACATCTAGGGATATGGCTAGGGAACCACAATAGTGTCCACCAAGAAACTCTATTAGCAGTTCATCTGAGTTTCTCCTAGGCAGAGCTAATGGTAAATTTCCTATGTCTTTGCAGATTCCACCATATTTTATCCTTAATATTCAGCTGAGGCAGAGCTAGGCCAATCATTTCTTCTTTCCATCTACTCATAGCTTGCGATCTAATAGAAGGTATCTGCCAAGATCCATTTATCTATAATGGCTGCAACCTTACTATTTATAGGCAGTCCAGAATCATAGATAATTCTCTGGCCAAATTTCTCCAATAAAGAACCTCCTGGCATCTAGTTGTCCAACCAAAGCCATGTATTTGTTCCATCACCAATTTTTAAAGATATGTGGCACTTTATTATGGCCTGTCCAAATATTTAATATGTACAGGAGTGACTGAAAATGTAAATAACTTGAAAGAATTTGCAACCTCGCATAGGGAGCAGTATCTCATGAAGTCAACAGTTTCAGCATAAATGAAAGAACCATTGTGGAACGACATCACAACGAAATTCTAAATCCAAAACATAATGAAATACTACAAGAAAAATCACCTATGTCGGCGGTCAAAAAATGCCGCCATAAGCAAAAAAACCGCCACCATAGGTTTAGCCGGCACTATCGCATCGACGCCTTTAGCCGCGTTGCGCTAGACATATGCCGGCGGTCAGAGAAGTCTATACCGGCGGTCAAACGCCGGCATATCTCCCCCATTATCCGCCCTCTAATGTTGTTTTCATCAGCCGTGGCTATCTAAGCCAACGGTCATTAGCACCGCCATAGCTAAATATTTTTTAATTTAAAAAATAAATTAGAAGATTATAGGCAACGACACTTACCGCCGCTATAGGTTTCTTCATATTTTTAATTTCTTAAATAAATAGATTTAGGCTGACCTATATAGGTACTTATTTTTTTTCCCTTCTAATTTATATAAAACAAGGCCTATGCAAAACTAAGATCAAAGTAAAAGAATAAATCACATTCGTCAAACCATTAATAAAATTATCAAGATCCGTGATTCATAATTCAAGAAATCAACAACTTGTTCTATTGAAGGCAAAATTCCAACTAAGTAAGAAATGTTAAACAATAAATTAAAGTGGAGCCAAATCAGATTTGTTAAGCAGTTGTACACCGTCTTAAACTCAGAAGGCTTCTCTTCTTCACCATGACCTTTCTTAACGAAGACAACCAAATGCACAAATAAAGTGGTCAGAAATCAAAATGTGTTCCTATTTTGTAACATCAGCCTGATCTCTCAATGTTCGTGGCTTGCAACTCACACTTGACAATAGCTTCTTTGGCTTCTCATTTTCATGATCTTCCTTCATATTTCTTGATAACAGCCTTGTCATCAGTGATATGTAAGAGGTCTTCCATGATAGCAGCTCTAGAGCTTGCAATTGAGCATTTGACAGGACTGCACCTTCATCACCACATGCCTGCTTGCCTTCCTCCCCAAATCCATCTGCCAAAAGAATAAGGGAAAAAAATCATCTATATAGTCAATTCCAAGACAATATCTGTGAGAGAATAACTTGCATAGAGCATTCCCTTCTTACACTGTGGTTTCCTGTAAGGAGGGTCTTTTTGATTCTCTTTATTGTTTTTACAGCCTTAGCAAGAGCAGGACAGAAATGACCTATTTCCAAACAATTGCATATCAGAAACACACAACAACATGCCAATTAATCAACTTCCTACTACTTACACTCTTGAACAGTGAATACCACTCCATCTGATTTTTGCAATCAAAGTTCCATCCTCAAGCCGAGCTTCATACTGGACTATATTGACAAAATAAAGAACTTAAGAACAGATGATGATACAATACAGCTAAAGCCTTTAGATATAAAAGAAACTGGAGTAAACACGTAACTAATACTTAATCAAGGTCTTTCTAGTTCTTCCAGTTCTCTCATTCCGAAAGAACCTTCTTGAAGATTCCACCATCCTTGCATAAGTTCTCGACGCTGACCCAAGAAAGTCATTTTTTAGAGAGTAGCATTGGGTGGAATGCTTGAATAATCACTGCGTCAAGACAAACATTAAAGGGGAAAGAAACGACAAGAAAGGCCAATTGAAAACTAGCTTAGCTTAACCAATGATCCTTAAAAATCTAGCTTTTGCATTCCCTATTTCTGACGTTAGGAAGTCATTTAAAACTCCTGAAAATATATGGTTCCTAAACATGCCACTGATATACCCTTGACCAGAATCTCCCCAGGAACAATGCAAAAATGGTTAGCTATGAGATGCTTAACAAAAGGCATTCCTTCACAATTCCTTGCAGAACGCCATGTACTAATAAACTCAGCTAGGGCTAGCTTTGTGGACTAGAAGTTTATAAACCCACTTAGTAAAGAGTCTGATAATAGTACAACCATAATAGAACAATACACAAATAATTCAGACGCTTCTCAAAACAAGGGAGTACCTCTACATAACTGGTATAGCACCACTGCATAAGGGAACTTCTTGGTAAATCCTAGTCTTGCATCAATTTTTCTAGCTCATGTTTGCGACCATCTTGTCTCTCTAAATTATATTCAAAATCACGAATCTGAAATAACACGTGGAGGGTCAAAAGGTAGAAAAAGTAGAATTTGCTGAGCTAAAACAACTACTCCTGCCAGCAAACAAAAAAGAGTTAGAAGACCATAAGTCTCATATTCTGGAGTAAGAAAGAGAGAAAAGTCTTAATTTTTTGTAGATATGCAGCGCATCTGCCACAAACCTCTGCTGAAAATACGAAGGATCATTGATAACAAAATGATTTAACAATGCAAACAGTATTTAGAATTTACTCTATTATAAACCATCTTGAGGACCTTTACATAAATGCAATTCAATATACAGTTAAAAAAGATAATAAAAACCAAATCAATTTACTGAAGAGAGATAATCATGAACCCTAACTAAAAAATGGCTTTTGCTACTTTGTAAAAGACTTAAAAATGACTACTAAATGCAACTTCAAAATTAATTTAAATCGGAGATACTGACATAAAATGTTTAAAAGACTCAAATACCTAACAAGAAATAGTCATATGTTAGTATATTAGTCTCAATTAAAACCATCTTGAGGGCCATTGCATAATTTCAATTCAATATGGATAATCATGAACCCTAACAAAATCTAACCAAAGCAAATTTCTGGAAAGAGGAAATCGAAATTGACAAAAGAATACGAACCAAAATTAGAGGTATATACAGTTATAAAATTGTTAATTGGGATGGGTAGAGATAAACACTTACCTGATTTGGATGAAAGACTAAAAATCAAACTCGATACCAGTGGTTTCATGGTTCGAAGGTGGAGAAAAGCTGGTAAAAAAAAGCTACCTGCACGACTACGGTGAGAGGCACTACCGGCGGCAGCGACGACCCCGCAAGACCCAAATGTTTGAATATATAAATTAAAAACTACAAACTTTTCTAATTAGCAAAATATAGACAATTTAGAGTAGAAATCAATTGATCAGAAATCATGGCTTGCTGACAAAAAAAACTTACCAGAATTAAATGAATCCGAAAGTGTGGTCAATCTTACAACATCTTGGAGGATCGATTGAGAGAAAGACTAGAGACATTACATGGGAAAAATAGAAGAGAAGAGAGGGATTCAACAAGGAAGGAGAATAGAGGAATCATACTAAGGGAAAGAGGAAGGAGAAGAGAGGACGAACTTGAGTGCTATTTTTAGAGCAAGAAAAAGTAAAGAGAAAGAAAAAAAAAGGAAGAAAAATGAGTTATGATGAAGCATATTCTATCCCCGCGGTCATGGCGTCGCCTAAAACAATTAAATCGTCGGTATAGCACGTGTTTGAGGGCTAAATTTTGCCGCTCATAATTTGGTGTGAAAATTTAGCCTATGCCAACACTAGACATGGGCCGGCCGGCTTAGAGGGCTGCTATAAATCTATAGCAACAGTCGTCCTGGATGCGCCGGCATATCCTACATATAGCAACGCCTCCGTGTGGCTGTCGGCTTAGAGTGCCGCGATAGATCACTTTTTTGTAGTGGATATGTCGAGATAACACAATATCAAAGTAAATAATATTTAGTACAATCCCCAAATACTAACAAGCCTCCTAACAAGTACATTAGAAGATGAATTAAAATCTCATCAGTTTATAACGTAATCATCCCACATACTGTTTTCTATGTTATCACTCTTTATTACTCCTTGTATACCATCATCAGACATGTCTACACCTCCCTCGTCTTATTCTTTGATCTCCTGTCAAAAGTTCTTGATCAACTTCTACGATGAGTGCTTCATCCGGATCCATCTCCATTAGATAACTTTATAGTATACAACATGCTAGAACATAGCTTGTTTGTATATCCAAATCATACTGAGGCTCGATGCCAGTAGCTAAAATAGGAAACCGTCTCTCAATTGCTTTGCGTAATGAAGCATGTACATGATTAAAGATCTCTTTACTAATTTCTAGTGCATGCTGTGAGTATTCCTTCAAATGGTATCGTGTTCCTCGATATAGTGTGATAATCCCAGACTTTAGCATAAACCCCGCATCAAAACTAAATAGTACATTCCTACAATTAAGTAAATTATGTTAAGAATTAGACAAATTTTGGTAATTAAATAGATCTTGCTATGAAGTCAATATGCATTAAAAAATACCTTGAGAAACTTTTAACTTATCTTCTCTACTTGTTGCATGATTTAATATCCTATCATTTGCTGCAGAGCCTTCCTATCCAGGCAACATATAATTGAATTTCAAATCCAAAGTGCATGCAACCAATACATTTTGAGTTGGAAAGTCTTTTCTCCCTCTATAATTTGACACTTCATCCTTAGGAAATTTTACACAAAAATGTGTTCCATCTATGGCTCCAACACAATCCTAAAAGATGAATAATTATTTTTGCATTTCAAGAACCGATATATCTAATAAAAAGATAATCATCACCAACACTTACCTTAAAATACAAAAACAATCTATTGTTAGACTGGATTTCTTGAGGGGCTTGAGTTCCGTCGGGCTGGATAAAAAATTTATCTTCGAGTGATATAATCGCTCTTGAAAACTTGTGAAAATGAAGACTAATTATTTCCATTGATCAAAAAAAGAATTCAATTGACTGATTCCTCTCATTATGTGCAACAATGTAAAGGGACTTGGCAACTTGTTCCTCCACGCAGCTATATGCATTATCGGTAAGTCGTCCAGTTTTTCGAAGTATTCGCACTAGTCTACCAAATGCATCTAGGCCAATGCGTATAATATCACGTCTGTTCTCGTTAAAATTTATCTGATGCATTAACTTTCATTAGGCACAGTCTCTCTCGATTGTAACTTCAACTATCGGTATATTTATACATTAAAATTATGAATGATTACATAATAAGATAACTAATGATGCCACACAAGAAACGGCTGCCCCGACTGCCATTTGTGTAAACCTTTCCAAATCATCCATGGTATCTTTCAATAATGCAATATTTATATTTAAAACACAAAAGCAGTGCCACCAAATTGAAACTGATATGAAGGCGACAACTTCTTACTATTATAACAACAATTACAGTATTTTCTTAGTGCCAAAGAACCACTCCAATAACAATTGTACTTGTCACAGCAGCAATTTTATCATGCTTTTGAGAAATTATAATGGTATTAATGTTGGCCTAGGTCCCCAACATCATATCACACAGCATATGTGGGTGAGTGGAGGTGGGTCGAGTAGTGCGTTCTTCATGCTCACCACATCTGATGTGGGATCACTTGCAGCATGCCTAGACAGGAAGACCTACCTAGTACAAGTTCGTTGATGTAGATTGACAGCCTTAAATAAGAGAGAACGAACTGCCAAAGTAAAGCTCTAAAGCTAATCTAGGTGATAAACAGAGAGAGAGAGAACTGTCCATGAAAGTCCATGTTTATTTCGGCTTTTGGCTTATCACTCAGGTTTGAGGCCTTTATTTGTGTTTTTTTCATATCTGTAACATCTTTTGAAAAGCTTAAGTTTGTTGGTATCTTTTGGGTTTTACATAGAAAGATTGTCACTTTTACACCTAAGGAATAGTGTAACAGATTAGATGTAATGTAAGTTAATTCTGTAAATTCTGAATTTTTCAGTTGACCATGATAAGCTTGATTCTCAAGGCCACTGGTTCATTTTCGCCTATGTTAGTAGCCTATGTGACCTAGTGCATGCCAAAGAATGAATATAAAGCACTGGGTTTGATATGGATTATGTGTTAGCTTATCTTTTTATGGTTAAGGTTAGCTATGGTAATGCACCTAATTTAGGACTCTTCTACTAAAGGTGGTTACAGATAAATCGAGCAAACTAAGGGACATAGAGCCTCTTCTACGCTACTAGCTCGCATACCCACTTAACAATGTCGTGCAAGACACGACATTCGTACTTGGCATTTCATCAAACAATTGCTGGCCCTACGGATCCTCCCATTGTGGACGTATCCAGATACGATGCAATTCTAATTAATCACGTCTTGTGGGGCATTTCATCAAACACCTGGAGTGCCTAGCCAATTCTAGCAAGAACTACCTTCCTTTGTTTATTGATGTGAAGATGCTCAGAGAGTTTCTTGACAAAGTAAGAATTAAATCTAGGCTATATTAGATTCAACATATTCACCTGATTCATTCCAGTGGTCCAAGAATCGTATAAAATTTTAGCATGAAAACTGTTATTCTGCAATACCTACACAATATACATCTCAAAGCTTAGCATAAATTTTCATAAATGAACTCTTGTAACAAAAATTCAATATATTGGACTTATAGTGGCTGCTAATAGTCTTACCAAGGAGTCAAGTGCTTCTTGCACAATATCAAGCTTCGGCTATAACAGTTAATCAGAAAAAGATAGGCTGCAGTAGTAGAAGTGAAGATGGAGATATTGGGAAGTGAGGAGCAACATTGAAGTGAGAAGAAATGTTAAATTGGCAGGAAGGGAGAAGTCTTACCAGGCTTTAGCTTTCGTAGATAATCAGAAAAAGGGAGTCCCCGAATATCTATTAGTGAAGCACATTAGATTGTTATATCAGCAGGGAGAGGCATCAGGCTATGGTGGTTGAAGTGAAGAAGGAGACATCAGGAAGGGACAGACAACATTATATCGGCAGGAGTCTTTAAGGGTAGTTAAGGAAATTCTAGTTTTAGATAGTTTCTGATAAACATATCCATCAAATTCGAACTCTTTTGGTTGGATTTCAGTACGTTTAAAAAAAATCCAATGAAATCCCATGGAATTCCATTCTAAATCCAGTTTTAATGGTTCCAAACAAGTGAAATTCTAATTTCAATCCCAAATCTCATCAAATCCATGGTTCCAAACAGACTCTAAGGGTTTTCAAATATCGCATAATTTGGTTGAGAGACATTAGTGGTCCCTATTTCTCACCATGAGGTTAGAACCACTATTTATAGCATGAAGCATTAACATAGCCGGTGTTCATTAGTGTCACCGCACACTGTGGGCACATCCCTTTTTTCTATGGTTCAAGAAGTAAATCAAAATGGTGCTCTTCCACAGGGTATTATCGACACCTCGTCTATCTTATTTCCAAAGTAGAATCATCTAAAGTTATAATCTTGTTTTAGGTTGATCCTTTTATGCAATGTGTCTACCCAATTGTCTTCAAATAGTGATTCACCGATTATGACCACTTTTGAGGAAGTGAATTGAACCAACGTACTGTATCTTCACTCTGGAATGACAAGATAATGATGATATTTTAACAGTTCAATAACGGTTGCGAATGTTCAAAAAAAATAGAAGGAAGTAAATGGTATATATACCACTAAAATTGATTTAGAGAAAGCTCATAAAAAAGTTAATTAGGAAAATTTTGAGGATACATTGACGAGTTGAAATTTGTGTTCAAAATGGATGTCTCGCTTTAAGCTACTTTACAACAAATAAAATTTTCTTGGTTCTTAATGGCAAATATGTTGAATCTTTGTCTCCATCCCAGGGCATTAGGTAGGGTGATCCATTATCACCTAGCCTATCTGTATTGGAAATATGTCGAGTCAACTATATGGGATTCAACCATCTCTCCCCCCTTTTGGTGGATGATTTATCTTTTTTTTTGCCGAAGCCTTACAAACCAAGCAATCATCGTATATGAAGTCATGGAATCGTTTTGTTTGGCTACAGGGTAGAACACAAGTCTAAGCTCAATATATATCAAAACATATCTTGTTGTATGGCTAGAGCAATAAACTTGACATGAAGTGTTCCCTCATCAATGACCTGGGAAAGTATGTGGCCATTCCTTCACCCGGTGAATGGTTAAATATGTTTTAGAGGCAAAGAGGCATTTATCGGGTTGGATAGCTTTTTGTCTATCTGTTTATCAAGTCTTGTTGCATTTGTTAGGTTTGTTACATTTGCATTTCCAACATATACAATGTAGTCTATTATAATCCTGGGATCGATGTGCCAAATGAAAAACCGAAGAATCTTTCTAGATCGAATGGGACTTAGAAAAATTCCAGTTTTTTCTGGTGATACATAACACAAATTGAATCATGGACCCCGTAAGGAGCCGCCATCTCTATATGGCGTAAGATGAAAAGAATAGATTGTAGCTAGGGTGGGTGGGTGCTCTTTGGACTTTTCAAATTTAGGAAACTGAAACTACAAGATTTGTCTAGGGAGAAACAACTAATCACAAGAGAATTATGATAGCTACGCGGATCAAATTTGTAAAGATAAACGCTGCCTTGGTCTTGGTATTTGTTGGAAGTTTGATGTTAATCCAGTTTATATGAATATAATTAGGTAGTAGGTCATAAATGGGGGAACACTATAGGTCTAAATGCTGAGGATCAAATATATTGCATGATAGGACTCAACTTAGTTCTAATGTATCGCCAGGCTTAGTATAAATAACAAAAACTATATTGCGCGTGGAGATCTTGGTTGAAAAATTGGGAATGGGTGTTCCATAAAGTTCTGGATACGACCATTACTTTACGAGAAATTGTTGCTTAAAGTTACTATAAAACTGCCTCCATCCTGCTTTGAAGATACTCAGTTATGGATGGTTGGAAGGAACAAGTTGGGGATTGTGACCGTGATTTTGTGATTGGTTAGACCAACTTATTCCGCATGATGTTAAACTAAAGTATGCTTCATTATTATGTTTCTTCAAATAGATGATTATCAAGATAGATCCATGTGTAAGGAAACCAAGAGTGGTCGTTTACGACAATGTTGGAATAAAAGGCTGTGGCTATGCATGTGACATCCCCAACCCTGCGACACCTCCAACCCAAGTGACGTCACAAGAGCCGGGTTGTCAGTCATGACTGCATTATAAATCCTGTTGATACAGAGCAATTCTAGAAACATCCTTGAATATACATAAGATTTCATAAAAGTCATCCTTACAAAATTTTCATCGTAAAGCTCAACAAGAGCACAACGGAAATATTTACACAAAATATCTAGTTCCCAGAATACGTATATCACCGTCTTACTTTTCGGTCCACTGACTAAGCGCCTTCTCCTTCCCTTTCCTCGAAGTTTCTCCTACTTTGCCCTGACTGCCTGAAACATTACAGGTAAGGAATGAGAGCAAATCGCTCAGTAAAGATAATACGAGGAGCAACGCAGATAACGACGTAACAGCCTTGGGAGCAAGAATAATCAATTTCAACAATAACAAGAATTCAAAATTCCAAAGGATGACACAACATCAATTCAACGAATCCAGCAGCATGTTTATTTTTCTTTTAGCTAGACTGAGCGGCTTTAAGGCCCAACAGGACACCATTATCACCACATTTAATGAACTGGATTGACTGAACCGACTGACCGACTACAATGCATGTGAACACCAAATCGCCAAGTTAAACATCAATAAAATACAAGATTAAAATCACAATATTATAGTAAAGTCAAATGCAATGTAGACACCGACCTGACTGACAGGACTCAACCGACACGACTGACTCAAACCACCCGCCCTACCTCATATTTGCCAGTGATTACGTTTCACTGGCCCTCCTTTCACATAATGTCCCATACTCTGGGATGTTCATCTCAGTCTTAGACAAATAAAGGAGACATCAAGCACAAGAAGGGAACTCACAAAGAGTGTCCGTATCCGAACCACGATATCACCAAAGCATACACATTACAATAACTGGACGGACTAAGGGAATAGGGTCCACCTTATGTCCTTGATCAACAAACCACTCAACAAGAAATTTCAGTCATACATGCGACTGGGGATCAACAAAGTAACTTGGAATTATTAATAACGCACACAGAGTAGACTAGGGAACAAGCTAGTCGAAAACCACAACAACATTTCAAGACATGAGAGGTACCGGCACAACAACCACCGATACCTCATATTCACCAGAAAACGTTCATCATACTTCACATCATCAATAAGGCGTACGCTACGAGGAGCAAATTCGTAGCATGCAGGGAACCGTACTATCCTTACCTGGCTGGCTTTTAGCTAACGAGCTTAATAATTTCAAACCGCCGCGAGTAAACATCAATAAAACACAAGCCATTAAAATCACAATATTATAGTAAAGTCAAATGCAATGTAGACACCGAATGGATTGACAGGACTCAACCGACACTACTGACTCGAACCGCGCGCCCTACCTCCTGTTTGCCGGTGATTACGTTTCACTGGACCTCCTTTCACATAATGTCCCGTACTCCGGGATATTCATCTCAGTCTCAAACAAATAAAGGAGACATCAAGCACAAGAAGGGAACTCATAAAGAGTCTTCGTCCCCGAACCGCGATATTGCCAAAGCACACAAATTACAATAACTGGACGGACTAAGGGAACATGGTCCACCTTATGTCCTCGATTAACAAATCACTCAACAAGAAATTCCGGTCATACACGCGATCGGGAATCAACAAAGTAACTTGGAATTATTAATAACGCACACAGAGTAGACTAGGGAACAAGCTAGTCGAAAACCACAACAACATTTCAAGACACGAGAGGTACCGGCACAACAACCACCGATACCTCATATTCACTAAAAAACGTTCATCATACTTCACATCATCAATGAGGCGTATACCACGAGGAACAAATTCGTAGCATTCAGAGAACTGTACTATCCTTACCTGGCTGGCTTTTAGCTGGCGAGCTTAATAGTTTCAAACCGCCGCGAGCATGGTCACCTAATCAAATAAGACTTTACTCGTTAGCCACTAACCATCATAATACAAAATTATTCTACTTTCTTTTTATCAGTTATTTACCGTGTTTTACAACGGTCAGTTATTCTGACCCAACAACTAGGTCTTTAATCTAGCCGAGCACTGTATTAGTGTTGATATCCTTCATTTAGGGATTTTCATCCCATTCCCTGCTTCTTGTTATTCTAGAATTCTCAATGAAGGTATTTGTGAAGTTCAGAGTTTGTGCGGTTAAATTACCAAAATACATCCCATCTAGTGGCAAATTACCAAAATGCCCCCGGGGTTCACTATCACTCCCATCACCTCCAATCAACTTCAAACAACCCTTTTTGGTGCTTTACCACCCTTTTTCTGGACTAAAAGTCCTTTGAAAAACTTTACCAGGAGAATTACCAAAATACCCCTCTTTGGGTGACAATTTACAGAAATGCCCCCACGAGGGTTCCCGGTACCAAACAAATTTTAAAAGCACTTAAAAACGTTATTTTTATCCTTCCGAAGTCATTCTCAAGCTAAAAAGTGTTTTAAAAAATTTTCGCCCGAAAATCCCGAACTGGTCTCTGGACCGAGTGCTAAAAAGTTTCTTCGGCCAAAAATAGCGAACGACTTCAGAATGGCCCAAAATATTGCAAAAAGAAACTTCTCAACATCCTAAGGTCCCCATAAAAGTTTCGCACGAAATCGGGCTAGTTTGATATTTTAAATTATACTGTAAAGTCTCACAGTTCCCCGTATCAGTCAACCCCTTTCCAGTCCTTGGAAAAATCTGAAATGTTTTCCTGATGTAGATCTCCTAAAAATACCTAGGGTCTCTTTTTTGCATTTTGTCTAAATCTAGCTCTAGCTATTTTTTATAATTCATGAAAAAAATTGTTTAAATAAATTTTTATTTTTAGCGACAAAAACGACTACTATTCAAATTACACACACATGTTACACCTTTTTCACTCTCACAATGTCTTCTTCCTCCCTCCACTCACTACCGAAACCCATCACACACACACACATAGCTCACAAACGCACAGCTCACAAACACACAATTAACCACTTTCTAACCTCTATGCCTAACCTAAATTCATTATAACACCACCTTTCACACAATCAAACATATATACATCACAATCACACACACATGGGCACCCACGGATCAAGAACACACCTCACACACCCCATGACACACACACTGAAACACACTCTGTCACCCATGAATTCACCCACCTAAACCTAAATTTCATAACCAAGCTCATCTAAAATCACACACTTACACACACCTGAACTGCACATACTTAAGAACACCCACCTGCTTTCGGCAACACCACCTAGCACTCTTACAGCCCCAATTCTCTCATTAGCCCAAACCAACACCACTCATACTCGACATCAGTTACACACACCACCCAAGCTCCCATGCGCACATATGCTGCAAACACACACGCACATAGCTGCAAGATACACACAGAACACACACCGACTCACACGCACAGACCCACAGTCACATCCTCATCCCATACGACCCACCAGCCCGTCCAAACTTCATCACCTTCCCTCCTACACCCTGCGCACAAAGAATACACACACGCAATCACCCAACGCACACACAGACACACTGAACACACAGTCCAAAACACATACTGAGAGATTACCCTTTGCAATTCTCACAATTTCTTCCTTTCACCGTTTGGCCGAGCTCTGGTCTCTCTCTGGCTCTCTGTTTCTATTTCTTCTCCTCTGTTCTCAGTTTGTTTTTTTGTTTTCTTTTCCCTCTTCTTTGTTCACCCGAAAATTCAACCATTCATTATTTAATTTTTTTACATTCACTTAGTCACCATCCTAGCATGAGGTGGCAACCGGTAAGAAATTCTCCTTGAACACTTGGCATCTGGGCATGCTTTTCAAAATTTATGAATTGACCCCCAATGGTTTTCATATTTATAAAATGACCCCTAAACTTTATGTAATTAACTTTTTGCCCATCTAGATTAAGAAAATTTCACTTTGACCCCAAAGTTACACTGACACCTCTTCCCACTTCCCGCCACTTAATTAACGCCAATATGACGTTACTCGATAAAATAATTCTCGTTAATTAATCAACTTAGTGTTAGATAATTTTTTGATACGTTCGGGGTATCACAATGCACATGATGAATCACTTCCTAAGCATGGTAGGAGCAAATTTTGCGCTAGGCAGGAACAACTAAGGCCCAAATACTTCTTCTGGCTAGCGAGACATGATCGACTTCTCACAAATGCGCTTAAATGGTGATGATCTCTGCTCGTGATGTCATCAAGCTTTGGAGACCTCCGTTCATGCATTGAGGGAATGTGATCACACGGTTATCAACCTTTTCCCCCGTGGACATAAAAGGATGGATGCACTCGAATCTACAGACAATAGGAGGTACAATTTTAATTAGGTTCGAGCCTGAAGTTTAATCTTTTAAAGGTTTTGTGGCTTTAGTGATTTAATCAGAGAGTAATGTACCTCAGAACCTATTTACGTTCATTATAAACCGAGTAGGGGAATCACACGAAGCTACACGGATGTCTCTTATCAGTTTCCATAATCGAGTAGATATGCTTGCTTACAGGTCACCCTTGGTGGGGTGGGTTTAAGTGAACGTAGGTGGGTCATCACTGCATGAGATGGGAAGAGCTGTAGCCAGGGGTTTGATAAGAGATCATTGTGGAAATTGGATTTAGGGGCTTGTACGGGGTTTGGGTATCACGTAATTTAACTTGTGACCCAAATGGAAATGTGGTTCTACGTAACGGAGAGTTGTTGTCACGGAATTAGACATGCCGCCTTCCTTTTGGTTAGCTAGAAATAAAAACTTATGTGGATGTGTTAGCCAGAAAGGTAGAGCTACAAGGTGTGATCTTTCCATTTTTTCTTTGTATCCAAAAATGAAAAAGAAAAGGGGATTTACGTAACCGAAGATCATGCCATTTGGGCAATTAGGCTCTAACCACATTTACCGGTAGAAGAAAGCTCTTTCTAAACAAGGTGTAAGCTTTCCTTTTTATCTTTGTACCCAAAGGAAGCAAAAAGGGGAACTTATAAAAACGAAAATGATGCCATTTGGGCATTCACCAGAAGAAAGCTGACGTGGACTGTGACCAAACAAAGTTGACCAAAATTTCAAACTAACATCTAATCCAGACAAAATAAGAACAGTATATAAGTAGATCACAATAACTCACAAGATATATATAAATGTATAGAAATAGAAATAGAAGCTCCCTCCCTCCGTCAATTCCAAGAAAAACCCTAGAATTTCTTTAATCTTGATTTATCCCCAAATTAGTCATGAGTACCGGTGATTTTCTCAACATCCATCCCTCAGAACTCAAATTCCCATGTGGGTATTTCATATTCTTGTTTCTTTAATTTTTTCTGTATCTGGGTTTTGAAAAATTCATTCAAAATCTTCATCTCTTTCCTTTGATCACACTTTCTGCTTCTTTCCCTTAAAGGTGTTTTTTTTTCTTTCTATATGTTTATTGGTTTCTTAATCTGTCTTGCATGTGCATTCAAAGTTGAATTGAGGAAGCAGAGTTCTTGCTCTATGCAATTAACCAACAAGACGGATCAATATATTGCTTTCAAGGTAGCCCTTTTTCGTTTTTCGGTATGTGTGTTTGATTTGGTTGGCCGTTATTACTGCTGTTATGCATATGATGTTTGACAAATGAATATTGTTTTTTGAAAAGGTTAAAACAACCAACCCTAAGAAGTATTGTGTCCGTCCTAATACCGGCATTGTCTTGCCGGGTTCCTCATGCAATGTTACAGGTACAATTCGATAATCTTGTTTATAGTAGCCCCTTTCCAAAAGTTTAGTCCCCTGGCTTTTTAGCAAAATGAAAATTTGACATTACTTTGTTTGACTAGTCAGAGAATGCTTTTTTCACTTTTAGTTACTATGTGAGCCTAAGCAATGTTTAGGATTTTGTAAAAAGAGTCTAGGAGGACTCATATTTTTGGATGTAGATAGTTATGATTATTATTTATGTTTCCATTTTTGGTGTATTAATTTTGCTTAAATTTTTTGACATGGGTAGTTACAATGCAAGCCCAGAAAGAGGCACCTCCCGATATGCAGTGCAAGGATAAATTTCTGCTCCAGGGTGTTGTTGCCCCTAATGGCACGAGTAATAAGGACATAGCCCCGGAACTGGTGGGTTAATTTTGCGGTGTATCTCTGTTTCATTTTCAGGATTGCATTTTCGGATATGGGTTACTGGACCTTTTTTAAAATGCTCACTTGTCTTGTAGTTTAATAAGGAGGATGGGAAGGTTATTGAGGAGTTCAAACTGAGGGTTGTTTATGTTCCTGCTAATCCTCCATCACCTGTCCCTGAAGGATCTGAAGAAGGTTCTTCCCCGAGGGCATCTGTGACTGAAGATGGGAACCAAACTACTTCTTTACCAGATGCTGTGAGTGATTGCTAAATTGTTTTCTGGTTTTTAACTGGGGGTAAAATTTGTAATGCTTGGACATGCATTCTTCCTGTTTAATGTATATCAGGTAACAAGATTATTGGAGGATCCCAAGGAGAAACATTCATCATCAGAGGTGAAAAAAATTTCCTCTTCTTGCATGCATTTATACACTAAACGTTGTTATGACCAAAGCAATTCCTTGAAAGTTTTCAATTTTTTATGCCGTTGTTGTTTTGGCGTGTCCATTTTTTCCAATTTGACACGTTGGAGGATCAATGAAGTTAAGGCACTATGCATTGCTATGCACTACATGCTGCTGAAGTCTTTAAGGGTGCATACATTTGTAGTACAGTCTTGAGACTTGCGATGTGGCTGCTAAAATGAATTGGAGAATAAAGCTGTACTAACCACGAATGTCTTATATCATATAGCTGTGAGCATGTGGTTTCCTTCTGCTGTCTTGGTAGTTGTTGGAATAGCAGAGTGTCTGCGGTGGAGATAGAGGTAGAGGTGGTGATGGTGGGTATATAGTGGTGGCTGTGATGGTGGCAGTGTCGGTGATGGTGGGGTGTGATGGGGGTGGAGTGGCAGCGGCAATGTTGGTGGTGGCGATGTGCAGGAAAGGATGTGAAAAAAGATTGAAATTTTCTTATAACAAATCTTGAGGACAAGAAAAAAGCTATAGTTTCCAAAAAGGTGAAAACTATAACTACTAAACTGAAAACCAAAAGGTAATTAAATGAAAACCAAAAAGCTGGAATTTCACCATTTCTCTTTCAACTTGATTTTGTTTGTTCGAAAAGTAGCATATCCATTCGGAGGTTTTTCTTTGCAAGATTTTATCGAGCTCTAAATCCTTGCTGGAGTCTTTCCTCGTTTGACTGTTCTGGTGAACCCTCGCGCTAGATGTTCACTTTAAGGAATCAGATTATTGTTACGTGCACCACTTTCATGAACATAACCATAGACCATTTAAACCAGTTTTTGTGGATATTTTCTTGACCAGAGTCAGATTATCGTGGCACCCACCACTTTCATGAAAGATTATCATAGATTATTCAAACCTTTTATTCGTGGATACGTTCTCTCCATGTCGCTAATATGATAATTGGCCATTCTCTCCTTAAATTGGCTAGTTGATGTAGATAACAATACCTATTGCTTGCGATTGCAAATTTCTGCATGGACATTATTGGTTGCCAGTTTTCCAGTTGGGATGGATGTTTTACTGTATCACTTTACATTTTAGTAAGTTTTATACATCAAAGGCGTCAATATAAGGTAGGTTTGTGCACTTACCTCCATGCATTTTCTTAATCTTTCTTTCTTTGTGCTTCAAATAGTTTTGCAGTTTCGGCAATACGGCGTGTCTTTACCATGCTTGCCCCAATTTTTAATGCATCATATGTGCTTTTGTCATTCTACTAATTTCCAACAGCTGTAGCGTCAACCCAAAATACGGTTTGTGCAGCCATAAAATACTCTCTTCTACTTGATAGGGTATTATGGTCATAGAAAAATCCTAAATCTCTTCTCTACTTTATGGTCATAGAAAACTCCTAAATTTCTTCTCCACTTCTTCACCATGTTGTTGTACAAATACTCCCTCATTGTTTAAAATGGACCAAAGATAGCAAAACAATATTTTCATTTTGTACCTTTGTCCTCCTAGTCTTTTTAAGTTGCTCTTCTTATGCTGTCTGTTAGTGCTCGTTTTTCGCAGAGCCCTTCATTTCAATGTACTTTTCGAAATTTCAATTTGAGTTCTCCCGGATTCTAGTTTAATGCAGTATACATTTATTTAATCAGATCAGGAGATACAGTGAAGAATGCCAAAATATTGAAAGTTGTCACGACGCGGTTAAGATTTTTGGATGACTCGGATGTTGTTTCAGTGCTATAAACAGGAGGTCACAATATAATTTTCTGGATTCCTGTTCGCTCTACATCTCTGTGTCTTTATTGGCCACGTCTCCTATCTTTTTGGCATGGAGTTACGCAATTTTTTTCCCTTGATTCTATCATGCTAGCTGGTCACCTTCCCGTCTCAGATTCCCCCTTCACGCCATTCCCACCCCCCGGCGGGCCCCCTCCTCTCTCTCTCTCTCTCTGACGTGCGGGCACACACATTCACACTCACAAACAGAAGTGTAATGTTTATAAGTATGGGCACATGCCTTAAGTGTATATATACGTATGTATGCTTGATGTAAAGCACACTATATGCTTACATCTTGTAAATGCTGAAGATTCGTAGTGAGGTATCATAAGCTTGTTTGCTAGGTAGCACGGACACGGTATCGGACACCGACACCGACACCGACACCGACACGACGGGGTCACCGGACACCGCAATTTTTAAAAAATCAGATTTTGGACACTGCAGGACACCGCTATTTTTTAATATATTTTTATTATATATATATATATATATATATATATATATAAATACCAAATATATTTCACAACCTAAAATAATAAACAATAATGAAATACTACTAAAACAAGGAATTCAAATAAATACAAGTCATACTTAAAACATTTATTTGGTACTAGATAAAAAGACTAAGTAAAAAAAGAGGGGGGAGGGGGGGCTCTTTCGGTAGTATCGCGACAGATAGAGGGAGAAAAAAAGGAAAAAACAAAGGGAAAGACGAAGATTGACGAGACAGAGAAAGGAGAAGACTGATGAGACAGAGAAGAAGCAGACTTGTGGGAGTGAAGGACCTCCGGCGATGACGGCGACGGTGGACAGATCTGTTGACTTTGGTATCCGACACACCGGCGACCTTCAGATCTGTTGCCTCCGGCAACACCGACGGCGACGATAGAGGAAGACAACTGACAGATTAGAGCACTCGTGAGGTGAGAAAGAAGAAGACCCCCGAAAACTGTCCGACACTGCTCCACGCCGTGTCCGACACTCCTCGACAAAGTGTCCGACTCGGTGTCGAAAAAAAAAATTCCGACACCGATTGGCGGTGTCCGACACGTGTCGGGCGGTGTCCGAAGGGTGTCGGGGTGTCCGTCCGTTTAGGACACCAAACCTTCACCTAGGAGAGGTGTCCGTGCTTCAGAGCTTGTTTGAACAGACATCTAACTAACATGTGCACGTAGTTTCACGAGGCACAGTTTTATACAGGTTCTATGAACGTGTGTCGGAGATGTATGAACGTGTGTCGGAGATGATAGTTCTGAATGACAAGGTGCTTTAGAAATCTAGTTAGTTTCTAGCTATCAAAAACTCGTTTCCCAAATGGCGTGGCTCACTCTGATCTGTAAGGTAAAACTTTATCCATAGTGATACTTTGAAATGCGTAAAATTCGAGTGAAGCTCATCATTTTGGAAAATAATCTTTTGGTAGCAAATATGGAAACTCCAGCACTATTGAACTTTGTTTCTCTGCCAAACTTCTTGCATCAAGTGACCATTGCGGTTTCGCTGGGCACAAAATTTTTTATGGCACTCCATTTCCAAAGAAATAGCACGTACCTCATGATTGGATAGTTTTCAATGCAAATTAATATGTATACTTATTTATTGTTACGGAAAAATTGCATATTATTAAAATTACAAATCTGATTAGGGACACTCATGTCCCTCTATTACATAATTGTAATTTATTACTTACACGTTAACTTAGTCTTCTCATTTTGTCAATTTTAAGTGTTAGATAGATGGTGTTTTTACTGTTTATCTACATCTTATGGTTTTGAGAAAATTTCGGTGCTTGTAATCATACATTCTGGAGCCTTTAACTGGTTTAGGTTTCGTATTGCCTAATGATACTAGAACCTTTGCCATGACTGCACTTCTCCAACCGAACTGTTGGCTGATATTACTATTTGAACCAGGGGGAAGTTTATATCCTGCATGAGAATGTGCTAAACAAAGATGCGCTCATAACACATGTCATCACCGAAATACAAGGGCAAGCATGATCTTTAATCGAATAAAAGGCTTGATAGTTTGGCGAAATGTACAAATTGGCAATAGCATTTGCTCTAGATTCGTAACGCATACTTGTTAGATGTACCAAGTGTACTTCAAATTTTTCATTAAAATCAAACTGACCTTCGTTTAGCTGTTTACGACCTTCTCATTGCTATAGGCGTGTAATTTTATTCATTTATTTGGCTCAGGCATGGTCCATGCTTTCCAAGTTGACTGAAGAGAAAGCTTCTGCTATACAGCAAAATCAGAAGCTTCGTCAGGAATTGGTATGTCGTTCAACTCATCATGGTTTACTATATTATGTATTCTTGTTAGCCTTTATCCCATAGTGTTCTGTGTAGTCAATCTCAGCATTTCTATCAATACTCGTGTATATTGGGCTGATAAACCTGTGATAAAACTAGGTAAGTTAAATGCATTCCTAACAGTGCGTAGTCTAAAAAATGGTATTATATTAACTTGGGGATAGGCATGTGAGAGGTTCCCTTTTTTAGTTCTCTTTGCTGGGTTTTCTGTTATAATTAAGGACAAGTAACTGGGCTCATGGCCGACCAAACCTCCTGGGTCCATCTGATGCAGACATACCCGATAGATAAATGATTGAAAGCTGCCTATAAGGGGAATGGAGAAAATTGGGTTCTTGATATAGGGACATACCTGATATTTCTCTGGAGGAGGATTGTTCTGGAGAGTGGTCACCGAAGTCCATTGCAGCAACATTCTAACTTCAGAAACACAATTAAAGCTCAAATTGAACACTGACTTGCACCGAATGCTCGCACTGGTATCTAGCGATATTGCGTCGTCTGCTCCAAACAATTCAAGTTCATTTCCGTCCCAAACCCAGCAGGATTGGCTGCAAGTGCGCTGCACTTATTCTTGAGTTGAATCGCCTTATTGTTATTCCATTATGGGGTTGTTCAGTATAGGTTATTCGCCATAGGAAATCTACATTGGTATGCCTCATTGTACTGTGAGAATTAAAGTTCTTTCTTACACAGACATTGGTGCTTGTGGTCGGCTGCAGTCAGAAACCTTAAAATTCTACAAATGTGGCCAAAAGTTGGATACTGGTATTCAATCACCTTGCTAATTGACACGATTTATTTTTATCAAAAGGGGAATGTCTATTCTGACTCACATTCTTGTCTACACCTCATTTGACGCTGGAAAGGTTAACATATTGTCTTTAATGCACTTTGTAGCGACAAATAATGGTATGCAAAAGCACAATAGGGTCTGAAAATGCACTCTATCTTTACATGTAGTGAAGCCAAAGTACCAAACATTAAATTCTAAAATCATGTTGGAGGCTTTGGTAGTGTAAGGGCCGAGTGTAGGAGGCTGAAAAGAAAAACCACTCTTCACTGGCGCTCAAATAAAATAAAGTCACCTTCATGTATCTAAGATTTGGGCTTACATCATCCCACCTTATTGCCAATGCTCAGGACTTGAGCATTTCTAGATCCATAAGATTTGTGCTTACCTCGTCAAGGCTAATGAGAAGGCAATCGTGCATCGATTGACACTTCAGGTTGAATAATGTGCAAGGCACCAACTGACCTGTTAGACTTGGCTATAATGCTCATTGCGGCGTTTGCGGACGCATATTATGGAGTTTGGGTGATGCAGCGGGTGTGAAATGTTGTGTTGCATATGCAAACTTGCTTGGTTTGCATCAGTAGAGTTATGGTCACAGGAACTCCTATAGTAGTGTTTCAAAATTTTGTCAAGATTGGGTGAATGCACTTTGAGAAGTAGTAAAGTTAGCCGAAATTTCTATGGTGACACCGAAAAGTGCTTGGCAAATGCACATTTCGACTACCGAAAAGTGCTGATGTGGTACCACCGTAGTTATTAAAGGCATAGGTGCACCTAAGGGGCAAAGGTTCTCGGAGCCTAGGCGCAAGGCGCAGGCGCTTTTCAAAGTAAGGCGTAAAATTAAAATAAATTGATATTAGTGCATTAAACCAATAAACTCACATAAAAAATTCAGAACATGGCAATTTAACAAATTTTCAACACTAAAAGAAGTTTCAAATCCAATGAAAAATAGTTAATCTTAAGTGAATATGACAACGTCATCCTCATCATCAGTGAGGGCTAAGGCAACAATTTTTTCCTCAAATGGGAATCATAGGCTCCAAGTCTGGTAGATATTCTTCCTCAATTTCAACTTCTTTGTCTACAAGGTGAAGTGAAAGAGTAGATTTACTTAAAAGAGAGTAAGAATTGGGGACGAGATGCTAGCACATTGAACAACAATAAGAGAATCAATTGATTAGGGATTTTAAGTTTTAGGTTTTTTTTGTGGTTTAAATATTTATTTATTATGCTATGAAACAAAGGAAAAAAAAACAATGAACAGTTGAGATGATGCCACGATGCAAAAATCAAAATAGGATTTTTGGGCTTTTTTTTGTGCCTCCACCACCGCCTTGCGCCTGTGTGCCTAGGCACGCACCATTACGAAGTGTCTGCGCCTAGCCCCAGGTGAGGTGCAGAGAACGCGCCTTTGATAACACTGGGTACCACCCCAAACTCTTAGAGGCAACTACTAAGGTGGCTATGTTCCATGCTTGGCTGGTTCTTGGTTTTGTCTCATTCCTTCGTACTGGGAGATTTAAGACAGATCGGGGTAGTTTGCACAAACTGTCAAGGTGGCTATTACGCGTGCTTGGCTGGCTTGCAGTTTTTGTGATTCCTTGGTACCGGGATGTTTAGGACACTTTATATTAATTTGTACGCTTGAAATTCTGAAAACAGCTACTGCAAGCTGTTGTGATCGATGACAAGAATACAGTAGCGGCAATACCCATGAGCCTCCCGTAGGAAGTTATTGTACCAGTGGTCGATTCCTTAGAAACTGACCTGTCTAGCATCAGTGCTCTTTGGACCAGGCACATGCTACATGGACTCTGAATCATAGTTGAATGAATTTCCTGGTTAGTCATCTTGAACAGAGCGTTATGCTGACGAAGCGGTGTATTGGTTTTTTGAACCCACTTGAATGAAATTGTGACCTGTCAGATCTTGCCGATACCTTGCCAAGATATTGGAGTGACGATGAGATTTCCGAGATATGGGTCAATTAATTCGGTGCATCACTGATGAAGAAGAAGAGAGAGGAAAAGGAAGAGAAGAAGCTGCTGTAGCTTGTAGGAGCCCATGTCTCCCTTACCTTCTTCATCTTCTTCCTAAACTCGCAGTTAGTAATTTGCTTCCAACCCCATTGCTATCACATAAAGCCCCCGATCTTCTTTATCTTCCATCCTTTTCCCGATCTTTTATAAACCATCTATGCCTTGACTTCCTTTTCACCCTATGGTTATTGTGGATTATAAGCGTCATTGTGGTGGATTTTGTGAACGGAGTTTTTGTGTATTCCTTTTCGTTTTTCTTCAATATTTATGTGGGTTTTCCTTACAAAATGGATTTTTCCATTCAAAAAATGGTACAGCTGTTTTACTTTAACAAATATGTTAGTGTTATCGTCTTCTATTATCTTTTGGGTTAGGTTGGTTACTCTTATTAACTTCATGCTTTCCAAAATCTACAAAATTATAGTATGTGCCTAAGAGTTCATGACTTATTGAAAGTCATAAAATTAATTTTAAATGCATAATAATCTCATCATATTCTTTTAATTATCACCAGAAATTATCAATGAAATGAAGATAACAATATTAATGCATTGACACAAGTTTTCTTAAGGCTACTTTTGTTTTCATCGTCTTTTATTAACGGGAAGGAGACCAAATTGCAGCAGTCTTTTTTCCTGAAGTTAAGGACACAAATGCTAGGAAAGGGATAATACACTTGTTGCAGGGAGTCGTCGGTGCTCAGTTATTCGTCAGACTCTGCCCACGCACCTACATCATACAATGATGTTACTAGTAGAGAAAATGCTCTACTATTTCTTTATTTTTCCCTCAGCCCTTGTTTCCTAGCAAGTCTTCTTTTTCTAAAGGATCATGGTTCCGCAAACCCAAATGACCCAAATGTCCTACTTCGGAACAGGGTTGAAGGAGAAATTCATTTCTGCTGGTTTTTTTGAGATCTGAACAACATAAGAAAGTAGCCAAAAAGGGTACTTGCCTGTACGGAATCAGATTAATAACCATGATCTGAATAATGCCCGTTTGGGTTCCAAAGAAACGGCATATCAAAGAAGTAGTGAAGTCTGCTTGCCATACTAGTAGAAGGGTATTTCTCATCATCAGAGTTAGTGGCCATGTCTACGCTTGCACGTGAGGAGCTCGTGTACAAGAGAAAAAAATGCCAATTGCACTAAGATAACAGGGGGCCATATGCAAGCATGGAGACTTGAAGCTAAGTTACTAGTTGTCTTAAATGCTTAAGCTGTTTGAGATATTTAACATTGCTTTAACAGTTTATTGCCGTGGAAGCATTGGTCGTATATCTGAACTTTATTATCAGAAGTTGCACATGTGGAGTCCTCTTATGTAAATTACGTGTCTGGAACATATGCTCCTTTTATCAGCAGTGCCCTTGCTTCATATGGCATATGGATTGAGACCTTAGTTGCAGGAAACTCCTAATATGGTGACGTTTCTCTCTCGGAAACTCGCTTTTGCGATCCCAAGTTAGAAGCTCCATGGGATCTCGTCCCAAGCTAAGATGGGAACTTGATCCCGCTAGTTGGATAGAGATGCATAGAACAAGTGATAGAATACATGAAAATCAAGCTCTTTTCAACTCAATTCCTTGTTTCTCTCTTCCTTCAAGTCCTTAAAGTCTCCTTGTCTGTTGTTGCTATCTATGTAAACTATGCTAAACAAATGATAATACTCTTTACACATTTATTTATTCAAGCCGCTCCCAACCTCAGATTCTTCTTGGTGCTTACGCTTCCCCGCCCCCGCCCCTGCTTTGTGCAACTAAGATTGAGACTACAACAACTATCTTGCTTCTAGTCCTAGCGACATTCAGCTGTAATCATTCCCATGATCGTATCTTTTTCCTCTGAAAAATACATTCTTTTGAGTGCAAGAATTCGACCTTTAATGTAATTCTATAATAGATTAAGGACGTAATTTTCTGATAGAATAAAAAAATTCTTTGCATATGATTCTGTCTCCATGTACATGACGTCGTCAAATGTAGAATAGGGTCATTTCCCTCTAGAGTTGGTTGCGGTCAACTGTCCTTTAGGAAGGTGTGTTTTGATGCAAAAAATTTTGCAAGTGTAAGCAAACTGTTGAGAATGCTATCCCCGTTTCTGTAGCAATGGTGAGATTGCTCCCCATGAGAATGCAATCTTACCAGACTCTAGAGCCTCTTCACAGAAGCGGGGGTAACGCTTCGTACATCGACCATCCCCCGACTCCTGCAACGGAGGAAGCCTTGTGCACTGTATGGATTCTTGGTTCAAAACGGGTATTTGTAACATCATCTTGTCATCTCCTGCCAAAAAAAGGACAGGATAGTCTTGTCATTGTTTAACTTACCTGCCTCCTTTTTGCTATCAAATATTTTCGTTCTCTTTTTGATCGAGGGTTCTTGTTCGCATAGTTCCTCTTGTAGTAAATAATCCTTCCTACTTAGTCTTGCCTCTCACTGCTATCTTGATTAGTAACACGTATGCTAACTCATTATAGAGAGAGCGACAATCTTAAAAAAGCTCGAAGTTGAGAGCATAAGTTTGTAGAAAACGTTTTTTAAATAAATTAATCCCTGTTAGGCTTCATAAAATAAAATGCATAACTTTGATTTGTTTATCACTGAAGTTTGAGGGCTAAACGAGCTCCCTATATAACAAAAGGTCATGTCTTTGAATTCCGTGACTGACATTTTTAAAGGACTTTTTAAGCTATACACGGTGGTCAACCTGATTCACGCTTCGCTGTGTCGCATACCACGTCATGTGGCGCTGAGCAAGTGGGCGGTAATTGAGTCTAGTTAGAATATGTTTTTTGACTTCTAGAGTGTATCTGACAAATTTAGTGACCTAGCATACGCGCACTTGACACGGCACTCAGCCACCAAAGGGAGGTGGGGGGGTAGTGTAAAATGCATTTTGTACTGTAGTCTATTGGCATGATGGATATGCTTTTGTTAACATGCTATACGAACTTGTTTAATAGGTTTAAGCTTTTCTAAATGCTGACCTGACATTTTTGCTTTATTAGGAGCTGATGAGAAAAGAAACCAGCAAAGGCCATGGTGGCTTCTCCGTTTTGTTTGTGGCGCTGGTTGGTCTATTAGGTGTTTTGATTGGCTACTTTATAAAGAGGACATAGGAGCTGCAGTGCAAACATGCAATTCATCTCGTGGACATCGACATCGTGTCCCAAATTGGTCAGAAATTTGTAGGACTTGTCACCTCAAGTGTAAAAAGGTTGTAGTTCTTTGCTGTGTGGATTGTTGAGGTTAGAATGATTTTCTAATTTTTTTGGAGATGGAACTCTCTCGAGGTATTCCCTCTTTAATAAGTAGACTTTTCGGTTTAGTCCCATATTCCTTTTGTTTCAATGTTACCTCCCATTCTACCATCACAGAGATGACAACTCGATGTTACATTCTTCCCTTTTCTGTTGAGGGAAAATTTGTCATCACATTCCACACCTCGTTACTGCTAGCAACCCCGAACCAACGCTACCTACAGAGTCCTGAGAGTAACCTTCCTCGGTGGGTCTAATAACGTGTGCTTTGCTCATCTTATTGTATCGGTTTCAAGGGCAGTAGCCAGTAATGGAGTTGACTCGTGCAATGGTGATAAATAAGGTGGTGGATGTGGTAGTAGTCGTGGAGCCTCGATGGACAGCGGAGGAGCCGCAGAACCAACTTCATCCAAGCTTGTTCTATCACCATGTTTGGTGGATAGATCATGGTGGCGTGGCGCTGCAAATCCAGTCCTGTCCATATACAAACCTAACTGTATACTCTCTCTGATCATGGTGGCGCTACACTTGTTTTTTGAATTTTTGAAATGATGACTCAAATTCTGCAATTTCAGCCGCGCTAGGCAGTCATTTATTTTCCTGATCTCAACTACGAAATGTTGGAAGACAAATGTACATGTGAAGCACATCAACAGATATTAGGCAACTGGAGCAACACTTAAAAGCCAGCCTATGCTTCGGACTTTGGGTGGAGACACCATCTGCATCTCACCCAAGAAGAAACGGTTTCCTTTCCATTTGGCAGCAGCCAGATTAACGAAATTGGTGCAGCTAGAAGGCCGCCTAGCTACCATCACCACAGTGGTATAATACGGTATTCAAAAATGTTTGATAAGTTGCTTGCAAAAATGATTGTAGCCGGTGAAGAGTTCATGCCTAACACCGAGCGATGAAGTTGATCAAATTCTGGGTGCAGCTTTAGAATGCCATAAATGCCAAATGTACCAGGCAACTTTACTACACAAGGGGCATGTTTTTTTCCTTACATCGTGAGGGGAATTATTTTGCAATCTTGCATATGTTAAATTACTACGCCCGTCGATGTGACATCCGCCAGCGCCTAAGGCACCGCCTTCTGCCATATGTGCCCCAAGCACTACTTCCCTCGGCTGCTCTCGAGCACCGCCCCCTGATGAATCTACAAAACTAATTTAATTGCGTGAACCGAAAACTTAACATTGCTATCACAAGAATTGCAAAACCTAAATGAAACTCTAGTGTTTTTCGCAAGATTTATAGCCGGCCAGTTAAAAAAAAAGAGAGAATTTCATTTTGCAAAGCAATGAGTTGTCGTAAGTGCCCCTGACACTTCTTCCTTCGGTGTGCCAATGCACTGTTGTGTCACGGGCCTCGTACGATACTCATTCCTTGCGCCATCTCCATGCCCCTGGCATTGCACGCATCCCGCCGTGCCGATGCGCTACACTACTTATGTAGTCGTGCCCCTGATGCTCTGTCACTCTACTATGCCCCTCGCGTTAGTCCATCTATTCACTACACCACGTGGAACATGCTTCGTCACGCTCTTGGAGCGTGCGACATCTCAAGGGGCTTCTTTCTTTGTGCTTCGACATGAGGACTTTCGTAGAGGAATAGGTTCGTTTTCGGAGACACTATCTCCGACTGGGACGACTCGCATGACATTAGGCACGCCTGAGCTATGACCTCGTCCTCACTCACGTTATTTGTGATCATCGACGTCCCCAGGATCATGACCCTCCGGTCACTCCGAGACTGGAGCAAGTCTGCGAAGGGCATCACGCTTATTTCACCTGACAGTCGGGTGTCAGGGTTTTCCACACCACCGTCAAATTCTCCACATCTCTTGACGCTCCAGTGGGACTCAATAAGGACTTTGGACTGGTGGCTAGATCAAGAACGTTTTCTGGTCACACTGGCGTTGTGCTATATGTCTGTCTGAGAAGATCAAGAACATTCTCTGGTCAGACATAGCGAATATGCAAACCGATAAAACCGAGGAGCACCTGCATTTGTGGCCTCGTTAGACAAGGTGTCACCCTTAGAGAGCGCCACATGTCACCTGATGACGTGCATATATTTGCTTATTATAGTGGACTGGGAACTCATTTTGAACAATTGAACTCATTTTGCAAAAACTCACTAAAGATTCTAAAGAGAGAAAGTGCTTGGACTGGGACTCTAACTCAATACCCTAGCTCTGGACATTGACATATGGACCCTGGCATTTGGAACATGACACCTGGACTGTCAGGCCTATTCGCCTCAGCCCTTGTCCTCGCAATATTGTCACAACCCACGCTTTATTTGAGAAGCGTTGGTCTCTGCCCTTACTTCATCCTCACTCAAGTCCCATTATTAAACACTTGACAGCTAACTTGAACTAAATCCTTAATAACACCTTCACATACACTACAAACCCTCTTGCTTGGCATCATAGTTAAATCTACTTCCAGTGACCAATATTTTTTACTATGCAACAAAAGTGTCGACGAAAACTTTGGTTTTAAAAAGACATTAAATAAACAATTGATGATTATATGTATTTGTTTTTTTATATTTTCATGGGCTACCGATGGATAAATTGGCATTCTTCTAGTATTACTTATCCACTATTAGAAAGGTAAAGACCTCTACTCTATCCGATGAGAATTCGGGATATCACGCATTGATCAAAGATCGTGGATGCACACAACTAATACGCAGTTATTTCAGAAAAATATTTTGCTGCAACTTGATTGTAAAAAAATGTGGTTTGGATTAAATGACAAAAAGTTTATGAACAACTGCAAAAACGTCTGCATTTAGCCCCCGCAACTCCAATAAAACAATGCTTCATTTTCCTGATTCACGGCTGGCATTAATAATGTGCTTACATGAAGACCCCCCGACATCTCAATTCTTAAAATTCACGAGACTCAAACCGGTTACCTCGAACAAGAAAAGAGGCCTTTACAGATAATCTATCACATTGACCTCAACCAGTACTAGGCTATCACCTTGGCACATGAAAGACCCGCCAAACTACGTGTTACAAACACTGAAAAGGTGTCATCTTTCGCAATCAGAATATGCACGAACCTTCACCAATGAGGCAATTGGTTTCTCAAAGACTATCAGTAGTCATGAGCGAACTTGCTGGGCAACGTAGAAAACTCGTTCGAAAGCTTGTCCCTCGCGTATGTTGTGTAAGATAATCAGATTCCACAAGATCGATAAACATTGCCTTCAGTACTCATGGGGAGGACTCTACCTCTTGAATCAACTTGTTAACATCCCATATTTCACGGTACTACACTCCTGTAAGAAGAATTGATCTTTTCAATTGAGGAAAACATCTCTTCTTTCCATATCTCCAGCGGCGATGATCCCAATTTAGATAAAAGCCCGTTTTCATAATCAATTTCCAGAGAATCAGTTTCCGTTTCTCCAGCAGCACGTTGCCAGAAAAAAAACTTCTGCTATACATTTGGCCTTCAACACGTTCATTACAGCAGGGACTGCCGCGACCAACATAGAAGTTTAAATACTTCACTACTGGATATTGGGGCAGTTGAAACAAGTGAACAAGCAAGGATCGGACAACCCTGATTAAGTCCAACTGTTAATAGAAAACTAGATGCTTTAGATAAATTTTTAAAAGAAGTCAAAAGGCACAGAAAAGGGACTGTGAACGTGTTCAGCAATCAAATAGTAACTTGTGTGTTCTTATATTCTACACTTGGAAGACAAGAATCACTTTTCCCAATAGATAATGTTAAGAAAACTTGAAATTGTCTACTTTTTCCTTGAAACAGATGGGATTTTGAAAAGCGTCGCCAGCCTGGAATCCATACATGGGGTTTGCCTTTACTAACCAACATGTGAAGTATGAGTATCATACCTTGTTAGGTAGTCCCCCAAAAGAGACCCAAGGGGCCAACTTTGGTGGAAAAACATGTTTATACAGGAGTCCAACACTGTTGTACATTCTAACTAGGTCAATGGTCTTGAAAAATGAAAAAAGATACTTGTATCTGCAGTACATACATTTTGAGATTTTAAGAAAAGATTGAAACTATCACGCAGTTGAAGCAACAAAACAGGAGAAATCATATGTTTATAATACGGAGAATGAAAAGCAAACTTGCCAGTATCCAGTGCAGTGGATGATGGCATCTGCATAGACAGATAATCCATCCTGAAACACCACTTCACCATCTTCATATGCACATGCTATCTGTTAATAACGATTTCTGACCTCCCAAATTGCATGCTCGCGGCCCTAGAAGCTTGATGAACTTCTTTTGCAACAGTTGAGATCTCTGTGGAGATATAATTTGCACTAGCTCCATTTCCAATTAATATGACAATCTGTTGGAAGAACTAGGGAGAAGCAGGCCCAGGAACAAAGTCAGAATGCAGTCATGAACTGCCTGAAAGGCCATACAGCATGGTTCATGAGATCTGATCATACCTATTTCTAACCACAAGGCACCAATTTCTTTTATCTTTAAGCATGGCGTGTTCAGGTAATGCATAGAACCAGATACTTTTTAAAAGATCTGCTCTCTCATAGATGACCAGGTAAAAAATGATACACACGTTCACTTAACAGATGTTCTGAAAACCAGTAACTGCTGGTAAAGATACAGAGTGGACACGAATAAATGTCACAGAACAACAGGTAATCTTATATCGCTTGACCAGCAAAAAAGTTCCATGAGTTCGTGAGCGTATGCGTCGATTGACGGCAAAGCAGAGACCAGGTCAATGCATATCAATATGCGTTCAACAACTTTACATGCAACGCAAGGCCTTTTGAGAGTGATTTTTTAAACAATGCAGTGAAATAAGTATAAGAGGTTTGTGTCCGAAACAAACGTGGATTCCATAAAATGTCAGGCTCCAGGCGGTGCCTCTTAATTCTTAAATACTTCTATAGTAGACCTTCGGGGCGTTGAACTTCGTACTTCCTACATGGGGTATCACACTGTTAACCTGAAACCAGATGTGCCAACAGAACTCTTTACTGGTGGTCAGAGAAACTCATGGTTAGAAAAAACCTCGACTCCGGTAAATGGATAGGTAACTAAACCGCATTTGCAGGTCACGGCAGCGTTAGATGTTCACTAGTCTGTAGATAAGCTTGAGCAAACTTGCAATCTTACTAAACCAAAACGGGACATGATGGAAAAACTATCAAGAACATCATATATACTATGTCATTAAAAGGTTTGGCAATCCGGTAGCTATGACTGTGTAATTGCAACAGTGGCCAGGTAGGCTTGCCTGTCACATGGAAAAGTAGAATTATTGAATTTATAAAATGGGATGGAAGAGAAAGCAAACATCTTCATTTCATAGCGAGCCGATATTTAATTCAACCTAATGCTCGTACGTATTACAAAATGAGCAACATGGTCCTCTCACTATTACGTTTTTAGGCTGCATATTAAGCACATTACTGACACTATTGGCAAATGATTTCACAAAAAACACATAGTTCTAGGTGGTATTACACTCATTAGAAATGTTGCTTGAACACATGCATTGTATTGCAGAAGCGTGGTTTGGAGAAAGATTAACATGTAAAACAGAAGAATCTAGTGTTTGATGCAGGATGACACCAAAAGGGCTTTAGAAAACTTCTGTAGAACCTTTAGTTTGGGGAATAGTCTTAAGGTTTCAATACGGAAATTAGCAATTCCAATTATAATGCACCCATCATAACTTAGAGCACCTCATAGTCATCAATCACTAACCTTTTCTCCCAAACTAGTTGCAGTTGGCAGCATGAATCATGTTCTATCCTTCTCTCCTATCCAAGCAAATGTTCTCTACTCAACCTCGTTTTATATCCGGTCTCCGTCTTGGCCGGACGCAGTTACCCAAAATTGGTACTAATCCCACCAACTTGCTGACATCCTTATTTCTTATTCTACTCTCCTTGTGTGGCTGCTCTGACTTACACTACCTCCTAAGATGTAAATAAAGTGGCACATGATCTGCCTTGCATTCTCTAAACAACTCGATATAACTCGCAATATGCTACTGACAACTTATGAGCTCACTCGACCCAAAGGCCTGCAAGGGTTTTTCCAAGTGAACCTATTTCCGTTTGCTAAGATTTCAGTCAAGAGTAACAGTTAACTGATTCAAATTAACCTTCCCTTCGTTCTACAATACTTGCCTAATTGACTTTTCGCAAATTTCTATGTTGAATATGTAGTTTTATGACTATAACTTGCCATCATTTGACTTGTCAAACAAGACTTTTTGAATTGTAATTCACTTCAAGCAATCGCAACAGCCAAATGGGGCAAACATGAGGGAACAAAGGGAAGAATATCAGTAGTCACCAACTCTAAAACAGATAGATGCATCATAAACACAGAATTTAACCAAAAAGACGAATCTAAAAGACGAATCAAAGTAGTCCAATTCTCACTAATTAGACCACATGGAAGCACATTAAAACAAGAGATACAGAGGGGTTTTCCTTAATCTAGTAAACATCTCAAAATTCTGACTCACACCCAACGAATTAGCTGTATTTTTTATTGTTCTTGTCGGGTTTTTGATAGGTCTCGTCCACTTGCTTGGCTCTGACAAGGGCCATATCGGCGAGTTTCATGATATTGGGTACGTTGTAATTCTGGGCTATATAGACTCCGCAGATTGTCCCCAGCATGAACGAGAAACTGCTCCTGATTATACCCATATTACACCTATATCTAATTTGATTGTCGTCGGATCAGTGGAATTTGGGCGACTAAACCAATGGATTTTGAGTGGAATTAGGGAGCTATAAGGCCACCCGATAACCCCTTCCCCAAGAGTCAACTCCGACTCCCCAAGTAGTTTAGATAGTTTATGGGAATGAGTTTCATGGCCATCACTAAGCCTTTAAACTGTCGCTATAGATAATACTAATCAGATCATAATGAACTTATATTATTTATGCTTATGACGATAATTAAGTCTCTGTAGATATTTATAATCATTGCTAAAATTCTAAGTAAAGTTCAAGACTTCAAGTAATTAGTTTCTTATGAGATTGGATTTTGACATTTTCTTAAGTTGTTTTTGGAGGGGGAACATTTAAGTCTTACTTTTCAGGCTAGCTTTATTGTTAAATTATAGATAACTTTCTTGCTTTGACGTATGATAAATGTGCTCCGACAAATGGTTTGCATATTGTAAAAAATTCTCATTTGAGAAGAAGACGAAGGCGGTCGTTGCTGCAATAGTATCATTCTAGAAGCAAAGAAAATGAAACACTGTTGATGTTTAAAGTAAGATGCATAATCTATCAATAATAAGTACTTTTATTTTTGAAAAAGGAAAATCGGTGAAGCGTACCCGAACAAGATCATAATTTTGCATACTACATAGGTAGATAGGTAGTACAGTACATGTACAACGAGCTATTCAACTAGTGGAAGCTGCCTCCTCGTTGTAAATATGATTTTGCTTCTCGGGTTCACGATAAGTCTCCTCAACGCGCTTGGCCATGACACATCCACGTTTGTAGTGTTTCCTGATGTTGGGTACCTGGTAGCTTTGCGCAATACAGGCACCACTGATTGCGCCAAGCATGAACGTGAAAGCGCTTCTAATCACAATCATTTTGCTCGACTTGACGTGCTATTCTATTCTTGAAATCAAACAGTGTCAACAAGACACGGGATTAGGCCTTACTTAATAGAGTAGAAATATGGTTACTTGGTTGAGATGAGGGTTGGATGAAGCTTATTTATGTGTTGGTGGAGGATGTTATCGTACTCCCAAGTCTTTTTTCTTAACCAAAAAGTGAACCCTTCTCCAAGAGTCAACCCCACCAGCCCAAACAAAGTGCTGCAAGACTTCACTGTCTATCATTTATAGTCTACTTTGATATTTTATTCCAGGTTAACCATTAACTTGGGCTTGAAGTTACAAGAAGAGAAGAGGTTGATTTTTACAAGTTGACTGCGACTTGTGAGGACCTTCCTAGCCGATTCTTATGCCAGAAAGTTCAATCTAAAAGGGCCAACATATATCCTAAGGCTGACCTCAAAAAAAGAAAAAATTCAGATCAAAGTTGTAAAAAGGGATCAACTTCCACTTCCTATTTATAATTGTTTCTACTACAGCCTGCAGGGTTTGTGTGCATGTGTATCTCCCAAGTCCTAAGCTTCCTTCGGTTCCTCGATCATGCATGAAAGTGAGCATTATCAGCAATATACTGGAATTTGGCTGTTAATAAATTGGGTCAGTGGACCCATTATCCGCCCACTAACAGATAATGTGTATTTGTTAGTTTGGATAAATACAGTTATTTAGAGAATATTTATCTCTTAAGTGTTTGAGATAAATACAATATTTATCTCCTAAGAGTTGGAGGTAAAACCAGTCTCTAATTGTATCTCTATATAAAGGCTAGAGATATCCTAATAAAAAAAGAAGTCAATAGTAATAACCCTTTCTCTAGAGCAATCACCAAGCTTTAGGATTTGGTTCGTGGACGAAGAACTCGACTCTAGTAGCCGTTTTCGTACCTGCGAAAAAGATCAAGCGTGTTGGAGGCTCGTAACAACAAGGATCCTACGTCGGAATTTTCGGAGACTTCGTACGGTATGTTTTCGAATCCATTACGTGTTACGTGGTAGTACAATGATGTTGTAATCGTTTCAACATTGGTATCAGAGCATGATTACTTGTTGATTCGCCTTTAACATGCTAGATTAATTTATGTGCATGTTGCGATTTTTTTCGGATACATGAACGAGACCCATTACAAAAATTCGAAATTTATTGAGCATGTTTTCTGAAAAATAATTATATAGTTTTGTTCTCCTATGGTTGAGGATGAACTCCATAAAATTTCGTGATTTTTGGATGCATGGTTTATGAGAAATCACGATTTTATTTTTCAAGAAAACTTTGATTTTTTCGAGTTTTGGGACTCAAATTCGGAGCATGATATTCTGTTTTTATCATGATCGGTTGGTACATAATTAATCTATGTCATATAAGCTTTCCAACGATATATCGTACGCATTATTTGGCTTAAAAACGAGAAAGATATGGCCTTAAAAAGTTGGCATCGCGACATGGCGGTGCTGAAAAAATTAGGGTTTAATGAGGAAGATGAACAGTAAATCACGCGCGGGCCACGCTCTGAAGACACGTGTCATGCACCAAGAGGAGTTGCCACTCGCCCACACGCGCGCCACGCGCGAAGATTGCTGGAACGCGCACATGCGCCGGGCTTCTCCCACGCGCACGTTTATGCCACGCGCCTGTCTCGAAGACTCAGAAGCTGCCCACGCGCATGGCGGCGCGTGGCAGCGCGTGAGGCCTGTTTTCTGGTCGGTCTTTGTCACCGCCGGCGAGTAGAGCTCCATCTTGACCCACTGATTTTTTCTATGGTATTAAATTTACCTTATACCCTCTATGTGTGTTCTGTTTAATTTTTAAATGATTTTTTCTAGAAAAAATTAGCTTTAAAATTTTGTTTTGATGCACTCAGAAATTTTCTTTAATTGCAGAGGGTATATTAGGGATAAATTTACTGTTTGCCAATTTTAAGAATTTATCTCTCAATTTTTGGTCATTTGTGAGTATTTTTGTGGTACTTTTGTGGTTCCCAAAAATACGAATAATGCGTAAATATTAATTTTTGCACTTTGTGAGTAGCAATAAATATTTTTGGAGAGTTATATGACATAGATAAATTATGTCTAATTTGTTACATGCTTGCCTTGATTTGTGTTATGGTTTAAATATACTTTTGAGGTATATTTGTTGGGTTTTTGGTAAGCCCACACTTATTAAACCAGTTTTTATTTTCAAGGCCTTAATGCTCGTTTTCCTTGGAAGGAGAATGTGGCCTATTCATCCATTTTATTACCCTTTAACTTGTTATTTGAGCATGCTAGTTTTAGGTTAAATGGATGGATATTAGATTGACATTCTAAAGAAACTTATGTTTAATGTGTTTACTCTTATTTTAAGAAAATTCTTTTGAGAATAATGTGCTGTGCGGCATCTCCATTTGTTTTATTGGAGTAGTTTGTAGTAGGATTCTCAAAGATGTTGTATTCTACTATTTCCCTGTATATTTCCAGAAAGCCTTGTACGGGGATGTAATTTCGCACGCACATTATTCAAAACAGAATTTTCTTAGCATAAGTTATTAGAATGCCAATGAGGCTCAATGGAGTCCTTGCACACTTTATTGCATGGTGCAATTTTATATTATTCTAAATTATCATGTGGATGATTTATTATATTGTGGCTTATATGATGATGAAATTTATTGCGAAAAATTACTTGAAAAATATTTTTCCCAACTCACATACATGGGAGATGATTACGAGCTTAGCAGATTTTCGATTTCATGATGTGAGGAAGGATTATGTTTTTCATTTGAATTTTTTGAAATAAATAGAAGGATGTATAATTAATGTCTTTTCTTTGCGCAATCTAATGTAGTGAATATAATGGCCACCAAGAATGTCATAGCTGATCTCGTTAAGGGTGAGAAACTTAACGGAGACAATTATGACGTTTGGCACAAAAAGATGAAATTCATGCTGAACGAACAAGAGCTCGAGGAGCACTTGACCAAGGAGATGGTCGCGCCAACTGAGGCGCAACCCCTAAGAGACCACACTGCCTACCAGAAATGGAATCAGAAAGATCGTAGTGCGCGCTATACCTTGTTGAGCAGCTTGCAAAATGATCTAATTGGGCAGTATGATGAACTTCCAACTTGCAAAGCTTTATGGGAGCAGCTCAAGTTCTCTTTTGGTGGAACCTCAACTACGCGGCTTCGTAGCCTTGTGATTAAGTTTGAGGAGTACACAAAAGACCCTAAACATACCATGAGTGAACATCTAAGGATGATGTCCAATATGATTGGTAAGTTGAGGGATGCTGGCCATGCGCTCACAGATGAGCAGCAAGTCAGAGCTGTCATAAGGTCCCTTCCTGCCTCGTGGGCCAATATGAAACAGATATTGACCCATAGTGAAAACATCAAGAACTTTTCTGATGTTTCACAGCATGTCATCCTTGAGGACGAGACTCGAGATACTGACAAGACCCTTGCTTATGTCGCCCAAGGGGGATCGCGCAATGCAAATGGCAAGCGCGGAAGACAAAGTAAGAAAGGTAAGAAAGGCGAGGCTAGCACTTCTGCGCCAAAGGAAGGAAAAATGAAGAAACACAAGAGAGGAAAATGTGGTGGGAAAAAGGATCTGTCTAAAGTTAAATGCTTCAACTGTCAACAGAAAGGACACTTCGCTCGTGATTGCACTGAGCCGAAGAAGGTACTTTCAGAATCTCTCTCTCAGTTATATGTTTCCTCACATGTGATGGTTGCTCATTCCCAACCTGTGTGGTTTGTGGATACAGGTGCAACAAAACATGTAGCACGTGATCGAGAGGGGTTCGTAGATTATCACCGGATTCCAGCGGGTAGCAAACATATCTTCATGGGAAACAATAGCTCCGAAGAGGTGCTAGGGGTTGGTTCTTACCAGCTCAAGTTGCGCACTGGGCGCACATTGATTCTTGAGGATGTGCGATATGCACCCACTGTTCGGCTTAATCTACTTTCAGTTACTGCTTTATTAGACAGTGGTTTTTCCTTTATTTTTAGGGGTAATAAGTTGGACATTTTTTTGGATGATGTTTTGTTCGGACATGGTTTTCGCATGGATAGTCTTTTTCAATTGGATTTAATTGATTCTCAGTCTTCTTATTCTTATGTGGTGAATGATAATATTGTGAATGATTCTACCACCTGGCATGCAAGACTGGGCCACATAGGCCAAGATAGAATGACTCGTTTGGCTAGAGAAGGCCTTTTAGGCCCACTCGCAAAAGTCAATCTACAAACTTGTGAGGCTTGTTTGGCCGGTAAAGCATGTAGGAAGCCTTTTGGAAAGGCTGTGAGAGCAACTCATCCACTTGAGCTAGTTCACTCTGACATATGCGGACCTATGAGTGTAAAGGCACGCCATGGCGCCTCTTATTTCCTTACACTGATAGACGATTATACGCGATATGGTTATGTGTATCTGATATCTCACCGCTACGAAGCTTTGGACTGTTTCAAACGCTTTGTAGCTGAGGTTGAGAATCAAAAAGAGAAGAATTTAAAAACTCTTTGCACTGACCAAGGATGCGAATATTTGTCAGATCACTTCAAGAAGTTTTGTGAGGAAAAAGGGATACGCAGGCAACTTACTATTCCTAATACTCCACAACAAAATGGCGTTGCGGAAAGAAGGAATAGAACATTGTTAGACATGGTTAGGTCTATGATGGCGCAAGCAAACCTCTCAATATCTTTTTGGGGGGATGCTCTTTTGACTGCAGCCTATATACTTAATCGAGTGCCTTCATAATCAGTCAAGTCCACCCCATATGATCTTTGGAATGGCCAAAAGCCAAATTTGGATAACTTGCACCCATGGGGCTCAGCAGGTTATGTTCACAGTATTTCTCATAAGTATGGGAAACTAGGGCCTAGAGCTAAAAAGAGTATCTTCTTGAGGTATTCTGAAAACTCTAAAGGCTATGTGATGTATGGTGAACATCCAAATGGTGGAAAGACTGAAATAGAGTCTCGTGATGTCGATTTCATAGAGAATGATTTTCTTAGCATTGGAGACGCAAGTAAGAATCTGGACCTCTATGAGTTAGAGGAAGTTGAAGCCACTTTACCATCTTCAAGCGAAGGTGGGGAATTAGTTCCTCATCCGGTTGTCGCTGAAGATAGTGTAAGTGACCTTCAACCTAGTGGGAGTATCCCAGACAGTGGGAGCACACCACAAGGACCATTAGGTCAACAAGATTCTCAACTGCGTAGAGGTGCATGAAAAAGAGTTCCACGTCGTCGTTTTGAGATTGACGGAAAATTTTTTATGTGCACTCCAAATGATGAAGACGAGCCTACTCTGTGGAAGAAGCCTTATCTTCATCTGCTAGAAATGAGTGGATGGCTGCAATGAAGGATGAGTTAAGCTCAATGGAAAAGAATCGGGTCTGGGAGTTGATTGACCTTCCGCCAGGGCGCAAGACTATTGGAAACAAGTGGGGTTTTAAAGTCAAGTGCAAGGTAGATGGGTTAATCGACAAGTATAAGGCACGTCTTGTGGCGAAAGGCTATACCCAACTGCGGGGTGTGGACTATGAAGATACTTTCTCTCCAGTGGTGAGATTTGCTTCAATTCGCCTGATCCTAGCTATTGTCGCCCAGCAGGATTTAGAACTTTTTCATATGGATGTTAAGACTGCGTTTCTCAATGGAGAACTAGACGAAGAGATTTATATGGCTCAACCCGAGGGTTTTGAAGTCAAAGGACATGAGCACAAAGTTTGCCGTCTCAAACGTTCTATATATGGTCTCAAACAATCGTCTAGGCAGTGGTACTTTAGGTTTCATCATGCCATTACCTCTATAGGTTTTGAAATGATTGAACAAGACCATTGCGTTTACGTAAAACGATCCAAGAAAAATATTCTAATCCTTTCTTTGTATGTGGATGACATTCTTTTAGCTGGGAATGACATGAGTTCCATTGTCGCCACTAAGCAGTGGCTGTCCTCAACTTTTGAGATGAAGGACATGGGAGAAGCTAATTATGTGCTCGGGGTTAAAATCATACGTGATCGTCCAAAGAGACTTCTCGGTTTGTCTCAAGAGACATACATCAAGAAAGTCATTGAACGATTTCGTATGCATAACTCAAAACCCATAGACACTCCAATGGACAAGGCGTGTACTTTGACCACAGACCAATGCCCAAAGAATGATGAGGAAAAGAATCGGATGTCCAAAGTGCCTTACGCGGCTGCAGTAGGAAGTCTGATGTACGCTATGCTGTGTACGCGTCCAGACATCTGCTATGCCGTTGGAATGGTGAGTCGTTATCAGAGTAATCCTGGACCCGCTCATTGGAATGCGGTGAAGAGGATCCTTCGATACTTGCGTGGAACCGCTGATCTCGTCCTGTGTTATCATGGTGGAGACTTGAGATTGAGAGTATACAGCGATGCTGATTGGGGCGCTGATAGAGATGAGCGCATATCCACTTCAGGTGGAGCTATCTCTTGGTACAGCAAGAAAAAGTCTTGCATCGCCCTATCCACGATAGAGTCGGAGTATGTTGCTTGTTCAGCAGCAGTCCAGGAAACTGTTTGGTTGAGGTCATTCTTACAGGCTCTAGGGGTTACAGCTCATGCAGATGAGTCTGTCACTGTTCACTGTGTCAATACAGCTACCCTAGATTTTGTAACGGACCCCAAATATCAAACACATAGGCTTTCGTTATCACTTCATTAGAACTTTAGTTGCGCAAGGAGAGGTGACCATGAAGCATATACCTACTGGCAGAATGGTGGCTGATCCTTTGACCAAGCCTATTGCTAGAGATGTTTTCCTTTCTCACATTAGGAGTATGGGACTACGTAGGTTTTGATATGTTTATGGCATCTTATGTACTTGACATTATTTATTACATTAAATTTTTGTTCCTTGATTTGAGTTTATTTGGGAATGAATGGATAATCTTTGTGATTACATATACATCCTTATTGAGAGTGTCACCAGGCTCGAATTGACCCACTCACACGGGTAATTCACCTTGGCGCTAAGATAGCGAGCAAGATGAGACATAATTGTCTTAAGCGCCAAGTGGGCGAATAAGATGATACAGCTTATAAAGCAAACATGTCGCCTTAGTTGGAGCTAAGATGAGACCTAATAAATGTAGGTCGATCATAGAGTATCTCCACAACTCTATGTAGCCTGTTTACAGCCGAATGTGAGATTTCAGGCAGGCACTATGAGAGTGACTGGGCTGAAAAACTCAGGTTAGGCGCTTGTACAGCGACTAGACTTAGATTCGTATGGCGTATTTTATTATACATTTATGTGACACGCCCTTGCGGGTTACGCCATAGCATGCAAATCATACTGCATGTGCTAAATGCAGACCGACAGTGGGAGTGACGAATGAATCCCTGCTTCGTCATTGTGTGAGCCACTTGGATCGAAATTTTTGATCCTATATGGTACCCTTTTCACCTTAGACTATGTCATGAAGAGGATACTCAATGTCGCTACTTTAGCATGTACCCTTGGATCATGGATGATGCGGTCTCGCGGGGCATGTCTAGGAAAGCGGTTGGGTCTAATTGGAATGACATGAGGGCTTTGGGAAGAAAGTTCAATATTACATCATGTTGTGTGATTCATAGCCCGGGCGACTTTGTCGATTTTTGTTTCGATATGAGTCATGAATACATAACATATGAGAGGTTTAACACTGCTCACTATGAGGGATTTGAGAGTGTTTAATCTGGTGTAGTTGAACTATCTGGGGTACATACGAGATTTTTTGAGAGTGATGTATTGTGTTAGTTTGGTGATAACTTAATACAATACTCCTCAACTGGACATCCTTTCTCGTAGGTCGCACGTTCCATTTCCTGTATGAGGAGATGAGTGGACGAGAGATAAAGAGGGACTGTACGATTTATTTGCCCTGTCTGTGGGCGAGTGGGAGCTGTTAATAAATTGGGTCAGTGGACCCATTATCCGCCCACTAACAGATAATGTGTATTTGTTAGTTTGGATAAATACAGTTATTTAGAGAATATTTATCTCTTAAGTGTTTGAGATAAATACAATCTTTATCTCTTAAGAGTTGGAGGTAAAGTCAGTCTCTAATTGTATCTCTATATAAAGGCTAGAGATATCCCAATAAAAAAGAAGTCAATAGTAATAACCCTCTCTCTATAGCACTCTCTCTAGAGCAATCACCAAGCTCTAGGATTTGGTTCGTGGACGAAGAACTCGACTCTAGTAGCCGTTTTCGTACCTGCGAAAAAGATCAAGCGTGTTGGAGGCTCGTAACAACAAGGATCCTACGTCGGAATTTTCGGAGACTTCGTACGGTATGTTTTCGAACCCATTACGTGTTACGTGGTAGCACAATGATGTTGTAATCGTTTCAACAGGACATATATAAACATTGCCAAGATACAATTATATATATAAGTTCTTTTCGGTACTGAACTTATGAAAAGAAGGAAATTGACTATCTAAAATTTCAGAAACTATATGAGAAACTTTGATTATCTCTACGATGACTTGCAATGAAGTTGCAGAAAAAAACCGCAACCCATGCAATTTAATATTTGTCAGATTGCCCAAATTTCACGTCTCATGTAATTGGTTTGTCAGGAAATGATTAGATAACTGCTATCCATTTTTGCCAGAAAGTTTAGTTTTAAATAGCGCTTCATGGAAATTTCCAACTTATAGGAGAAATTTATAGCAAATACAGGGCTACCCAATATTACATATCTCTCTAGAGATGCTTAAAATGCACCCTGATTATTCACTGGGATTTCAACTTCCATTGTCAACAATGCAAGAATATAAAGTTGTTGAGCAACGCTTGAAGCAATTACATGGCCGTGTGTATCCAATTGTCGACATCCCATTCCCTGTACTGAACATATGCATTTGTTTTAACCACATTGAAGAGATGCAGTATTAACTGTCTTAACTGCTCGTCGAAGGCTGGTACTCCCACTTGAACAGCTAGCCAGTCCAGGTAGTCAAACTGCCAAGGTCCAACCACAAAACTAGTGATGATTATGTATATGAACGGCCAATGGGTCATATGAGTACGCCTACGGTTGCATGCAGAAAGCCATAATAAAGCATAAGAAGTTATATCAGAGGGAAATTGGAGAGAAATGTAACCTTCTGTGGTCCAATAACATGGGTGTGGTGCTTGGGGATCCCACATTCAGCCATTTGCCTGTAGTGTTCTTGGACATCAGCCAACATCTTCTCTTTTGATGGCAGAAGCACCTTGCCAGACAAAGCACGCGAAATCCACTTGGATTGCAATTCCATCATAGTAAACCCGATAACCTGAGAGCCAAACATTTTTCCATCCCAAACAATTTCGAGTCGATAAATTAAAGTTGTTCTCAGTGGTACTAGAAGCGGAGCTGAGCGATTATACTTGTAGGGTGTACTTTAATTCTCTTCTTCATTGAGATGTTTCGGAGAGATCCTAAAAGTCCAAGGGTCATAGCTGCACCTTTTACGTTGAAAGTTACCGAGCATATACTAAATAAACTGCAAAGATTGGTCTAGGATAATATCTAAGGGGCGAAAGATAGATGAGGCAAGGGAGGGGGAGGGGATTATAGAGTATTACCTAAACATACGTTTAAAACTGGAAGTAGTACCATCTTTTTTGCTTTTATTGGTCACTGGAGGGATTATGCTAACAGGCGTTGACTACTTTAAGAAGCGATCGGTGATCATCTGACTCCAAAATAACTCATTTCTCCAACGCAATGTCCTTTCTCGAAGTCAATTCTTGTAAGACAACTAGATTTCAAACTACATAAGTCGATCCTAGATGATTAAATAAGACCATCTGCTGATGCTGGTGTAGACGATTTTGTAAATTTGTTTCAAATTATTGGAATTTGATAGCTTAATTGGTACGAGACATCTGAAAATAGAAGATGTTTAACATAAGCTGACCCGAGAAGGAACTGCTACAAAGGAGAGCGAGGGGCCAAGTTGAGGAGGGAATACATGCTTGTACAGCCGTCCAACACGGTTGTCCTCAACACTAAAAATTCCAGGCGTGTTAAGAAATGGAAAATAGTACTTGTACCTACAAAAACACAATGAATCCATGCACCAGTCCACTATGTTTACGAATGATAAAAGGACATGGAAAATAAATAGAAAACAAAAAGTAAACTTTATCATATATACCCCGTACAGTGGAAGATAATGTCTGCATCAACAGAAGTTCCGTCCTGAAATGCTACAATACCATCTTCATGAAGATACTCAATCTGAAAGAAGGGCGAGGAATCAGCGTTGTGCATGTTCATCACATGCATGCCAAGAAAATTTTGACTGGGATAGTTAATTGTACCTTGAAGGGGATAACTAAGGATGATGTATTGCCCCAAAGCGATCGCGATTGCATACAGTATCAAAAGGTCTAGGCAAACTAGTAACTCCAAAGTAATTTTTTCTTTACCAAGTTGCACCAATTGATATTATTTGGACATAGGATGGGTTTGCTTCATTACAAAGTTGGTCCAATTGATCAGAGAAGGAGTGTCTATAGTAAAGGAGAGGCTTTATGCATCTTTCGTGGATCAAGAAATCTTGTTAAGTGTAAGACAAAAGCAGGTATAGTTTCTGGAATCTCAACCAAAATGTGAGGGTTATGTCATTTATATTTAAGGTTACATGAAGTTTAAGGTTACAAGATGAGATCATAACGGATTTAGGGAAAATGTACACGGATTTGTTTAGTTTCAAAATTTGCAAGGATATCATATCAGACTTCAGATAGGAGTGGAGGATGGCTGCTGTGCAGATTGAGGGATTTGTTCTATAATATTAAGAACCCGTGGAAGCCTTATTTTGTTTTTCAGTTTTCTGTACGGATGACTATATTTTGTCGGCCAAAGGAAAAACTTACCTTTGAGTGTTGCCACATATTGTTTTGTTCCCCGAATTTCAAAGCCTTAACATTGGGTGATCTTGATGAAAGATGAACTTCTTTTGCAACCATCGCGATTTCTTTTGAGATGTCATGGGCGCTAGGTCCATCTCCAATTGTAACCACTATCTGTGTGAAGAGGAGAGTAGATCATTATTGTATACTTAAAAAATCCGGAAACGAGAAAAGTACGACGAAAAAGTTGCAGAATTTTTTACTTGATCTCGAAACGGTTCAGGGACACGATAATTGTGGCTATGTAGCTGCTTTCGCGGCCATTTCTGAATTCCTGCTTAGATTATAGACATTAGACAAGCAAGCACCGAAGATACATATTTTACGACATTCGATTAATGGTACAAATTACTAGCAACAATTGCAGTTGCGAGTAAAATGTACCTGGAACATCAGCAACTCTTGGCACAGTGTTGTGACCAACACAAACCACCACAGCTTCAAAAACCTCCTCCCAACTCAGCCCACCCCTTCTTGACTCAACCACCCACTCGTCATTCCTTGAGTCAACCATCTCAACTCGGACCACTTCTACATTGAACCGAATCAGCTCGTTGAGACCAAAGTCCCTAGCAAAGTCGTTCAAGAAATTTAGCACCTCTTCATGCCGAGGAAAATCCCTGGAGTCTCCATTTTCCCTAACAGAAAAGGGGTAGTCAGAAAATCCCATAAGCTGTCTAGGACAGTTGGTGCGGAGTGAGTAGTAGAGGCTGCTGTGAATGATCTCCCTGTTTGGGTCGAGGCCTAGTGGATCGGACTCAACTCGGGGGTTGTACACCCAGGTTCCGCCGAGTTGGCCACCTTTCTCGTAGACTACGGCTGCGTGGCCTTCCCTTTGAAGCTCACGGGCGGTGACGAGCCCGGCAACGCCGGCTCCGATCACCGCCACCTTCAAAGATCGAGCCATGTAGTAGTATACTTGTGTTGTAAGCTACGGTAGGGCTGTTCGTGCCGTTTGGTTTAAATGACATGCAAGTACCAAACCTTAGCTGCGGGCTACATTGCCCAAATTATTTGTTTAGTCAGCACTAACACGATTTTTTTCATGAATAACATAATTTTAACCAAATGATCTTCACGTGGCATATAATTTATTTATATTATTGTAGGAGATCTGAGTGGATGCACACTAAGCCACTAGTTTGTTGAGCACGAGGGAAGTAGCTCATCCGTTACTCTCGAGCATTTTTTTTTTTTTTTAAATGGCTTGTGAGCAGAAAAAATGAATACTTATTTTGTTGCATCCATGGCAGAGTATAAAAGCAGAGGTAGAGCCAACGGGTGGCACCGGCAGGCCAGTGCCCACCTGCTCTTCTAAAATTTTTTCTTTTATATATGTACACCTTAACCCAAGTTCTAAATATACTTAGCAGAGATGCTTTTTAGTTATTTTACATGTTGAAATACCTAAAACATTGTTAAAAGAAATGTTCTTTTATTTATTTTAAGAGCTAAACTTACATAAATAAATAATAAATAAATAAATAAAGCAAAGTTCAAACTCCAAATATATAATGACATGTCAACATGAAGATTTAACCACACAATTTCAAGGCGACATAGCCCACCGCCTCTGGGCTCAGGCTAAACCACAATTTCAAGGCGACATAGCCCCCAGATCTGATTTGAGAAAAAAAAAAAAATCTTTGATTGGTATCAGTGACGGAGGTACGTTTAGGAGCTTAGGAATTTATTTGAACTCAAGAAAATCTTATAATCTATATATATATAAAAAGCTAAAGCCTTCGCTTATAATCGCGACACGTAGGATTTTTAGAATTCTCTAATTACGCCACGTAAGATTTTTGGAACTCATTATTGCTTGCCACATAAGATTCAACTTGAGTCTCCTTTTCACCTAAAACTCCTTCACATATTTTTGCAACTTTCATTCTTGAGACTCCTTCTAGGAGAAAACTCTGAAACCCACAAACACGGAACTCTTGAGCTCCCTGCTTCGAGTTCTGCTCTTCCTCAAATTGCCGTCCCGGCATGCCCAGAGTCTCCCAGACTTTGGTTTGAAGCAATTTGGATCAAAGAGAGGAGGGTCCTGTTTAACAGAGTAGGCTCCCAGTTTGTGGTTTGAATCAAGTCTTAATCAAAGAGAGAAGGCTCTAACAGGTAACCCCTCTCCTTTGATCAATTGCAATTGCATTCGTTTTTTTGTGTTTTTCTGTGATTAAATTGCACTGGGCTGGTGCTTTGACGGGCGCGCATCAACTTTACTCAAGAATCCAAACAGATCCTCCCTCAATCGTCAACCTGCTCTTTGAGACACTAATGAGCCAATTCCCCTATTATAGGGGGATTGGAACAATTATATAATATGAACTAGAGCTAGAAATGAGGTTTGAATTGAATCGACCAATGTTCTGTTTGTAATGAAACAGGTATAAAGGTGAACGGATTCACTGCAAACAGAACGCAACAGCTCAGGACTTCTTCTTCGCCGGCCTGTCCAAGCCAGGACTCACGAACAACACATTTGGTTCATTAGTCACTGCGGCCAATGTCCAGCAAATCCCTAGCCTCAACACCCTTGGTGTCTCCCAGATTGTGGTTTGAATCAACTTTTAATCAAAGAGAGAAGGCTCTAACAGGTAACCCCTCTCCTTTGATCAATTGCAATTGCATGCGTTTTTCTGTGTTTTCTATGGTTGATTGACAAAAATGAGATTTTTGGATGCAACCAAATGTTTTGATCTTTTCAAGCTTTTCAACCAGATGTTTTGCATCCATGTGATTAAATTGCATTGGGCTGGTGCAGTAGCCACAATTTTCAGAGATTTTCAATATTGTCTATGGTTGATTGACGAAAATGATATTTTTGGATGCAACCAAATGTTTTGCTTGCTCTATCATGATCTTTTCAGGCTTTTCAACCAGATGTTTTGATCGAATGTGATTATTTGATTCTTAGTTAGTGTCTCAAATTGTAACTCTACTACAGTGTCACCATCTGCTATGTTTCTTCAAACATAGTTTAGGCATGGGTCATACCCATAATAATCTTACACATTACTCATGTTTTCTTGAAATTATGTGTATTTAACATAGAATGCTCATAGATTTTGGTTTGATGCAACTTTAATCAAAGAGAAACGGCTCTAACAGGTAACTCTCCTGCACCGCACCTTTGTTAGTCTCTATACCAAGAAAATCACAAGTGCATGCTTTATTGAATGCATAAGCAGAATGGTTGACGACAATTGCGGAACTAAAAACTGTTTGGAATCAACCATGACCAATGAAAGAAAATCAAAATTCAAAGCAACTTACATATCTTTTTAGGAAAATAGAAGAATAACTTAGAAAACCAAAGTATAAAGAACAAAGATAGTTGCTGTTATTTCTTTCTAAAGGCAAGCTGCTCATATAGGTCCTAGCAATAGGAATCAGTTCCAACAAAGTTGATGATTGATTGAAGGAAGCCTAAATTGACTGTGTATCAGCATCTCTGGGATCCCGTTCCATATAATACTGCCTACTTTACAACAATTTTGGATGATTTGCTTATCTATTTGGACGCATTATAAAAGTCTGCAACAATTAGTGTGAAGGAAGTAAGCTCTTTATTTTCTATTTCGTTGTAATTTTTGGATGCAACCAAATGTTTTGCTTGCTCTATCATGATCTTTTCACATAAAGAAGGTACTTTGAGGAGCGCCTGAAACATGTATATCTTTGACTCAGCCTATTTTCAGCTTTTTGGTATTTGTTGTGACGTGGAGTATTTGATTCTTAGTTAGTGTCTTAAATTGTATATCAATATAAGCAAATAAAGGTGAAGGTATTAGTTGATTCATAGATAAGCAAATGCAGGTGAAGTCCATTTGCAGCTACTTTTAACATAAGAAAAATGAAGGTGCTAGATAAGTTAGTCATCTGTGCTAATTTAATTTGTATGTCAATGAGTAGTTAATTTGAGACAGCCTATTTTCAAGCTTTTTAACAGGATAGAACATTTGGCTTCAGTGGCTTAGCTAGACTATTAGTTGATTCATAGTACCAACAATGAAGGTGAAGTCTATTTGCAGCCACTTTTAACATAGGAAAAAGTAAGGTGCTAGATAAGTTAGTCTTATGTGCTAATTTGATTTGTATATCAATGAGTAGTTAATTTGATTCAGCCTATTTTCAAGCTTTTTAACAGGATGGAAGTTCATAGATAAGCAAACGAAGGTGAAGTCCATTTGCAGCCACTTTTAACATGGAAAAATGAAGGTGCTAGATCAGTTAGTCATCTGTGCTAATTTGATTTGTTTATCGCACTGGCTAAGTGGTGGCGTTATTGCACTTCACAAACACCAGGGGGTGCCTGAGCAAGATTTTCATTTATAGTGATACCAAGAGAGGACCACCACCACTGAGCACTGAGCCAAGGTACTGCAGCTTTGATGCCTAAACTATGTTTCTTGAAACATAGTTTAGGCATGGGCCATATATAATTTAAGACACTAACTTGACTTCGATTATCCTCAGCCTGCCAAGTTCTGCTTGACTTTGATTATCAACTCGCGTTTGTTCGAGCTAGAGAAGGATCCTATTTAACAGAGAAGTCTCACAGATTTTGGGTTGAATTAACTTTAAGCAAAGAGAAAAGGCTCTTACAGGTAACCTCTCTCCTTTAATCAATGCATGGATTGATCGTGACACTCTTCTTGCACCGCACCTTTGTTAGTCTCTATACCAGGAAAATTGAAAGTGCATGCTTTATTGAATGCATAAGCAGAATGCACAACGACAATTGCGGCACTAAAAACTGTTTGGAAGCAACCAGGACCAATGAAAGAAAATCAAAATTCAAAATAGAAAGGCAACTTGCAGAATATTTCTCGGAAAATAGAAGACTAACTTACAAAACCAAAGTATAAATACAAAGATAGTTGCTCAAAGCAATCTATACTAGATTTTGGTTTGAAGCAATTTTCCTGAATTTGTGAATTTCTAATGCTATTCTTTGTAAATCGGTGGTAGCTTGACTGTGTATCTAGATGGACTAAATTGCTCCACAACTCGTAGCAGGGGAAAGAAGAGATTTATGTTATGTTTTAGTGCATCAGCATCTCTGGTGGATCTGATTGCTTTGAGATTTGAAAAAAGAGCTGCAACAATTTCTTTGTTTTCCACCTTTCAGTTAAAGTTGCACCCCCAACTTCGTGGAGTCGTGTATGATAGTTCTTCTGCTAAGAATAAGCAAGTCCTTGGGCTCTAACGTGTTGTTTGCTTCTTCAAGGACATGATCCTTTACTAAGTTAAAAACAAGATTTTGCACTGAAGATTAAATGCACCATATAAAAGATTTCCCAGAAAGCTTAACCACACAAAATGATACTCATGTCCTGTACATATATAAACAGTACATATAGAATACTGCTTAGAATGCTGCTAGAACTATTCTACTTTTACTTGAACATTTGTTTGTTTTTTTTTCTTATTTCAGCTCCTTCCTTTCCAAGTTGTATAAGCACATGTGATGCGTTAAAAGTGTCTTAACTGGCATCCTCTTTTCTCTGCATGGTTAAAATTGAACTTTCCTATAGCTAGCATAATATAGTACAACAAAAATATTATCCTCCCATTGTCCAATTGCAAACTAATTTAGGGAGGTGAGAGTTTGGAATATAAAAATGGGAAAGAGCCTGCCAAACAGCATGAACACCAACTCATTGAGGAAGTCAGGTGAAACCAACTTAGTTATCACTGCTCCAAGACATTCGTACATTAAACTTTTACTTCACCAGCATTTTCATTTTTTCAGCTTTTGTTAATTTCTATCGGTGGCCGAATATATGTTGTGATTTCCTAACAGAAATTTTCAACATGTTAACTATATCGAGTGGAATTTCCTGTACCTCTTTCAGCATAAAGCTATGTCAAGATTCTAGGAAATAAACTTATTCCCTAAGTGTTGAATTTGCTCACACCCTTTTCCTTTTTTGAGTGTGGTTGTACTATATATTACAGTAACAATGTAATTTGATATGTTGTCTTGCTCTAAAAATGAATTTATTTTGTTAAAGTTGAAAATATTAGAGTTGAAAGAGATTTTTAAATCAAAACAGTGAATTATATGTCCATATAAAATGTTCAAAAGACCTGAAGCATTTACTTTGTTCACCACAAAAATGGATTTCAAACAATAGCTAAGGTTGTTTATTAACTACTGCGATGTGCTAATAAATATTACACTATTACCAAGTATAATTTTAACCTTTCCATATCTTATAGTTAACGAACCTTTGTTAGGTCACCCTTCTATTTGCAATGGTACGGTTCCTTTCATCAATCTGATTTCAACAATATAGAGAAGCTAGGGCACGAAGGAAAAAGATTCTCAACACTAAAAGATACGGAACACCTACACCGGCAACACGGCTCCCCTAGCTAGATCACAGCTGTGGAGAGCACTTGAAAATAAGATACATGGACCGTCAACCTTGGGCTATGTCTTCCAAGATCAATGTACAATCTTTGGTACGTGCCTTCTGTGTTATAACTTTTACGGCCTATGTCAATGATGTGGGGTGTTTTTGTATGCATGTCTAATTGAGTTATTGCTCAAATGTAATTAACAATATCACCTTTCCAGGAAGAACATATAGAGAACTCTATCTTTCGCGATTGATGTTGGATGCCCTTGCATTAGGTGATTGTTATGGCTTATTTGGTTACACTAACTACACTCAGTGCCAAAAGTGAAAGGAAGTATAGAGCTAGAAAAGTAATCTATGATGATTAGCAGTATCAATCCTGAATTAGTCTATAACCAAATTGGTGTTAAAGGTGTTTAATTACGATTCTTATATATTACGTAGTGGACTAATTTATTCGAAATATTTACATACTTGTGTACAGTTAACTACAGTAAAAAGTTTAAGATGTTTAAAAATTAGCTCATTTACTTTTAGAATTCACTATCTTTATTTCTCTTTTGAAATTTTGAACGGATATGATTGACACTAAAATTAAATTGCATCGCGTCCCGTGCATTTGCACGGGCACGTTAGCTAGTACATGAAAATTGTTGAAGTCTATATGTATATTTTCATCATTTCAAGATAACACCTCATACTTTAGGATCGTGTGTAGTAATTATGTTAGTGGTTCAATTTTGACCCCCGACACCTTGGAAGTGTTAATTTGGTGCGGTATTCCTTAATCGACGGTTAAGACCACATTTTGTTTAACATCTATCAATTTATCATGGGAAAATTTTTGTAACTTCCGACTCTTGAACACCTTGGCACCCATTTCATCTTATTCTCTCTCCTCACGCATCATCGACGTATCACCAACAGCTCCACCCGCACCACGCCGTGATAGCAACCATCAACATCTACCTGAATTGCAAAACCACCTCCCAGCTTCCTTAATCCTGGATGTATGTTTTTCCCTCTTATTAGAGTAAAAAATGTTTGGCTAATGAGCGCGTTAACTTTTCATGTAAAAAAAAAAGAAAAAAGACTCTCACTTGAGAAGAAAACAAAGACAGTGGTTCGTGCAACAGTACTATCATCCTAGAATCAAAGAAAATGAAACAGTGTTGACGACATTCAAAGTAATTAAGATACTCCATAATTGACAGAAAGTCCTTTACTTATTTTTGGAAAAAGGAAAATCGGTCAAGGGTACCAAAGCACGGTCCTAATCGTCCATGCTAAGTAGGTTGTTAGGTGGATAGTACTATACATGTGTAACCAACTAATTAATCAGTCGAAGCCTTGTGTTCTGGTTGTAAATTAAGATGTTTTTAGGTTTACGACAACTTTCGTGAACGTGCTTGGCCATGACACTTTCACTTTTGTAGTGTCTCATGATGTTGGGTACCCGATAGTTTTGGGCAATATAGGCTCCACTAATTGTCCCAAGCATGAACGTCAAAGCCCTTCTAATCACACCCATTTTCGCTCGACTTGATTGAGTTGCTATTCTTTCTGAAAATCAAACAGTGTAATAAGAAGGGATTAGGCCTTACCGAATGAAGTAGAGGGATGGTTACTTGGTTGAGATGAGGGTTGGATGAAGCTAATTTATGTGTTGGTGTTATCGTATTCCCCAAGCCTTTTTTATAACCAAGAAGGTGTACCCTCCTCCAAGAGTCAACCGCACCAGGCCAAGCAAAATGTTTTAAGCCTTCAATTTTTTATCATCCATACTCCATAGTCTGCTTTGATATTTTATTCCGGGTAACCATTAACGTAGGCTTGAAGTTACAAGAAAAGGTTGGTTTTGCATTTTGACCGCGACTTGTGAGGACCTTCCAAGCTGATTCTTAAGCCAGAAAGTTTACGAGGTATTAACTTCCGCTTCCTATTCTACAAAGTAAAAGAAAAAACAAAAGGGTTCAGATCAAAGTTGTAGAAAAGGATGAACTTCCACTTCCTATTTACAAAATTGTTTCTGCTATAACTAATAAGATCAAAGTTGTAAAAAGGGATTAAATATTCAGTATTCGTGTGTCTGTGTTTCCGAAGCTTCCTTCAGTTCCTAGATCATGAAAGTGAACATTGTCAGCAATATACTGGCATTTGCACATACAATGCCAAGACATAACTATAAGAGTTCTTTTCAGGATTAAACTTATGGGAGATTGCGGAAGTCTCGTGCTGCTCAATACAATTCAGAAATGAAAACCATGGAACCCCTTATTCAATCTAATGCTTGCCCGATTGAGTAAACTTCACTTCTCATGTGCTTGTTTGTCTATGTACAGACGTAAATAATTAGAAAATTGCTTTTCGTTTTTGCTAGAAAGTTATGTCCTAATAGCGTTTCATGGAAATTTCGAACTCAGAGAGGGGGGGCAAGCCTTAATATTTAGGAGGAACGTCTAGGAAATACAAAGCTACCCCTTATTGATATCATCTCGAAAAGATGCTTAAATGCACCCTCATTATTACAAGGATTTCAACTTGAATTCTCAACAATGCAAGAATGCGGAGTTGTCAATCAACTTGAAGCAATTACATGGCTGTGCGTATCCAATTGTCGACATCCCATTCCCTGGACCGAATATATCCATTTGTTTTGACTACATGAAAGAGCTGCAGCACCAATTGCCTGAACCGCTCGTCGATTGCTGGTCCTCCCACTTGAACAGCTAGCCAGTCCAGGTAGTCAAACTGCCATGGTCCAACCACAAAACTAGTGATGATTATGTATAGGAACGGCCATTGGGCTTTGCATATAGGTTTATCACTACCTGATGCAGGCCGGGCTATAATTCAAAATTTAGATAATTTAGAGAACTAGTACAGTAACTCATAAAAATGATTGAGAGAGTGCGAATAACATGTACGAGAGTGCGAATTACGTGTACGACTTTAATTTAAGAGAGTGCAAATTACGTGTACCGTTTTTTCACTAACTACTGTTGCGTATGAGTCGCATAATATCATTTTAAGTCAAAAAACTCCCATACTTCATCCTACTTAGCCTATAAATTGAGAAGCAAAGGTTAAATCATACGTGCATACGCTTTTCCATGCGTCATTTTATTGTTATTACAGGCCATTACAATGTTGCTATGATGTACTTTTTAGTGATAAAAAGGGTGTAACCGAGTCAGAGTTTAGAACTTCCCTTGAACAAAATCGTCCAAGTACACATGTTCAGTAGGCCCAGAAAAACATTAGAAGTTATTTCAGAGGGAACCTGGAAAGAAGTTATAACCTTCAGTATTCCAACAGCGTGGGTGTGGTGCTTGGGAATCCCACATTCAGCCATTTGCCTGTAGTGATCTTGGACATCAGCCAACATCTTCTCTTTTGATGGCAGAAGCACCTTGCCAGATAAAGCACGCGATATCCACTTGGATTGCAATTCCATCATAAAAAACCCGATAACCTGAGTGCCAAACAATTTTCCATTTCAAACAATTTCTAGTTGATAAAGTCGGTCACTGAGACTAAAACCGGAGCTAAATTATACTTGTCGTGCACTTCAATAATTTTTTTTTTCACGGAGATATTTAAGAGAAATCCTAGAAGTTTGAGGGTCATACTGCACCTTTTACACTGAATTAAAGTTACGGAGCATAAACTACATAACCTGCGAAGATTGGTCTAGCGCAAAATGTAGGGGAGAAAAATAGAGGCAGGGGGGGGGGGGGGGGTGTTTGGACTATTTTTGGAAGTGCTTCATGATCATTTGCAACAATTACTCCAAAATAACTCTTCTCCAACGGCAGAGGCCTTTTTGAAATTTGATTATCTTAACGATATAACTCGATTTCAAACTAAGCCGGGGCGTAATTAATTACGACCATCAGTTGATGATGGTGTAGACGACTTTTCTTGTTTAAAATATAATGGATTGGAATATGATAGCTTATCTATCCTTGCTAGAGACATCAGAAAATAGAAGACGTTTAACGATAACCTGACCTGATAAGGAATGGCGAGAAAGGAGAGCCAGGGGCCAAGCTGAGGAGGGAATACATGCTTGTACAGCGGTCCAACACGGTTATCCTCGACCGTAACAATTCCTCGTGTCTTAAGAAACGGAAAATAATATTTGTACCTACAAAAAAAAAAACGCACACACCACACCACTCTGTGTTATGTACTTGAAAAGATAAACAGAAACAGAAGCAAATTGGGTCATATATTTATGTACCCTGTACAATGGAGAATAATGTCTGCATCAACAGAAGTTCCATCCTGAAAGGCTACAATACCATCTTCATAAACATGCTCAATCTGTAAGAAGGCTTAGAAATCAGTGTGGAGCATTTTCAAATGCATGCCATTAAAATTCAACTGGGATAATTTGTACCTTAAAGGGGATAATTAGTTGGTCCAATAGATTAGAGGAGGAAAATCTCTAGTAAAAATGACATCTTTATGCGTCTTTTTTGGCGTTATGGTGGAAACGACCAATTGTTGGTTGATAAGCTCATATTTTATGATCTTGAGCACTTCATGTTTCTAGATTAAGAATCTTGTAAAGACACCATGGAATAATCTGCCAAGGGAAAAATTTACCTTCGAGTGTTGCCACATATTGCTACGCCTGTCCAATTTGAAAACTACATTTGGGGATCTCAATGAAAGATGAACCTCTTTCGCAACCATTGCAATTTCGTTGGATATGTCGTGGGCACTAGGTCCATTTCCAATTGTAACCACTATCTGTGTCAAGCGGAGACTTGATCATTGTATCCGTCAATACCCATAAACAAGAAAAATACAACGCAAAAGTTGGTCAGAAATATTTACTTGATCTCGAAACGGTTCAGGGATACGATAATTGTGGCTATGTAGTTGCTTCCGCGGCCATTTTCCAATTCCTGTTTCTCTATTAGACATTAGATAAACATGCACTAAAGGTACTTAATGCTAAACATATTAGTAAGTTATAGTAACAATCTGTAAGGATTTGGATACGGAGCATTTCAAATACTGAGTTGTGAATCATCAATAACTATGCAGGTACGCATGTTATGTGTGCAAGAATACCTAAGATCATATATAGTACAGAAGTTGAAAGCTAGGCCCCTCTTGCTAATTGCCAATTTACCCAAAAAGTACTTCCACACTTCTTAGTTAGGCCATTTCCCAACTCCTGCTTAGCTATCAAAGAAGCGAGTAAATTGAAACTTAACAAAATAAAATCGTGCTTAGAACTGAGCAATCAATGTTTGACGCATTAATTTATGGTATAATCCTAATTGCTCCGAATGTAAAAGAACTTGGGGTGTGGGAAGGGGCCTATTTGGCTGCAGCCGTTGTTGGTGCCAGTTTTCCTAAAAGATATCAGTATGTCATTAAAACTGCTAACGTACCGCCAAATGTCACTGGAGGTGCCACCAAAAGTGCGATTAACCATCTCTAGCGATTATTTTCCTCACTACTTGAGTTTTGGCTAAACATATTCCCATTTCAAATATTGGGTTGTTCTTGGAAGAGAAGAATGTTCAATATAAATTGACCACATTCAACTCTATTTGCCTGATGATACAAATTGCTAGCAAAAAGAGTGCGAGCTAGGAAAATGTACCTGGAACATCATCGGCAACTCGAGGCACAGTGTTGTGACCAACACAAACCACCACAGCTTCAAAAACCTCCTCCGAACTCAGCCCACCCGTTCTTGACTCTACCACCCACTCGTCATTCCTTGAGCCAACCATCTCCACTCGGACCACCTCTACATTAAACCGAATCAACTCAGTGAGTCCAAAGTCCCTTGCAAAGTCTTTCAGAAAGTTTAGCACCTCTCCATGCCCAGGAAAATTCCTAGAGTCCCCATTTTCCCTAACAGCAAAAGGGTAGTCAGAAAATCCCATGAGGTGTCTAGGAAAATTCGTGCGGAGTGAGTAGTAGAGGCTGCTGTGAATGATCTCCCTGTTTTGGTCGACGCCCAGTGGATCGGACTCAACTCGGGGGGTGTACACCCATGTTCCACCGAGTTGATCACCTTTCTCGTAGACAATGACTGTGTGGCCTTCCCTTTGAAGCTCCCGGGCGGTGACTAGCCCGGCAACGCCGGCTCCGATCACCGCCACCTTCAAAGATCGAGCCATAGTGATATACTTGTGTTGAAGCTATGCCGTTCGTGCCGTTTGGTTTTTAATTAGATTATTATTATTATTATATGTTGGTACCCAACTTTAGCTGCCGGCTACGTTGCTGAAAGCCTGAAATTATTTGTTTTGTCAGCGCTCCCACGATTGCTCTGTACGCATGTGCAGCTGCATCAATGACCTTCACGTGCTGTATATAATATTTGTTGAAGTTTGAATACTAATTAAGTTTGTTGAATACTAATTAAGTTTGAATAATTAATTAATTGTAATGCATATCATCGGAACATAAAGGTTCAACAAAAACAAGAGTAGGAGCGATAATTACATCAAAAGAATTTAATAACTTATATCAAGTGACGTACTTGTAGAAATGACCAATTTGAGGCCTTCTTAATTGGTTGAAAATGAAGGATATGATATTGGTCATCAATGCAATTAAGAATTTGTGAGTGTGCATTTAGATTTTCTTGATTATTGTAATCTATGCTCTTTGAAATACAAGCACTGCTCTTGAGATGTTCAAAATTTCTAACTCTATGATGCTTAGCAATACATTTTCAAATTACATGAAATTCGGGGAATCTTATTATTTATCCATATGATTAAAGATATTCAACTGATCATGAAATGTGGAAGTATATTTGCATGCTTTGCATCGAACTTGAACCGTTGAAAAAAGACATGAAACGGCGCAATTTTCGTGTTGGCTGTGGAAATTGTTTAACTCAACATGAGGCTGATTTGTGAAAAAAATATGGGATAGAGGTAAGTTGAGGAGATAAGGTGGTCAAAATGTAGTTTCAAGTGAAAAAACCTCATCATATGAAGGTTGTCGAAGTCTCCACATATTTTTTGGTAGGTAAAAAGTCTAATATTAATGTTGCAATCCACGTAAAACATTGTTTCTCCAAAATGTAAGACATAACACCAATTTTCCAATCTGGAATACAAATGTCCATCATAGTTGAGTAGTAAATATGCACCGCTGGATGGCATCTATATGACATGGGCTCATGGCTCTGGGATATGATTTTGGTCAGGTTTGATCCTTTTATGCAATACAATTCGCGCGAGCAAGATTTCGTCATCCGCTACACGTCATTTTATGTAAGACATGACATGGGCTCATGGCTCAAAGCTCATGGCTCTAGCTAATTTTATTTTCAACCCATCAACTTCTCAGCAGTTTACTTAAAATCATTTATACTTTTCAAAAGACTAAAACTGACTCATCTCAAGATTAGAACATGTCATTCCTGACCAAAGGAGAATTTGACCATACAAAATTGGTATCAGAGCCTAATCAAATGCGAGATTTACCGAGAAACTCATAAAAATTCCTTGTTTATTAGATCATATGACAGGAATTATACACTTAGACTATGAAGTTAAAAAAACTGAAATAACATGATTATTAAATAAAATAATGGATGTATCTCATGAAACTTTAAATATCTGTAGAACTTTAAATAAAGTAACATATCAGATATTAACTGAATTACACAATTCAGATAAAGGGTTAGGAAGTGAAAATCACGTTCTAAACTCAGAAAACTTCTTATCAAACTTTGGAAGTTATGACACTACCAATAATAAATACTATAGTAACGAAACTTCATATGTATTTGAAGAAGTTATAGCATACAGTGGTAGCGAAGGGGAAAGAAAACCCTCTTCAAGTGACTCAAAAGACACCAAAGATCCCGTAAAGGGAATAGGTGTAGAGAAAATAGAAAAAATAATAAATGACTACTTAGACAAAGTAGAAAAAGAAAAATCATTGAAAAAACCAATGATGGATAAAATAGATCCAGCTGTTCTAAAAGAACAACAATATAAACAAGAAGAAAAAAGAGTCATATCAGAAGTAAATAAGGTGTTTGCTGATATGAATTTATAGAACGAAGAAACTGATCCAAACTATGTAGGAGCGTGAAATGCATAATTAAATTTATAAAGAAATTCTAAATTTAATAACGCCCCTATAAGGACAAATTTAAAACAAGAATTTCTTCCTAAAAACAGAAGAAATGAGCCCGTAATTCAATACGGTATATATATCTTGATATCGATTGTATTTCAAATATTGAAAAAAGAATTGATAATTGGGCACAAGCCTTAAGAATTGCCATAATAGGTGGTAATTTAACAGAAATGCATGCTATGAAATATTTTATTCGAGCAACCTTACGAGAAAACATAGTTATGTTCTGAAATAGCATAGCAGATAACGAAATGATAATTGAAGTCCAAAGCAAGCTTAACATTTTTTAAGAATGAATAATGTTTTATGCAGATAATTTCAAACGAGAGTTCTGCGGAATTCCTATAAATAATATAGGTATTCAAGAAAAAAATATTTTTTCAAATTTGACAAAACTATAAATATGTGATATGTGCTATTTTAAAAATTATACTTGTGAATTCAAAAAATATTTTTACAAGTTAGAACTTAGAGACAACCTCCATTGACAAAAGCAATTTATTGTCAAACTTCCTAAATCATGGGACGAGTTAGCAGGAAAAGAATTTACTAAACTCCTAAACGACGGAATGCTTTGCGATTCCTTATGAGGAAGGATTATAGCTGTAGAAGAAGTTCTAAAGAAGTATTGTATAGAAGGACAGACAATAAAAGATATGAAAAAAACTCATATGAGTTATGACTGTTGTTTTAAAGTCGATAACATGATAAACAGCTATGGATGTGAAAAGAAGCCAAACTTCACGAAGAAAAAAATTCGAGAAGAAAAGGTTTGGAAATGAAAAAAGATATGTAAAGAAATGAAAAAAAATTCAGAAAAGAAAATTTAATCCATCAAGAGAAAAACCAAAACCATGGGGAAGATATATTAGAAAAAAAATCTAATATTTCATATAAAAAGGCTTCATGTCCAAAAGAAAAATCACCAGAGGAGTGTGATTGCTGCTAGTTATATGGCAAAAAAGGACATTATGCAAATAAATGTCCAAGTAAGAAAAGAAAACAAAATATAAGATATTTCTTATTCGCTAAAGAAATATACGAACCAGCATGGGGTTACAAATTAGATTCTGAAGATGCAGCAGAAGAGCTTGTATCAGAGTACGACTATGAATATGATGATGAAACAACATCAGATGATGAAGAAAGTTTAAACAGAACTTTAAAAAGCATAGGCACAATCTTCATGATGTCGGAAACCTACGACCATGAAGAAGGGATGATTCTTTTATCTAATAACATAATTAGTCAAAGTGAATCAATTGAGGAAGAAACTCCCAGTTCTACTATAAACCATTGGAGGCGGGATGCCTAAAATCAAAGTTGGAGAAATATACAAAAACTCCATATTTAGGTTCAGGAGTAAGATGAATGTAGAAATTTCTGAAGGAAAAACCTCAGTAGGTCAAACTGAAGAAAGAATACTAGACATTCCTCTCTTCAAGACAGATAAGGCAAAACAATACATTGAAAAAGGATATCACTACGTCTATTTGTTAAGATACAAGTTAATTTTTGTCCATTATTCATAGATGGCAGAGATATACCAGTAATTTATTGTTTAACAGATAATCGGCAAAAAACTTTTGAAAAAGCCCTAAAAGGGGGTATCCAAAATAACTTGTATAACATATGAGTTTTGCTTAAAACAACACCAAACTACTTCATGTTCTTAAAATATCTTTATCTTAATAAAGCATTAGGACTGAGGATTCAGACTCAAGGTATGACCAAATTACGTGAAGTCTGCAAAAATATTGCAGTATAATATCATCTAAATTACAGAGTGGTAAATACCACTAATCGACTAAGTAAAACGCTAAACAGTGAAATATAATTATTTGAACAAACAAGTAGTAATTCCGAGCAATAAAAGCACGAAAGATAAATCCAAAGCAACTATCATAAAAAGTGAGTGATAAAAGAAGGATTAGCTAATAAACAACTAGAACAAATGCATATTAGGAAAAATAAAGGTGTGGTTATCCTCGAAGAACCAAGGAGACACTCTGTCTCTTCAATACCTTCCACGTCTACAAATCCAAAAGGCAAAGAAAAGGAAAAAAATGGTAGAAGAAACTATCAAAGAAGAAGACAATCCTTATGAAGATATTATAGGGTACAAAACAGTTATCATTCCGACCAGACGAAGTATGTCATCACGTGTAGAAACTATACATGTAATGACCACAACATCAGTAAATGACAGTGTCAAGAAGAAGCTTAAAGAAAAAGGCCTGACAGGAGATAGCTTAAAAAGGGTATTCAAAACATTTAAGTATTATCAAAAGGAAAAGAAGGTCTGAAAAAATGAATAATAAACGAGTGGCGGTAAGTCCAAACAATTCTTATATAGAATTAAGCTTCAACTTTTAGGATTATCATCCTTTTAAAATAGATGCTTTACTAGATACTGGAATTTTACCCTCTGAAAAATGGATCAAAACAAATCAACTCATGAGAATGCGAATGACAAATGGCGATGAGTCCGAGCCAGAATATGAAACATATCATATTCCGGTCTTAATAAATGGAAAACAATTTATTATAGAGCGATTAATCCAATTTGAAGACTTAGAGGGCGATTTTCTAATAGGAAATGCTTTCTTCAAATAAGCTGAAAATCAACCATTTATTCAGGAAGAATTTCATATTCAAATACAAAGTCAAAAAATTCCATTATTAACATACGCTGCTCAAAAATGTAAATTTGGCTTTCGTCCAGAAAAACTAGGAGAAATCTAAAAACATATTCAAAGTGAGTCTCTCTACGCAGCCCAGCGTGGTGAAGAAAACAAAACAGACTCATGGAAAATGTTACTTGAAGAAGAAGTAAATAAGGAAGAGTTACTTAACAAAGAAGTAACCAAAGAAGATGATAGTTGGATTAAAGAAATAAACCAACATTATCAATGCAAAGAAGGAAAAGAAATTTCTAATCTTGATAGTATAAAAAAGATGTTAGAAAATAATTTTTGTGAAGACCCGCTAAAATTATGAAAAAATGATAAATCTTGGACGACATTGACCCTCAAGGATAAAGATTATGTGATTAACGTAAAACCAATGCAACATAGTCTTGAGATGGTTCAGGAATTTGAAAGACATATTCCTGAAATACTAAAACAAGGATTAATAAGACCCAGTGAGAGTCCTCATTCAAATCTAGCTTTCATGATAAAAAATCATGCAGAACAGGCTAGAGGAAAAGCCAGATTATTTATAGACTATAGAGCTTTAAACACAGCAACAGTCAAAGATGGCTATAAAATTTCAAACAAGGATATGCTGATAAACAAAATTCAGCTAGCCAACTTTTTCTTGAAGTTTGATTTAAAAAGCGGGTATTGGCAAATCAAAATGGAAGAATCATCAATTCCATTAACTGCCTTTAGCGCACCACAAGGACACTATAAATGGACAGTGTTACCATTCAGATTAAAAAAATGCTCTACATTTATTCTAAAGAAGGATGGATAACATTTTTAGAAAGTACGGAGATTACTGTGTAGTATACATATATGACATATTAGTATTCTCAAAAACCAGAGAAGAACATAGAAATCATCTAAAAAAGATAGTACAAGAATTCATTGACCATGGATTAGTACTATTACAAAAAAAATGTGAATGTGAACAAACCACCATTAACTTTCTGGGATTGAAAATAGAAGACAGTAGAAAAATTGTCCTTCAAGATCACCTAGCTGAAAAAATAAAGCTATTTCCAGAACAAACCAGTGATTTAAAACAACTTCAAAGATTTATTGGGTTGTTAAATTACGCGAGGAAATTCATTTCGTATTTATCAAACCTAACAGAAACATTAAGTAAAAAGCTTAGAAAAGGAAAATGGATATGGGAAGATGAAGATACGCAAAATGTTTTCTGGATAAAAGGTTAGGTTAAAACCTTGCCAAAATTAAGTTTGCCTAAACAAGGAGACAAGTTAGTTTTAGAAACTGACGCTTCCGAAAATTGTTGTGGTACAGTATTAAAAGCAATACCCCCTGATCAAGCTGAAGAACAGCTGTGTGGATACTGGAGTGGAACCTTTAAGGATGCAGAAACTCGGTATCACATAAACGAAAAAGAGTTTTTAGCTATAAAACGTGGCGTAAAATCTTTTTACATATTTTAAGTTTTAGAACACTTTCTTATCATAATAGATAATAGGTCTTTCAAGGCTTTCCTCAAAAGAGACTTAAGAGATGTTAGTCAAATAAGACTCTATCGATGGCAACAATGGTTCGGCTTTTATACTTTTAATGTAAAATACATCTCATCAGCTAAAAATGCACTTACAGATAGCCTAATCAGGGAATTATGCTTTATGATACAGGGAGTTGGTGTTACCACAAAAAAGTCTACTCAAAAGGCCTTAAAAGAAATATATGAAGCAGGATATCCTGAAGTCGGTTTACAGGGAGAACCATCAGGAAAATGCAACTACTACATCATTTACCCTAAAATGAAAGATGATAGTTCTTTGACACTCACAAATCCTCCCCCAGTAGCGGAAGAAGATGGTTGGAACTACCAACCCAAAAGCCCTAAAATAGGACGATACAAAACTAAGCATTCAAAACCAATCCATAAAGTTTGGAATAAAGAGAGTAAGGCTGAAACCTCGACAGAAAGGCACCCTAAACAAATGCGCAAAAATATAAGAAATTACTATTCTAACAACAAGAATTATTTAAAAAGAAAAGTGACAACTGATGAGGATGAAAAATCTTCAAAGCAAAATGCTACCATAACACAAATCAATGATAATAAAAAAAATGTTTTATGATCCAGGGTTATGTGAAGAGAGTAAAAAACTTTTTGGAAATGTTTGGCATTATCTGAGGGAAAATTATCGAAAAGAGTTACGAAGAACCCTCAGTCAATTAACTGATTATTTTAAGCACTTGGAAGAAAGGCTTAATATAAACAATGAAGAAGGAATAATAGTCCTACAAGAAAGAAAAGGAAGAAAGAATTTGATTGCTAGAAGAACTAGAATCATTATTCCCAGCTGTTATTACTAAAAAAAATAAAAGAACTAGCCAGAAAGGAGAATGAACACGAAGAGATCTTTCGCAAACCAGAAATGAAGGCGTTCCTGAATTGGGATTATGGATGGCCAAGCCTCACATTACCATCCGACAAGGTTGATTTTAAATAGATTGAACATAGACTCGTAGACACACTCAAAATAAATCGAGATGATTATCAACTCATCTATAGTCTCCCAGCTATAGTTAGATATGCTCCTGGAGTTGTGAGATTTAGTCGACAGATTGCCACAGTCTAAATACAGTCAACACTTGCAGAAAGAAGCGAAACCAAATTCTACCAACCATACCAGATTTGGTTCATTTATCGATTCGCTAAGAAAAAGTTAATGAATTTCTACCGACCACACAAGGATGAACTATGGAACACGTATAATTTGGAGAAAGACAAGATCGAAAGAATCAGTTGTGTTCATGCAACCATTAAAACCATGGTAACCGATCCCATAGAAGTATGTTTTTGTGATGGACGAAGGATAATAATCCTGAAGTGGTGTAGAACAACCATAGAGCCCTCCAAACAAGGTTAAGATCAGGTAATCAAACTCTATGAACAGTTCAGCAGCCAAGGAGAAGAAGAACCTGATCTGCCTAGCCAAACTTTTGGGCTGTACAAAAAGGTGCGAGACCACAGGATAGCCATGATAGAAATGGACATAATGGCCAGCGAAAAATGACAAAGCTAAGTGGAGAAGAGAATAAAGTTGTCTGGCATAATGAAAAAGAAAATGACCCTAGAAAATAATAGAGGATTTTCACTGTTGAAAAATCTTATGTGCCCGATCCTTTCATCTATAAAATAGGTCGAAGTAAGAGTTAGAAGACAGAGGAAGTCTGAGAGAGTGTGAAGTAGTCTAAAAGTGTGAAGTGTGCTAAGATTTAGAGTGTGCAACAATAGAAAGAAACATTCATTTCTATTGCTCGCACGACGTAATATTTTCCTTTCCAGTATTGTTTTTAGTACGACGTTTTCTACTGCTATTTTCAAACCAATATTCTGGAAGATTGAAAGTGTTTAATAATAGTCATTAGCCAAATTTGATAAACATAAGGCAACGAGCTGTGTGTTCAGTTGGTGAAAAGCTTGAATATCGAAAAACAATAGGAGAAGCATGGCGGGCATACATTCAAGGACCCAGAGTACAATATCTGTAAGTAGCATTATATCCTGAATTTTCTTTATAGTTTATTTTGTAGGTGACTAGGTATTAAAATAATATTTTTCTAAAATTTTGGGGTGAGATTGCAAATATGTTAAAGTACTAGGGTTATCTAGTACTATTGAGGAAAAATATTTAATCTAGACTGTCCATAAATCACGGATAGACGGTCAGATCTCGTTGGCAAGAAAACTAAATTGCCTGCGCGAGCAGTGGATCGTGTCCCACACACACACACACACACACACACACATACTGGCTGAACCTCCAACATGTCATAGCATTAAAAGTGGTTATAGATCAAAACATTACAGCAATAGATGCAATTATTGGAGGACTCGAGAATTCATGAAGTAAGATTCTAAAATGCCGTTGCTCTTAAAAACATGCTCTAGAAGACCGCCGGGTGGGATTTTCAGCCAGAGAACTTTTCGATACTTAAGTTAGAGCGCAATTACATGATAGTAACTCTGAAAAAGCATTAAAGACTGTGTGTCTGTGTGTGTGATTGTCTACATACATGAGGGTAGTCCCCTTTATGTAGTTGTAGGTAGAAGATCCCTAGTAGAACTGGGTCGTGAGCCAGATCTGTTAGGATCCTTGAGGATCACGTCACGATATTTGAGAAATCTTTCAAAATCATAATTCTTAACAAGGTAATCATCAACCTTGTAGAATATTGGCCCAGTTTGACTGAGAATATCGGGTGTACCCCAATTATTGGGAGTTTATATTTGAGTTATATCATAAGTCCCCCACTTTCTTAATCAAAATGTTTGGCTGTGGATCGGAAGTTATACCAGCTGTATTGAGACACGCATCAGATTTGTAAGGGATCTTTCATCTACTTGTAGAGGTAAATAATATTTTTCTTCTACATGTGTTCAGATCTAAGCTCTTGGGAGCTTAAGCCATGAATTTTTGCCCAAGTAGGGTGTTAGAACTTTAGCTCTTGAGAGCCAGGTCTTAGAATTTTGCCTAAGTATGCTATTCAGAATCATCTTTGGGAAGACGAATCATGGGGTCTTAAGATCCTTTAGAGGCTGTGCCCCATAGTAACCTCTATGGGGAGAGACACAAAGTTGTGCATGCAAGTTGTTGCATGTGCTTATACATATTTGCCAAAGCGTTTGAATGTCCCCTTGAGGGGATTCACATGACAATGTAGTTTTCATCTCTCTGTTGGAGGGTTTGCTACAAGTGTGTGTTCTTTAGCCTGGGCTGACCACATTATGCTTACGTTTTACTTTGATGCGAACTCTTATCATCATCTAAGAGCTAGCAAAAACAAGCGTCACACTCACGCTTAGCTGGGTTTTGAATTGACAAAGAATGGTGGGGTAATGAAGTCCCTCAGAGTGCTTTGCCATTTCATGGGTTAGAACTGTAGTTAAACCGTTTGAATAGAACTTGTGCTCTATCCTGTCACCTTTGAAGGTGTTCGTCCCTTGAGGGACCTCCCTTGGGGGTTAGTGGAACATAGAGTTCTAATAAGCGCCTTTGTAGGCTAATGGAGCACATAGCTCATACAAGTACCCTTGAGGCTATGATGGCACATAAGTTCTCTGACACACCATTGAGGGCGAATAAAGTAGAAAGCTCACGTAAATACCCTTGGAGGTTAGACGGAACATAAGTTCTCGTATGCGCCATTAAAGCCGGATGGAGCGCAAAGCTCGTGCAAAAATATCCTTTAGGGATTTGACGGAACATAGAGTTCTCATATGCGTCTTTGAGGGCTGATGGTCGAAGCAATAAATACTTGTTGTGGTGATGTTAAGTGAGAAGGAGGTAGGCATTGAGCCTGTAATATCAGTGCTATCATAATATGCAAAGCCCCCTGTCCGAGGAAGCATGAATATACATATGGCTTATCAGTATATTTTCAAGTTTTGGTTGCCAAAAGACCTGTATGCATAATAGAGATATAAAAGACCATAGCTTGTAAGTCCGTCTGAGCAATATATTACTGATGATTGATAGAGGTGTTTGCCACATTGTATCAATATATTGTGTGGCAACTGGATTCAATTTGGTTGGTTGCATACTTAAGCTTGTAGTTATACCAGACACTAGAGCGTTGGTCGTGTCCATGCTCCCTTACTATAGGATCAGCTTATCAATGTCCAGTGACGTGAATATGACACATATATAAGTCACTGGATGGCAGAATATATCACGAGATAATACGCATGATTGAGTCGGCCAGATGTTGCTAAAGAAACCCTAAGCATGACTTATAGTTGTAGGACACTGTGAATTTATTCCTTGCTTGTGAAACGATCTATATGTCACTGTTGATACTAGCAGATGCAGTCCACGACCTTGCCACGGGAAAAACACGTGACTGAACAAATATCTTTTTGAAGTAATAAAGCATATGAACATGTGCAATCATGTTTTTAACATAGAAATAGGAGCAATGTTTGTAACATGTGGCCCATCAGGGCTTTGTCGGTTAGGCGACATGGATATGTTGCATTGTGTGTTGCGGTCAGGAGCCCCGACTTGTGATGTGCTTGCGCCACTTGACGGATCTGGATAATGCTAGACCTAAATAAATAGGTCTAGGTGATATAAATAGGTCTAGGTGATATAGAAGCGCGCAGGAGAATCAACCTTTAGGAGGCTTGCCAGCGCCTAAAATCATAGTAGCTTAATTTTTTAGCGACAAATACTTGAAGAAGTATATGCCATTTTAAATTTGCAGTCGCTTAATTCTTTAGCGATGTGCCACGCAATATAAAATGTGCACTAAAATCTTCGTCACATGTTCAATAAATTAAACCCTATGGGTCTTGAATTTGCTTTGATCTTTTTCCTGGTTTAAAGCTTGATGCTGTAAAAGGTACGTGGCCTAAGTTGAATAAGTAAGACCCTTTGGTCTTAAACACAAATATGTATTGTGCATGGGTTAATCACATAATATTTTTTAAACGTGTGACATATGTTGAATACATAAGACCCCGTGGGTCCAAAAGTAAATATGCATTTTAATGGGGTGACATTTTAAATGCCTTAAAGGGAGTGATGTCACCTGGCTTGTTCAGTTCCTCTCTGACGACTGAAGGGCCTTGCCGGTGCCTTATTGCACAGGATCATCCATCACTGGACAACAGGGATGAAGGCGGCATAATGACGGGAGACACTGCGACAGGGAGGTTGAGGTGGTGTTTGTTGTTGTTTTATCTTTTTGTGGCCGTGATGGTGCACATCAGGAACAAGGGCGGCCACCAATGGTGGCACAAATCTTGAGGGCGACTGGTGGCTGAGGTGGTGCAAAGCTAGACGACGAGTTGGATCCATCGTTGTTAGTCGCAGATCTGGAGCAAGGGTGCCCGAGGTGGCGTTGTTATTGGCTGTGCATGACGTCTATCCCCTTGATGCCGGTGGTGACGATGCCGCCCTTTGACAGCTCGATTCCGACAATTGCGCCGATTGGCGGTGGCCGTGGCGGTGATGATGTCGGTTGGCGTGGTGGACGCCTGGAGGCATTGCTGCTGCTGATCGTGGTGGACGACGCGATGAGGCTGCTGTTGAAACGATTACAACATTATTGTGCTACCACGTAACACGTAATGGGTTCGAAAACATACCGTACGAAGTCTCCGAATTTTCCGACGTAGGATCCTTGTTGTTACGAGCCTCCAACACGTTTGATCTTTTTCGCAGGTACGAAAACGGCTACTAGAGTCGAGTTCTTCGTCCACGAACCAAATCCTAGAGCTTGGTGATTGCTCTAGAGAGAGTGCTATAGAGAGAGGGATTATTGCTATGACTTACTTGATTTATTGGGATATCTCTAGCCTTTATATAGAGATACAATTAGAGACTGGCTTTACCTCCAACTCTTAGGAGATAAAGATGTATTTACCTCAAACACTTAGGAGATAAATATCCTCTAATTAACTGTAATTATCCAGACTAACAAATACACATTATCTGTTAGTGGGCGGATAATGGGTCCATTGACCCAATTTATTAACAGCTCCCACTCGCCCACACACAGGGCAAATAAATCGTAGTCCCTCTTTATCTCTCGTCCACTCATCTCCTCATACAGGAAATGGAACGTGCGACCTACGAGAAAGGATGTCCAGTTGAGGAGTATTGTATTAAGTTATCACCAAACTAACACAATACATCACTCCAATAAATCTCGTATGTACCCCAGATAGTTCAACTACACCAGATTAAACACTCTCAAATCCCTCATAATGAGCAGTGTTAAACCTCTCATATGTTATGTATTCATGACTCATATCGAAACGAAAATCGACAAAGTCGCCCGGGCTATGAATCACACAACATGATGTAATATTGAACTTTCTTCCCAAAGCCCTCATGTCATTCCAATTAGACCCAACCGCTTTCCTAGACATGCCCCGCGAGACCGCATCATCCATGATCCAAGGGTACATGCTAAAGTAGCGACATTGAGTATCCTCTTCATGACATAGTCTAAGGTGAAAAGGGTACTACATAGGATCAAAAAATTTCCATCCAAGTGGCTCACACAGTGACGAAGCAGGGATTCATTCGTCACTCCCACTGTCGGTCTGCATTTAGCACATGCAGTATGATTTGCATGCTATGGCGTAACCCGCAAGGGCGTGTCACATAAATGTATAATATACGCCATACGAATCTAAGTCTAGTCGCTGTACAAGCGCCTAACCTGAGTTTTTCAGCCCAGTCACTCTCATAGTGCCTGCCTGAAATCTCACATTCGGCTGTAAACAGGCTACATAGAGTTGTGGAGATACTCTATGATCGACCTACATTTTTAGGTCTCATCTTAGCTCCAACTAAGGCGACATGTTTGCTTTATAAGCTGTATCATCTTATTCGCCCACTTGGCGCTTAAGACAATTATGTCTCATCTTGCTCGCTATCTTAGCGCCAAGGTGAATTACCCGTGTGAGTGGGTCAATTCGAGCCTGGTGACACTCTCAATAAGGATGTATATGTAATCACAAAGATTATCCATTCATTCCAAAATAAACTCAAATCAAGGAACGAAAATTTAATGTAATAAATAATGTCAAGTACATAAGATGCCATAAACATATCAAAACCTACGTAGTCCCATACTCCTAATGTGAGAAAGGAAAACATCTCTAGCAATGGGCTTGGTCAAAGGATCAGCCACCATTCTGCCAGTAGGTATATGTTTCATGGACACCTCTCCTTGCGCAACTAAAGTTCTAATGAAGTGATAACGAAGGCCTATGTGTTTGGCCTTCCCATGATATTTGGGGTCCTTTACAAAATCTAGGGCAGCTGTATTGTCACAGTGAACAGTGACAGCCTCATCTGCATGAGCTGTAACCCCTAAAGACTGTAAGAATGACCTCAACCAAACAGCTTCCTGGACTGCTGCTGAACAAGCAACATACTCCGACTCCATCGTGGATAGGGCGATGCAAGTTTGTTTCTTGCTGTACCAAGAGATAGCTCCACCTCCTAGTATGAATGCATAACCTGAAGTGGATCTGCGCTCATCTCTATCACCACCCCAATCAGCATCGCTGTATCCTCTCAGTCTCAAGTCTCCACCATGATAACACAGGACGAGATCAGCGGTTCCACGCAAGTATCGAAAGATCCTCTTCACCGCATTCCAATGAGCGGGTCCAGGATTACTCTGATAACGACTCACCATTCCAACGGCATAGCAGATGTCTGGACGCGTACACAGCATAGCGTACATCAGACTTCCTACTGCAGCCGCGTAAGGCACTTTGGACATCCGATTCTTTTCCTCATCATTCTTTGGGCATTGGTCTGTGGTCAAAGTACACGCCTTGTCCATTGGAGTGTCTATGGGTTTTGAGTTATGCATACGAAATCGTTCAATGACTTTCTTGATGTATGTCTCTTGAGACAAACCGAGAAGTCTCTTTGGACGATCACGTATGATTTTAACCCCGAGCACATAATTAGCTTCTCCCATGTCCTTCATCTCAAAAGTTGAGGACAGCCACTGCTTAGTGGCGACAATGGAACTCATGTCATTCCCAGCTAAAAGAATGTCATCCACATACAAAGAAAGGATTAGAATATTTTTCTTGGATCGTTTTACGTAAACGCAATGGTCTTGTTCAATCATTTCAAAACCTATAGAGGTAATGGCATGATGAAACCTAAAGTACCACTGCCTAGACGATTGTTTGAGACCATATATAGAACGTTTGAGACGGCAAACTTTGCGCTCATGTCCTTTGACTTCAAAACCCTCGGGTTGAGCCATATAAATCTCTTCGTCTAGTTCTCCATTGAGAAACGCAGTCTTAACATCCATATGAAAAAGTTCTAAATCCTGCTGGGCGACAATAGCTAGGATCAGGCGAATTGAAGCAAATCTCACCACTGGGGAGAAAGTATCTTCATAGTCCACACCCCGCAGTTGGGTATAGCCTTTCGCCACAAGACGTGCCTTATACTTGTCGATTAACCCATCTACCTTGCGCTTGACTTTAAAAACCCACTTGTTTCCAATAGTCTTGCGCCCTGGCGGAAGGTCAATCAACTCCCAGACTCGATTCTTTTTCATTGAGCTTAACTCATCCTTCATTACAGCCATCCACTCATTTCTAGCAGATGAAGATAAGGCTTCTTCCACAGAAGTAGGCTCGTCTTCATCATTTGGAGTGCACATAAGAATTTCTCCGTCAATCTCAAAACTACGACGTGAAACTCTTCCTCGTGCACCTCTACGCAGTTGAGAATCTTGTTGACCTAATGGTCCTTGTGGTGTGCTCCCACTGTCTGGGATACTCCCACTAGGTTGAAGGTCACTTACACTATCTTCAGCGACAACCGGATGAGGAACTAATTCCCCACCTTCGCTTGAAGATGGTAAAGTGGGTTCAACCTCCTCTAACTCATAGAGGTCAAGATTCTTACTCGCATTTCCAATGCTAGGAAAATCACTCTCTATGAAATCGACATCACGAGACTCTATTTCAGTCCTTCCACCATTTGGATGTTCACCATACATTACATAGCCTTTAGAGTTTTCAGAATACCTTAGAAAGATACTCTTCTTTGCTCTAGGCCCTAGTTTCCCATACTTATGAGAAGTACTGTGAACATAAACTGCTGAGCCCCATGGGCGCAAGTTATCCAAATTTGGCTTTTGGTCATTCCAAAGCTCATAAGGGGTGGATTTGACTGACTGTGAAGGCACACGATTAAGTATATAGGCTGCAGTCAAAAGGGCATCCCCCCAAAAAGATATAGGAAGGTTTGCTTGCGCCATCATAGACCTAACCATGTCTAACAATGTTCTATTCCTTCTTTCTGCAACACCATTTTGTTGTGGAGTATTAGGAATAGTAAGTTGCCTGCGTATCCCCTTTTCCTCACAAAACTTCTTGAAGTGATCTGACAAATATTCGCGTCCTCGGTCAGTGCGAAGAGTTTTTAAATTCTTCTCTTTCTGATTCTCAACCTCAGCTACAAAGCGTTTGAAACAGTCCAAAGCTTCGTAGCGGTGAGATATCAGATACACATAACCATATCGCGTATAATCGTCTATCAGTGTAAGGAAATAAGAGGCGCCATGGCGTGCCTTTACACTCATAGGTCCGCATATATCAGAGTGAACTAGCTCAAGTGGTTGAGTTGCTCTCACAGCCTTTCCAAAAGGCTTCCTGCATGCTTTACCGGCCAAACAAGCCTCACAAGTTTGTAGATTGACTTTTGCGAGTGGGCCTAAAAGGCCTTCTCTAGCCAAACGAGTCATTCTATCTTGGCCTATGTGGCCCAGTCTTGCATGCCAGGTGGTAGAATCATTCACAATATTATTATTCACCACATAAGAATAAGAAGACTAAGAATCAATTAAATCCAATTGAAAAAGACTATCCATGCGAAAACCATGTCCGAACAAAACATCATCCAAAAAAATGTCCAACTTATTACCCCTAAAAATAAAGGAAAAACCACCGTCTAATAAAGCAGTAACTGAAAGTAGATTAAGCCGAACTGTGGGTGCATATCGCACATCCTCTAGAATCAATGTGCGCCCAGTGAAAGAACCAACCCCTAGCACCTCTTCGGAGCTATTGTTTCCCATGAAGATATGTTTGCTTCCCACTGGAATCCGGTGATAATCTACGAACCCCTCTCGATCACGTGCTACATGTTTTGTTGCACCTGTATCCACAAACCACACAGGTTGGGAATGAGCAACCATCACATGTGAGGAAACATATAACTGAGAGAAAGATTCAGAAAGTACCTTCTTCGGCTCAGTGCAATCACGAGCGAAGTGTCCTTTCTGTTGACAGTTGAAGCATTTAACTTTAGACAGATCCTTTTTCCCACCAAGTTTTCCTCTCTTGCGTTTCTTCATTTTCCCTTCCTTTGGCGCAGAAGTGCTAGCCTCGCCTCTCTTGCCTTTCTTACTTTGTCTTCCGCGCTTGCCATTTGCATTGCGCGATCCCCCTTGGGCGACATAAGTTAGGGTCTTGTCAGCATCTCGAGTCTCGTCCTCAAGGATGACATGCTGTGAAACATCAGAAAAGTTCTTGATGTTTTCACTGTGGGTCAATATCTGTTTCATATTGGCCCACGAGGCAGGAAGGGACCTTATGACAGCTCTGACTTGCTGCTCATCTGTGAGCGCATGGCCAGCATCCCTCAACTTACCAATCATATTGGACATCATCCTTAGATGTTCACTCATGGTATGTTTAGGGTCTTTTGTGTACTCCTCAAACTTAATCACAAGGCTACGAAGCCGCGTAGTTGAGGTTCCACCAAAAGAGAACTTGAGCTGCTCCCATAAAGCTTTGCAAGTTGGAAGTTCATCATACTGCCCGATTAGATCATTTTGCAAGCTGCTCAACAAGGTATAGCGCGCACTACGATCTTTCTGATTCCATTTCTGGTAGGCAGTGTGGTCTATTAGGGGTTGTGCCTCAGTTGGCGCGACCAACTCCTTGGTCAAGTGCTCCTCGAGCTCTTGTTCGTTCAGCATGAATTTCATCTTTTTGTGCCAAACGTCATAATTATCTCCGTTAAGTTTTTCACCCTTAACGAGATCAGCTATGACATTCTTGGTGGCCATTATATTCACTACATTAGATTGCGCAAGGAAAAGACATTAATTATACATCCTTCTATTTATTTCAAAAAATTCAAATGAAAAACATAATCCTTCCTCACATCATGAAATCGAAAATCTGCTAAGCTCGTAATCATCTCCCATGTATGTGAGTTGGGAAAAATATTTTTCAAGTAATTTTTTGCAATAAATTTCATCATCATATAAGCCACAATATAATAAATCATCCACATGATAATTTAGAATAATATAAAATTGCACCATGCAATAAAGTGTGCAAGGACTCCATTGAGCCTCATTGGCATTCTAATAACTTATGCTAAGAAAATTCTGTCTTGAATAATGTGTGTGCGAAATTACATCCCCGTACAAGGCTTTCTGGAAATATACAGGGAAATAGTAGAATACAACATCTTTGAGAATCCTACTACAAACTACTCCAATAAAACAAATGGAGATGCCGCACAGCACATTATTCTCAAAAGAATTTTCTTAAAGCAAGAGTAAACACATAAACATAAGTTTCTATAGAATGCCAATCTAGTATTCATCTATTTAACCTAAAACTAGCATGCTCAAATAACAAGTTAAAGGGTAGTAAAATGGATGAATATGCCACATTCTCCTTCCAAGGAGAACGGGTGTGTAGGCCTTGAAATTAGGTTTAAAAAGAAATGTGGGCTTACCAAAAGCTTAACAAATATACCTCAGAAATATATTTAAACCATAACACAAATCAAGGCAAGCATGTAACAAATTAGACATAATTTATCTATGTCATATAACTCTCCAAAAAATATTTATTGCTACTCACGAAGTGCAAAAAATAATATTTACGCATTATTCGTATTTTTGGGAACCACAAAAGTACCACAAAAATACTCACAAATGACCAAAAACTGAGAGATAAATTCTAAAAAATTGGCAAACAGTAAATTTATCCTTAACATGCCCTCTGGAATTAAAGAAAAATTATGTGTATATAAAACAAAATTTTAAAGCTAATTTTTCATAGAAAAAATCGTTTAAAAACTATACTGAATACACACAGAGGGTACAAAAGTAAATTTAACACCACAACAAACTTACAGAAGCGACTACAAGGCTTCACGCGCCGGAGGTGGGTCCAAAAATGGCCGGAAACAGCCTTCACGCGCCTCCACGCGCCGCCATGCTTGTGGGGCAGCATCTGTGTTCTGGCAGGCGCGTGAGTTGCACGCGCGCGTGGGCGCGTGGCGCGTTGCAGCAGCCTTGGCTGCGCGCGTGGGGTGCGTGACAGCGTGGCTTGACGCGTGGCGTGCTTCTGCGGCTCGGCTTGAGCGCGTGGCGCGCGTGTAACACTGTTCATCCTCTTCGCGAAAAACCCTAATTTTTTCCAGCGCCGCCATGTCGCGATGCCAACTTTTTAAGTCCATATCTCTCTCGTTTTTAAGCCAAATAATGCGTATGATATATCGTTGGAAAGCTTATACGACATAGATTAATTATGTACCAACCGATCATGATAAAAACAGAATATCATGCTCCGAATTTGAGTCCCAAAACTCAAAAAAATCACAGTTTTCTTGACAAATAAAATCGTGATTTCTCATAAACCATGCATCCAAAAATCACGAAATTTTATGGAGTTCATCCTCAACCATAGGAGAACAAAACTATATAATTATTTTTCAGAAAACATGCTCAATAAATTTCGAATTTTTTGTAATGGGTCTCGTTCATGTATCCGGAAAAAATCGCAACATGCACATAATTTAATCTAGCATGTTAAAGGCGAATCAACAAGTAATCATGCTCTGATACCAATGTTGAAACGATTACAACATTATTGTGCTACCACGTAACACGTAATGGGTTCAAAAACATACCGTACGAAGTCTCCGAATTTTCCGACGTAGGATCCTTGTTGTTACGAGCCTCCAACACGCTTGATCTTTTTCGCAGGTACGAAAACGGCTACTAGAGTCAAGTTCTTCGTCTACGAACCAAATCCTAGAGCTTTGTGATTGCTCTAGAGAGAGTGCTATAGAGAGAGGGATTATTGCTATGACTTACTTGATTTATTGGGATATCTCTAGCCTTTATATAGAGATACAATTAGAGACTGGCTTTACCTCCAACTCCTAGGAGATAAAGATGTATTTACCTCAAACACTTAGGAGATAAATATCCTCTAATTAACTGTAATTATCCAGACTAACAAATACACATTATCTGTTAGTGGGCGGATAATGGGTCCATTGACCCAATTTATTAACAGCCGCGATGGTACGGCACCGGTGTACAGCAGTGGCGATCAGCTCTCTCTCTCTCTCTTCTTTTCTTTTTTGCGTTGCTGCTCCGACAACTTCACAGCTATGACTATGGTCTTATGGTGGACGGCGATTGTGCCTATTGACGCTGTGATGCAACTCCACTGTGAACCCTTGATGAGAACTGAGAACCTACGGTGGCTGGACGGTGGCTGGACGGTGGCCATTTTTTTGCAATGATTGAAACAACTACCGGTTGATGGTTAACCGTCGCTGAGTTGTTTGATTGTCGGCGTTGCTCCGAAGGCATCGTTGCAATGGTTGGCGGTTTGTGATGCCCACTACCCCGGTGGTAATGGTTCTACGGGCGTGGGGCTGCCTATGTAGGCATTGCTGGTGGTTCTGCCGTAGGGCTGCCGGTGGCCGCTAACTTCATTTTTTTTTTATTTCTTTTTTGTGACTCTGATGACAATCGAATCTGAGACCTGTGGCGGCAGCGGTTATATCAGTGATTTTGACACGTAGACATTGGCGACTGGTATAATTGTTACAATTTATTTAGATCAATTGACTAGGTTAGCGGGTTCACAGATAACGTCAATCTTTTACTGTTAAAAATATATTCTGCAACCGTAACCGAAAACAATGACCTGACTGACAGAAAATGAGTGATCGCGGACCGCGGAGTGGAGTTCCTGGCAGAAAACTCTCCGATACTTAAGTTAGAGTGCAGATACATAATAGTAACTCTGAAAAAGTATTAAAGACTGTATATTTGTGTGTATAATTGTATGCGTACATGTAGGAAGTCCCTTTTATGTAGTTGTAGGTACAAGATCCCTAATAGGATTGGACCTTGAACCAGATCTGTTAAGATCGCATTAGGATTCTTGAAGATTGCATTATGATCTTTAAAAACTCTTTTAGAATTCTAACTCTTAACAAGGTAATCATCAACCTCGTGGATTGATCTAGTTTGGATGGAAATACTAGGTGTCCTTTAATTATTAGGGAGTAAGAGTTTACAATTGAGTTATATCCGGTGCAAAAACCAACAGATAAGAATTGTGCATGATGTTGTACGAGACTGAGGAGCAGCAACATCCACAATATGTGTAGCATGTGGTCATGAATTGGGGGTGTACACTGACACGGCCCATTTCCATTACCAGTCACTAATTGATAAATGGGTTAATTACAAAATTGTCCTCTGAGGTTTACACGTTTTTGCACTTTACTCCCTGTGTTTACAACTTTTACAATACTGTCCCCTGAGGTTGACAAAACCATTGCAAACAGCTCCAAAATTAGACATCCGTTCAATTTTGGACGTTAAGTCCTCATGTGCGGTGCACGTGCCATTTTGGCAGGGGCAAAATTGTAATTTTCCATACCCTTCTTCCCAACTCTGTTCATCTCTCTCTCTCTCTGTATGAATCCAAAAACATGCTTTCAGAAACAGGAACCCGTGAATGAAAAGTGATGGGGGATTAAAGATTTTATACTGTGATGCCGAAAGAGAAGTCGACGATGACGAAGTTCTCGATGGAGAAGTGGCCAGCACCAGGGTGCTGACGTGGCGATCGAAGGTCTACGTGACGGCGCCAAGCGAGTACTGACAGACGCCGGTGAAGATTGCCTGGCCGGCGAGGTACTTGAGCTTTTTGGACTCCACGGCAAATTCCCTAAAGAAATCGCGTGGTCCGGTGATCGGATAGATGTCGTCGGCAGGTATTATATCCGCTGCCTTAGCCCACCTGCAGCAAAGCAAGACGTTGATTTGCCTCAGAGAAAGAATCTCCTTCTTTGGTCGTCCACGAAAGATGAAGTTGTTGTCCAGAAGCCTCAAGCCCCATCCCCATCTCATATACCTGGCGTTGGTAAATTTTGCAATGCTTCCAAAACAAATGTAGATAACTGAATTGGGCTTCTTGGAGTCCAACCATTTCAAGCATTCATTCTCGTCAATAACAGCTTCCTTTCCCCGCTCAGCTTTCTCTTCATTTTCTCTGTTGCATAGCGAAAGCGACCCTATATGCCATTCCTTTCTTTTCAAAACCTTCCTGTAATGATCAGCATAATCCTGTTCAAGCTCATAGAAGCTATTTACAACAGTTCCATAGCTTCTCAACTCCGACTCCTTAGCTTGACTTAGCAACTTGGTAAAGTCTGTTTCAATCTCGTCTCGTTCATGCTCCGACATACAGAGAGAGAGATGAACAGAGTTGGGAAGAAGAGTAGGGGAAATTACAATTTTGCCCTTGCCAAAATGGCATGTGCACCGCACATGAGGACTTAATGTCCAAAATTGAACGAACGTCCAATTTTGGAGCTGTTTGCAATGGTTTTGTCAACCTCAGGGGATAGTATTGCAAAAGTTGTAAACACGGGGAGCAAAGTGTAAAAATGTGTAAACTTCAGGGGACAGTTTTGTAATTAACTCTTGATAAATGGCTTCATCATTGATGTCTACGCCGCCTCACTATTTCTGTGCAATATAGGCATCTTCGGTCGGAAGTACCTAACAAGGAACAATGAAAAACAAAGACATGGCTTCTAAGGCAATTGCTGCTGTTTTTCTACTAAATGCCATATTTTTCAATTGTGTCACGTCCACAAAGGTCGTATGCCCTCAGTCAGGGGACTCCGCCCCAAAAGAACAGGCCAAGTACCCAAAAAACACCCTCAGGTTAGGTGCTTGCGGTGACTGCTACGACTGGTTCGTGAAGTCATTGGGGGCTGAACCAAGCAGCCAGTGTTGCTTGCCTTGTTGACAGGTCCTACTCACCTTGAAGCTGCATTGTGTTTATGCGCTGCAATTAAGGCTAATGAATTGGACGTCATTAAGCTCGAGGTGATCGTCAAGGCATTTTAATGGGAAAGTTGAAAACTTGTTCTCTTTGTCAAAGAACTTGAGTTCTGAGATGTGCCACGCCTTGACCTAATGGTTTGAAGTGAACTGTGTCTATCCGCTCGCGATGGCAACATTCACGCAACGCTAAAAAAAAAAAAAAGGCCTATTGTTAATTGTGGTTATCCCTGTTTACTTTGGCAAAATAACTTTCTATGTGAGTAATGGTTCACGAGTTAGCCAATTAGGAGCCCTCTTTTGTTCCTCAAGACCAAGGACTAATCCACTCACCCCGTCCTTTTGGAATAGATATTTTTATGTAGCCATGTTTTCCAATTTAATATTTCTAGCAATATGTTATGACATTATAAGCAAACTAATCTGGATTTGCCTTCCTTTTGTTGCATTTTGCTCAAAGGGTTGAAGGGAGATGGTGCACCAAGCTGTTCGCAAAGGCCAACTTTTAGATAGTTCTTGATGCTTTTAGTTAAAAGTAAAAATGTGCGTTCTACAGATATTGATACAAACATGTTGTATAGTTGTGTCACATGTGTAATTGAAATGGTTGTAGCTTCCTTGACAAATATCTTACCTAGAAGTCTTCTTGTTCTACATAGTTTGTAGTAAAAAAATCAAATAAGAAGGCAAAGCTACCGAAAAAGAGAACAAAAATATAATTTTGCTAAGCATGATAATTTTCCTAATTCATTTTGAAATAGCTTAAGTTTTAGGAAAGTTGAGTGCTGAACTTGCTTCAGAGCTCACACGGTTATGTTTAAGTTCTTTCTATTTGCATATAGTCTCATTTATGGATGCCCAACTTTCACTCTAACTCTTTGTGCTCTCGATGGTAGTGCCCTTCAATTTATCTCTTTATGTGCCACTGGGTGCTTGAATGAGAAGAAGTGGTGAAATTATGAAATTATTTTCCTAACTCTCTAAGATTTTAGAGCAGACGATGAAAAGCAATACGGGACTGTGGGGGCTCATAGGAACAATATCTACGTGGCAAGTTCAGTCACATTGATTGGCGCCACATGTCATGTGGACCGGTCTTGATGGTTAGGGCATTCCCCTTGTCTTCCCGTAGCTCACCCATTTTCTCCCCCATGTTCGTACCCTTTCACACTGAAACATGAGAAAAAATGAAATGAAAGAAAGTACAAAGATATTTTGTTAATAGTTTCACAAATGATCAAGGTTGTTTCTTGGAGGAACTTCTCAACTTATGACTTATGCCATTTTAGCTCGGCAATAGTCCTAGGACGCGAACAATTGTAAAAGAGGATTTTTCGCTATAAAGTTGTAGATATAACATGGTACAAGCAATTAACGTAGTGTCCCTACAATAGGTGATCGATAAATAACTGTGATTACTGATACTTCTATCTTGTCCATTGACAGTACTATATGATGTCAAGAAAGTGGGATTGCAGCATACGTTGAGGTACCATACAGAATACAGTCCTAGTCAGAATTCAGATGTACTAATGTGGTACGGATTAAAGATGGAAAAGGGCAGAGCCTGAAGAGTGACAGTGCTACGAGAACAAAGGCATGAGGTGAACACATGACGATTATTATTGTCCAATGCTTTCGAAAGCCAAGGTCCGGCGTCAGGGTTCTGTAGCTCTTTAGAATTCTCTAGCTCTAGAATTCTAGAGTGAATAAAATGAAATGAGTTCTAATCTTCCTATGGTAATGAATTCTCAAGTCTCCTATTCATGGGTGTTCAAAAGTGGTGCATCAAGTGACAAGTGGCACTCTCTATGAGTGAAGCCTTATCGAGGGGCCACAGATGCCGGTGTCCAATGAACTGTCAGATTGCATATTCACTTAGCCTGCCCTGCACAACTTTGCTTTGTCTGTCTGAAAAGAGTAGCTCACATTGCACTGGTATGGCGAGAGAATCTCTTAATCTAGCCACCAGTCCAAAGCTTTTGCTGAGTCCTATAGGGGCGCCGTGAGACATATATGGCCTGAAGCGGTTGGGAAGGTCTCGTGCCTAACTGCTAGGCAAACTAGGCGCGATTCCATGGATACCTGCTCGCATCTTGGATTGACCAAGGTGTCTTAGCCCCTAGCGATACAGATAAAGAATCCATAGTGCCGGAGCACATTGACTAGTCATGTAGACACCCTGGTGGAGATAATAATCTCAAAGAAGTTGCCTATCTCGTGGGTGAGTTCTTCTACAGAAATAGTCATACAGTGCCAAAATAGTATCCCGTAGAAGCCGTTTACCTGATGGGCTGAGGTAGTGTCCAAAAAGAGTTGCCTACTCTATGGGTCGAGTTAGCATTCTGGAGGAGTCGCCAATCGACGGGCAGGGGTATCGTCCTAGAGTAGTCACTTATCGACTATCTAGCGACCTGGAGGAGTGGCCTACCTTGTGGAGGGAAGTCATCTAGCCGAACACTCGGAGCTCTCTAGTGAAGATAGTGGCCAGGTGGAGTCACCTATTCTAGTGATGAATCCTTGTGCTGGAACACTCCGAGCACGCTTAGGTAATGTCCCAGAGGAGTTGGCTACCTGAAGAACTGAGGTAGTGACTCGAAGGAGTCTCTTACATGGCACAAGGGAAGTCTTCATGCCAAAGCACTTGGAGCTACTGGCAAGCAAGTGTCCCAGAAGAATCGCCTATTTTCACAATGAGTCCTTATGCGGAGCACTCATAGTGTACCAAAGTTACGTCGATCGGGGTAGTGTCCTTAGATAGTTGCTTACCTGGCGAGAGGGGAGTCCTCATATGGGAGCTTTGGTATTGTCAAGGAAGAAGTGCTTGCCTTGAGGGATGTTGCAGATTCGAGAGAGTGGGTCAAAGCATTTTAGATCACCAAGGCAAGGAGCGCATGGTCCGTGAAGCGGATGAACCAACGCAAGAAGCGTGGTAGTGTGAAAGAGTACTGAGGGCACGGTTGTATAAATAGCATGGCGCATGGGTGTGGCTAGATGTATGCAACGTAGAGAACATGCTCAATTAAGATGGCGCAGGGCACAACCACTATACATTGTGCGGGAGAACATGACTCTGCAACAACGAATAGGCGCAATAGAGGGAAAGAGTGCCAGGGCATGTGTAGAACAAGGCGGTGCTTCAGTATGATGGGTCGTCTCGATGATGAGTGTATTGTTCAAGACACATGATGCAAAGATGATGTCTAGGCATGGTTAGGTGTCGTAATGATCAGGCATAACGATGGGCGTGATAAAGATAAAAAATCATGCTTGGGGCACATGATGCAGAGGTGGCTCTTAGAAGCAGTCGAGTGTCGCGGTGATTGGGTGCCACAACGGGTGTCACAAAAAAAGCATCATGCCAGGAGCACGTGACATGAAGACAGCGATCACTTCATGGTGGCAGTTATCATGGAGATAGACGTCATGCCAGGGGCACGTGACACAAAGACAGCACTTTGGTGCAGTAGGGTATCGCGACAGTTGCGCACGGTCGGGCTTCATTGCACTCAGGAGGGGCAACAGAGGTCATGGAGATCAATGTTGTGTCAGTGACATGTGTCGCAAAAAAGGTGCTCGAGTGCGGTCAGGCATTAAAGTAATTGGGCGCCACGATTAACATCATGGAGCATGGAGTTCCCAAGGGGGTGAGAGAATAAAAGTGAGGCAAGGCAGACCTCAAGGGGTAAGGAAGGAGTCCCCAAGAAAAGGAAGACCAAGGCTGGGGAGCCTATATGGGGCAAGAAAAGGGAAGACATTTGTTGGGGTAATAGTGCACGATGATTACATGAGGGATCTGCTTGCTGCTGGTGATAACCAATCCTCGATGAACAGACTGGCGGCAAGGCTAGCGGTGCTGAGAGTGTGCTCGTTGTGCAAAATTGAGAGAAGCTTACAATTGCTCTACAGTAAGCTGATTTGCATATGACGGAGGATTTGTTTGCGAAGGGTTGTAGGCATTGGTTCTGATGTGCCACAAGCAGGAGTTGTGCCATTGGGTGGCGATACAATTCGGAGCAGTTTATGTATCAAGGGGGTACATGGGTCACCACATGACTAGACAGATAGAGCATTCCCACGTCTCTTGGCTGTACGAAGGGCAGCCATGCAAGACTCTCGGTCTCTAAGGATGCAGACCTTATGTGCCCATCTTCAATCATAAGGGGATCAGTTGTTGGAGCGAAGAGGTACGGTTGGTCGGAGCGATGATGTTGACCATCGGTAGAAAGGGATTAGCCGGTGAGGTTGATTTAAGATGGTTTATGGTTTGTTCCATGAGATCTCTGAAAGAGAGACTAGTTGCGTTCCCCGGATAGGGTCAACCTATTGTAGAAAAAAATTGGAGAACCTTCTTGTACGACATAATGATCTGATAACACGAGACAAACAATAGTTACCATGTAGGAGAGGTGTCCGTTGGAGGATCTCTGATGCATAAGTCAGTTTTTTTTTTTGGGAGAACACTGAAGAACAGTATTTAGGGTATGAGAGCTTACATTCACCTGGACCTCATAGATGCCTTTATGTAGGGAGGGGGATGAGGTTGCATTCTTATGACAGAATTAAATCACTTTGATGGTAATTACCATATATGATTATACTACCTAGTCCATATCCAATAGGGTTAGAGCCGAAGTCTTAAACAATGTGTAGGATATTATGAAAGGTGAGTAATACCCTTACTCATGTATGACTATTACAAAGGACACGTGGCATTTGCTAATTGGTAGCACATGTTTATCCTTATTAGTGTCCAGTGTTTAACTTAGGCATTCCTTATTCATTGCGTGATTTTATCCAACATCAGATACATTTTGTGATTCCCCTCACAACAAAATTGCCATTGAAGATTTGGTATGGTTATCTCTCCTTCCTTTTAGTAATCATTGTATATTAAAGAAATTTCTCCACTATGTTGGGTTTTGGAAAAATCTTAGATTAGAATTTTAAACTTAACAAATTTGTGGAGTCATTTCCACTTTGACATGCTGATTTAGCTTACCAACCCAGCTTGTTAACTATAGAAACTTGTGCATGATTTTTTTTTTGTTGAGCAAATTTCATTAGTTAAACTAACCACAACTAAAGGCAGTAACTAAATGGGCATCCTTGAAAAGGCAAAGAAAATGCATCTAATCGGATGGTCCAGGAAAATGGCCAAGATGGTCTTGAGAAAAGCAGAGTAAACATAAGGCTACCCGTATTTGGGAAGTACTAAATTAAAGGATAGCCAGAACGAGATGATGCAAGGAAATGCATTGAATCCCTAGCTCGTAGTGAAACAGGGGTGAAAGCTATGGGCCGTATAAATAGCGGTTTACATTACTATCGCACTTTACATCCGAGCTATGGGGGGAGGGTCTTCGAAGGCCAGATCAGAGCGTTCCACAGCTTAAAGGGAATATGCATCCTCTGACTCTAGAAGATCCAACATTTTCAAGCCACAATCCAATTATTTCGGACCTACATGATATGAATTTCGTATTAAGAATGGAGAGCTTTGCAAAGCCTTGTTCGTTCATTACAAGATTGAATTTTGACTTTTCTTAGTTGTTACTGGAGAGAGAGAACATGTATTTTAGGCTAGCTTTATTACTAAACCAAGAATAAACGTCGCTTTGACGAAGGTCAAATGTGCTCATGCAAATGGGCCTATAGAATGAATTGCAAATAACACCTTATGATTTACGTCATTTTCTCACTTAAGACCCCAGGTTTTCAATTGTATCCCAGAACACCCTAATATTTCAAATCTGCTACAATCGGACCCACAATCGTACTTCTATTTTTTTAAAAAAGGATGGTCACTACCATGTGCACTTCACGTGATTGTTTTGGAGGGGCATTTAAACTCACATGTCATCTTCCTCACTTTCCAATTCAACCCACCACCCCGTGCACAAACATTCCACCAAACCTCTACCACCACAATCTGCTCTGCCATTAGCCCAGCCTCGTTAATTCACAGTCGTCAACCCCCCAACATTGCCCCTCCAAAAACCTCTACCATTTCAAGACAACCATGAAAAACCACCACCTACCCATCATACCAACCACCTCCACAACCTCTTGCTTCACCCATGTGCATGATGACAAAAATGGAAATGATTGCATGTGGGCTTCCGCACTATCTTGTCCGGTGGAGCTCGTCAAAGAGGGAGATGAACGAAACCCTAAAATCTTTCAAACATAGCTTGGCGATGGCAGTTGTGGTGAATTTGAAGGTGGATCATTGGGATGACTTGATCTCTATCTCGCTATGGTCTTTGGGGATGACAATGATGGTTTTCATCATTGATTTAGTGTCGGAATATATCTTGATTTTGATCTGGTATATGCATATAATTGTTGTCTATGTGTTGCAGGGTGTATGTGCACTAATGGTAGGAAATAAATGGGTAGGGGTAAGGAACCATGGTGTGTATGTGGTAGTTAGTGATGGTGATGGGGATAGTGATTGTAGGGGGCATATAGTGTAGGGTGTGTGGATGTGCGTGTAGGGTGTGTATGCACTGGTGATGGTTAATGGAAATGAGGGGTGAGGGGTGAGGGATTGTGGTGTGTAGGTATGTGTGCACTGATGGTGGGTTATGGGGATTGGGGATTAGGGATATAGATGGTTGGAGTATAGCGGTCGTGGTGGGTTGTAAGGTCTGGGTGGGTCTGAAAAGACAAATTTCTCCCTCCATATAGACGACGATCCACATGTTTTTTAATGGATCTAAATTGTTAAGTTGTTATGGGATACAATTGAAATTATAAGGTTTTATGTGAAAAAGGAATGCAAACCGGTGGTTATTTGCAATTTACCCTCATACTTTAAATGTAAAAAAGCTCTCAGTTGAAGGCACCGTTGTTGCAATAGTATTCTTTTGGAAACAAAGAAAATGAAATAGTGTTGATGTTTAAAGACAGATTTATAATTGATGAGAAGTACTTTTATTTTTCAAAAGGAAAATCGATTAAAGTGTACCCAAGTGAGGTCTCAATCTTCCATGCTACATGGGTAGACAGTACGGTATATGTGCAACCAAATATTCAATGAATCGAAAACTTACCGTAGTTGTAAAGATGTTTTTGGGTTAACTACACTTGAGTACCCCAAGAGTACACAAAAATCTCACGTAAGGACGCACATTTTCATTTTTTACATGTCAGGGTCTGAAATTTCAATTTTTTAATTAGTAAGAATTCCGTTGAAATCCCTAACTATGAAGACACACCATCAGGAGAACTCAACTAGGTTTGGTTCTTTCTCCTCTCTCTTTCTAGTTTTCCAATCTTTTTTTTCAGCAGCCCTCCCTACCTCCGTTACCACTACACCCAAAGCCCAACATAACAACCACCATCCACCACCACTTCGAGAAGACACCTCTGCCAAGATCAACACATCACTGTCTCTATCATCTGCCCACTCTCTTCTAGCCACTACTCTGCCATATTCTCTCCAAACGTTAACACCACCACTCTATCGCAACTCTCTTCTCTCAAGTTCAATGCATAGGTGGGTAAATTTGGTCTGTATGTGTCTCTCTCTCTGTGTGGGGGGGGAAGGTGTATGTGTGTTTGCGTGCGACTGTAATGTGGGTGATGTGGGATGGGGTGCGGGTATGAAGCAAATAGGGATATTTTTATGTGTGTGTGAGAGGATGGGTGATAGGCAATGGGATCAGGGGTGGGGCAAATGGGTATGTGTGTATGTGCGCGTGTGTATAGGTGTGTATGTGGGGTTAGGTGATGGGCAATTAGGTGGCGGGGGGGTGGAGCGAAGGAGTTGGTGTTTGGCTGCGCGTTCATGCGTGGGTGTTAAAAGGGTGGCGGTGCATATGGTAGTGTTGAGTTTGGTGCGCGACAGTGTGTGGTGGTGCTAGGCTGTGTTTGGCGCGCGCGCGCGTGTGTGTTGCGATGGCCGAGGAAAGAGCCAGTGCATGTGGTAATGTGGGGTTTGGTGGGCGGTAGTGTGCGGTGGTGCTGGGTTAGGTTTGGCGAGTTGGGTGGCAGTGTTTCGTTGGTGGCCAAGATGGTAGTGGAAGGGGGCAAAGAATTAGTTTTTGTCATTATTAAAGGGAAATTGATGCCTTTGTCCCAGGAGCAAAGTTAGGAATTAGGACGAAAATACTTACTAATTGCAAAATTGAAACTTCAAATGTTGACATGTAAAAACTTAAAACATAAGTCCTAAAGTGATATTTTTGTGTACTCTTTAGGTCTTGAGTGCATTTAACCCGATATTTTTGCTTCTTGGGTTTACGATAAGTCTCCTCAACGTACTTGGCTATGAGACGTCAAAATTTTTAATGTTTTCTGATGTTGGGTACATGGTAGTTTTGGGCAATAGAGGGTCCACTACTTGCCCCAAGTGTGAACGTGAAAGTGCTTCCAAATATACCCGTTCTCACTTGACATGACTTGCTATTCTTTATGAAAATCAAACATCGTGTAATAAGAAGGGATTAGGACTTACTAAACAAAGTAGAAAGATGGTTACTTGTTTGAGATAAGGAGACAAGGGTTCGATGAAGTTCATTTCTGTGCTTGTATATTAAAGTTATTGTACTTCCCAAGCCTTTTTTATGACCAAAAGGTGAACCCTTCTCCAAGAGTCAACCCCACCAGTGCAAGAAAAATGGTTTAAGCATTGAATTTTCTATCATCCATAGTCTACTTTGATACTCTCTGCGTCCCAAAATATTTGATCGTGTTTGACTTGCACGCTTATTTAAGATATGAGTTATATTTTATGAGTTTCATATTCAACCAAGAGAAGGATGGGGGGGAGAGGGAGGGAATAATTGAGCTAGCAGAGAGAATGTGGATTGATGGAAAAGTAAATGTGGAGAGTGAAAATAGAATAGAATAAGTATAAAAGGGATAAACATGGAAGAACACTTACAAAATCTTTCTTAATTTGAAAAGTGATCAATTTTTTTAAGACAACCCAGAACGAAAATATGATCAATTTGTTCTCGGATGGAGGGTGTATTTTATTCCAGGTTAACTATGAACACAGTCTTGAAGTTACAAGAAAAAGTTGATTTTTGCATTTTGACTGCGACTCGGAGGACCTTCCTATAGCTGATTCGTTTGCCATAAAGTTTAATCTACAGGAACCAACATACATTAGACTGACCTCAAAAAATGAAAAAAAAAAAAAAGAATCAAATCAAAGTTGTAAAATGGAATTAATCTCATTTCCTAATTACAATTGTTGCTACTATAGCATGCGGGGTTCGTGTGTTTCATAAGCTTACCTTGTAGACAATGCATGAAAGGGAACATTATCAACTATGCAAGTTCTTTTCAATATTAAACTTAAGGATATTGTGGAAGTCATGTGCTGCCCAATACAAAGCAGAAACGAAAACCATGGAACCGCTTCTCTACAGTTACTACCCTCAGAAGCAACCGAACACCGTCACAAGAGAAACCTTGGAGCACCAGTACGTACTAAAGAAGGGAAATGGAATATCTAAACTAATAGGAACTATACGAGAACTCGGATCGTCTCTATGGTGACTTGAATTAAAGTTGCAGAAAACAACTGCAATCTATGCAATTGAATGCTTTTTCGATTCTGTAAGCTTTGCGTCTCATGTACTTTGCTTGTTAATGTAAGTATATATATAGACTATCGCTTGTCGTTTTTGTTAGAAAATTAAGTTCTAATAGCGTTTCATGGAAACTTCGAACTCGTAGAGAAGGACAAGTCTTAGGGTAGGTTTGACATTCTTTTTTTACTTCTTTTTTTTTTCAGTTTTAAAAATTGAAAAAAAAAAAGAGTGTTTGGTAATCATTTTTTTTCAATTTAAAAAACCAATTTTTAAACTAAAGAGTAAAAAAAAAAACTTCAAAAACTGATTTTTTTTTTAGACCACCACCCTCCCACCACCGGCAGCCACCTCAGGCGACCACCGCCGGAGATTGCCGGCCGCCGGCAGCCACCGGCAGCCACCTCCGGCTGCCGACGACCACCGCCAGAGACTGCCGGCAGCCACCTCCGGCTGCCGGCGACCACCGCCGGAGACTACCGGCAGCCACCTCCGGCCGCCGGCCACCACCGCCGGTGACTGCCGGCAGCCACCTTCGGCCATCGGCCACCACCACCACCACCACCACCGTCGACCACCGCTACGCCCCACCACCGCCACCGCAAACCACAAAAAAAAAAGTCAAAATAAAAAGGGTAACCAAACACCAAAAAAAAAACCTAAAAAAAAAGGAGGGTTATCAAACACCCACTTGTTTTTATAAAAAAAAAAAATTAAGCTACTCTTTAAAAAACTACTCTTTAAAAACTGAAAACCAAAAAAAAAAATTTGTCAAACGAACACTTAATATCTGGGAGGAACCTCTAGCAACTACAAGGCCACCCATTATTAATATCTTCTCACAGAGATGCTTAAATGCACCCTCATCACCTACAAGGATTCCAACTTGCATTGTCAACAATGCAAGATTACAAAGTTGTCAAGAAACTTGAAGCAATTACATTGCTGTGTGTATCCAATTGTCGACATCCCACTCCCTATACTGAACATATCCAGTAGTTACAACCAGCTAGGTAGGTCCTCACAAATCGGAAATTTCGAACTCATAGAGGGACAAGTCTTAAAATTTGGGAGGAATTCTAACAAAGAAAAGGCTACACATTATTAGTATTATCTCATGGGAGATGCTTAAATGCACCCTCATTACTAACAGGGATTTCGACTTGCATTGTCAGCAATGCAAGAATATGGACTTGTCGAGAAACTTGAAGCAATTACAAGGCTGTGTATCCAATTGTCGACATCCCATTCCCTAGTCTGAACGTATCCATTAGCCATAACCACCTTATAGAGCTGCCGTAGTATTTGTTTCAACCGCTCGTCAAATGCTGGTACTCCCGTTTGAACAGCTAGCCAGTCCAGGTAGTCAAACTGCCATGGTCCAACCACAAAACCAAGTAATTATGTATATGCACCGCCATTTGGGCTTTGCACATAGGTTTATCCCCTATATGATGCAGGGTATAACAACTCTTGCATACTATATTGAATGGCGTAATCAACCATATTCATTTAAGACAAAAAGCTCCCATATTTCATCCTAGCTTAGTCTATAAATTGAGAAGTGAAGGTAAAATCGTACATGGACATGCTTTTCCACGCGCCATTTGGGCTTTGCACATAGGTTTATCCCCTATATGATGCAGGGTATAACAACTCTTGCATACTATATTGAATGGCGTAATCAACCAATCAACCATATTCATTTAAGTCAAAAAGCTCCCATATTTCATCCTAGCTTAGTCTATAAATTGAGAAGTGAAGGTAAAATCGTACATGGACATGCTTTTCCACGCGCCATTTCGTCGTTAGAGGCCATTATTTATAATGATGTAAGAGGGGTAATTAACTCAAAATTTAGAACTTCCCTTCAGCAAGATCGTCCAAGTACATATATAAGTACGCCCACAATTGCATGCAGAAAGCCATAAGAAAACATTAGAAGTTATATCAGAAGGAAGTGGAAAGAAGTTATAACCTTCTGTTCTCCAAGAGCATGGGTGTGGTGCTTGGGAATCCCACATTCAACCATTTGCCTATAGTGTTCTTGAACATCAGCCAGCATCTTCTCTTTTGATGGCAGAAGCACCTTGCCAGATAAAGCACGCGATATCCACTTGGATTGCAATTCCATCATAGGAAATATGGTAGCCTGAGTGCGTCAATAATTCTTTTTATGAAGATATTTAATTAAGAGAAATCCTAAGGGTCATACTGCACCCTTTACACTGAAAGTCATGCAGCATATATATATATGTATATATATATATACACACACACACACTACATAACCTGCGAAGATTGATCTAGTGCAAAATGTAGGGAGAGAAAAGTGGAGGCGGCAAGGGAGGGTGGGGGGAGTGTCTGTGTGGACTACTTTTAGAAGTGCTTTACGATCATTTGCAACAATTACTCCCGAATAACTCTTTTCGCCGATGCGAAGACCATTCTAAAATTAATTTGATTCTCTTAAGGATATATATAACTCGATTTGAAAATAAGCCGGCCTGGCTAAGTAATTAAATACGATCATTAGCGGATGATGGTATAGACGATTTTGTTTGTTTGAAATATCATGGTATGTTGATATATGTCTTGTATTTATGCCCCACATTGGTAACTCAAAGAAGATTGCAACTTGAGTCTTAGTATATAAGATATTTTGTCCCACATTGGTTATATAGAGAAGATCATTGCTTATCTCTAAGTATATGTAAGCTGTCTTGTATAGTGTTTAAGGTCAAAAGAGAGAAGACTCTTTCTTTGAGTAGGAAACGAAAGAGAGAAGAGTCCTTCTTTGAGTAGAAAAACAGTTGAGAGATACACGTGAGAGAGCGTTGTAAATCTGACTTGTGCAAAGTAGATTTAAGTTTTCTCATATTTCTTGTGTTTTCTTGTTTGATTATCGTGTTCTACATATTTATCTAGAGCAATTTTGTAACAAGTGGTATCAGAGCTTCCAGGTTTATGTTTGGGCAAAATTGAAATCGATTTTAGAGGATAAAATATGTAGAACAACAAGACCATGAAGTATGCCTGTGACAATTCGATGGGAAGATGAATTTTGGCATATGGCAGAGCACGGATAAGGATTTGAGCGGTGCGATAGGGGATGCCGAAGCACGCATGAGGAGCGAGCTCGAGGCACTTGGAGAGCACTTGCAGCGGACTGTCGCAAGTTAGGTGGAGCTAATCTTCAATAGATTAGATGACTTGGAGGTATATAGTCGACTAGCTATGCTAGAGAGGAAAGTCGATGTGTTCGCAGAGGAGCTTGATGACTTAATTGAGGAGAGGGTTGTCCATTTCACTAAGCAGGAGGTGCAACGGCATAAGGACCTCGAGAGGCAGCTCACGGAGCTCCAAGAAGAACTAGCTGCTTGTAAGAAAGAACTTACAAGAGCTACGAGGCAGGGGTGTATTGCGGTGCAGCAAAGGAAAAAAAATACCAGAGCCGAGATTGTACGATGGAACGAGAGAGGCGAGGCAGGTGGATAACTTTTTCTGGCACTTGGAGCGGTACTTTGAAGCCCTTGACATCGACGAGGATGAAAAGGTGCAACGAACTGTCGTAAGTCAGGTGGAGCTAATCTTTAATAGATTAGATGACTTGGAGGTAGACAGTCGATTAACTATGCTGGAATGGAAAGTCGATGTGTTCATGAAAGAGCTAGATGACTTGATCGAGGAGAGGGTCGCCCATTTCACCAAGCGAGAGGTGCAACGGCACAAGGACCACAAGGGGCAAGTCGCGGAGCTCCAAGAAGAACTAGCTTCTTGTAAGAGGGAGCTTACAAGAGCTACGAGGCATGGGTGTATCGTGGTGCAGCCAAGGCGAAAGAAAATCTCAGAGCCAAGATCGTACGATAGAGCGAGAGAGGCGAGGCAGGTGGATAACTTCTTTTGGAACTTGGAGCGGTACTTTGAAGAGAAGAAGGTGCAGATGACGATCATGTACCTTACAGATACAACTGCCTCATGGTGGAGGTGTCGATATATGGATGGGTGCGACGTCAAAACATGGGAGAAGTTCAAGCGTGAACTAAAAAGGCAGTTTTATCCAGAGAGTGTCAAAGATATGGCGATGATCAACCTTTGATGGTGGAGGCAAAAGGGGAGCATCCGTGAGTATGTGAAAGAGTACTTGGCTTTGATGCTCAAAATATCAGAGATGTCTGAGAGGCAGCAATTATGCTTCTTCATTGATGGGTTGCAGTAGTAGGTTGCCACGGAGTTGCGGCGGAGGGAACCTCACGACTTGGCTTCCGCCATGACGATTATCAAGAGGTTGGAAGACTTCAAGCAACGTAAGAGGCCGAGATCTCCAAGGCACAAGCGTGCCTTGGAGATCGAAGAGTGGCTCGCCCAAGGCAACCAATGATGAGCAGAGCGGGGACGAGGGACGTCGTCGCCATCATAAGGGGGAGAAGAAGCATGAGGGAAGTCGCAAGCACTATGACTCTCGTGACCACAAGGCTCATGGGGGGCCTACTGGAGGACGCTTCAACTTTGCAGGTCCGTATTACAGGTGGTATTGCCCGCACAAGGGAAAGATGATTGCGTTCCTCGATAAGCACAAAGGCAGCAAGGGGGATTCTTCCAGCAGCGACGGGGAAGCACGCATGGGGGCATTACAGATGGTCAATGCATTCGTGCAGAAGTCGAAGGAAGAAGTTGCCAATGGAAAAAGGAGTAAGAAGAGACATGGCTTGCTCTATGCAACGGTGGATGTTGCCAGGAAGACTCGAGAAGTGCTTGTGGATACTAGGGCTACCCACAACTTTATGAGTCCAAGGGTTGCCGAGTGGCTTAGGCTAAAACCAACTAAGGATGAGAGTTGGTTCACGGCCATGAATGCCGAGGAGCGACCGCCGAAGGGAGTTGTCAAGAACGTCAATTTGAGGATTAGCGGATGGACAGGGAAGGTCAACATCAACATCATCGACATGGATGAGCTTAGGGTGGTGCTTGGGATGGACTTCATGGAGAAGTCGAGCACACACTCAATTCATATTGGGAGGTGATAGATAAAGCGGGTAAAGAAGGCCAACCGGAATGGATGATTCCGTTGGTGTCCAAGGATGGGGCTGACGCATGTAAGGTGATTACTGTTTTACAATTGGACAAGGGATCGATGCTATGCTATGGTGAGCGGCAGATGGGGCCGAGGACTTATGCAGTTGATATGCTCACAAAGACAGTCACGATAGAAAAGTTCAAGCATTGCTTGAGCTTGATTCATCTTCTTTCTTGCTGAGTTCAAGGTGGAGTGCATCCCTACCTTTAAAAGGGATGCAAGGTGGAGTACCTGAAGAAGGTGCCGAAGGCATATTACACTTTTCTTATGAAATGGTTTGCTTATACAAGCCAAGGTGGAGATTGTTGATATATGTCTTGTATTTATGTCCCACGTCGGTAACTCAAAGAAGGTTGCAACTTGGGCCTTAGTATATAAGACATCTTGTCCCACGTTGGTTATATAGAGAAGATCACTGGTTATCTCTAAGTATATGTAAGCTGTCTTGTATAGTGTTTAAGGTCAAAAGAGAAAGACTCCTTTGAGTAGGAAACAAAAGAGAGAAGAGTCTTTCTTTGAGTAGGAAAACAGTTGAGAGATACACGTGAGAGAGCGTTATAAATTTGACTTGTGCAAAGTAGATTTGAGTTTTTTCATATTTCTTGTATTCTCTTGTTTGGTTATCGTGTTCTACATATTTATCTAGGGTGATTTCGTAACATGGTTTATGACAGCTTATCTATCCTTGGTACGAAACATTTGAAAATAGAAGACGTTTAAGGCAACCTGACCTGATAAGGAATGCCGAGAAAGGAGAGCCAGGGGCCGAGCTGAGGAGGGAATACATGCTTGTACAGCGGTCCAACACGATTCTCCTCGACCGTAACAATTCCGTGTGTCTTAAGAAACGGAAAATAATACTTGTACCTACAAAAAAAAATAACCCATACACCACACCACTCTGTGTTTAGGTACTTAAAAAGATAAACAGAAACGAACAGAAGCAAATTTGGTCATATATTTATATACCCTGTACAGTGGAAAATAATGTCTGCATCAACAGAAGTTCCATCCTGAAAGGCTACAATTCCATTTTCATAAACATACTCAATCTGTAAGAAGGGTGAGAAATCAGCGTTGTGCATTTTCAGATGCATGCCATTAAGATAAAACTGGGATATTAAGCTTCAAATAGGATACCTTGTAACTTAAATTAAAGGGGATAAGTTTGTAAGGACACCCTGGAATGAAAATTTTTTTACTGCTACCCTGGTTGAAGGAATGTTCCTCCTACCTTCTATATAGCGACAATCAATTGTCTCTAAATGTTTATAGTAGCTTTTATTAGTGACGTTAAAAAAGTACTGTTAAGAATTGTCATTAAAAGTTTTAGAAGAAAAGTCACTAGAAACATTTAGCGACTATTAATTGTTACCATACACGGGGTTGAAGGAAGATTCCTACAACCTGGGTAGGAGCCAAAGTGTATTCCCCTGGAATAATCTGCCAAAGGAAAAATTTACCTTTGAATGTTGCCATATATTGTTACGTCCGTCCAATTTTGAAACTTTAACATTTGGAGATCTCGATGAAAGATGAACTTCTTTGGCAACCATTGCAATTTCATTAGATAAATCGTGGGCACTAGTTCCATCTCCAATTAGAACCACTATCTGTGTCAAGTGGAAAGTAGCTCATTATATCCAAAAAAACGCAGAAACAAGAAAAGTGCTACGCAAAAGTAGGTCCGAAATGATTACTTGATCTCGAAACGGTTCAGGGACACGGTAATTGTGGCTATGTAGTTGCTTCCGCGGCCATTTCCTTATCCCTACTTCGACATTAGACATTAGGCATTAGACAAGCAAGCACCGAAGGTACTTAATGCTAAACAAATTACAGTAAGCTGTAGCAGCAATCTATATTGATTTGGATAAGGAGTATTGGAAAATACTGAATTGTGAATCATCAGTAACTAGGAAGCTTCGCATATTATCTGAGCAAGAATGCCTAAGAACATATATGGTATAGAAGTTGAAAGCTAGGCCCCTCTAGCTACTTAACGTTTCCTCGAAAAAGTACTTCCACACATCTTAAATTTGGCCATTTCCCAGGGCTTGCTTAGCTATCAAACAAAGCAAGTACACTGAAGCTTAACAAAATAAAATCGTGCTTACAATTGAGATATCAATTTTTGACGCATTAATTAACAGTCTAATCCTAATTGCTCAGAAAGTATAGGTACTTGGGGTTGTGGGAGGGCCTATTTAGACGCAGCCATGGTTGCTGCCCGTTATCGTGAAGAAAATTTTTTTACTGTTATTTAAATTTAAGAAATTTTCTTCCAATCCCGTATATAGTGATAATTGTCACTAAATATTTTTAATGACTTTTTAGCTAATACTTTCAGTGACAATTCTTAACAGTATTTTTTTTAGCATCACTAAGTAAAAGTCAGTAAAAACATTTAGTAAAATTTTAGCAACCATTTAGAAACATTTAGCAACCATTATATGAGGGGTAGGAAAAAGATTCTTTCAATTCGAATAGAAGTCAAAATTTTTGCTTTCGTAAAATATATCAAACGTGTCAGCCAAGTTTGTCATTAAAAATGGGTTAAATACACTTTCGTACTCCAAAAAATATGAGCAAATTCCATTGAGGACCCAAATGTTTGATTCTTATAATTAAGAGTCTGCAGTTTCAATTATGTCATTAATAAGTACTTCTGTTCAAATCCTTACTTTGGAGACAAAATTGTTAGGGGGGCAAAAATCATCATCCCAGGCTTGGTTTTTTCTTCTGTCTCTTACTATTTTTTGCTTCTTAGGCGACACACACAGTCACTCACCCACCCCCCCTTTTGCCCGCTCACCCCATTGCCAATTACCCAGTCCACAGACATAAACACACACATACACACACTACACATATACTCATGCGCGCGCGCACACACACACACAGACTCACGAAAAAAAAACACACACGATACACATAGACGCACGCACGCACACACATGAACACCCGTGCGCGCGCGACACACCTAGTCACACAATCGCACACCCATCCATTCACCTCCCTCCCCTCCCCACATTGCATGCCCACCCACCCCCACCCTCACACACACACACACCTCCGGACAATACACGCACATTGTGTGTGTGTGTGTGTTGTGCATGTCTCCGTGTGTGTGTGTTTGTGTGTATTCTTGGATGAGATGTTTTGTTAGGTTTGTGGGTTTGGTGTGTGGACAACATCTTCTCACAGCGAATGTGGGTGGGGCTTGGGCTGTGGTGGTGGGGAGGTAGGTGAACTGAATAAGAAGAAGGGAAATAAAAAAAATAGAGGAGAAAAATTCAAAGCTGGCAAACGACGGTTTTGTCTCCAAAGTCAGGGATTAGATAGAAGTACTTACTAATAACCAGACCATTAGTTGTAAAAATCGAACATTTGGTCCTCAAATGAGATTTTTACATACTTTCGGAGTACCAAAGTGAGTGTAACCCTTAAAACTGCTAGCAAAATCTAAAACTTGGGCGCCATAATATCAATGGAGGTGCCACCAAAAGTGCCATTAACCATCTCTTGCGGTTATTTTCGTCACTACCTGTATTTTAGCTAAACATTTTCCCATATCAAATATTGGGTTGTTCTTGGAAGAGAAGAATGTACAAAATAAATTGACCATATTCTACTCTATTTGCGTAATGACACAAATTGCTAGCAAAGGTTAAGAGTGCGAGCTAGGAAAATATACCTGGAACATCAGCAACGCGAGGCACAGTGTGGTGACCAACGCAAACCACCACAGCTTCAAAAACCGCCTCCGAACTCAGCCCACCCGTTCTTGACTCAACCAACCACTCGTCATTCCTTGAGCCAGCCATCTCCACTCGGACCACCTCTACATTAAACCGAATCAACTCAGTGAGTCCGAAGTCCCTTGCAAAGTTGTTCAAAAAGTTCAACACCTCTTCATGCCCAGGAAAATTCCTAGAGTCCCCATTTTCCCTAACAGCAAAAGGGTAGTCAGAAAATCCCATAAGGTGTCTGGGAAAATTCGTGCGGAGTGAGTAGTAGAGGCTGCTGTGAATGATCTCCCTGTTTGGGTCAAGGCCGAGTGGATCGGACTCAACTCGGGGGTTGTACACCCATGTTCCACCGAGTTCATCACCTTTCTCGTAGACTATGACGGTGTGGCCTTCCCTTTGAAGCTCCCGGGCGGTGACTAGTCCGGCAACGCCAGCTCCGATCACCGCCACCTTCAAAGATCGAGCCATGGTGATATACTTGTTCTCAGTTATGGTATTGCTCTTCGTGCTGTTTGGTTAAGGTTATATTGTATGTTAGTACCCAACTTTAGCTGGCGGCTGAGGTTTTTCGTTTAGTCAGCGATTCCACGATTGTATTGTACGTAAGCAGCTGCGTCAATGATCCTCAGGTGCTATATATTATATTTATAGAAGTACATGTGTCATATATCACTTCCGGTTTTCATTTTTTGTTTCTAAAAAAATAAAAATAAAAATTAATTTAATTTTTATTTTTTATAAAAACAAATTGATGTTTGATTACTCAGTTTTTATTTTAAGATTTTCTTTAGTCGTGGTTGCGGTGGCGATGGCGGGACATGACGGTGGCCGACATGGTGGTCGGCGGCAGCAAGCAGGCTATAGTAGCGGGTGGCGACGAGTGGTGGCTGTGGCGGTAGGAGGGTAATGGTGGTGGTCTCAAAATAAAAACAAAATCTGAAAACCAAAAACTCTTAAATGGAAATTTTAAAAAACAATTCTGTTTTAAAAACTAATTTCAAAACTGAAGGAAAAAAAATGAAATTTGTGTACCAAATGAATTTTTTTCTCCAGTTTACAAAATATGAGGAAAAACAGAAAACCAAATCATTTTCAAATGCTACTTAAGTACTTTCTCCGTTCCTAAAAGAACGATCTATTTGACTTTCCACGTATATTAAGAGTTTATATTATATATTGTATATTTTTCTCATTTTACTCTTTAGAGAGAGGAAGAAGAGAGTGAGCCATGAGAGAGAAAATTAGTTAGTAGAGTATTAAATGTGGAGAGAGAAATAGAATAAAAAAAGGTGTAAAGTATGGGTCAGGAGAGATAAAATGAGTTGGCAGAGAATTAAATGTGACGAAAGAAATATAATAAAAAAAAGATAAATATGTAAAAATACATACAGAATCTTTCATAATTTGGAAGTGATCAATTTTTGTGGGACGATAAAAAAAAAAGAAAATATAATTAATTTTTTTGGGACGGAAGGAGTAATTGATTTATTGAGCGCTGGCAAAAAGGGGGTGTGTCTATGGATAAAATGAATAATTAATGAATTGTAATGATTATATAATAAGAATTTAGTGACTTTATCATGTGACTTGTAGGGTTGGTCATCTATGCAATTAAGAACTTGTGACTCTGCATTTAGATTTTCTTGATGATGTAATCTACACTCTTTAAAATACAAGCCCTCGAAATTTCTAACTTTATGATGCTTAGAAATACATTTTTAAATTACATGAAATTTGGGGGAACTCTCTTTTTCTTTATCCATACTGATCATGAAATTCGGAAGGATTTTACATGTTTTGCATCGAACTTGAATTGTTGGAAAATATATGGAACAAAATGATTTTCACGTTGGTTGTAGAACTTTTTTTGAACTCCAAATGAGTCTGATTCGTGAAAAACATTTGATAGAGATAAGTTGAGAAAATAATAAGGTAGTGAAATAGGATTTTCAAGCGAAAGAACCTCATCATATGAAGGTTGTCAAAGTCTCCGCATATTTTTTGGTAAAGGTAGAGAGTCAAATGTTGCAATCCACGTAAAACACCATCTATCCGAAATGGATAAGATTTGATACTAAGAAAGCTTTATTCTTTAACACCATTTTTCCAGACTCGGAATACGCTTGTCCACCATAGTTGAGCAGTCTGTATACACCCGTAGTTGGCATTTATACGACATGGGTGTGAGGCTCTGGGATATGATTTTGGTCAGGTTAGATGCTTTTTATGCACTACAATTCGAGATTTCATATCCACCCATATACATACTGGATTATCTCATTACTGGCTGGACCTCCAACATGTCATAGGATTAAAAAGTGGTTACGAATCACAAAATCACCGCGATAGATGCAATTATTGGTGGCCTTGAGAATTTCTGCAAGATTCTAAAATGAGAGTGCAAACAAGTGCAAAAACCAACAGATAAGAATTGTGTATGATTTGTACAGAACTGAGGACCAGCAACAGCCACAATATGTGTAGCATGTGGTTATGACAGAGGGTGTACACTGGCACGGCCCATTTTCATTAGCAATCACTAGTTGATAAATATCTGTGGCTCCATCATTGATGTCCATGCCCCACTACTTTCTGGTATATATGGGTATGCTCACAAGGTCAGGAGTACCTAACAAAGAACAATGAAGAACAAAGCGATGATGGCTTCCAAGGCAATTGCTGCTGTTATTCTACTAAATGCCATATTTTTCACTTGTGTCACATCCACAAAGGTAGTATGCCCTCCGGGGACTCCGTCCGTCCCAAAACAACATGCCAAGTGCCCAAAAGACACCCTCAAGTTTGGTGTTTGTGGTGACTGGCTAGGACTGGTTCATGAAGTTATTGGGGCTAAGCCCAGCGGCCAGTGTTGCGCGTTGTTGACAGGTCTTGCTGACCTTGAAGCTGCATTGTGTTTATGCACTGCAATCAAGGCCAATGTATTAGGCGTCATTAAGCTCGAGGTTCCCGTTGCCCTCAGTTTGCTTGTTAATTCTTGTGGAAAGAAGGTTCCTGAAGGCTTCAAATGTGCATAATCCATGGGGATGTGATGTTGGTGTGAGCTGTTACTCATTGTTCTTTGTTCAGCTTCTGCAAAATTGACTTTTTCATCGTCCTGAATGTAACATATGCATGCTCTTCATGTTTGTATTGCAGTATTCCAAAAGAAAAACAGTTTCTTACTATTGGTTACATTCCGATTGGGGTCATAATTAGACTCTACTGACCACAATCGGAATCCCACGTCGAATAATAACAGAAAATGTACATGATCTTGTTAACGTCACTAATATTCAATAGCCTGCTTTTGGTTTTACAAGTTCGGCTGTTATAAATTGTCAGGAGGAACCAGGTTGCAGCTGCACCCTTTTCTTTATTTGGGCTTGTACGTAATTGAAATGTCTGATGAAGTTTTCTTGTTCAAATGAAAATGATAAGAAAGAACATAAGTACTATCCTCCATTTGTCCAAGTCTTTCGAAGTAATAACCTATAAGCAAGCAACCATTTCAAGGTTGGAGACAGTTAGATAGCATTGCGTTTCTCAATGAGAGTCCAAGAAGTATACCGCTATGCTGATAGGAACCGTAAGATCATACTAATTCGAACTTCTATCTGCTCGAAAGCTTTGATCATAAGAGAATAGGCCGAAGAGTATATATCATGCATTAACCCGTAAATATAATTGTATTATATTTATGTGTTCCCTATTAATATGAATGGCAACATGGAAGGATACTTCAAGAGAGGATTAAGAAAAGGGGATCCCATTTCCCCCTATCTATTCCTTCTAGTAATGGAGGCATTCTCATGCCTACTTGATGACTCTGCTCAACGCAATGATTTCAACTATCATCCAAAATGCCATGAGCATAAAATTACCCATGTGTGTTTTGCTGATGACTTATGCATCCTAGCAGGAGCCAAGTGTCATACTATCCACATTATCAAGCAAACTATCCAAAGATTTGGCAGTATGTATGGGCTGTATTCTAATCTGCAAAAGAGTGCTATATTCATTGCAGGACTAAATGAAGAAGATACTAATTTGTTGGTGCAAGACATTGGTATTCCCCTTGGTACTTTTCCAGTGACTTATTTGGATGTACCTCTGATTACTACAAAGCTGAAAACCAGTGACTGTCAAATCCTTATTGACAGAATATTGGCTAGAATTAATTGTTGGACAGTCGAGCACCTATCTTATGCAGGGAGAATTCAGTTGGCCATTTCAGTAAATATGAAAAACCTTCTAACACGACGGAAAGATCTGCACATCACAAGATAAACAACGATTACCACACAAGAAGAGTGTCTATTGGCGGGTCTTTGATGCCTAAATCAGTTTCCATTGGAGGAGAAAGATGATGAACATAAAGGTCTATTGTTCAGGATATAAAAGCTCAGCTTTACGTGAATTTATGAGAGGCCTGCTTGTCTACGAGGAGAGTGAGGAGGTTACACTCTTAAGATAGGATTAGACCACCTCAATAGTAGTTACCATGTAAGATTATATTGTCCAGTCTACATTCAATGTGCTTAAAGTTATCTATACTACCTATAAAAAAGTATCAATCTTGTAAATTATTTATTCTATTTTTGCCCTTCGTTAATCACTCTAATAACAATCCTACCCTTTTATAAATACTATTATTAATTACTAATTTTGTTATCACTTATGTTTTTGCACTCTGTTGGTTATTCCAATGACAACTCTACCCTTCCCTAATTATTTTTTTGTAATGTGTTTAATGAACATTAGGTCATAAATTTAATCTAAACCTACATTTACACATTGAGAAACAAAATGTGTGGTTGCGAAAAATATATTTGTGTGTGTGTGTGTCTACACTACTTATAAAAATATGAATGCTATAAATCATTTTTGGACGATTATGTTCTCCGTTAATTACGTCAATTACATTCTTACCTTTCTTTTATTACTCTCTTTTAAATTTTGATGAAATTAAAAGAGCATTGGGTAACGAATCTATTCTACACATTGAAAAATGAAAAGTGTGATGAGAAAGAAAAACTAAATAAAGAAATTCATTTATTATTCTTTTTTTTAATTTGGTCAAAATGAAATAAATATTAGATATTGAACTAGTTCAAGAGAACTACGATTTTTTTTCCTTGCATTTTTAGGTTAGCAAACAATTAACCAATTGAAAAACAAAAACAAAATAAAGAAACTGAAATACGTGAAAAATCAATTAACAAACAAAAAATTGTTGAAAAAACAAAAACAGAAAAAAAAAGTTCAAATATGCATCAAAAAATAAGGCTTAAATATGTTCGGTTATTACAGTTGAAGACCGGGTGTTTTTCATTTCTTATTGATGAAATGCAAAGTACTTGGTCTTAAAAATAATAAATCTTAACAATAAATTAATTTAACAGATTACAAAATTAAAGACGTAAATTTATTCTTATAATTTCTCCATTTGCTTTTATTTTCAGCAGTACCATCACACATTTCTTCAATCTAGAAGCTTACAAAAAATATTTTCAAACATTGAACTGATCACAATTACGAACATCAAATATGCATTTCTTTTAAAACAAGTCACATAAAAAGAAATAAGAACATAATTGAATTACATTATTTTGATCTCAAAAAAGATAATAATATCACCTCAAACATTACTCTCGATTATATCAACGTACAATGCACGTGCTCTGTACTAATGTTCTTAATGATCTGTATAAAACATAACGATAAGAACATAACGGAAGTTCTATCACACCTCTAGTCATCTATGACTATTACAGATGCCACATTAGGCATGCTAATTAGTAAGTCTTACGACTCGCGAAAATCTTCAAAAGTCGTTTTCTCTCAAACAAAGCGGAAAAAAAGCGTCACCACCGCTGGTTTCCTCCAGCGTCTAGTGGCGTGGTAGAATAAGGTGTTATGTGCTTGTGTTTCTTCTTCTTTTGTGAGTCGGTCCCATCTCTGTGCTTGTGGTTGCTGCTATTGGAGGCCTAGTTCAATCTCCGCCGTCGATGGCTCCCAGCACTGGTTTCCGTCAGAAGCCATCTTGTGCGTTTGGTCGCATATGTGGGTAAGGGTTACGATCTGGATTGCTACGGCTGGTTGGGAAGCAAGGTGGAAGCTGCTGAGTATGGTCGTGCATGGTGGTGGTTGGCCTGTTGGATTCGGGAGTGGGGGCCGGAGACCAAAATTTTTGGGTTTTAAGTGTGGACGCCGGAGACAAGAAATATGTGGTTTAGGGTTTGGTGGCCGACGAAAGGAGTATGTGGAATTTGGGATAGTTGGCCGGCGAAGGGAGTCTGTGAATGGGTTTTTTCTCCTTCTAGGGTTTGTATCCCCCTCCCCCTAGTTGTTCCCCCTTCCCCTGTTCACAGAAAAGGTTGGTGGGCTTGTTGTCGATGGTGGTTGTGATGCTCCGACGGTGGGTGCTTGTGATGGTGGTGGCTGTTGAGGTGGCAGGCTGGCTCTGGTCGTGTTAGGGGGATTCGACAGTTGGGGCTTGGGGATTGGGTAGTGATTGCGGTGGTGGGATGTGGACTAAGGGAAGGGTGACCATTTTCTGGTCGGTTCCCGGTGCTGGAGTTGCTGGGTGGATGAAGCATATGGGGTGCCGGAGTTGCTGGTTAACGGAGGAATGGTGGCCGGCGATGGCGCCAGTATCAGGCTAGGCGGTGCAAGGCGGCGCGTGAGTGTGGGGATCGGGGGGCACTTGTTGTGCATGGCTGACAACTATGTAGACCTGGGCTGCTTCGTTGACTTTTTTGTGTGTTCTTTAGTTTTGGGCTTTTTTGGATTTTGTCGTTTTTTTAGTTTTTTGTCTTTTCTCCAGTCGTAGGTTCACCTTCGGGACAGGGTGTTGTCCCTTGTGTATAGTTAGTGTCTTGGCTTGGATAAATGTGCACTAATCTTTTATGCAGGTAGTCTTCGGTGGAGGTTCATTGGCGATAAAGTCGTTCTTGTTTTAGCCGCTCTCAAATATTCAAGGACGTCTGGCTATGCGTCGGTCCTTGTCTGTTGTTACATTGCAAGGGATGCGATCACCAATTACTTTTTTTTTATTGTATTCTATCTTGTACTACTTGCTTATTAATAATATAATGACGATGATTACCTACAACTAAAAAAAAATTAGTAAGTCTTTATCAAAATGATGTTAAAGATTAACCAAAATAAAAAAAAAGGACATCACAGTCGTACAGTGTACTTGCCACCGGGCACAATCTCTGTAGTTTCACAAGGTCTCGAAGCTTGCCTCTTTCATAAGGACTCGAGTCTTCACCCACACGCAGCGCTGATTTGAATTTCGAGTTAGCGGCTTGTTCGGGTCTTTCAGAATCAAATGTATGACACTTCCCTATAATTTAGCGGTGTCGACGAGGATGGGGGGTCCGATTCAAAGCATGTAATCATCATTTTGAATTTGCGCGTTACGTGTGGATTTGTTGGCTAATTACAAAAGTCAAACGTTTGGTAAGTGTAGTGATGCTCGCGAGCCATGAAGTCGTGGGAGTTAGGTTTGTATCGTGGAGTGGCGAGCAGGTGATGAAAATGATTACCAGTCTGGTCGTTGTCATGGCAGGGCAAGTGTAGGGAGGATGTAATTCATTACGACAAGAGTGGGATCGGGACAGATCCGTGATATGGTGATCGGATTTCGTCATGTTTTGTCTACTAAGCAACGGTTTAAAGAGGTCACGAGATATTGTGCTAACGCAATTTTTGAAAAAAAACCATATTTATTTGTTTATACTTTTTTTTGTTTTATTTTTTTTTATCGCTTTTTAAGATTTAAAGAATTTTGTATTATCAAAGTTTGATCGAACAACGACCTCATCAAAAGAATATGAAAACTTCTTTCTAAAGGCATTGGCACATGTACGGACGCACGGTGCAAAGGATTGCTGAAACTCAGACACAAGGTGTAAGCGTGTGCTTTTCAAAGCGAGACATAAAATAGAAATGAATAGATTATATTGTATTAAACCAATAAAATCACGTAAAAGAAGTTCTAGAATTAAGATTTAATGAACTTTTGACATAAAAAAAATAAATAAATAATTTCTAATCCAATGAGAAATACTTACGTAAACATCATGTCATCGTCATCGTGCCAAGGCAACAATGATTTTTTCAAAGCGAATTATAGACTCCAACTCTGTTAGAAACTCATTCTCAATTTCACCTTTGATACATGCTATCTAAAGTTAGAGACGCAAGCTTGAATAACGTGAAGAAAAAAAAGAAAATAATCTTGACTTGGTACTCGTGATTTGGTCACCAATTACATCGAAGAAGGTAGTTAGTTGTAATTTTTTAATGTACGGTGTACTCACATTAAGTCTCTTCGACATAGTTAGTGAATTGCAACGGATGTAAACTTTAAGAAAATATATAACAAAAGTCGATATCGTGAAAAGAAAATGACCCCCCCCCCCGACTCCCCCACATAGTCTCTGCTACTCCGCCACCACCATCCACTTTCTCCGGCGTGTGGTGGTGTGGTATAGTAGTTTCCCTTCTGTTGGGTGTTTTTTTTTTGTTGTTGTTGTAGTCCAGCTGCTTTTCTCTTTGGGTTTTGTGGTGGTGCCATCAGTGGTCAATTGATCTCCGATGCCAATCGATGATTTTTACGTCAGGCTTTAGACGGGTGGTGGATTATGGGACTGGTCACGATTGGCTATGGGATTAGGTTAGGTTGACAGTGTTTGTTGGGTCGAAAGCTGCGGATTTGGGTTTAATCGTTGTTGGATTGCTCAAAGGTGTTGTTCACAGTGGGTGGAGATGGGATTATGTGGTATTCTGTTGAGTCTGTGGATGGGAATTTCCCTTCTAGGCGTGTATTCCCTTCCCCCTAGTTGGTTCCCCCTCCCCCGGTTCATAGAAAGGTTGGTGGGCTTGTGTTGCTGATGGTGGTTTTTGTTTGGTCGTTGCTTTCTAGATGGGGGTTTGTGGTGGTGATGGCTCTTGAAATGATTGACACGGCGGTCCAACAGTTAGGTCTTGGGTTTCTGGTGGTGGATGAAGTGAAGGTTTGTGGGTTGACAGGGAGGTGCGACAGTCTCTGCAATAGGTGGGTGACGAGGTGGTGGTCCGGCGGCGGCCGCGATGACGACGAGGTCTCCAATCTTCCATGCAGTGGCACTACTCCATGTGGCGGTGCGGGAGTTGTCATGCCCTAGCGACACATGGCTTGGTGTTCTCAAATGTTGGACGTGTGGCTAGACCTGGCAAACGGGTATACCCGCCGGATTCGGATAAAATCCGGCCGGGTCCGGGTAAAAACGGGTCAGTTATATTTTACCCAATTTTTCCCGGGTAGACTTTTTCAGAATCCGTACCCTACCCTTGCGGGTAGGGTATTACCCGCGGGTAAAATACCAATTTTTAATTAATTTTATTTTTAATTAAACAAATTCGAATTACATTATTTTGCCATATTTTACGGCCAAATCATTATTCAATGTTTCTGATTCTTCTTCTCCATCAAAATTCATTACACAATAATATGCAAATCTTGCACCCAATGCAAATCTACGCGACTACCATCAAGATCCACCGAAGGTCACAACTCGCAACATAATCCACCATTCATACATCTACAGATCTACTGAAAGTCGAACAAAATAATTAACAAATACATGCAAATTACAAAATGATGTAACTAGAAAGATGTGCATCGGTGGTAGTAGATCTGCGGTGGAAGTGGCCGGCGGTAGTAGATCTGCAGTAGAAGTGGCCGGCGATAGTAGATCTGTGGAGGTGCGATTGTGGTCTTAAGGGGAAGACGGCGGCGGAGGCACGGAGATGCAGTAGAAGTGGCCGGCGGTAGTAGATCTGCGGTGGAAGTGGCTGATCTGCGGAGGTGCACTGATGGCGGTAGGAGATCTGCGGACATGCGATTGTGGTCTAAGGGGAAAGAGACGGCGCCGGAGGCACGGATCTGCGACGGACGGTGGAAAGAGATGGCGGCAAAGGCGCGGATCTGCGATCTTGGGGACGATGACTGGTGATCATCGTGGGGTGTGGTCTGAGAGAGTGAGAGAGAGCAAGAGAGAGACAGAGAAAGAGAACTTGGCGGCTGGAGAGAAAAAGACTGAAGTGAGAATGAAACCCTAAATGGCTAAATTCATTTATATAGCAGAAAATCCGGGTAAATCCGGATTACCCGCACCCGATCCGAACCGACCCGAAAATTACGAATCGGTTCGGGTACGGGTCTAATTTCAACGGGTCTTCTATATACGTACCCGTACCCGGCTTTTTTGAGCGGGTACGGGTAGACCCGCGGGTCCGGACAATATATTGTCAGGTCTACGTGTGGCTGTGAGTTGGCAGACGTAGCGGGCACATGTCTCTCGTGGATGGTTATGCTTATCCTGTTGGGAAAAAAAAAAACCTGTTTGGTTTTTCATTTTAGTATTAGTTTAGTATTTTTTTCCTGTATTAATTATGTACTCTGTTATTTATTTTATCGCTTTTGGTTATAGTTTGGATTTATCGGATGGGGAGATGTAATCCGTGTGTTGTTTTTGTTTGTTTTGTTAGCCAGCATATTAGCTTTTCTTTTATTGTGAGTTTATTGTGATACCTGCCGGATGAAGTTGACATCCGTATACGTATTTGTCATTATTATTACCTTTATAGATAACATGCACTTTGACTGTTCAACAGTAATTTTCAAATGTACTTTTGCAATTTTTTAAAAATTGGCTACCGTCAAAGCACAAGCAAGAATAAGGAAGCCCATAAGCATGTGCATGGATCTCTCCAAATGTTTGTTGGTAGGATGACACAGTAAATTTGGGGACATAACACAATATTACAGTTTATTTCAGATTTTTTCCCCTTTCGAGGTCAATATTTGAACATTCCTTTCTATTTTGGGTGCTGCATACTTGCATTTTCTGCTTTTCCATTTCTTCAAAGGATGAGAGGAATGTTTTGTGAACGTAATGACAGACAAACTCATTATCATCAAGGTCAATGATAGGGAATCAAGTTGTTCCCTAGCAAGGTACACTTTTGGGAGTTTGGACCATATGTGCATGACTCCTTATCAACGTGGCGTGATGTATTAAAATGGCATATCTTTTGTCCCCAATATTGTAATTACTTTGTGTTGAATATTTCTAAATCAGAACATCTAAAGATAATCAAAAGTACATTTTTTTACAACTTCTTGGAGCATTGAAATTTGAAAGTATTGAGTCAATTCCGCGGGCATTAGTCACCCGAAGAACAAGGAAGAAGTAGGAAAGTATCAATGTTCAATCGCAGTTGCGGATGAACCGATAAATTTGCAACCGTGATAATTTGCGAATAATTCACATTTCAAAGAATAATCTTGTTTGCCTTTCAAATACATTACCTTTTCTTCTTTTAATAGCATTTTATATCGCAACAACACTCTTTTCAATTTAAACTCACTAAATCCCATAGAAGCTACCAATGTTGAAAAACCTAATTTCCTTCCATAGCATGCAACATAGAAGTAACTGAAGAGCAGCAATATACGAGTTGAAACAATTGCGACCCAATAGACCAAATCATGCGGAAACTATTTCTTTATTTACCCTTTTCTTGCCAATTTAATAAGCCAGGAGCAAGAGAAAGGGCAGTCATAATAGCACTCAGGCCTGTTTGTTTTGCGGAAATCGTTTTCCAGAAATTTTTTTTGCATTTTCCGGTGTTTGGTGGTTGGAAATCATTTTCCGGAAAAGGTTTTCCGGTATTTGGTACATGCATAAGATTTTTCAACGGAAAATGATTTCCAATCACACTATTTCGAGGAACAAAATGTCAGAAAACCACTTACCGATTAAAATTCCGTAAATCATTTTCCAAACCACTAATCAATTTAAGAGGGTAAACATTGGAAAAACTTTCACCCGAGCAATGTTTTCTTTTGACCCTCAAAATTGTGGCCCAACCGAGCACCAGCATGGCCCAGACTATATGCGGCCCATAAACTGTTACCCCAATCAAAGAAGAAATATTTGCTACAAATATTCACCTAAAATGGAAATATCAAAAAGGCTATTCAATTGCATAGTGCTCATTCAGGATTGTAGAGATTGGATTACTAAAAGGTTCAATCAAGAGGTTCGTATCGGAGTATGTGGATCCAAGAGCAGTGATGCCTCGCAAATAAGTTTTCTTACTCTTTATGTCTAAACAAATTTAAGTTTATGTCAAGATTAAAAGTAAATAGAACTACCACAAAAGATACGAGTGCCAACACTTGATGAAACACTCTCTCAATCTCAAGCTATGTAGAGTTTAGGATTTTATGTATCTGCTCTAGCATTACGGGTGACCGATGATAAGTTATTTCAGACATTTTTTCTTTTTACGTAAATTATATAGGCGATTTACTACGGTTGACTAAGTACTACACACTAATTGACCATCTTTCTTAGAGCCAGAACAAACGTGCTGTTGTTGACCAGTACTGTGCCTAACATGTTAGCAGCTTTTGTCCATGAAAATTATTCGCACATTTTTTTTCTGTTTACTGTACATTAATCTTTGACCAGAAAGCTTAGAAGTCGGATCAAGTACTGCACAACAATTGACCATCAGAAATAGAAAGCCCATCACTAATTGAACCCCAAACCCGGGCCCGCTTACCAACACAAGGCAACTCCTGGCCCAACTCAGCCCAACTACTACTGGGCAAGCCCAAATACCCGCTAGAACCCAAGGCCCGGTCCTCCACCACAGCCTTCAAGGCCCTCCTCAACGTCTCGACATCCTCCTCCCCGCCACCACCGCAATAGCCTTCGTCCGCCCACTGACAGTCGCCATCTCCACCCTCACCGCTGTGCCCCGAACTAACCGGACCGCCACGGTCAAGTCCCGATTCAGACCGGGCCAGTCCTCGCAGCAGACGATCACTTTCACAGTTTTGCCCAAAACTCGGCCCCGCCGTCGTAGTAAGAAATCGTGAACTCGTCATCTTCGCTGGGTAAGAAATACGAGAGCGATGACCCGATAGTGCTGTCGCCACCGAAGCATTGCTCTCCGTCCTGCCGCGCCACCAGGTCAACCACCACCTGCTTCAGTTCCTTTACGCGGCAAACCGCCTCCATTAGCAGCGATGCCTTATCTGTCTGCACATTATACGCAGTGATAAATGGTATGCAGCATCGGAAAAGAACTTCAAGTGATAGAGACAACGTCTTACAACTAACGGACGAGAATGAGACAAGAGTACAGTAAAGAAAATTAAACTTGTTCTTTTGTCCTTTAAAAATTACTCGAGCTTGTTAGAACAAGACGAGAGAATAATAAACTCGATTCTCTTTATTTTGAGAATCGCTTCATTTAGTTAGATCTTGTCTGTTCTATCACGTTATTTATATGACATTTACGACAACAAATTTCTTATATGTATGGCACACACAAAGGTGAAAGATGACCAATGCGACGGGCGTTTGGAGGTATACATCCAGTTTTATCACTAGCATTCTCTTGAGTGGCATTAATCATGCCTTTTAGTTACACGTTTATATTTTAGAGCGAAAACAATGCGTTTTAATTCGTCCAGGATGCATGCAACGTAGTAATATGGTGCATAAAGACTCAGTGTTGTTGCAAAAAGCCTCATTCTTGTCATTTTAATCATGTTTCAAGTTTCGACCTTTTTACTTGAGGATGAAAATTTATTTCAACGATATAAGTTTCCGTCATGTCGTTCATGTTCTCATTAATTTCAATTGTATAAAAGAAGATAACGTAAAAAAATTCGTTGCTTCGTAAATCATTGGAAGAACTTAGATCCTTTTCTTAAGGGGTGAATGAACTCCTCCGAGCATCACCAAAAAAAAGGCTCTGGCAGCAGTCTTTAAGGGCGAGGTCAGTGTTGTTAAAGGCGCAGGCGCACCTAAGGCGCAAAAGGTCCCTGTAACCTAGGCGCAAGGCGTAGGCGTGCGCCTTTTCGAAGCGAAGTGCAATATTAAATTAAATATAAATAAATAATAATATACTAAAACAATAAATTATGTAAAAATAATAAGAACGTAACAATTAACAAACTTCTAAACGCTAGACAAAAGTAAACTAGTCAATTTCATCAATTTTGTAAACTAAAAGAGGAAAAAAATTGTTGCAATTGACACTCAATTGTTGCTACGTACAATCAGTTGCTTTCACAAACACCTCTCGAAATACATTTCCTAAAGCAACTTTTCAAGCATAACTACTCATATTACCAACCACATTTATCGAGTATTTATCGATATTAATCAGCAAGAAGCAATTTTGCTGTTCAAATGACAGCCAAAAATCTTTTTTGTGCTGAATGAAAAAAAAATCAAGTTTGAAAACCAAACCGGTTACCTAACAAAGTCAGCAACCAAAGTTCCAAACTTTTTTGAAGGGGCACTGAAGAGCAGGGTAGCAGGCGGCGACTGAAGAGCAGGGTAGCAGGCGGCGACTGAAGAGCAGGGAGATACGTCGGCGACTGAAGAGCAGGGCAGCAGGCAGCTGAAGCAGGCGCTGTAGGCCGGCGACTGGAGTGCAGACGTCGGAGGAAAGGAGAGATGCGCCGACGACTTAAGAGCAGGGCAGTAGGCGGCTGAAGCAGGCGCTGCAAGCCAGCTACTGGAGCGCAGACGCCGGAGGAAAGGAGGGATGCGCCGGCGAGCAGAGACAGGAGTGCGACGACCGACGGTGAAGAACTGATTTGGGTCTTTAATTCTTGGGTCGCGACGCAAGGTGAGAGACCGCGAGAGAGACAGAGAGCTTAGGCGTGAATCAGAAGGGGGTTTTGACTTTGTAAAGACAAACAAAGAAAATCGACGGCCCACCACCCATGTGAAGAAAATCCAACGGCTACAAAGTCTCGCGCCTAGCTTGGCGCCTCCACCACCGCTGCGAGCCTAGCTCCTGGGCACACAAGTCGCGCGCCTCCTTGAACGAGCTGGGCCTAGGCCTAGGCGAGGCGCGCTTTTAATAACACTCGCAAGGGTGAGGTACACTCCATCGTTTAGATCAGGCCTAAGAAACGTCTAACGGGCACACACAAAAGAAAAGAAAATCTTAAGCTTTTTGTAAAATAGTAAGCGTCCATGCAACACCATCCTAAGAAAATGAGAAAAATGTTGAAAATTAATTGTTTATGCCGTAACCGTACCCGTACCCCATAAGCGATCCGTAACTAAGAAAATGGGAATAGAATATCTGCTCACATAGACGATAAAAATCCTAAGGAGTTTCTGGAACAGAAAAACGCTAGGAATTGACGATTTTAGCCACCAAAACACTGCTACAAGACCACAGAAAGCCACAACTTGCAAGGCCAAAAATGAAAATTGACAGACATGCTGGGGAAATTGCCTAAGGGTAAGGAACAGGGTGGTGCTACCTTGACGAGGTTAGGGAAGTGGTGGCGGAGGGTGTCGAAGTGGCGCTTGATGCGCACCCGCCTCTGCATCACGGCCAGGGCGTGTCTCTTGGCGGCTTCGTCTGATTTATGTTTGGACATGCCTGATCCTTCTTCTTCTTCAGGGGCTGAGCTCAAGTCATCTACACCCTCTATTTCTTGGATTTGACTGGTACCATTAATGCTCCCGAGTGATCCATGGTAGCTCTGAAATGGGTTCATTTTCATATGCTTCCAGGCTCTGTATAGCAACTGCAGAGAGGAAGAAAATACTGTATGAGAAGTTAAATGGGCAAGAACATATATTTATTTTGCAGTTAAGGGAGAAACAAAGGAATCATATTAAGCAGTAATGAGGAATATATGTGAATCATGAGAGAGGAACCCCTGGTGAATGCTTGCAATCATTGTTAGAACTTCATTAATGAGTGAAGGATCTCTGAGTATATTTGATATGCTGGATAGACTGGATGTTAGCATGCACTTTTGTGAAGAAAAGATGGCTGAAGAGAGCCTATGGCACAGCCAGATTTATGGAATGAAAGCAGTGAAAATCTGAACTGAAGCAGTGCCCTTTTTACAGTTGATGACGGTTAAAAGGTAAACATTGGATCAGACGGGATTAGTGTCCGTCAAAATCAAAATGGTAGTGGTAGAGATTATCATGAATAGAATGAGACAGTGTTCTTAGCCAGTGATTAACATGGTATCAAAGTTCTAATTTGTCACTGTCTTCAATCCGCTTATTCTCGCTGGTATAATTGGTCATCGAGAATATTGCTATTAATATTATGTTACTTGTGCACAGTTGGTGGTAATATATCCTTTGTGCACAGTTGGTTGGTGGTGGTTTACGTTAATTTGTCTCTCTACGTACAATCAAGTGTTAAAACATGATATACATCGAATCCATTCTCTAACAACTTAGTTATAAGAATAGATGATAACTCAACAGATATACATGTTTCACATTGTTGTTTTGCTTCTAATTTGCCATAAATGATGGAGTGTACCTCACCCTCGTGAATGTTATTAAAAGTGCGCCTAGGCGGCAGGCGCAGCTAGGCTCACACAGCGCGCCTCGCCTAGGCCTAGGCCCAGCGCGTTCAAGGAGGCGCGCGCCTTGTGCGCCCAGGCGCTAGGCGCGCAGTGGTGGTGGAGGCGCCAAGCTAGGCGCTAGACTTTGTAGCCGTTGGATTTTCTTCACATGCGTGGTGGGCCGTCGATTTTCTTTGTTTGTCTTTACAAAGTCAAAACCCCCTTCTGATTCACGCCCCAGCTCTCTGTCTCTCTCGCGGTCTCTAACCTCGCGTCATGACCCAAGAATCAAAGACCCAAATCAGTTCTTCATCGTCGGCCAGTGTTGTCAAAGGGCCGGGCTTGGGCCGGCCCAGCCCAAGCCCATCGGGCCTGCTGTGGGGCCGGGCCAGTGGGGCTGCCAACCGGGCCGGGCCGGGCCGGGCCTGCCGAAGGCAAACCTAGGCCCAGTCCAGGCCCTGGCCCTAGGCCCAATAGCTAGGGCCGGGCCCGGGCCCTTTTTTTTTTTCTTCTTGTTATTCAATTTTAAATTTCATCTCTAGGCAATATTCACAATTTAACGAACCTAATCTTTATCCTTTTATTTCATTATAAGTAATATACATATATATGTATGTATGTATATACATATTTATTTGTTAGCCATTATATTTTTTATTATATGTTAAACATTTTCATACTCTTCTTGGTGAGCTTTATTAATAAAATCTTAACACATAACAATTTATATAGAAAAATAATAAATGTATTCATAGGCCCTCCTCCTTTTATCCGGGCTTGGGACCGGCTGCTTGTAAACAAACAGGCGAAGTTACCTATTTTTTTATATATACGAAAAAATATATATCTTGCTTGTAAAAATTTATTTTATATATATGAAAAAAAAGTATATTTTGTGAAAAAATTTATTCTTAAAATTCTAACAATCAAAATAATAATGCATGTCTATCCAAAATATCAGCAATCAAAGATCAAGAAATCTGCAACGTCAACCAAAAGGATCAAAAGAGGAAAATAAAAACAAATTACCTAATCATCCAGAAGTACTTCAATATCCGAGTCACTGCTCTTCCTATCATCAATCGGTTTATCTTGCTCGCGGTATTTCGCATCAAGATAATCCTTCCAACATACACATAGCTCGAGCGACTCGGGGTTAAGACGACTCCTCCTGTCATCCAAAACCCTCCCGCTGGCTGAAAATGCCGACTCTGAAGCAACCGTGGAGGCTTGCACTGGCAGTACATCCCGTGCAATTTGGGATAAAGTTTTATACATGTTTTGATTTTGTTTCCAAAAATTTAACAAATTAAAATTAACCTGTTCTTGCCTTGATAAATCAGAATAATGATCAGTATTTGCATATACACCAATCTCATTAAAAGAGGAAAAAGTATACGAACCTGCCGAATTAGAAGTACCTTCACCTGGTAGTTGTCTTGCTACTAGATGTTCAAAGCCCTGAAGGTATGGCGCATAATACCTCTCAACAGTGGATGATGATGTAGCTCGCCCGCGCACGTCAGCAGAATTACGATAGACGTTGAACAAGTCCTCAAACCTCTTGCTCACTTTTGCTGTGAATGCGGTTGTCTCCTCTGCTGTGTAGCACATTAATTTCGATATCTCTTGTATCGAGGCGTTCACGCCATGCAACTTTAACCTAGGATCTAAACAAGTAGCCACAGTAAAAATAGCAGGCAGTTTACTCCAATATTTATTAAATTTTTGATCCATCACTTTTACTATTTCCTTAAAGGGTCCTATATATCTCCATTTTGTTAACATTGTAGCCATCTTCAGAATTTCTATTACAGCGAGAGGAGAGGTGGGATAGTACGTACCAGACAATAAATTGGTAGACGTGTAGAATACCTCCAAAAATTCAGCTAGGTATGTGGCCATCTGCCATTCCTCTTGAGTTGGCAAGCCGGCTGGGAACTGGGTTAGTAGAAAATGCGTATAGACTTCTCGGTATGCCAGAATGTGTAAAAGCATGTGGTATGTAGAGTTCCACCTGTGGACCACATCTGTAACTGCTCTCCTGCGAGGCATATTATATTGAACACACAACGTTTTAAATTGTTGTGTTCTCGGACTCGAGCTATTAACATACGCTGTCATACCCCTCATTTTGAGAAGAATATCTCCTGCAGCAGCTAAACCATCTTGAACAATTAAATTAATAATGTGACAAACACAGCGAACATGAAATAATTCACCATTAAGTACAGGTTGAAGCGTCTCCTTTAAAGCTGCAACAGCAACTTTATTATTAGAAGCATTATCAAAACTAACACTCATAATCTTATCCTTAATTTTAAATGTGGTGCATGCTTTTAATATAAGAATAGCAATGTTCATTCCATCGTGCGGATAAGGGAAGTGCTCGAAAGCGATGATTCTCTTGTGCATAACCCAATCTACATCAATCCAATGAGCGGTCACACAAGAATAACTAACAAAAGTATAAGGAGATTGCCAAATATCAGAAGTAAGACTAACTTTACCTTCAAATTTATCGAAATAATCGATAAGGCGTGCTTTAGCAGCATTGTACTGTCGGAGTGCATCGGATCTAGTTGTGTTTCTATGAACCTTTTTGTACAAAGGTTGAACGTATGTGTTCATATATCTAGAGTGCTTAGGATTATCGGCAAAAGAAAAGGCTTGTTCATCATGAATAACAAATTCAGCGAGACCGTCTCTTTGCTCTCGCTGATTATAAACAAATAACTTACCGTCAAAAGATAACTGCGTTTGGGTAGGTTCGACGTGGCCTTGTCGAGGTGCACACAGAGGGTAATGCCTGTTAAGATGTCCATTACCACTACCAGACGAAAATAATTTAGCGCAGTACTTACATCGAGCTTTTCGGATGCCGTCCACCATAACTACATCGAAATGATTCCAACACTCGGCTTTCTTTTTTTCCCTTTTGGACTTCTGGCTCATTACCGGAGGCATTGCTCGGCCCTTCTTCATCATGACCAGGCATAGGGTTGAGATTATGCCACGGAGTAGTAGCTTCGCCAACCGAGCTGCGTCCTTGACTATAATGCGGGGGGTCTTCATCAGGCGTGTATTCAAAATGTGGAATGTTTTGATTGAACTCCCAATTGGCTTGGGTATCTATCATACAGCCTGTACTCATTCGTCCAGGAACGAATGGTTGTGTTGGTGCTTGGATTGGTGTTTGTGATGGCCGTGGCGCTGGCGCTTGTGCTGGTGGTGGTGCTTGCGATGATGATGATGTTTTTCGTGATGACGATGCACGCCTCATTTTCTTCAATAATCCAGCCATATTTCGAGCTAAACTTTGTAAGAGTAACTAAATACACAAGTATAAGAGTAGTAATAAGAAATAACAATTAAAAGAATGAACGAGTAACAAATATTAGAGAGTTAGTAATTAAAAAGAATTTAGCAAGACTAGTAATTAATAAACAAGAGTACTAATTAGTAAATACTAGTAGTAATTAGCAAGAGTAGTAATTGGAGAGGAAAATAGTAGCAAAGCTTGTAGAAATATAGAATGTTTAGGTAAGAGAGAGTAAGAAGATTGGTGTGAAAAATTAGAGAGAAATGGTGTGAATTTATAGATTTTAGAAACTTCACAAAAGACCAAAATACCCCTACAAACTATCCGTTTATAGTTGTTGGGGAGGGTAAGAGTGTAAAGGAGTTGAAAAATATAGGTTAGACTAAAATACCCCCCAAACTAGCCGTTATATTGCTGTTGGGGGGGTAAAAGTGGAATTTTGGAAAAGGGGTGGAAGAAAGGGGGGAAAAACAAAAAAATTCAAACAAGTGGGGCCGCAGACCGGGCCAGACCCGGGCCGGGCCGGGCCGGGCTTTTTCGGAGCAAATGAAGGCCTGGTCCAGGCCCAGGCCCCAAGCCCGCTGTGCTGGGGCCGCTACTGTTCATGGACGGGGCCGGGCCAGAACCGGGCCTGGTCGGGCCAGCCCGCGGGCCGCCCGGCCCGTTTGACAACTCTATCGTCGGTCGTCGCACTCCTGTCTCTGCTCGCCGGCGCATCCCTCCTTTCCTCCGGCGTCTGTGCTCCAGTCGTTGGCCTGCATCGCCTGCTTCAGCAGCCTACTGCCCTGCTCTTCAGTCGCCCGCGGGTATGGGTCGGATCCGGGCGCGGTTATACTAGATACCAAACCTGACTTGCACCAGTTGCTAGTTTGACATTTAACTACCATACTCGCTCCACGATCCAGTCAAAGTCAAAACAAATCCACTCCTACATGATCGGAGAGGGTCAGATATCCGCCAAATGCATGTCATCCCTATTGGTGGCCCGATCGATCACCAACACCATTATCGCCGAACGTCTACCACCGGTCACATGGTGGGTGATAGGGGTGCAACTTGGGTTGGGCAACCCGTGGACAACCTGTGCCAGTCCGTAAAAATATGGGTATGAACTTACTTTTATAGTGACCATAGTGGACGTGGGCTAAAAATTTTGGGCCCGTAAAAAATATAGGCTGGACATGGGCAGATGTTTCTACAGGCCCGTCCAGCCCGTGGGAAAACCAGCCCGTCTAACTATTATATAATATAAATTATAATATATTTAGTGTATGTATGTGTGTGTGTGTGTGTATTTATGTTACAATATATTCATTTTGTTTATTTTATTCATTAAAAATCATGGATCATATATGTTTATACAATCTCGACCGTTAAACTCTTAACCTAATAGAATACAATTTCTTTTTCGTATTTTCTGAACTCTCAACCCCCACTTCGACAAAGTCAAAACCTCAAAGCCAAAAGTATACTTATATTCTTGTCTTATTTTTTTTTAACTAGGTTGAGCGACATTCTCACTTTTCATTCATGTTTATAGATCTTTGAAGACTTTATTTTTTCTACTTTATTTCTTATTATAGAATTAGAGACTCTTGTCTCTTTCTCTCTCATTTTGTCCCAAATATTTGTTTCCATGCTTATATTTAAGTTCATTTTGAGACTTTAATTTACTTTATTCATTATCATGAATAAATATTAGAGTTGGATGGTCAATGATATGTTTTGAGATCGTTTTAAAAAAGGTAATTCATAACCATGGACAACCCGTGGACAACCCGTGGACAGCCCGCGTCCAGCCCATGTCCACCAAAATTTTGATGGGCTTGGCGTGGACACATTATTTGGCCCGTAGATGGGCTGGGCTGGACATAGACACGACTTTTAGAGAGTGGGCTGGTCATGGTCTAACCCTTAGGCCCGTCCAGCCCGCCCAAGTTGCACCCCTAGTGCGTGATAGGATCATCGTCAGGAGTTGGTATGACTTTTAGTTTGCAGCGGGGTTGGCGAGGTGTGGTGGACGGTGTGACTTTTGGTTTGCGATGAGGTTGGCTAGGTAGTGGCGTATCTAGGGACGTTGGGGGTTGGCAAGGTCGTGACGGGGCTAGGATGTGGAGACGGTAATGGGTGACGATGGTTGGTGCTGTCACGGCTCGTCGCCGGCGACTGACGCTTCTGTTTTTTGGCCTTGGGTCGGGCTTGGGAAAAGGGTTGACTTTGATTTGTAAATTGGGATTAAACTCGGGTTTTGAAAAAAAAAAACCTGTCCGGACAAATTGCCCCTGACGGTTTTGCCTAGACCGTTAAGAATTTAAACGGAAACTCTTATTTATTGCGAAAAACTACATACCCTTTGTGTAAAAAATAAACATTTGGACTTTCATGCAAGATTTCGGAATAGTTTCAGGATACTAACGTGCATTTAACCCTTAGATTTTGTCATTATGGTCCTTTCGGAATGAATTGTCAATTGTCAAAACATATCTAAATGTTTAACAGTACGATTATTAGTGAGATTTTCAGAAGAAAGTTTCACTTTTTCCATGGAGCACTTAACTAATGACATCACATTTAGCATTTGAAATGGTCACCGTGGTATGGTTAACTCTGCAGATGCAATGCTTGACGTGTTAGAGCATCTCAAATCCAGTTTTCTGTAGCTTTCTGCACAAATCGGAACACATGTTTTGAAAAGAGAAGCAATCAGTTATTCCTTTGCTTGAGTAATGCATATAGGGAAGTTACTCGGTGCTAGTTTAGTAACAACAAACAAAATTCACCATGTATGTTACCTGATTTTGGATGTTAGTCTTCATTAAGGATCCGATTGGATCACGAAATTGGTCTTGAAATTAAAGTAAATTTCGGAATTGAATCTTAAGAATTATAATTCTGCTGATTGAACAACTTATTTAGAATTGGAATTACACTTCATAATCAATTCCATGAAATTAAAAACACATTTTTGAGACTTAGGCCCCGGAGGTGGCTGCCGGCAGTCTCCGGCGGTGGTCGCCGGCGGCCGGAGATGGCTGCCGACAGTCTCCGACGGTGGCTGCCTGCGGCCGGAGGTGGCTGCCGGTGGTCGCCGGCGGCCGGAGGTGGTTGTCGGCAGTCTCCGGCGGTGGTCGCCAGCGGCCGGAGGTGGCTGCCGGCGGCCGACAGTCTCCGGCAGTGGTCGCCTGAGGTGGCTGCCGGCGGTGGGAGGGTGGTGGTGGTGGTCGAAAAAAAAAACCAAAAGTGAAAAAAAAAACCAGTTTTTGGAGTTTTGTTTTTTACTCTGCAGTTTTAAAACTGGTTTTTTAAATTGAAAAAAAAATGGTTACCAAACACTTCTTTTTTTTTCAGTTTTTAAAACTGAAAAAAAAAGAGGGAAAAAAAGAGTGTCAAACGGGCCTTACTGTCCAATTCTTGAGGTCCAACCTCAAATTTGCAATTCCAAGTCTAAGGCTTCGTTTGACAAAATTTTTTTTTTGGTTTTCAGTTTTTAAAGAGCAGTTTTTTAAAGAGCAGCTTAATTTTTTTTTTTTATAAAAACAAGTGGGTGTTTGATAACCCCTTTTTTTTTTAGGTTTTTTTTTTTGGTGTTTGGTAACCCTTTTTATTTTGACTTTTTTTTTTGGTGGTTTGCGGTGGCGGTGGTGGGGCGTAGCGGTGGTCGACGGTGGTGGTGGTGGTGGCCGACGGCCGGAGGTGGCTGCCGGCAGTCACCGGCGGTGGTGGCCGGCGGCCGGAGGTAGCTGCCGGCAGTCTCCGGCGGTGGTCGCCGGCGGCTGGCAGTCACCGGCGGTGGTGGCCGGCGGCCGGAGGTGGCTGCCGGCCGTCTCCGGCGGTGGTCGCCGGCGGCCGGAGGTGGCTGCCGGCAGTCTCCGGCGGTGGTCGCCGGCGGCCGGAGGTGGCTGCCGGCAGTCTCCGGCGGCCGGAGATGGCTGCCGGTGGTCGCCGGCGGCCGGAGGTGGTTGTCGGCAGTCTCCGGCGGTGGTCGCCGGCGGCCGGAGGTGGCTACCGGCGGCCGGCAGTCTCCGGCGGTGGTCGCCTGAGGTGGCTGCCGGCGGTGGGAGGGTGGTGGTGGTGGTCGAAAAAAAAAACCAAAAGTGAAAAAAAAAAACCAGTTTTTGGAGTTTTTTTTTTTACTCTGCAGTTTAAAAACTGGTTTTTTAAATTGAAAAAAAAATGGTTACCAAACGCTCTTTTTTTCTCAGTTTTTAAAACTGAAAAAAAAAGAGGGAAAAAATTTTTGTCAAACGGGGCTAAGCGCGTTACTCCATTAATCCCGACTCGCTATCACTCGTTCTCTCCTCAGGTTCTTCTCTTCCTTCTCTCCTCTCTGATTCTACCTCGATCGCTAGCGACAATCTTCCTTCCTTCTCTTCTCTATTTGATTCAACCTGGTCATGGTAGCGGCTAACTACTGTGCATACGGCGGCAGCTACGACCTAGTATTTTAACGGCGACGGCGGCGACAATCTACTGTTTTGACTGCGGCGACGGCACGGCGGCCACGACAGTTTAGGTTAGTCAAGCATCTATGCTGATTTTGCTTCGATCTCAGTCAACTTTTTTTATTAATGTTAATTTTGAGCCTGGGTCAAAATGGTTGTAATGGACATGGCTTAGATGTTGTCTTGATTTAGGGTTTTCTCCACTCTTCTTTTGATTTATCTTCCTTTATACTCTGATTGGTTTGAAGTTGAACCCTAAATATTGATTGTCTAGGTTAACATGTTACTCCTGCTTCCCTTTTTCTGAAACGTAGAACATATGAGCTGATTCTCTCGGAATTTCAATAGATTTAGGGTGCAGAGGCGATTTCATGCCTAGTCAGCCATCTGCCCATTTGGTTGCTGCCTGTGGTCGTGGGCATGTTTTTGGGAGAGATGGAGTTTCTGTGAACAAGGGTGTTTTTGGATGACATGGACTTGTTGATGGAAGGTGGTGCTCTGATGTAGCAGATGAAGTCTCTTCGTATTGGAATAGGACTAAAATCCTCTTCTGACTTAGCTTTGGGTTAAAGCACCGAACTACTGGAAACTCCTTTTTTTAATGCATAACCAATCAAGCTCACAAGTGTTTGGTTATCACTTTCCTTGTTTTGAAATGCATGTATTTGAATTTTTCTTGTTTGTTTAACATAATCCCTGATATTTTTTGAGCAATCACTATTTGGAAGTTTAGTAAAATCTGCCACTCTACGTTCCTTTCTTCTTCTATCGCCTGCCATAATTCAGCTGAAATGAATTGCATATAAAGTACTTGAAGCACAAAGCCACATATATAGTGGGATTCAATTGGAAGAAACACTAGCAAGAAACAATGTATTTATCTAGCTTCAATGACTGAACCCTCTTAAACATGATATGAGAGATTATTGTCATTTCTTTTTAATTATTTCAAGATTACTATGTTAAATCGTAAAGGAAAAGGGAACAATCCATGGATTTCATAGACCCTTCCATCCTCATAGTGAATGGAGATACCAGAAGGGATCTTGGGAGTGTATACTGTGAGATGTGTGTGCCCGCTACCCCTAATTCAGCTAAACTAGATTGCATATGAAGTACTTAAAGATACGACTCAAACATAATGTTCAGATTCAGTTTCAAGAATAGATATGCAATAGAAAACTCAACTTCAATGATGAACCCTAATTTCAGAATTCAATCACCTACAGAAAGTTCAATGCCTCAAAGACCACAAAGTTCATGTCTTGAGGAATGAACAAGAATACCCAGCAGAAATTATTCTTACCCAGGATCCTATTAAGGAGGAAGTTCAGAGTGACAGAGATTAGAGGGAAAGGTTTAACACGAAGACAGGGAAAAAGGGTTTTTGGGCCTAGTTTTCTTTTCACTAGTTTTAAACTGTTGAACGTTTCACAGAGTTTCAGTTTTCAAGAAAAGGTAAAACTAGACCGAAAATTGCATTTGATAGGACAGGTACTTTAGAGTCTGTTTGGAATCATGGATTTCATGGGATTTGGAATTGAAAATAGAATTTCAGCTGTTTGGAATCCATAAAAATGGATTTAGAATTAGATTTTATAGGATTTCATTGGCTTTGGTTTAACATGCTGAAATCCCACCAAAATTTCGTGGGATTTGGTTATGAGAAGTTATAAAAAACAAAAACTTCCTAATTTACCCTTGAACAACCACCGTAAAAACTTCTCTCTCTTTCAGCTAGAAAGATCTCTGCAGGTACGACCAGCTTCCTCAGGTATGTCTTCTCTTTCCCCTTTTTCTTTTCCTTGGATTCAATCAGATACACCCTTTTCGCTCTAGTATAAGTTCTCAGTAAATTGGGTAATAATGTGTTGGCAAGGGTTTCGGTGTAATTGTCAAAGTTGTCGTCGTGGTCGTTGACGAGGTTGGTAAGGTGGCGGGTTTGGGGTGAGTAGAGACTAGGGTGGGATGCCGGTGGAAGCGCCACAGCGATTTGTGGCACCGGGGGTGATCGCCGATCGCCGAGGCGAACGCTGGGTCGACGTTGGCGCTTGGGGGCTAGGCTTGGGACGAGGAAATAACGTTGGGTCTCGCACCTTTCTTTCACTCTTGCGCTTTTCTTTCATTCGGTGATTTAGCTCGAGGGAGAAGGAGGAGTTGACCCTTGACTCACTAGCCACCACAGCCGAAGTTACTGGGAATCCTTTCAGAACCAGTCCTGAAAGGATTGAAGCACCACCAGAAAATCCGATCAATACGACGTCGACGGAGGACAGGGACGAGGAAGGAGGCGAGAAGTCGGTGGTGATGGGGCTGATAGCGAAAGTGGAACCAAAAATGATACATAGCTGATATAGGTGCCTAGTTTAACTTAATTTGGAAGGGAAAATGCCTGGGCACCACCCTGCTTTTTATTTACAGGGCCATGACACAAACGTAAACTTGTAGTAGATTTCTTACTAGAAGTAATCCACACAAAGAGGTCTGAGCTGTAGCGGAAAGTTTTGGACTTTTGAGACAGTTTCATAGTACACTCCAATAGGTTAAGATGTGACAGTACACTCCAATGCTTAAAGAAACTCTACAGATGCATAAATTTTTGGGTGAAGTTCTTCAAAAACTATCCTAAAGCTGAAAAAAAACTGAAATCCATTGTAAAGCTACTGTGCACACCAGCTGTTTGCTTATATGCTTGAATGAACATATTTGGAATAGGTTATTCATTCTATAGCTTCTGATGCTTTTTTATTGGGGCAAGTCTGATACTTTTTTACTGGGGCAAGGAACACATGAAAACATTCTCTGTATAGTGTTAATCATGCAATTTCTTTCTAGAAAAGGTGTTCATAATTTTGTACGAAATTATTTTTTTGTATGAATAGCATCTTCTTCCTGTGATCGCAATGGGCAAAAATATGGGACAGTCTTGCGTATGTACTATCATATTCCATTACAAGTTTGAAGGAAATGTCCACCATAAGTTTGCGTTTTTAATTTAGATATTGTATTATTGACTAGATACCATGGATGATTTGAAAGGATTTATACAAATGGCATTAGCCGGAGTAATTTCTTGTGTGGCGTCTTTAGTTATTTTGTTGTGTAGTCATCCACAACTTCACCGTGTTAATCGGCCGATTGCTGAAGTTGCTATCGAGAGAGAGGTTGCAAGACGAAGATTAATGCATCAAATAAATTTCAATGAGAACACACGTGATATAATACGCATGGGCCCAGATGCTTTTGGTAGACTAGTGCGAATACTTCGAGGAACGGGACGACTCACCGATAATGCATACAGTTGTGTGGAGGAACAAGTTGCTCACCAATAACCGAAAACATCTTCCTTCTGGGCCAACGAGAACCTTGGATTTTATCCAAAAGCCACTCTTTCCCCGACATCAAGCCTTTGAGAGCATTTTGCTTCACCTAATTGTGCTCTAAGTACTACATTTAGTGGCAAAAAAAAGAGGTGGTACTGCGGAAACATAACATGGCCGTGAGTGTATGCTTCTTAATATGTTTACACGTTATACATACCTAGTATGGTATATATGCTAAAGTCGTGATTAGGCAATTCTCCTGTTGATTGTAAGACGAAGCCCATTGATATTGAGCACATTTATACACCAAAATCATTGTAAACCGAACAAACCTAGGCAAAGAGTCAACTTACGCCGCTATTGCAAGGTAAAAACTTCGTGGTACAAGTTCTATTCCCGGTCAATAGGTGGAAACTTAGAAGCACAAGTTTTTTCCATGTGCATTTATAAAGGTCTATTATAAACATCTTCCTCTATGTCTCACAACAAGATCCCCATCGATTGAGCAATGTCTCCAGCTACTTGAAAATTCCAATATAGTACACAGATCTTAAAACACCTAGATTAACCACAAAATTTCTCCAACAAAATGCAGTTCAGGAATGTTCTAAATAATACTTGGAATTTTAGTTTATGCACGAGGAAAATGAATAAAGACGCAACAAGTGGTAAAAGCGAGGTTTTATAATCACCCAAAAGCATCAGGAGGGAAAGGAAGGGGATTAAATCAACCATTTTGTGTATTTGAAGTTTCTGACTAACATTTTGCAAGCAGAATATCAAAATATAACAGTGATTGGAATCTTCAACTTGAGTATGTCTTAAATTTATATAGATGGCTGTGCATTACACAAAATTGAGAGATAAGTAGAGTCGAAGCAACTAAGGCATGTCAGAAATATTCTAGAGCTTAAGGCACTCACTTTGGCACCTCTTAAGACAAATGTCATTCCAGTTAGGCACTTGGTGTTGATTAATGCAAACAGTTCGAGCACATGCATCGACACAAGCATCAAGCTCCGAAACACCACAAACAGTAACACAAGTATCAGGAGTCGGATCCTTAGAAAATACACCAACCTTCTTGAGCATCCTCTTTGATGTGTACACTCTCTCGCAGACAAAAATGTCATCAGAACTCTTCTCGCGACCCCGCGCACTCTTCAGCCTCTGCTCCTCGGCTCGCCTCTTCTTCATCCTCAGAGCTTGACTTGCCACCACGACCGGTACCGCAGCCCCCACTAGAGACCACCACCAGTCCACCATCTTTTTGATTGTGCTAAATTACGCTCTCCCAAATTTATGTTTTTTCTCCTGTTAGCAAGAAATCCAATTGCAAGAAAAAGTTTCGGTGACAGTAAGGGCACATATAGGTTTTATCGCCTGCCATAATTCAGCTGAAATGAATTGCTTATAAAGTACTTAAAGCACAAAGCCACATATATAGCGGGATTCAATTCGAAGAAACACTAGCAAGAAACAATGTATTTATCGAGCTTCAATGATTGAACCCCCTTAAACATGATATGAGAGATTATTGTCATTTCTTTTTAATTATTTCAAGATTACTATGTTAAATCGTAAAGGAAGAGGGAACAATCCATAGATTTGATTCTTTCCTTCCATTCTCACAGTGAATGGAGATACCAGAAGGGCTCTTGGGAGTGTATACTGTGAGATGTGTGTGCCCGGTACCCCTAATTCCGCTAAACTAGATTGCGTATGAAGTACTTAAATATACGACTTAAACATAATGTTCAGATTTAGTTTCAAGAATAGATATGCAATAGAAAACTCAACTTTAACGATGAACCCTAATATCAGAATTCAATCACCTATAGAAAGTTCAATGCCTCAGAGACCACAAAGTTCATGTCTTGAGGAATGAACAAGAATACCCAGTAGAAATTATTCTTATTCAAGAATAGATATGCAATAGAAAACTCAACTTTAACGATGAACCCTAATTTCAGAATTCAATCACCTATAGAAAGTTCAATGCCTCAGAGACCACAAAGTTCATGTCTTGAGGAATGAACAAGAATGCCCAGTAGAAATTATTCTTACCCAGGATCCTATTAAGGTGGAAGTTCAGAGTGACAGAGATTAGAGGGAGAGGTTTAACACGAAGACAAGGAAAAAGGGTTTTTGGGCCTAGTTTTCTTTTCACTAGTTTTAAACTGTTGAACGTTTCACAGAGTTTCAGTTTACAAAAAAAGGTAAAACTTGACCGAAAATTGCATTTGGTAGGACATGTACTTTAGAGTTTTTTTTTTCCTTTTGGTGATAAGTTGTCACAGAATTAAACAAATATTACCATAAGTTGATCAAAACTCAAAAAGTCAACAACAATGATGCGAATATATCATGTCTTATAAATGCAGCATTAGAGAGCAACACAGATATAGTTTACTTAAGCACAAGAGCGACCACATGTCTATATGAAGCATTAGAGAGCTCTGTTTATGAAGTTTTTGGGTCTTCTTTCCGAAGGAATCGGTTGAAAATTTTGAAATGAGGATTTTGTCATCTCAATAGATTTGCGGTAAGGATGTTATCGATGGAGGCAGATAGATGCCAGAAGTCTGAGTGGGGGCTTAGGCCTGGATTGAGAGATAGAATTATCTCAGCTCGATTGACGAGCTACATGGAATGTCTTTATTTGGCATGTGTTTTGGAACAATCTATGTCTGACAATGGAAGAAGGCATGAGTAAACACAGGGCGGATAAAAGAGAGATAGGTAAGAATTTTCCCATAACCCGATTTGCAGGAGCTGACAGTCGACAGCAAAAAGTTTTTACAATCGGCACAGCACAATTCCCAAGGTTAAAGGTTGGGGCAGAATCAGGGATTCAATTCAAAGAAACACTAGCAAGAAACAATGTATTTATCCAGCTTCAATGACTGAACCCTCTTAAACATGATATGAGAGATTATTGTCATTTCTTTTTAATTATTTCAAGATTACTATGTTAAATCGTAAAGGAAAAGGGAACAATCCATGGATTTGGTAGACCCTTCCATCCTCATAGTGAATGGAGATACCAGAAGGGATCTTGGGAGTGTATACTGTGAGATGTGTGTGCCCGCTACCCCTAATTCAGCTAAACTAGATTGCATATGAAGTACTTAAAGATACGACTCAAACATAATGTTCAGATTCAGTTTCAAGAATAGATATGCAATAGAAAACTCAACTTCAATGATGAACCCTAATTTCAGAATTCAATCACCTACAGAAAGTTCATTGCCTCAAAGACCACAAAGTTCATGTCTTGAGGAATGAACAAGAATACCCAGCAGAAATTATTCTTACCCAGGATCCTATTAAGGAGGAAGTTCAGAGTGACAGAGATTAGAGGGAGAGGTTTAACAAGACAGGGAAAAAGGGTTTTTGGGCCTAGTTTTCTTTTCACTAGTTTTAAACTGTTGAACGTATGACAGAGTTTGAGTTTTCAGGAAAAAGGTAAAACAAAACCGAAAATTGCATTTGATAGGACATGTACTTTAGAGTTTTTTTTTTTCCTTTTGGTGATAAGTTGTCACAGAATTAAACAAATATTACCATAAGTTGATCAAAACTCAAAAAGTCAACAACAATGATGCGAATATATCATGTCTTATAAATGCAGCATTAGAGAGCAACACAGATATAGTTTACTTAAGCACAAGTGCGACCACATGTCTATATGCAGTATTAGAGAGCTCAGTTTATGAAGTTTTTGGGTCTTCTTTCCAGAGGGCCATGTAATGAAGGATCCAAAAGAACCTTAGAAGACTCCCTCAACTCCTCAAGGATCGTGCAGCGGTATCAACTCATGCAACTGTAGACAAGGTGTAGATGCTGCAGTTGATGCGAATATCATAGCAAGATGTTTAAAAGAGGTGCTTGTGATTCTTTTGGTGACTTAATATTTCATGTCTAAACAAATAAGATAATCAACACACCCAAGGCAACCTCGACTGCATGCCAAGCATGCATATGATTTCATGCCAAGCACAATCCAGTTCTCAAACTATCAAACATTACTAACAAGCAAACTCAAGCACTGCAATTTTTTTGACTGACAACAACTTTGTAGGCAACCACAATGGTTAAGCGAAGAAACATTTCAGAGGTGCAAGAATGTAAGCTGCATAACTGACTGAAAAACTATACATGACAAATAAAGAAGGTTCTATAAACCAGCAGGGTATTCAAAGTACGACAGCCAGCAACAAGAAGAAGGAAAAGGATTGAATAGAGGAACTCCAACACAATAAAGAATCAAACAATTTAAGGGAAAAGTATTACACCTAAGAGTTAAGACTTTAGATACAACTAGAAGCTTCATAATCAGTGAATTACAGGTATGGGATGAACTTTTGAAACAATACAATTCAAGTAGTCTAGGGAACTTCAATTCACAAAGATGTTGTTTCAAGAGTCCAACACGCTTAGTAGTTCTTTCGCACCAACCAAATAGTCAAAATCCATAACGGTACCATGTGTAACTAGTGCTGCAGCTGATTATATGCTGATGGGCCCAAAAGGAAGGAAATCATTGCGATCGGCCTCACATGTTTATCACTTGGCTCCAGGTGTACGAGAAAACTTGAGGCAGACCTCAATCTCAAAATCTCAATGCCTCCTGAGCTAGTTAGGGCACGAGGAGGCCCTATGAGTACCTTTCCGTACCATCTCTATAAAGGTTAGAACTTCTACACATACCATTACTTTGGTAACTGCTAATGTGCCCTATCCTTCCAAGTACTTATGCAACTTATATGCTGATTACATCACTGCTCTAAAGAACACCAGATAGGATAGACATTTTCCAGTACTCCTTGTTCTATTTCAGAGAACATTATTTCATTTTGGCTTGTTTAAATGTTAAAGATTTTAAAAGAAACCAAAAACAACAATAGTTCTTCGAATGCTTACCTGAATGCCCCAACCCGACTATCACTAGCTTCATTTATATGGATCATCACCATACAGTACAATACACAGAGAATGAAGGATCCAAAGGAACCAGTTGAAAATTTTGAAATGAGGATTTTGTCATCTCAATAGATTTATCGATGGAGGCAGATAGATGCCAGGAGTCTGAGTGGGGGCTTAGGCCTGGATTGAGAGATAGAATTATCTCAGCTCAATTGACGAGCTACATGGAATGTCTTTATTTGGCATGTGTTTTGGAACAATCTATGTCTGACAATGGAAGAAGGCATGAGTAAACACATGGCGGATAAAAGAGAGAGGTAAGAATTTTCCCATAACCAGATTTGCAGGAGCTGACAGTCGATAGCAAAAAGTTTTTACAATCGGCACAGCACAATTCCCAAGGTTAAAGGTTGGGGCAGAATCAGGGATTTAGGCCTCAATAGGCTCGGGGATTTAAACCTGAGCAGAGTTCTGGAATTCGATCGGGGCATGATATGGGATTTAGAGGAGTGCAGGGTGCAGACGTTCGATTAGCTAGGGGTACAAGACTTAGACCAACGTAGAGTTCCGAAATCCGACCTAACCAGAGTACTGGTCAGGGTGGCAAGTCTGCTTTTTCGGCCACCCCGTGTGTCATGCGTGGGAGAAATCAGAGTGATAAGTTATGCTATAAATTGATCGGATGATGTGTGAGGCACAACAATGTGGAGTATTAGGTTCAAAACTGTCCATTTATGAGAAATAATCAGTCAATTTTTTGTTGTGCACATATAGCTAGTGTAACAGCGAGAAGTGTTCCTCGTCAAGGAAGAGGACAATGCCGTAGGGCCACACCCAGCAATCTCAAGTCCAGTAGGGATGAGGCCCAGATCATCAGTTAAGCTTTCTTTAATGTCTGTTCAGGATGCTGCTACATCCGGTGACGTGGTGTCAGGTACACTACATGTTAACCCATGCGATGCTTGTATATTGTTTGATTTTGGAGCGTCATATTCTTTGGTATCCCTTACTCTTGCATAGCGATCGAGGGTGAAAACCCATCCTCAGGAACTGATCTTGTAACGTTAGGAGAGTCTTTCATTGTTTTGCAGTTCTCTGTGTATTGTACTATCTATGTTTGGGATAAAGATCCTTCTATGGACCTCATTCCATTTGTTTTTCAGGATTTTGATATCATACTAGGTATGAATTGGTGATTCGCTAATCACGCATCCTTGTATTGTCGGGGGAAACTTTAGTAGTGTTTGCAAGTTCGTAAGGTTTGAGGAGTAGTTAAGTTAGTGATTTGATTTATGAGTGAGAATTGTGTTGTTGATGAATTACTGGTGTTAAATCTAAAAGTTTGGTTTGAGAGTATGATAGGAAATTTGGAATTCTATCCAGTCACTTAGTCCATTCTTTTGTATATTGAACTCAATTGCGACTTAATTAATACTGATCTGCTCTGAGACGTCAAAGAAGATGTCATTCTTATTGAGTCATCTTACTTTTTTGGGATATTTATCTGCTTTTGTCTAATCTATTTGGACTTGACAAGATAGTATCTGATCCACTGGCCATGGAGAAGTTACGAATCCTATCAAGGACCATTAACCTTTATTGACTGTAATTGCTTCGAGTCATTGGGTTGACTTTGCTTCGTCATACTCATACCTTTGTTTCTATACTCGCCATTTTTGGAATGTCATAAAAATGTATCGTAAATCTCGAGAGCCAGTAGATATGGTTTTGTTAAAGATTTCTCCTTTTGATTGCCCGATTGTGATTATTGTTATCATTTGGTCCCTGATTGTTTGATTAAGATCATTGTTTGTTTTCATTAACGTCAGATGCTTTGCTGCATAACCATTAATGTTTTTTTGTGGTCGGTGTTTGTTTGATATGTGTTGATATGTTCCAAAATGGTAACATGCTATAGTTACTGCTTGTAGCTAATCTCATTATCAGAATTTTGCTGTGCTCTGTTCTCAAATGATTCTGGGAACTGACAATATGTTATGCACGTGTATCTTTACTTGATTTAGGAATGCATAGTTTCACCTACCCTAATATGAGATTATGTAGACTCTTAAGCCTCAGTTAATCTGTGAGTGAGAGTAGTGTAACGCCCCGAAAATTATTTATTCTCGGAGCGTAAATGTCGAATAAAAGGAAATCAGAGGAAACCTTAAAATTATCAGAAGTCTCCCAAATGAAATCAGAAAATCTTAAAATCTCATAAATCTCTCAAACGGTTATTCAGAGCATGCACTAATAATTACCAAAAGTATATCAATAATTGTCAAGATGGACTAAAGCTTTTATACAATCCAAAATTTCTCTAACACAGAGAATGTTAGCTTCTTTGCAGTAGAATTGAAGGTCAAAAGTGATGGTTCCACTATAACTGCCGTGCCCGGGGGAGCTTCAACCCGAGCAGCATACAGAGATGCAACAGGGCCCACGTTTGTCACTGTCCTCGACACTGTTATACTCTTCTTTAGCTCTGGAATGGATATTGAAGGCAGATTGAAGTTAGCTAAGAAGTTGCCTTTTTTACGGCATGGAGTGAAGGCACCAGCCATCCAGCTGATGGCGGTGTGGTTGTAACCCATTGCGCAAAGGAAGCGGGTGTAATCTTCTGTTTTAATGTCATATATCAGATCAGGATTTATGGCCTTGTTAGGATTGACTTGACCACCTCCATAGTCAAATGGATCAGCCTGCTTGTGTGGAGCTCCCTCAGCAACAGCAGATAAGCCATATTTATCCTCTAAAGAGGCTGGGTGCAAGGGACAGAGAGGGTGCTAGTTAGCTGTTTATAATGCAGGAAATAACCAAGGTTACATGACTGTGCCCTAAAGTATCAAATAAATCTCACTTTTCACGATTTGGAAATTTTATTTGTGAACCTTATGTTTCTTTGGTGCGCTGAAGTTTGCATACTATCAGTACCTAAATTCTGTTGAATGAGATACTGATCTGATGCACTAAGCGAATTGAAGTAGCAACTTTGATGCACTTAAGAAACATAAGGTACCAAATGACTAAACAAGATTGGTTGATCCTTCAGGGGAAAAACTTGGAACCAGTAACCAAAATGTGGTTGATCCTTCTGTGCTTTGTTAGTCTTACCTGTTGTGATCAGAGCGGACTTAATAGCAGCAGGGCTCCAAGTGGGATGAATAGCTTTCAGAAGAGTAACAATAGCAGTTATGTGGGGACAAGCCATGGAGGTTCCTGTCTCAATTTTGAAGTTGAGAGGAGGTAGGTTATGAGCAGTATCTGATGATATTATAGGAGAAGCTGGGGACCAGGAGGCCAAGATATTAACTCCGGGAGCAGCAATGTCAGGCTGCACAAGACATTCAAATCCGTTAAGGAGACAACTAAATTTGGAACAAGTTTTTGAGGAAGGGCCAGAACTGCAGTACCTTCAATACTGTGGGGGAGATGGAACTTGGTCCTCGAGACGAAAAGAATGCCACTTCAGGAGAAATTTCTTGCCCCACACTTGTCCTTGTAAGGCTAAACTTCACCATAGGGTTTCTGTACCACAAGCAAACCCGTTTCCTCAAAAGGCATTCATGATATTGAAGATCAACTGGGCAAATAAAATGTCAGATACTGTACATTTAGGCTATTCCCACACAAGGTTATCTAAATCCATTAGTCGCTCATAGTTTGGACTTTGGAGATGCTCCCAATGCACAAAAAAAATAAAATAAATAAAAACAACCCACCTCCTCCCCAAACACATTTACTTATGCTAATTATCAGGACACTTCAGCTCCAGGGAGCTTACCTGGCTGTTCCAATGTATGTTAGCAGATAAATGAAGCTAGTGATAGTCGGGTTGGGGCATTCAGGTAAGCATTTGAAGAACTATTGTTGTTTTTGGTTTCTTTTAAAATCTTTAACATTTAAACAAGCCAAAATGAAAGAAGGTTCTCTGAAATAGAACAAGGAGTACTGGAAAATGTCTATCCTATCTTGTGTTCTTTAGAGCAGTGGTGTAATCAGCATATAAGTTGCATAAGTCCTTGGAAGGATAGGGCACATTAGCAGTTACCAAAGTAGTGGTATGTGTAGAAGTTCCAACCTTTATACAGATGGTACGGAAAGGTACTCATAGGGCCTCCTCGTGCCCCAACTTGCTCAGGATTCATTGAGATTTTGAGATTGAGGTCTGCCTCAAGTTTTCTCGTACACCTGGAGCCAAGTGATAAACACGTGAGGCCGATCGCAATGATTTTCTTCCTTTTGGGCCCATCAGCATATAATCAGTTGCAGCACTGGTTACACATGGTACTGTTATGGATTTTGACTATGAGGATGGAAGGGAAGAACCAAATCTATAGATTGTTCCCTTTTCCTTTACGATTTAACATAGTAATCTTGAAATAATTAAAAAGAAATGACAATAATCTCTCATATCATGTTTAAGAGGGTTCAGTCATTGAAGCTCGATAAATACATTGTTTCTTGCTAGTGTTTCTTCGAATTGAATCATACTATATATGTGGCTTTGCACTTTAAGTACTTTATATGCAATTCATTTCAGCTGAATTATGGCAGGCGATAAAACCTATATGTGCCCTTACTGTCACCGAAACTTTTTCTTGCAATTGGGTTTCTTTCTAACAGGAGAAAGAACAGAAATCTGGGAGAGCGTAATTTAGCACAATAAAAAAGATGGTGGACTGGTGGTGGTCTCTAGTGGGGGCTGCGGTACCGGCCGTGGTGGCAAGTCAAGCTCTGAGGATGAAGAAGAGGCGAGCCGAGGAGCAGAGGCTGAAGAGTGCGCGGGGTCGCGAGAAGAGTTCTGATGACATTTTTGTCTGCGAGAGAGTGTGCACGTCAAAGAGGATGCTCAAGAAGGTTGGTGTATTTTCTAAGGATCCGACTCCTGATACTTGTGTTACTGTTTGTGGTGTTTCGGAGCTTGATGCTTGTGCCGATGCATGTGCTCGAACTGTTTGCGTTAATCAACACCAAGTGCCTAACTGGAATGACATTTGTCTTAAGAGGTGCCAAAGTGAGTGCCTTAAGCTCTCGAATATTTCTGACATGCCTTAGTTGCTTCGACTCTACTTATCTCTGAATTTTGTGTAATGCACAGCCATCTATACGAATTTAAGACATACTCAAGTTGAAGATTCCAGTCACTGTTATATTTTGATATTCTGTTTGCGAAATGTTAGTCATAAACTTCAAATACACAAAATGGTTGATTTAATCCCCTTCCTTTCCCTCCTGATGCTTTTGGGTGATTATAAAACCTCGCTTTTACCACTTGTTGCGTCTTTATTCATTTTCCTCGTGCATAAACTAAAAATCCAAGTATTATTTAGAACATTCCTGAACTGCATTTTGTTGGAGAAATTTTGTGGTTAATCTAGGTGTCTTAAGATCTGTATACTATATTGGAATTTTCAAGTAGCTGGAGACATTGCTCAATCGATGGGGATCTTGTTGTGATACATAGGGGAAGATGTTTATAATAGACCTTTATAAATGCACATGGAAAAAACTTGTGCTTCTAAGTTTCACCTATTGACCGGGAATAGAACTTGTACCTCGAAGTTTTTACCGTGCAATAGCGGCGTAAGTTGACTCTTTGCCTAGGTTTGTCCGGTTTACAATGATTTTGGTGTATAAATGTGCTCAATATCAATGGGCATCGTCTTACAATCAATAGGAGAATTGCCTAATCACGACTTTAGCATATATACCATACTAGGTATGTATAACGTGTAAACATATTAAGAAGCATACACTCACGGCCATGTTATGTTTCCGCAGTACCACCTCTTTTTTTTGCCACTGAATGTAGTACTTAGAGCCCAATTAGGTGAAGCAGAATGCTCTCAGAGGCTTGATGTCGGGGAAAGAGTGGCTTTTGGATAAAATTCAAGGTTCTCGTTGGCCCAGAAGGAAGATGTTTTCGGTTATTGGTGAGTACTTCCATAAAGTTCACGTAAAATTCTATTCGAAGCCTCTCTGCTTTTATCATCCCCCAAGATAGTTCCCCTCCTTTCTCAAACGTTTAGTCTCATGCCAAAGAGTTGGAGTCGACCCAGTCGGAAACTTAATGAGTTTATCTAAAGCTTTGTTTGGGCTTGTGTTCAGCTTGAGCTCGTAAACCAGCCAAGTTGAGTCCATTTATTTAAGCTGAGCTTGGCTTTCCTACTTACTACCGAGTCAAGAGAATTTAGTTTCCAGTTTTCTGCAAAGTTGGCACACAGACTTCCGCTTAAAATCCAGCAAAGCTTATGAACTCCACCTAAGATGATCGAACACGTGATGCGTCAGGATTGGACAAAAAGAATTTCTGGTTCATGGAACTACGTGCTTGACAAACCCACCGAGTTCGAAACCAATGCTACTCATGCTTTTCTTTCAGTTCCTTCAGACGCATCTCTCTTTCCATACTACCACCAAAGCCTTACTGCTGACATGATTACTGATGACCATGTGCCACTGTTAACCATCAACCTGACTACCAGCCCCCCGTTAACCAACAGAATCCATGTACTTGATGATAACCAGAATAGCCACCATGCCTCCATTGGAGATCACCGCAAAACCCCCCACTGCCAAGATCCATGCGCGATTTCATGTGTACCCTTTCTTGAACAGGACCTATACGGCTCATTAAAATGTGAAAGCCACCACATTTTCAGTTGGCATGAGAAGTCCTGACGTATGGTTAGTTCTGCATATTTGTAGAGTATGATATTATACACGGTAAAGGCAGAACCTAGGAAGAGCAGTTACTACGTTTAAAACAAGTGAAATACTTGAACTTTGTGGCTATAATGAACGGTCTCTGTAGATTAGGCAGATCTATATTCTACAAGCAACGGAAACTGATCCAGGGAGGGAGACTGCCATAATTCATAAGTAGACAAGGATCCTGCCCACTTATTTTGCTTGCCCAAGTTTGGACCTCAATCCTACATGTGGTTGCTCTGGTGCAGCAGTGGAAATATGGTGCTGGTACGCGCCTAAATCTTTCAAGGCTTGCCTTTATTTTGGTCCTAGCTGATCCTAATTCCATAATGTCAAGTATATAATTTTTCGCAGAGTTGCGCTTCAGAAATAATACGTGTTTGAAGAAGCTGAGAGAGATAGCAGAGCTGGTATTCATGTAAAAGCTTGTGCTAGTAATAGCTTGTAAGTTAGTATAAGCATAGTGGTTTTTATAGGTATTTAAGCACCTCTAACGATGTGGTGCTGATATCAACCACTAATATCCTCCTGGAGGCTGGAGGTGCCGAATATGACGAGATTTGAAAACGGTTGTCCCTCTCAATTTATTCAAATCGTGGCAGTAGTAAAATAGTCTTTGCTTGTGAATTTTGGTTACAAAGTTATGCTTTCTGCTTCATTTAATATTCCTGAACTGGTCAAGACTATCAGGTTCTACATTTGAGTTGGTACTAATTACTGAAATGTCTGAGGTGCTTTTAGCACTGCAAAAGCGCTTTAAGGCCAAATATTGTAATTAGTAAAAACTGTGCACGCGTCCTCAATGTTTCATTAACTGATTGCAGTTGAATCTTGAGCTGCCTGCTTTACATGCATAAAATCATAATGTAAATTGAAGTAGTCTACATTCTTATAGTTGATGTGGGAACCAGATTCCTTCCAGAATTGAACCTAAAATCCTATATGCACCTGTCTCATGGTCTTGCTTGATGCAAAGAATTTCAGGATGAAAATTATAAGCAGCAAATGCATGATGTTGCAGTTGAAACAGCGAATGAGAATACAAAATTTTCTGGTCAGGAGGCATGGGCTGGAAATGTTATGTAGAAGTAGACCCGTTTTTAGTAGTGTTTACTTGGTATTTCACCATAACCACTTTTGCATAACCACTTTTGGGGTATATAAAAGCTCTGTAATAGTTGCATGAAAAGGAAAAGAATGAGATAGAAGTTGTACTGCTCAGCTAGGCCGGGCAGTTTCCGCGGGGAGGAATGCCTGAGAAAGAGGAGATTCGTGAAAGATTCCGATGGGACGCCCTTTGAACCCAAGCCGGCCAGAGTTTGCTTGTATGGGTCGAATTCTTCAATTTCAGTATTTCAGAGAGCATGATCTCAAGGAAGCTTTGAACGACTTCCACGCAAGGAAAGGCCGATGGCAGGGAAGCAGACTGAGATGTCTAAAGCAATCTAGGACGACGGATAGTACAAAGGATGACCGCTTCCTCACATAGATATGCTGCTGAGGCGAGTGAGATTAGCTAATGGGGGCGAATCGAGGTCTTTTTGATCTCACCTATGGCTATGGTCACTGATGATTGATTGCAGGAGATTTGGTCGAAAACCAGAGGATTGATTGCTTCACATATGGAAGAATGATGCCACACACGCCTACCTCTGGCCTGAAGCCCAGCATCAGTGATTCTCTCTCTCATTCATCCTACCACTCTCAACTAAGAAAGCACGACCGAGGTTGCTAAGTTTATTCCCCAAGAAGCTAAGCTAGATGAAAATAATGCAAGGGACAATGGAGAATATGGCTCGTTAGGAACTTAGGAGGGAAGGACCTTCCAACATTCATCCTCCGGCCATCTTTTGACTTCTCACCTCTACAGTAAGACCATTAGAGTATTGCTTGAATTAGGAGTACAAGTTGCCAAATCACTCTACCACTGTTCAACATCGCTTGACTGATTTCTCAATATTAGACCCGACTTTTGTGCTATCGGTAAACCTTGCAAGGATCTCGATCACCAATATAGCTTGTACCTTCATCGAAGGCTCGGACTTAAGCTCACGATCGAAGAAAATTGCAGCTCATGATCCTACAATGTTTAAACAATCTAAAATTTGACTCTGAACTACCGTGACCAACCATAGTTCCAATTTTTTGAGAATGAGTTGTACTAGAAGTCTCAACTATTGGGAAACGACTTTTAGGAGCAATGCTGTGGTCCTTAAGCCTTCGAAAACAGTCGATCCCATCACTTCAATAACTCCCACAGTAGTCTAAACTTGGGCATCAAATTAGGAATGTCCAGTCCACTCTTTAGCTCACTTCATTCTTTTGGGTACTAGTCACCATTCACCAGTCACCACCATGTAGAGCTGTTTTCAATTGAAGTCTCGAACATTAACAAGCCCCGACAGTGATGGAATCACCTGCACAGATTGGTCTTATGGATATCAGTAAGGTAGGACAGTACTGAGATTTCATATGCAGTTTTACTTTCCTCATTGGTACACATTGGCTGGCCCTGTTAGATTTCACATGAACCAAAGTGGTATCTATTCTAGCATACATGCTAATTTTATAGCTCATACCACCACCTTAAGGAATCAGAACCAAACCATTAGAACGAACCATTTATGCCAAAATGAATAGAACTGATGCAATTTCAAGGGATATTAAAGTAGATGAAGACAGTTCCCTGGATGACCACGTCCGTTTCCCTACAAAAAATCCATAACCCCGGGGGCCTTGTCCTGCTTAATATTAGACAATCGCAGCATCTTTTTACCTTCAAAATCATCGGTGTCCCACAGAAAGTACACTCAGATGTGCAATAAACTAGAATGAAAATCCCCAGAAAGTTGCGCATCTAAGTTTCCAACAAAACATGTCTGCGCAGATAGATAACTTGCATAGCTAAAGGATGATTCTGAGATACTAATGGTGCATATCAGGAGCAGTAAAACAACTCGGACTATGTCCATTCTTACAAAATAAACAAACATCGTATCCTGATCAGGCTTATGCATCTTCGAGCGACAGGCCAAGAGACAAAACAGCCAACCCAAATTCCTTCAAGTCAAAGTCATGCAACTCCATAGGAATGCTTAGAAACTGGACTGGACTTCAAAAGTTTGGATGTGTACTTCATACTGATCTTACAGATTACACCTACTTATGGTGCTTATAGGAAAACGCAAGCTCCCCAAAATCAATATTCACCTCACAAGAACAAGCTCCCCAAGTAATTGTCTGAACTTGGCAAAATGACATTACTGCAGATTACAAGTGCCATCTAAGACAACATCTAAAGTCTACTTACATCCGATTTCTACAAACACGTACAAAAAACAAGTACAACACAGCACTGGTACCACCTCTGAGTCCCAATGGTTGTATCTGAAAAAGCTTCAGCTTACAGTGCTCAGCCGATTACAAGATACATATCCCAAATGTCACAGTTGGATTCCTCTCCATTTTCACCCATACAAGACCCCAATCACAAGGGGTTTTTCCTTGGCCTTCCCCGCTTCTTAGGCCCCGTTTGTGCTGCCGGAGGAGTCGCAATCCCAGCCGAAACATTCGCAAAACGATCTACAATCTGGACTGGGGTGGCCGCAACAGCTGCACCAGCAACACCACCATTGGGGGCCTCGGCGTAACTTCTTCTACCACTGGAGGTACCACAGGTGCTGCTGCCGTTTTCGTCCCCGCCGAAGGGAACATCGGAGGAATCCAATTCTGAAATCCTGCATTCTTTGCCGCCTCCGAATTCTCAGCCGCAAATCCCATCGGGAAGAATCCCCAGCAGCAATAATATGCGTCCTTCCCCGACACCAGCGGCGGCAACGACGGGATCACCTACGCGTGGAACGCCCGCTGACAATTCTGGCACCTCAAACAACAGTCCTCGTATACCCTAGGGTACTCGTACAGATTGTAACAATACGGACACGCCGGCCAAAACTTCGGCGGCCTCGCTCCGCCCCCACCGCCACCGTCCGTCGCAGCAGCAGCAGCAGCTGCCGGGGCTGAGCAAACGAGCTCCGCCTCACCGGCAATTTCTGTTGAAACAAGTCGTGCTGTTGATTCTGCAAATCCTTTTGTTTCTTCATGGCCACCAGATCGACCTTGGTAAACATATTGACCTCCACGTCGTACGACGATTTCCTCGTCTGGTTCGACAGGACCGCCCACGAATCGGCCACGAGCTTGAACACGGCGTCCGCGAAGGGGAACTTGTTCTTGTCCGGATGCAGCAGTAGCGCGAGGCGGCGGTACTGCTTCTTAACAGTTTCTAGGTCATCGGTGCGGCGATCCGGCTGGAGGATGCCGTACCAGTCGAGGTGGTTGTTGTTGATCCGCTTCTCGGCGGCGAGGAGGACGTCGACCACCGCCAGGATCTGGTCCGAGCCGTCCAGCAGCGGCTCGGTCTCTTGCGCCAGAACGGCGAAGTCCCTCGAGCCGTTTAGATCCTTGTTTTGTAACAGCTTCTCGGCGATCCCAAGCAGCCGTTCGGCTTCTGCTCTGCTCGTGTTTTGCTCCATTTTTCTCGGCTTGTTTATCGGAGATTCGTTCGAAATGCGGAGGTCGGAGAAAACGATGGATCTGTGAACGGGTGAAGTGACACTGAAACTGTGGATGCAGATCTTTTCTTGTGTTTGGACCAAATGGGGCTCGTCTTTTCTTTAAATGACAAGGTTTTTGCCGGTTCGAGTCACGAGTTGGCAGGGCTATTTTGGTCTTCACAGGAAATTGGTCGGATAGAAAAGTGAAAGAATGGGAAAGAGGAGCTTCGGAGGCAGCGTTTGACGACAATTTTTTTTTTTGTTCTCTATTAAGTTTTAAAAATCAGTTTTAAAAATACGATTATTTTTGAAAACTCTCATTTTTAGAGTTTTGAGTTTTCTGTTCTGATTTTTATTTTGAGACCGACGCTACCGCCCCCGCCCCGCCCCCCCCCCCCTCCCCCAAAAAAAAAAGAAAAACTCAAAATACCACCACCACCAACAAAGCATAAATTCAAAATAAAAATAGGTAATAAAATACTCAAAATAAAAACTGCGTAATTAAATACCAATTTATTTTTATAAAAAATAAAAATTAACTGGCTTGATTTTTGTTTCTTAGAAACTGAAAACCAAAACTGTAAGTGATTTCAAACAGACCCAAGTGTTCGAATCAAGTGCCTAGCAGAAAAAAGAAGAAAGTTGAAAAAAGCAAAAACCCCTTCTCTGCAAAAACTCTCTCTCTCTCTCTCTACCAATCCGTCCTCTTTCACCACTGTCGATTTTTCCATTTCCAGTAGATGAAATCTTGGTAGACTAGTTCCCGGCTTTGTTGTACGGTTTTCGTGTGTGATTTTTGAGTTGATTTTTATTGAGATTCTTGTGGTTAAGGTGCGACAGTCGGCCTTCATATGTATATCGTGGTTAATTTTTGATGGGGTTCTTGTGGTTGAGGTGCAGCGACTGCCTTCATGATTTATTATGATGCTTGAATATTTTATCCGTGAACGTGTGTTTGTTTACTTATTTTTTATGGACATGGTGTTACTTGACTGCTCTATTTTTTTTTTCATATGTATATAAAGGAGCTGGAGAGATGAATCATCATATATCTTTTAATCCCCTCGAATGTCAATGTTTCTTATGTGTAAATGACAACACAATAAGATTACTAAGACCGTTCATGTCTTTCCCTTTCCTTTGTTATCAAGCCAAACAAAACAATGGAACAACCCCATCACTTTCTTATGGAAGAGACATTCAAACTGGAGGTCAATGGTACGAGTTAGCTTTTGTGGATAATCATCCAGACATGTTAGGTCAATGGAAATCCCCCTATATAGCTAGTGAGGAAGAAAGGGCAGGCAAATTTGCCAAAATGGCATGTGCACCGCACATGATCATTTAACGTTCAAAATTGAACGAACGGTTTTGTCAACCTCGAGGGACATTATTGCAAAAATTGTAAACACGTGAGACAAAATGCAAAAACGTGTAAATCTCAAGTGACAGTTTTGTAATTAACCCATAACTAAAGTACCGCATTAGTGATTATAGAACGTCGTTCTCAAAAATCTCATCTTAGGGGAGTTGTCCAAGGCATAGTAATGAACTCTATGTTCACATTGCTATATTTTTGCATAGAAATAGGATGTTATATGGCGCGTTGTTGAAACACCTCGTGACAAAGAAAATCTGCTTCTCCTTGTACGCATCCCTCAATGGCGAGATCTTTCTGAGTTTTGACCAGGCGGTCACCACCATTGCCACCGTAATTCTCAAAAAGTTCTTGCGTGGAGTCTCGGCTAGCTTATAAATGTGGGGCGACCATTAAAAAGAACATGCTATCTAACCTGGATGAAAATAAAGCGCGACAGAACTATATGCACCTAGTGCAATCAATTCTGCTGGTAGTCACGCTCTGCATTGAGAGGTGGTGAGGACTGAGGACCACTCCCTGTTCGAACCTTCAAAGAAAGCCTAGTAAAAGCTTGATTCCCCGACCTGAAACTCTGATGTCCTTTTTGTTCCAATCCGTACGAACAACAGAGTAGGACCAACTTCTCTTCTCTAAATAATACGTTTCTGAAGAAATGAAATCAATGTTACAATGAAAAAACAAAGAGACAAAAGGCTGAAGTAGGCAGCAGAGCTGGAGGGCCCCTTGGGCAAGACAGGTACGAAACTGTGAACAGACCTTGCGACCGGACTGTTTGATGTCTTCAAAATTCAAACAGTCATATGTCAATAAAACCACCCTTCGCATTGGCTCGATGCTTCCTTGTTTGGTCTGAAGACAAGACCTTATTTGTATTATAGTTTAGCGGCTTGACCTGTCTTTTATTTCGTTGCTTTTTATTTTGTCTGGTTTAATAATACCGTCTGTCCTAATGAGTTTTATAAATCACCGGATCAGAAACTTCTCAACTTCAAACGTTTACTTTTCTAGTTAATGACTAACGTCTTTGAGCTAATATGAGATTTGCTCAAGGACCTATCGCTTTAAGTAAATATCTAATGCATAACCCAAATGGAGATGTCATTTTTGGAGGAGAGACAATGTTGTTTTGGGATCTGGGTAGTCCTTGGTTAGAACGTATGAGAGATCCTAATGGGTTGTAGTTGAGTAGAGCTGGCAAAAACACATACAAACATTGGAAAGAATGTATTTTCTAAAGAATGACTTATGCTCCTCTAGATTTTCTAAATTCCGTGGGGGCGTAGCTACCGAGACCAATGCAGTCAATTATGTCTCTCCTAGAAGTTGTTTGGCTACCTCTCATTTTCTCCTAGGATTCTTTCTCGGTCATTTGTGGCACGTGGAAAGGGCTCACGCAACTGCAGTAGGTTTAGAAAAAAGGAATCGATGGTGATCTTGAACCTAGTCTCTCCTTCACCCCTCTTAATTGAGACAAGAGATCCACCATTATCGGTAGAAAGATCTCAAGTTTGAATCTATCTATCTATCCATCTATATTTTAGATTCTGATATTAAGGGTACTCCTCTAGTCTTGGTCTTAATTATCAGAACCGCTTCATAAATTATTTTTCAAATGACTTGACCTTACAGTATCAATTTGAAATAACTATGACCTATGGTGCTAACCTGTGTTGAAATTGTTTGACCAGGCTGTGCCCAGCTTTAAAGAATTGAAGTTTGATCCATGTTACTACACGTTTCAAAATGGGCCAAGGCAAATGCTGCAACTGAAAGAACTTTCAAAGCCCTTGGAATTGATAGAACTTTGTTTGTCCGTTCAATACACGAAGCGCTGTTTTCATAAGCAAAGCCTAAAGATCATATGGTTGTTGACTTAAAGATCATTTGGCCGTTCATGAAAACATTTACTCCTATAGCATAATTGGCTGTATTATCAAGTTCAGTCTCAGATGTAAATTATATTTGGCTTCAAAACACAAGCAAGCCGTAAGTGGCATCAAATTTAAGCTTACATTTTGCAAAATTGAGAACAGGTTAATCAATATACATTAATCACAAGCAGGAGCTCGACCACGAACACGAGCTCAAGCCTGGCTCATTTTGTTAGATGAGTCGATAGCGATTCCTCATTTATCTGAATGCACAGAAGCAAGTCTAAGCTCGTCAAGAACAGCCAAGCCTGAGCTTCAGCCCCCAGTACCCATAAACTAGTAGAGTTCTCAGCTTGTTTACAGCCTAGTAGTCCGGCAGAAAGTGATGAATTTCTTGCACTACGACTACGTTTTTGGACGAGAAAACATCAACAGAAACATTGAGTAAAGATCAAAATAGCTTTCAAGAGGAACTTGTTTCAGCTAATGTGTACTTACAAAAGTTAATTGCAGTTCCCAGAATCTTCAAATGTCAGCCATCTTCCAGGACTAATACTACTGGAAAACTGGGGGTCAAACCAGTTAATATTTCAGTTCCTTTAGCAGATGACATTGAAACAAAATTGGAAGATGCACTGGCCAACTTTTTGCGGCATTTAGTCACAGCGAAATGAGCTTGGAGAAATGTATCCATTTCGGTTGAATGGAGATCCAGAAGGAGCAATCAGACCAAGACTTTGCATGACTTTCAATTTCCTTGCACTCAAATCTGGAGAATTTTCTACTGGACTTGTTGCCTGACATTGGCATTTCAAAGTGTAAATCAATAAATGGATGAGGCTGGAGGTTAGAGGAAAAAGCACTGAAAAGATCATATCCACTCACAGATTCAGGTCCATTAGGTCTTGCCTTTTTCTGCATTGAAACTACCTTCGGCTTTTGCAGTGTCTTGGGAGAATCTGCAGGCTTCATGAACAACATTCAAGCTTTAGTTGTAAAGATCACTGAATGGAGGCAAAAATAAGTTTGTGGCTGGGAAAAATAAGTCTCTTGGCGTCATACCAAGAGACCTGGGATCTACTCCCGCCTACAACAAGAAATTGGGGGGCAGTTTTCAAGCGATGGGGAGCACCACCCCCAATTGAGTAGCCCAGACCCAAGTGGCCTCCATTGGACCAAAAAAAGAGAGAAGAAGAGAAGGTACGGTATGAGAGAAAATTTATCATGTGTCTTTTTCAAATGATGATCATGCATCATGATTCTGTTCTGTGCCTTTTGGTTCATTATCATTTTCTTCCAAAAGTGATTCTTGATTCTTTTCACTTCTAAGTAGCCTGCTGGGAAAAAGTATGAGCATCTTTAAAGACACACAAGCTCCTACTGTACAAGGTAATAAGGGATGTACAAGATGCATACAAAAAATTTAGGGGCTTGGGAACCTTGTACTTACAGAGATTGAGCCGGGCTGAAGTTTCTTCTGCTCACCATCTTCTTTCCGCTTAATTCCTTTTGCTCCCCCAGTTTTTTCAGAATGCAACTTCACATTTGTCACCAATGTTTGTGGTTTAATTCCTGATGAAGGTCGCCTTGGTGACATCCTGATCTATATCGAAGTATCAACGATACAGAGATATTATTTGCATACCTCAAACTTGTCAGGTAAGAAAACAATGCACGTGTCTATATGAAATCTAATGGTGACTAAGCCCACTTACAAAAGGAACAAAGAGTGAGCATAAGCATTTACCAGAAAAGAGGACCTAAATATCAGAGTTTAACTTACAAAATTTGGGGATTCTGTGTCCTGCCTTCTATTTCTTAACTTCTGCTTTGAATTTTGGATCTGAGATGCCTCAGCTCTAATTACTCCCGCTGCAGGTACAATACCAATTTCAGTAAGTTAAAAAATCTTATTTGATAACCTACTAGACAACGATATTTCTTAAGAAGCATCCAACTAGCTGAAGTAAAATATTTTACTTCACCAGGGTCCTGTTAATGTGCAGAGCACATATAAGACCCTACGTCTTTAATTGGTGTTGTTCTTAGGATTCCTTTATGGTACAAAGACGTGCACTTGTATCAACAAAGTTCACAAGGTTTATACAGTAAAATTAATCCCAATGTCCTGTAAATATTTGTGATGCACCATAATCATTTACAGAGGCTTCGTGCCTTGCACCTAAAAAATGGAGCCTAAGTGCACAAGTCAGCATTAGCTCAGCAAACAAATAGAACATTTCGTCAAAATGATTGGACTACAAGGGTGAACCCCTGTCATGATTCCCGAAAGCAAAATGATTCCATAGTCAATTTAATCAATTCAACCATTGCCGAGCATACATTCATGAAAGCTACACAACGTAGAGATAACCTCCCATTACAGCTAAGGACATTCTTCCAAGGCTGTTCATCTAAAAACCCTCTGGTGCAGGTATCATCAAATCATAGGGTGACATAACCAGCCATAGCACCACTAGCATAAAGCATATGCAGGGGCTACGTATATAAGTATGCAGCAAATCAAAGGTCATCCACGAAATTTTAGATTTATCATGCTATCTCAGTATAATTACTTTGACCCACCACAAACTGAATCTTAGGCACCTTCTAGGAGTAGTAGTAGTTAATTTCAAATCTAAGGTGAAGAGAATGAAGAAAGTAAAAAACGAACACTCAATAGTACTCAATCTGTCCCACATAATTTGATCAACTTTCCTTTTTGGGCCGTCCCATAAAAATTGCCCATTTCCAAATTAAGAAAGATTCTGTAGATACTTTTTACATATTTACCCTTTTTACACTTTTTTTTTAATTTTATTTCTCTCTCCACATTTAAGTCTTCATCAACTCATTTTCTCTCTCCTGACCCACTTTTTTATACTTTTTTATGCATTTCTCTCTCCACATTTAACACTAACACATTTTCTCTATCTTGGCCCACTTTCTTCCCCTCCTCTCTAAAGAGTAGAATGGGAAACGCACAATATATCACTTAAATCCTTAATCTGCGTACAAATAAAAAGTTGATCTAATCATGTGGAATGGAGAGAGTACAAGGAAGAGGGATTAGAATGTGTTGTTGTCGCATGAATAGGAATATGTTGTTCAAGATGGGGTTGCATATATAAGAAGGGCTTGTGCACATGTTGAAAAGGGGGTGAATTGAATTTAAGAGAACAAGAGAAAATTTTAAAGGCGATCTATGGATTCATGGCTTGAGCAGGGTACTAAAATGCACGGTTATGAATACTAAAGACTTTCAAATGTTTGATCGTCAAGTCTTGCTATTATCGGTTAGTAATTTTCTTTATATTTGTAATCATGCATTTAGATGTTAAATCTACATAATAAGTGCGGCAAAACCAAACTACAGGCTAAAACAGAGGCAAGTTCTCCATTTGCTTCATCCTCGAGGGATTTATCTTCGTTAAAAGTCTCTCCACATAGAAATCTACCTTAGAACGCTCAATTTGGAGCATCTGGCATGAGAAATTTTGGAGGGTCTTTGCGTTGAAGGAATTGCAGATGCACAACTCTAGGCTCAAGCTTTTATACTCTACGTTCTTTCTCAATTGATTCTTCTTCTTGTCGTTTTGGTACTTGTGTTTTCAGTTATTCAATTGAGAACTTCTTGATGGGCATTGCTAGGAGTAAATTATTTGGTGTACATAGGTCGCACTCCTTTGGCGTCATTCATACAATGCAAGTACTTATCACATTCGCAATGACCAACTATTCTGCAGATACGGTGCAAACAAGTAGTGGATTTAAAAATTATGATAGCATGAGAATAATAGCTAACCTTTGGCTTTTGAATCTCTTCCCTTTGCTGTACCACATTTAGGGCGAGGAATATCCTATCGCCGATATCCAATCATATGAATCACACCACTTGTAAGTAAGGGATCTAAAGTTGTCACGCTAATTGTATTCATTTAAATTACAGAAAAGCAACAAGGCTACCTGCTCCAGAGCTTTTTCAAGAATTTCACTGTAGCAGCCATTGAAGTCCTTGAGTATCTGAGAAGTCGAACGTATAGTATAAGAGGTTTAAAGCATGAGTTACATGTTCGAAGTATTAGAAGTTAAGTAACAGTCCCATTTCTCCTCCTTAAGAAGTTAATAGCAAAACTTACATTCTCAAACTCTGAGTGACATCTAATAGGGTCTACATACAAGCTGCAGGAGTAGTTAAAGGGTCATTGCTCTTAGGAACGTCCAGACCAGTGGTAAAAATAAACAAGCAGGCAGGCACAAATTACTCACTATCTGTAGCTTCCATACAATCGAACAAGAACTTCATTAGCTGATCTATCACTGGGTTTACTGCTCCTGCTTACGAGGTTCTCATCGACAACCTACCATATAGATTAGCAAAGTACATTTGAATGGTAATTTATGACAAAAGAAAATTGAGATAGACATTTGGAGGCACTAAATCACGAAGCCACATATATGCTTTGTACCCACAAACCTGTCCAGGCCACCATGAAGATTCATGTAGCTTAACCCATATTAAATCCCCAAAGGCAATCTCCCCACAAATCTGAATATCTGCATCTTTGTTCCCGCTTTCCTTCTCAACACAACTTCCGTTACTTGGCAGAACGTTACCTTTCATAGCTAATCGTTGGACTTTGAATCATCTAATCTGGCATCCCAAATACCAAAACGGGGGGGGGGGGGGAGGGGGTGCGGCATCAGCTGAAGGCTTTGAAGTAAAAACAGTTTGAATACAACACTGTACTGCTCAGATGAGGTCAATGCAAGCAGAGACACTGATCAGGTCCTCTTACTCGCTTCGCGCTGCACCTGTCCTAGTAAGTCATATTATGAATCAACTGTCGCATCCGGATGTTGACCAATTCAGATTTTAGAAGTCAACTACAAGTGAGATTCTGGTTACATTAAGATTCCTGTGTTTAAACTAACTTTCCCAATTGGAATTGCATTTGGGAATGAGATGCGTGTGGCAACTTGAAATCTCGTGTTGGGACAAATGCTCTTATTCAATTTCTGGGCTAGATGAGGCCTCTCCTAGCAGTATGTTGTGTACTTATGTCTTTTACCATTATTTGGCCCATCCATAAAGTAATCCATCCACCAAGCTGAACTTCATCACAGAAAGGCAACAAGGAGAAGAAGGCATCCTCGTTAAAATACCAAGGATATAGCAAATGTGATGAAAGACAACATGTCTAGGAGTATTTGCACCCTATAAAGGATGGTAAAAAAAATTCATTTCTAAGAAAATGAAAACTTCAGCAAGATTAAGTACAATTTACCAGCATAGTCTTGACTTATAAATAAATGAATCAACTTGTAGATTACCATGCCCATTCATATACAACACTAAAGCTGATCTTGAAGAGTCCTACTTTCCATGGTATTTGGATTTCTACATAATCTAGTGTTGGTAATTTACAGTTGATGTTGTATAAAATATTGTATAAACATGTTCATGACCCTCTCTTCAGCAGTTCTTTGATGTTAACATGTCCAGTTCTTTGATGTTATCAACACTAATGCCATTTGTATAAATCCTTCCAAATCATCCATGGTATCTATTCAATAATACAATATCTAAATTAGAAACGCAAACTTATGGTGGACATTTCCTTCAAACTTGTAATGGAATATGATAGTACATACGCAAGACTGTCCCATATTTTTGCCCATTGCAATCACAGGAAGAAGATGCAATTCATACAAAAAAATAATTTCGTACAAAATTATGAACAACTTTTCTAGAAAGAAATTGCACGATTAATACTATACACAGAATGTTTTCATGTGTTCCTTGCCCCAGTAAAAAAGCATCAGACTTGCCCCAATAAAAAAGCATCAGAAGCTATAGAATGAATAACCTATTCCAAATATGTTCACTCAAGCATATAAGCAAACAGCTGGTGTGCACAGTAGCTTTACAATGGATTTCAGTTCTTTTTCAGCTTTAGGATAGTTTTTGAAGAACTTCACCCAAAAATTTATGCATCTGTAGAGTTTCTTCAAGCATTGGAGTGTACTGTCAGATCTTAACCTATTGGAGTGTACTATGAAACTGTCTCAAAAGTCCAAAACTTTCCGCTACAGCTCAGACCTCTTTGTGTGGATTACTTCTAGTAAGAAATCTACTACAAGTTTACGTTTGTGTCATGGCCCTGTAAATAAAAATCAGGGTGGTGCCCAGGCATTTTCCCTTCCAAATTAAGTTAAACTAGGCACCTATATCAGCTATGTATCATTTTTGGTTCCACTTTCGCTATCAGCTCCATCACCACCGACTTCTCGCCTCCTTCCTCGTTCCTGTCTCCGTCGACGTCGTATTGATCGGATTTTCTGGTGGTGCTTCAATGCTTTCAGGACTGGTTCTGAAAAGATTCCCAGTAACTTCGGCTGTGCTAGCTAGTGAGTCAAGGATCAACTCCTCCTTCTCCCTCAAGAGCTAAATCACCGAATGAAAGAAAAGCGCAAGAGTGAAAGAAAGGTGCGAGACCCAACGTTATTTCCTCGTCCCAAGCCTAGCCCACAAGCGCCAACGCCGACCCAGCGTTCGCCTCGGCGATCGGCGATCACCCCCGGTGCCACAAATCGCTGTGGCGCTTCCACCGGCATCCCACCCTAGTCTCTACTCACCCCAAACCCGCCACCTTACCAACCTCGTCAACGACGACGACGACAACTTTGACAATTACACCGAAACCCTTGCCAACACATTATTACCCACTTTACTGAGAACTTATACTAGAGCGAAAAGGGTGTATCTGATTGAATCCAAGGAAAAGAAAAGGGGGAAAGAGAAGACACACCTGAGGAAGCTGGTCGTATCTGCAGAGATCTTTCTAGCTGAAAGTGAAAGAAGTTTTTACGGTGGTTGTTCGAGAGTAAATTAGGAAGTTTTTGTTTTTTTATAACTTCTCATAACCAAATTCCACAAAATTTTGGTGGGATTTCAGCACGTTAAACCAAAGCCAATGAAATCCTATGAAATCTAATTCTAAATCCATTTTTAAGGATTTCAAACAGCTGAAATTTTATTTTCAATTCCAAATCCCATGAAATTTATGGTTCTAAACGGACTCTAAAGTACTTGTCCTATCAAATGCAATTTTCGGTCTAGTTTTACTTTTTTTTGAAAACTGAAACTCTGTGAAACGTTCAACAGTTTAAAACTAGTGAAAAGAAAACTAGGCCCAAAAACCCTTTTTCCCTGTCTTCGTGTTAAACCTCTCTCTCTAATCTTTGTCACTCTGAACTTCCACCTTAATAGGATCTTGGGTAAGAATAATCTCTGCTGGGTATTCTTGTTCATTCCTCAAGACATGAACTTTGTGGTCTTTGAGGCATTGAACTTTCTGTAGGTGATTGAATTCTGAAATTAGGGTTCATCGTTGAAGTTGAGTTTTCTATTGCATATCTATTCTTGAAACTGAATCTGAACATTATGTTTAAGTCGTATCTTTAAGTACTTCATATGCAATCTAGTTTAACTGAATTAGGGGTAGCGGGCACACACATCTCACAGTATACACTCCCAAGAGCCCTTCTGGTATCTCCATTCACTATGAGGATGGAAGGGAAGAACCAAATCTATGGATTGTTCCCTTTTCCTTTACGATTTAACATAGTAATCTTGAAATAATTAAAAAGAAATGACAATAATCTCTCATATCATGTTTAAGAGGGTTCAGTCATTGAAGCTAGATAAATACATTGTTTCTTGCTAGTGTTTCTTCGAATTGAATCCTACTATATATGTGGCTTTGCGCTTTAAGTACTTTATATGCAATTCATTTCAGCTGAATTATGGCAGGCGATAAAACCTATATGTGTCCTTACTGTCACAGAAACTTTTTCTTGCAATTGGGTTTCTTGCTAACAAGAGAAAGAACAGAAATCTGGTAGAGCGTAATTTAGCACAATAAAAAAGATGGTGGACTGATGGTGGTCTCTTGTGGGGGCTGCGGTACCGACCGTGGTGGCAAGTCAAGCTCTGAGGATGAAGAAGAGGCGAGCCGAGGAGCAGAGGCTGAAGAGTGCGCGAGGTCGCGAGAAGAAGTTGGTCAGGCTTGGCAACAATAAGCCAATTCAAGTCGAAGGAAAAGTTACCGTTGATGTCAAAACAAGCCATGGTAATGTGAAATTTCTACATAAAGTTTACTTCATTCCTTTCTTGGCTCATAATTTGCTTAGCGTTGGGCAGTTAATGGCTTGTGGCTATTCTATTTTATTTGATGACGGTGTTTGCGTGATTAAGGATAAAAAATCAGGACAGATTATGGCTAGTGTTCGTATGGCGGAAAACATGATATTTCCTCTTGAAGTTTCTAACGTTGGCAAGAATGTTCTTGTTGCAAGTGAGCGAAATGCAACAAATCTATGGCACTTGTGCTATGGGCATCTAAATGTGAGAGGTTTGAAGTTACTGAGTCAAAAAGGTATGGTTCATGGTCTGCCTAATATCAATACATTTGATGAATTATGTGAGGGTTGTATTTATGGGAAGCAATGTCGAAAATCTTTTCCCATTGGAAAGGCTTGGAGGGCCACTAGGTGTATTGAGTTAATTCATGCTGATTTATGTGGGCCTATGAAAACAGAATCATTTTGGGGGAGTAAATATTTTCTGTTATTCACTGATGATTATAGTCGTATGAGTTGGGATTTTTTTTCTTCTGAAATTTAAGTCTGAAGCACTTGAGATGTTTAAGAAATTCAAGACAAGTGTTGAGAAGTATAGTGATAACTACATCAAAGCTCTTCGTACAGATAGAGGTGGTGAATTTACATCTCACAAGTTTGATACTTTTTGTGAGAAAAATGGAATCCACGGGGAATTAACTGCACCATACACACCAAAACATAATAGGGTTGCTGAGCGGAAGAACGGAACAGTTGTTGAAATGGCTAGAAGCATGCTTAAGGCCAAGGTCTTCCTGATCAGTTTTGGGCAGAAGCAGTGGGCACTACAGTGTACTTAAGGAACATTTCACCAATAAGAGCAGTTCCGAATCAAACACCGTATAAAGCTTGGAGTGGTAAGAAGCCATCGGTAAGCCATTTAAGAATTTTCGGATGTATAGCATATGTTTTGGTTAACTCACAAGTTCGTCAGAAGCTTGATGAGAAGTCTGAAAAATGCATTTTTCTTGGATATTGCTCTCATTCTAAAGCATACCGCTTATACAATCCAATAAATGGCAAAGTCATTATTAGTAGAAACATGGTATTTGATAAAGATAAAAGTTGATCTTTTAGTGAAGATGCAGAGTTGAAGCACCGAGTGAGATTCTAACAAAAAATGATGATGTAGTGGTTAATCCAACACCCACAAACTCAACAGTTTCATCTCCCATGACAAGCACATCAACATCAGTAGCAGTTCAACTTCCTCCGATGAAACTCCCCCAAGGAAGGTTAGATCATTGAGAGAAATTTATGAGAGATGTACTTTCGCTTTGTTCGCTTCAGACCCAACATATTTTGAAGAAGCAGTTGAACATGAAGAATGGTGTGAAGCAATGAAAGAGGAGATAACATCCATTCTGAAGAATGAAACCTGGGAGCTTGTGGACTTGCCAGATGGGAAGAATGTCATTGGTTTGAAGTGGGTATTCAAGACGAAATGCCACACTGATGGGAGTGTTCAAAGACATAAGACCCGTCTGGTAGCGAAAGGTTATTCGCAACAACAAGGTAGTGATTTCGAAGAAACCTTCTCCCTTGTTGCTCGATTTGAATCTGTGAGAGTTATCTTAACCCTTGCTGTTCAGCTTAAATTGCCTATTTATTAGTTTGATGTTAAGTCAGCTTTTTTGAATGGCGAATTGAATGAAGAAGTTTATGTGTCTCAACCGGAAGGCTTTGTAGTTAGAGGCAAAGAAGGTAAGGTATACAGGTTAAAGAAGGCTTTGTACGGGTTGAAACAGGCTCCACGAGCATGGTACAGCAAGATTGATTCATTTTTTCTTGAAAAAGGATTTGCAAGAAGTGAAAATGAACCTGCACTTTATTTGAAAAAGCAAGATACATATGGATTTCTTATAGTATGCCTTTATGTTGATGACATAATATATTTGGGGTCTTCTGATTGTTTGATAGCGGAATTCAAAGATAGTATGATGAGAAAGTTTGAAATGTCGGACTTGGGTATGTTGCATTATTTTCTTGGCTTGGAAATTAAACAACTTGAAGACGGAGTTTTTGTGTCACAAAGGAAGTATGCTATAGATCTGTTGAAGAGGTTTAATATGTTGAATTGCAAGGCAGCTGCTACTCCTATGAATTTGAATGAAAAGCTTTAGTCACAAGATGGTACTGACGCAACTAATGGGAAAGTTTTCAGAAGTATAGTTGGTGGTTTGATTTATTTGACTCACACTAGACTCGATATATCTTTTTATGTGAGTGTTGTTTCAAGATTTATGCACTCTCCCACAAAGCACCATCTCAAAACAGCTAAGAGGATCATGCTATATATTGCTGGAACTATTGATTTTAGCATATGGCATTCTCATGTATCTCAATTTAAATTATGTAGATTCACTGACAGTGATTGGACAGGGTCTGTTGAGGATAGAAAGATTACTTTTGGAAGCATTTTTATTCTCTGATCAGGTGCTGTTTCATGGAGTTCAAAGAAACAAGCAACAACAGCACTATCATCGACTGAGGCGGAGTATGTTGCTGCAACATCTTCGGCATGCCAAGCGATTTGGCTGAGAAGGTTACTTGCTGATTTTCTTAAGGAGCAACAAGGAGCAACATAGATTTTGTGTGATAATAAAGCCACGATTACAATGACAAAAAATCCGGTCTACCAAGGGAGAACTAAGCATATCGACATTCGACATCACTTCATACGTGAGTTGGTAGCAGAAGACATGATAATATTGAAGTATTGCAATACAAATGAGCAGATGGCTGATATTTTGACCAAGTCACTTTCTGTTCATAAGCATATTTACTTTAGAAGACGACTTGGAGTGTCCAATTTTGAATTGAGGAGGGCTGTTGAAGCATGATTCAAAGTTGTTAAAGATAATTTGTTTTAGAATTATCTTTTAGTGGTGTAGTGGTTCATACTTTTAGGAATTCTTGTTATGTGAAAGCCTATATAAAGACACCAGTAGTTCATCATTTTGTGTGCATCAAACAATTGAGTGAAATAATCCTTCTATTTTATTCTTTGCTTTGTCAATTGTCTTTATCTTGAGCTCTTAAATTCTACACCCACTACCATCAACCCTCTACCGTACTCACCTCCACCGCTGGCATCCAATTTGTTATAACCAGATGCATAAAATATGGAGCGGGAGAGAGAGAGAGAGAGAGAGAGAGAGTAGGGGGAGGGGGTGGTGCAGATATGAAATTTGGTTGGGGGGGGGGGGGATGCAGATATGAAATTTAATCAAAACAAAGAAATAAGTCTTTGTTCTTATTTAAGCTAATAAAATTTAATTATACGTAACTAAAAATAACATTAGTACCCTTATTATTATTACATGCACATGCTTAAACAAAGAGGCATTTTCTGAAGAAAGTTATATAATGAAAGGTTTTGCAACGTTTTTGTCAATTATAGGGGACATTATAGCAAATGTTGTAATTACACCGTGTATATACTGGGAACAATTTTGTATTTTACTCAAAAAAGAAAGGACTGAAGTTGTGCTTATCTCTGAGTTGCTACCACAATTTAGTCATTGCAATGGAATTGACCGAAAGTAACATAGAAAGTGCGAATTACATACATTTTGTGGTATCAGTCCTTGGTACAACTATAACCGTGTTCAAAGTTACTCTTACCATATTTGACACTTTTAGAGCATGCTTAGAAAAAATTAAAAAAAAAGACACTTTTAGAGCATGAGTAGTTGCCTTCATTATTAAAAAAAAAATGCTACAACTAGCACCAAAAGGGGTTTATGTGCACAAAGCTCCCCCCAGAATCGAAGCTTACAAGAAATCTCTTATTCCAAAAGCTCAATAAATGCAAAACTTGCATAATTTAAAAGTTAAGCACATAAGAAGAATGTTCTAGAAGAGAATAACGTGTTATATGGATTAGGAATCATCAATTGGCAAGTTTTTAGCCTAAGCATGCTAAAAATGATTACTTAGACATCTAATCTAACTATCTAATTATATATATATATATATATAGGGAGCTGATCCATTGATAGCGCTAGCAAAATAGGAGAATTTGCTAGCGCGATCTGGCCGTCCATCCCAAAAGATGGACGGCCCAGATCTTTTTTTTTGCGTTTTTTTAAGTACGTCCGCTACATTATGTAGCGGACAATTTTTTGCATTTTTTTGACAATAATACCCTCCGAGTCCGTCCGCTACATAATGTAGCGGACAAGTTTTCAGACTTTTTTTTTCTCTTTCTGTCATTAATGTTCTGACTTTTTTTTCTCTCTCTCCCGTCCGCTACATAATGTAGCGGACAAGTTTTCAGATTTTTTTTCTCTTTCTATCATTAATGTTCTGACTTTTTTTTCTCTTTTTCTCTCTCTCCTGTCCGCTACATAATGTAGCGGACAAGTTTTTAGATTTTTTTCTCTTTCTGTCATTAATGTTCAGACTTTTTTTCTCTTTCTCTTTCTCTCTCCTTTTGTGGTCATTTTTCTGTCACCTTTCTGACTTTAGTCTCTTTCTCTTTCCTTCCTTTTGTGGTCATTTTTCTTACTAACGCCCTTAACCTTAACCTATTCGCTTCTATGTGAACTCTTTGTTCTTCCGAGATATGAGTTTCGGCAGAGCTGCAAGCTGTATTGTCTGGCACCTGATTTCGTAGTTCTTTTGATGAAAGAGAGGACACCTCAGCAGCATTAACCTCATCCACAAGGCCTGAGATGGCTCCTGCTGATGAAGCCAATGCTAATAGTGACTATGTTGTATCAGGTGGAAATTTATTTGCAGAAACCCATTCCTCATCTTGACCAAAGCATTAGAGTCTGCCCAGAAAGAGAGAGAGAGAGAGAAATGAGGGGAGATGACGAAAGAGAAGAAAGAGAGAGAGAGATCAAAAAGAAGAGAAAGGAGAGAGAGAAGAGTCAGAGCTTTAATGAAGGGGGGAGAGAGAGAGAGAAAAAGATATGAGAAAAAAATCTAAAAACTTGTCCGCTACATTATGTAGCGGACAAGAGAGAGAGAAAAAGAAAAAAAAAAGTCAGAACATTAATGACAGAAAGAGAAAAAAAATATGAAAACTTGTCCGCTACATTATGTAGCGGACGGGAGAGAGAAAAAAAAAGTCAGAACATTAATGACAGAAAGAGAAAAAAAAAAGTCTGAAAACTTGTCCGCTACATTATGTAGCGGACGGACTCGGAGGGTATTATTGTCAAAAAAATGCAAAAAATTGTCCGCTACATAATGTAGCGGACGTACTTAAAAAAACGCAAAAAAAAAGATCTGGGCCATCCATCTTTTGGGATGGACGGCCAGATCGCGCTAGCAAATTCTCCTATTTTGCTAGCGCTATCAATGGATCAGCTCCCATATATATATATATATATATATATATATATATATATATATGAAAGCCGAAAATTGAGAGAAAGTGGCCACGTCACTGCCTACGTGAATATTCTCTCCTTTCGCCACGTGAAAAAAAAATTACATTCAAGATAGCTTGTGTGTGAATTGTGTATTAGTGCTAAATAAGTGGTTGCAACTAGAGGCAAGACTTTAGGAGATAAACATGATAAGTCCTTAATCCCTACGAAAGTTAGCCCTAACATCTGGCCTTATCACCTTCATTTTCTCTTTCCAATCCCTCAGCTCCTCTATTTACCACATGAAATCTTGCCTTTCCTCAATCTTTATTTAAATTTGAAAAACATGATAACCTTAAAACCCTCCACAATTATCTTACTACGAATTCCATGTATACATATCTCATTTTATCGTACAATTTATCAATTTCATTCAATACAAATAAAGAAAGAAAGAAACTGATTACACTGCTTCTTAATTTTCTTGCTCAAGAGTCATGGTTCCTTCACTCGGAGCTCCCGATAAATCACACAACAACTAGATATATATTTATTCCCCGGAGTTGTTCTTTAATCCATTTGTCACCAACAATCTACATTGGAGATATCCAACAACTTGGCAACTTGTTCTTTCTTCCACTACAACAAAAATGAGTTGTAAGGACGCCTTCTAGCGTCCTTACAAGTATCATGTAAGGACGCTTTTGACGTAAAGACGCTTTGGATAGCGTCGTAACGTCGCCCCATTAGAGGCCGTCACAATAAGTTATTACAACGCACGGAAGCGCCTCAATAGGGGTAAGGCCTAACGAGACGCAAATGAGCGTCCCATAAACTGAACCACATCAAACCCTATTGGGACGCTTTTTAGCGTTGTTTTGGATCTTTTAGGACGCTTCTTAGCGTCCCAAGATAAATCTGTTTTTGAAAAAAAAAACATTTATATAATTTTTTCTATTACAACTTTCAATATTCAACAAATGAGCTAGTAATAAATCATTTCAAAGTTCAAGAACTTATAATCGTAATATCTACAAATTATGTTATCCCCTCACTTGTAAAAGGTACAACTCATAAAACCATTCTCTTTGTACAACACCTAATACGTAAGATAAACAAGTTATAAGCACATATAATACAAAGTTTCTTGTCAATCATATTAACAAGTGAACAAAATCAAAGATCTACTTGGACAAGACAAATTGTTTCTAAGATGTACAAAACAATGCTATGATATTGATAAATGAAGATTACTCCAAATCTCGCAAAGTACCATCAGGGACTGCAAAAAATCTCTGCTCAACTTCCATCAGCATTTACATGTCTATCAAACAATTCAGTTCAATCCAATCAAACTACAAGTAAAATGCAAAATTGGACAAACGGACATACAACAGAAATTGATATTAGGAAGATCCTCATTCTTCCGTGTAGATAGTATTACTAGTAATAAAGAGCTGATTTGGTATTATGGATACAAACTTTATAAATTCTACCAAAGTGTTTCAAAGAGATTTCACAACTCGTAACTCTATAAAAATATTCATAGATGCATTCCATATGCTTAACAACTTTAGTTTTTCCTACTGAACTAGGTCAATAATGATTACGAAATAAAAAACTTACCACTCCATGATGGTGGCCAATGCCCTGGATGATGATTTGATATGCTTGAGCATGTCGTGGTTTGGATTTTGAAATGACCGTTTGGCTGAAACAAAGAAACAAGGTTAAGGAAAAAAAAAACTAAATCAGCATTAAATCAACATAGATTCTCCTAAAAGCATAATCTAAAGGCTGTAAAATTGCTAATAAAGACACATTAAGCAACTGCATAAATAGACTTCTTAAAGCAAAGCATACAAAGTTCCATACATGTTAACAGCTTATTGTGGCTTCAGCTGCAGCCTGATTATAGCGCTTGGGGTCCTTTTTTCGCAGTTTCTACGCTAGCAGCAATACCATGTGCTTCTATTATAACAGGTTCTTCAGTAGTTGAGTCAAACTAAAGCAACAACGGCGATAGGTAACTAAAATGTAAAACTAAGTTTATCACCTAAGGATAATAAGAACCAAGTTACACAACTTAGGATAGCACATCACATGGCAACTAGCTAACTCCAGTATATTGTATTGCCTAGCAACAAGAAACTAACTTAAAAAGTGGCTTTAGAATAACTGAGACATGCCAGCAAGGTGCCTTCTTAACACAATTTGTTTTTTCCTTTTCAACCATCAGTAGCCGGTTCCAGTTCCCAAAGTAAGAAACTGGATCTCTCCAACAAGCGAAGCCTCACAATCTCAAGTGTAAAGGCATGTAGAAAGAAGAGAAGTCCACTGATGGACATCGTCGTCTAAGCTGGGAAAAGGAAAAAGTATAGAAAAAGCTGTGGGAGACTAACCAAATGCAAAAAAAGTCCATGTTAACAACTAAAATAAGAAATTCAGCAATGTTTCCAACTCAACTACGGCACTAGAATACTAGATTAAGTCGTCCGGACTTGTAAGTGTGCCTACAAGGTGAAAAGGAGTCAGGTGCAAGTGCTTCATAATGCTGGAATTGATGCTTATACAAAATATATAAAAGCATAGAAAAAAATTAGTTCTTATGATTCCATTAGAAGTTCAATAGGTGGACCATACATAATAAATCTCTACATTGCTTTGACCCTACTTAATATTCAGAGTCCATCAGGGAAGCTTAGGCTTTATTTACTCCCATGGTCCATACATGTTTATGACAAGAATTACCAATTGCCTTTTTTGAGAATGTCGTTGCTTTATTTGCTAAAACTCATTTAATTTTTCTTTTTGAGCATGTCACTTCATTTATTTGTCAAGTTACCTAAGTTAAACTTATTATAAAGAACTCTCACATTTGGAAACATGAAATTATCATGGATTTAATTCCACAGGTGAAACTGAAAGAATGAAGTAAGAAAGAAGAAAGTTACAAACAGAGAGATACCGAGAAACACACCAAAATCACATCCAACAAGATAAGAAATCCAAGGTACACACTGACTCAAATATTCTCAGGCGTAATCCTAGCATACAAAAGAAACCCACTCTCTTCTTTGCCAAACTCACAAGATTTGACATATTTAATGTAAAGTCTTTTGTTTTCTGGTTTAGTAACTGCCAGCTGCTTAATTACCTACCTAAGAACAAATTTGGATTATAATGCAGCAACATACATACATGTATGTCAGGATATACCTCTTCTTAAGAGGGCATGTCATAGACAAAGTAACTGTGATTAAAAGGAGATTTCTAATTTGGTAAAGATGCATGCAAGAGTAGCTCAACACAAGTATATGGAATATAATCAACAATGGCTGTATTATAGTTTTTAGCGAGCTAGCTCTTACAGGTGGCCCTCCGTCACAGAATTTAACAACACCTCGGCCAAATCTGACCAAATTCTACCCTATATGGAAAAAGACCCAAATTTCCACCAGAGTAAGAACCCTAAAAGTGATACGTACTAAAGAAGGAGGACTGTCTATAGGGTTCAAATAGTAGAAGCATTTTATTTGGCATTTCTTTATCTATAATTAACAAAATTAACCTAAAATCATCTATTAATGCAACCAAATATTAGAACAGTAGGAATAATTCATTACAAAAGGATATGTTGATTACCTAAGAATTGTAATTGAACCACAGATTGAGAAGGACATAGCTCAAAAATGGTGGCGGCGGCGGCAGGTGGGTGCTTGTACCGCTGGTTCTACGTGCAAAGAACGGTGGTGGTTCTTGTGGCAGATTCACGGCATAGATGCAAGAGTGGAAAGAAATAGACATCGGGGTAGAGAAAGAGAGTAATTCGTGGAAAAAGAGAAGTCAGATATGGATTTCGGCTTTGAGGATCCGATGAAGTAGTTGTAGTGTAGTTTATGGGGGCATTGGATTTCGGCTGTGCAAGGAGAGATGGTGACCAGGTGGAATGAAAGGAAGGAAGGAAGGAAGATAAGGGAATTGGGGGATATATTTAGGGCAAATGATCAAGAGCCGCTTAGGACCTTTAATTTATATAATTTATAGAGGCGATTAATTTAGGACGTTGCAAAGCGTCCTATTATATACGAGAAATAGAGACGCTTTTAACATAGCGTCTTATAAAGAACTTTTTAGGACGCTTTTTATAAAGCGTCCTTTTATGGACGTCGTTACATCTAGATTTTCTTGTAGTGTTCAAAGCAACCCCACTGAATTGTTCACTTCGTTTTCTCCCTATTTTCCACAATCTCTTGCAATTTATCTAGTGGGGACATACCATCTGGAGGGCTCGCTTTCACTAGGTTTAGTTGCTCATCACTCTTGTCACGTCTTGAATTGGAAGTTAGGTTAGGGATCAAAGGATTTGATTCATAGTTGAAAGGAATTTGAGTGATTGAGATTGGGGTTTGTGAGAGTTGAGAGAGTTAAACAGAAAATGATTGTATCCATCCAAAGTAAAGGACTTTTGATCAAAAATCATGAAAAAAGGGCCAAAAATGACCCCGTCTGTAGTGGCGTTGGTTGCAACCAATGTTGCTACTGAAGTGCGTTGACCATCATCGGGTGCATCAGATGCTGCTACCTGGATTTGCTAACGAATTTATAATTCGCTCGAGGTATTTGTTGCAGTTGATAATGCTGCGGAAGTCACTACCAATGGGACAATAAATTCAACAAAATATTTTTTTTTCCAATAAGATTAAAGCAATTTTAAAAGTTTAACTTTATGTAAAGAAATAGTAAGCAACGACAATAAAGAAACACTAGTGAAATCAGATTTCACACATCACCAACTCATGCCATAGTGGACATGAGATCGGAGGTCTCATGACGATTTGCCCTAGGCTATGATCTCTTCGAAGTAAATTGTAAGTTCAAGCGATTTCAGCCCGAGAGGCTATTATCATTGCAAATATAGGCACTAGTGATCTTGGTTCTAATGTTGGAGTTCCATTGCCTCATATATAGACTAGAGTTGGGTAGGGGTTTTAGGCTAGTTGATGTATGAAAGAGTTGCGCTAGTTGATATATAAAAGGGTTTTAGGCTAGTTGATATATCGATTAGAGTTGGGTAAGGGTACGAATGCGGTAATACTTTTGACGAAAATTGAGTTTAAAAGAAATGAGTGTAGTTAATTATATTGGTTGAGGCCCGCCTGAAATTGTCTCTCCCTCCTGATCCTCCTTTCTTCAGCACGGATCGGAAGACTGTCACTAAAGGTCATCGATGACAATTTTCGGCATCACTTTAGAAGAGCTGCTAGCAACACCAGCTCTGTTGGTTGGTTGTCTATTTGCTGCATGCAGTTAACAGCCTATAAATTGCATTTGAGATGTCAAGGTTTGTTCCAATAACATTAGTTCTAATGGCGTCACAGATGCAGTTAGCAGCCTCTCCTCTGACGATTCGCAATTGTCTACAGCAATTTCTAAGTGGAACCAACCCGGGTACACCACTAAGAAGAGCAGCACAAGGTGCTAATCTCGCAGGATTCACTCTGCATCTACAGTTTGGAGGCGGTGGAGCAGAAAAACCACCACCGGTGGCACTAGGTGAAGGAGTGGAAGTACCACCACCCGTGGAACCAGGTGGAGCAGAAGTACCACTACCACTGCCTGTGGAAGCAGATGGAGTGGAACTACCACTGCCCGTGGAACCAGATGGAGTGGAACTACCACCGCCCGTGGAACTTGGAGGAGCAGTAGAACTAGGGGGAGCAGAAGTACCACCAGTACTGGAGCTACCACCACCCGTGGAGCTAGGTGGCGTAGATGGACCGCCGCTGGTGGAACTACCACCACTGCCTGTAGAACTAGGTGGAGCAGAGTTACCACCACCTGAACTACCGCCACCACTGGAACTAGGTGGAGCGGAAGTATCACCACCAGGGGTACTAGGCGGAGTAGAAGCATCACCACCCGCAGGAGCGGAAGTGTCGCCACTTGGTGGATTAAATGGACCATCACCACCGGAACTAGGGGGAGCAGAAGTTCCATCACCGGTGGAACTAGGCGGTGCAGTTGGATCAGGCATTGGGTCGGGAGAGTTTTTACTTGTATCTTGTCCGCGTACTAGCAAAAGCAAGAGAATGCTGAACAAGAGAAAGAGGGCCATAGAAAAATTGACGTTGGACCTCATCTTTCCACCAAAATTTCTCAAATTTTTTGTAGTGTTGGTGACGGATGTGGTAGCAGGATGAAAGTTGCCTGATATTTATAGGTGATCTATGGGTCATCCTTAGAATCAACTAATGAAAACTTGTTACCCAGACATAAGAAAGATCATGTTTCACTATATCTTACGTGTTGTAAAGAAGACTTTCTACAACTTGAATATAATTTTCTTTTCATATTTTCTTTTTTTGTAGAACTTTGATCTTTAACCGAAGAAGGAGAACTTTGTTGCTACTATCCGGGTTGTAAAAAGATAGATACAACCTCTCGTATAGCGATAATTGATAGTCGATAAATAGAGTTAGTTACATTTCTACTAATATTTTTAGCCAGAATTCTTAATAACACTTTTTTAATGTTACTAACCGTAGCCACCAAGACATTTAGCGATCATTAATTGTCGTAATAGGGAAAGTTGTAACTATCTTTCGTAAACCCGAGGAGCGGCCAAAATTTTTCATTGAAACATAGCCATTTATTATGTGAGAAGCGTATTACGGCAGAAACTGGACTTCATTTAGAAGAATGAATGAGGTAATAGATACAACAATTCACATTTAGCCGTTTCAACTCCACTTATAGTTTCAGATCTAGCAACGATTTCAGGACACTAGCGACAAATTTGAGCTCAAATAGCTACTAAAGGGAGTGCAAGTATCACCTCAGAAAACTGATTGTCACAAAGGAGAATGGATTGAAGTTGTAGATTCTAAGCTGGTACAACACTTCAGTTAATAAAATAGAAAACACAAGAAGCCAAAGAGTTTTGTTGGCCATACTTCCGCAGGAAGAGGACTTGAACATGTTGCGTGCTCTACCAATGTCACACTGCTTGGTGAAACTATGTAGAGAGGGATATCCCATGATGAGAATGCAACTAGCCTCAAGACATGAGTTAGATACTCGATGCATGAAGATGCCATTAAAGCCAAATTACCATGTAAATGCCTTATGCGAAATTTAATTCTAAAGTCGGAAACACTGTAGTTTGGGCTCTTTGGTAACCATTTCAACCGTATATTGCACCAATTTCCATCATTCTTTGGTTTCTGATGAAGGAGAACAAGGACAGAGCACTTCTAATGAGAGGGAGGCTCAAGCTGGTTCTCGAAATTGGCCAATTGCAACCAAATCTCTCGGCTCATATGCTCGCCTAACTCGTTCTCGTTTGAGTCACGCAAGTGTGCCAAAGATGGTTTTCGCAACAATAGTAAAACTGATGACAAATAGTTTACACCCAAACAACCTAGCACTCTTCCGTTGGGTCTTGGCAAATGCCAACCTGAATAATGAAAACTTGTCATGAAAGCGACACAAAGGAGAGTTCTATTTAACATAACTGAAACTAGTGCTTAGCGTTGGGAAACTTTACTGTCTCTTATCATGATAGTATTTGTTAAATTGGCTTGCATTGGTTGAGAGGCATCAGAAAATAGGACACTGCTGTCGAAGGCTCTGTTTGACAGAGCCTTTTTTTTTGTCTTCAGTTTTTAAAGAGCAATTTTTAAAGAGCAGCTTAATTTTTTTTTTTTACAAAAACAAGTGGGTGTTTGATAACCCTTTTTTTTTTAGGTTTTTTTTTGGTGTTTGGTAACCCTTTTTATTTTGAGGTGGTTTGCAGTGGCGATGGTGGGGCGTAGCGGTGGTCGACGGTGGTGGTGGCCGGCGGTGGTTGTCGCCGGCAGTGGTTGCCGGCGGTGGTGGCCGGAGGTGGCTGCTGCCCGGCGGTGGCTGCCAGCGGGCGACGGTGGCTGCCGGCGATGGTGGCCGGAGGCCACTAGCCGCCCGGTGGTGGTTGCCTGCGGCCGGAGGTGGCTGTCGGGTGGCGGTGGCTGCCGGAGGTAACTGCCGGCGGTGGTGGCCAGAGGTGGCTGCCGCCCGGTGGTGGTTGCCGGCCTCCGGAGGTGGCTGTCGGGCGGCGGTGGTGGCCACCGCCCACCGCCGTCCGGTGGTGGCTGCCGGAGGCCAGAGGTGGCTGTCGGTGGCTACCGGGCGGCAGTGGGTGGTGGCTACCGGCGGTGGGTGAGTTGTGATGGAGGTCTAAAAAAAAAATTAAAGTGAAAACGAAAAGAGCTTTTTCCTCTTTTTTTTTTTACTCTACAATTTAAAAAGCCACTTTTTAAATTGAAAAAAAAAGTGGTACCAAACACTCCTATTTTTTTCAATTTTCAAAACTGAAAAAAAAAAGAGCAAAAAAAAACCCTGTCAAACGGCCCGAAGTAATAGAAATGCCATTTCAAGATTCCAACTATTTTTCGAGAGTATATATCGCGTAGCTGATAGACATGTATGCATGCTGACTATAGATGAATACCAAGTTCTAGGTTTCATAGGCTGCTTCTAGCATAGAGTTCTATTTAGGATGCCCTTTTTGAGTGTGCAACGAATTCTCCCATCTAACAGTACTTTGTGAGTTCACTAGAAGTTGCAACTAGAGAAACTTCATGTTGCCTGACAACCTCAAACACTACGCTCAGGAAAGTTTCCATTGTTTCTGCTTCCCTAATTTTGTTATCAGCTCAGCACAGTTTTGTAATCCCACCTCAAACACAACGCTTAGGAAAGTTGCTTGACATGACGAGGATGGAGAGGATAGAGAACCAACGTCATGCATCGGTGGCGAATATGATATTCATACCTCGTATTTATTTTAGCCATTTTTTTCTATTGATTACGAGATCGGTCTGCATCTATGATAGTCTGTGGGACATTTAAAAAAGAGTATATATCTGCAGTGGTTAGTGTACACTTTACGTTTAATTAACTACAGAGTATATCGTACTCGAATGTTTATTGACATATTTTACTTTACATTTGCAGACTACCATTCTTCCATTGGCCATGAGACATTATAGAGGACAAGCCATCACGAGTACCCTTACTTTGAAAACTTGGACCGTTGAAATGATGCAAGACCGGGTAAAAAATACAACGGCCATGATTGTGGAGTTTACGTGTTCAAGTACATTGATTATATTGTTGTATGGAAGATCTCGCCACAACAGCTTGGTCGCGTAGATCGAGATGCATTGACATCTAGATACAGGGTAATTCACAAACTTAGAAAGAGTCTAGTTGGGTTCTTCCATATTATTATTAACCGTACTCATTTGATGTAATTGATGTTTTTGTTAATTTTGTTGAGTTGGGTTGCTTTTGTCATCTTTTGATTTGTGGTTTATAGTACGTTAGATTGGTTTGAATTGTGAACAAGCATACAGAACATGCATATATATATATATATATATATATATATATATATATATATATATGTGTGTGTGTGTGTGTGTGTGTGTGTGTGTGTGTGTGTGTGTGTGTGTGTCAGAATTGTTGAATTGATTTTGAATAGGCGGCAGAGGCACCACGGCCACACCGTCGCTGACCGTCGCTCTTGACGGCGACCGCAACCAGATCTTTCGCTCCGTCAATGATTACTCCGGCGCGACCATATCTTGTTCTTGAGAAGATCTACAGCAGACCCAGCCACACCGTCGTCGACCGTCACTCTTGACCGCAACCATGGCCAGATCTTGTTCGCTCCATCGATTACTCCGTCGCCGACCAGATCTTCACTATTCTCTTGAAAATATATTTTTTATTTTGTTAAATTGAGCAGTTCTAATCTTAATTTTCAGAGTTCTTGCTCTTGTTCTTGTGATATTTGTTGTGATTGTTGAATAAGTGGTTTTGATTGTTGTGTATTGAATTTTGATGGAGAAACTGAGAATGTGTGATGTTAGTAATTTGGAATTTTGAAGTTGTTATCGTAATCTGGATTGTTGGATGTTAAAATGTGCCTAATTAAGTAACTAGTAGGTAATTAAAATATTTTTATTGAAAAAAAAACAATTAGTTAGAAATTGGAATATACCCACGGGTAATACCCTACCCGCAAGGGTAGGGTACGGATTGTCAAAAAGCATACCCAGAAAAATCGGGTAAATTTTATCCGACCCACTTTTATTATGACCCGATCAGATTTTACCCGTACCCGACAGGTATACCCGTTTGTCAGGTCTACTTCAAATTATGGCTCAAATTGACTGTTGTCGATCATAACCCAACGATTTTTGTTCTTTTTGTGGACTACAAATAATTTGGCCTACACCGGGACCCGAAAAGATGTTCCCTTGCCTTTCATCACTAATTCGAACATCTAGAAGTTCATGTGGTGCTCATCTATGACACTCATTGAGTTAGGAACAAATTTGGTCCTTGTTGACACATTTTCTAGTAATCTTAATTCTAGTACCGAAACCAACCTTGTTTGAACATGCTCAATAGTATTCTTTAACTCTTTCAATATTCAAAAATATTAACCTTTGTAAGGGATGAGAATCTTCACAAAACTTTCTATGTTTTATGTTGAAATCTACACTTAATAAGTTTTATAAATGCTCAAAAATTGATAGGTAAGCAAAAGTTATGTTGGGAAAATAATATTACTATGTTGTGTTGTTGCTATGATTTTCCTTCAAGCTATTACTCCAAGTGTAGCTAGGTTTATGAAAAGCTTGAAATTGTGGCTAGACCTTTGAAGATCTTAGTACGCTTGGTCTTATGAACTTGGGATTGAGGCTAGGGGTTTGAAGATTGTGGTGACGAATTGGTGATAGAAAATTTAGAAGATTGTGGTGGTGACAACAATCAATTTTAGTAATGAATTGAGAATGAGTTAAGGGTGAAAGGAGTAGGAAAGGGAAAGAGATAGAGAGTGAAAGTGAAAGTGAAAGTGAAAGTGAAAGTGAAATAGGTAAACGGGAGAGTTTGTGATCCCTAAAGTGCCTTAGCCCACTAATCGCCTCTAATGGCTGTTAACCACCTCCAAGAGAGATGGTTAGACAGGAGAAGGCATATTTTTAGGATGATAGGGGCAAAAGTTTCATGCTCGCAAACCGCCTAAAAGAAGGGCGGTGAAATGATTGGAACAAAAAAAAATCTGATTTGTACCGTCCACAATCACACGTGGATGGTAAAATTGAAGCCGAAAAAATAAGCTCTTCCCCAACGTTGGATGTGGATAAAGCCCTACATGCATATTTAGTAAAGTTACATTTAAAACAAAAATATGTTAGCTTTAATTTGGCTAAGCCAGATTCCAACTCGATTAATAAACTTCGTGCACTCAAAGATGAAAATATACCTTAATAAACATTTCGGTTAAATTTTGGTCAAACAATTTCCTTATTCTAAGTTTATATATGCGCTGGCTAGCCTATCTAGTCACGTTGGTTAAATGATATATTAAAAAAATATCAAGTGGAACTAAACCTTTTGATATTTGAAAACAAATTTAGAAAAAGTTTATTTCTACAATATATTATGTCAAGTTATATTTTAGCCACAATATAAGGTGTGTACAAGCATGTGAGGTATAAAGTTGGTGTTGTCACAAATCTAGTGTGTGTGTGTGTGTGTGTGTGTGTGTGTGTGTGTGTGTGTGAAAAGTTCTGAACAAATCTTTTTCTATGGTGTTTTTTTGTTGTGAAACTCTTAAGTATTATAAATCTTAGCAATATACCAACATACCATGACTTTATTTTAATTTTTGTACTCATAGAGACACTCTCTTATGATGAAAAAGAAAAACTAGATATCTAGAAAATAGAATTTGTTGGTTTTGCTGTAACTGAGTTAGTGTCTCTAACTCAGATTATTTGAAAATAAATCTAACTTAGAAAGCATGTTATTAAATAATATGTTAAATTTTGGTTAATTTTTGTTCAACAGTTTGCTCAGTACAAGATTTTGAGCTATCCTGTTTAGTCATATTGGTTAAACATTCTGAACTTTATATAATTGTCGCATGCAATAACGTATTGAGATTATGATATTATTTGTATTCTTTTTTTGGTGAATTCTATATGCATCTAAAAGCACACCTTATCATTATCAACTTAGTCATCTCGGTTAACTTTAATAAACCGTATAGTATCAAAAAAGTATTAAGCAAAATTTTCTCTATCAAAAATCTAATATGTAGTTAACATTACGAGCATGCTATTGAAATGTACAAATTATTTTAAAAAGCTACTTACACAAGTACAATAAAAATGTCTCACTCAATAACAACTTGATCACTACATATTCTTCGCATGCTTGTATCGAACAACATCAAAGATAAAGTAATTAAATAAACACAACAATTTATGATTATCGATATAACTGGAAGTAATGAGTAAATGCTTAACCTAAATCATTGCAAAGCTTTTGTGGAAGAATATGATATTTTTATGACAAATTCAAATAATCAATAAATTGTTTAAACTACTTCTAATGCAAGTAAATCACATAGTAAATTATTACTCATTTTTGTTTTGGCTTGTTTACATTAGATTGTCAATTAAAGATACATTAAGCGTGACTATCTTTGATGATGTAGCACAAAAAATGTAGATTGTGCAAGATGTTTTATTTTACAGTTTCAAACTTCTTATGTAAATGACTATTAATAAGACCATCCTCCTATGCTTCGTATGAAGTGTCTAGACGGCAAAAGTAACAGAAATGCCATTTCAAGATTGCGACTATTCCTAAAGCACTGGCTTGCAGGACAGCAGAAGTAACAGAGACGCCATCTCAAAATTCCAACTATTTCCTGAAGTATTCATCGCTTAACTGATAGAGATGTATATATGCATGCTGACTAAAGATGAATATCAAGTTCTAGGTTTCATGGGCTGCTTCTAGCATGGAGTTCTACTGAGAATGTCCTGTATATATACTTGTGCAAGTATTTCATCGCATGCATCCATTAGAACTTTGTGAGTTCACTAAAAGTTGCAACTAGAGAAACTTCATGTTGCCTGACAACCTCTCAAACACAGTGCTCAGGAAAGTTCTCCACTGGTTTCGCTTCCCTAGTTTTTTAATCAGACTTCAACAAAGCTTATCATAAAACACTGGAACAGGCCTTCTGAAACTCTTCTCATTCATATGCACTTGAACAAGCTAGATACCTTAATGTTCTTCGAACTATAACATGGAACCTCCAAAGACAAAATGCAAACTCAGTTATCTGCGCAAGCAAAGAGACTCATTGAGGTCTTGAAAGAGTAATCACTCGGCCGTGAGGCCCGAAGCGAGGTGGAAGGGTGGCGTAGGGACAAGGGTGCCGAAGAAATCGAGGATGTTGGGATTTAACAAGACACACTGCGAATCCAACCCGATCGTCAACGCCCTATACCACGAATCCCAATTCCACCTCGGAACTCGCTTTTGTCCTGCCGTCGCTCTAACCCACCCAACAACATATATCCACCTCCACATGAAGAAAGGGACCTTGAATTTGTGTGAAAAATCACCACCCACATTGCACAGTAACCCACGTACATTATTTCAATTTCAAGCCTAAAAAAGTTGCAACGAGTGCTCGTCTGGGTCCTTCCAAGGTGGTACTTTCAGGCTGCATTCTTTCTACAACTTTAAAGGAATTCAGATTTTGTGCTCCACATTTACTCATTTTGTATTTCACTTTAATTATAAAACAAATTACAGAGCGAAACCAGTAATTTAGCCCCAAAATAGTGGAGTTTAGGTGTCACATCTAAGTGGTTTTATTTGAACAGTAACTAGTTTAATCACTGTCAAGGCATGTCAATGAGATAGTTGAAGACTTTTCTCTCTGTCAAAGAGCTTAAGTTCGAATTGCTTTTGTTACGATGAGATGATGGAATGCGTCACACCTTGACCTAATGGTCTGAAGTGAACTGTGTGCTGACAACAATCACGCAAAGTTATAATTAAGAAAAGCCTCTTTGTTACTTGTGATTATCCTTGTTTACTTCGGGCAAGTAACTTTCTATGTGAGCAATGGCTCATTCGAGTAAGCTAATTAGGAGCCCTATTTTGTTCCTCAAGAATAAGGGTTAAGCCATGGCACCCCGTCCTCTTGAAATAGGTATTGTAGGCAGCCATGTTCTCCGGTACAATATTTCTAGCAACATTTCACGAAAAAAAAAATTCTAGCAACGGTTTATAACATTATAAGTAGACTAATCTGGAGAAGATTAATCTACTTTTAATATTGACCACACGTAGCAAGTTTCCCTAAGTACACGTAACATACTGTGTCATGTTTAATGCTTTCAGGCAAAAGTAAAAATGCGCATGCTACAGAGATTGATACAAACATCTTTATAGTTGTATCACATATGTAATCGAAATGGTCGTGGCTTCCTTGGCTTACCTAAAACTCTCCTCGTTCTGATTTGTAGCCAAAATTCAAATTACAAGGCAAATTTACCGAAAAAGAGAACAGAAGAATAATTGTGTTAAGTATGACACAATTGTTGGATCCATTTTTTACCAATTTAAGTTTTCGAGCAATTTATAATTATAACTAAACATGGTATTAGAGCTTATAAGGTTGTGGCTAAAATTTTTTTTACTTGTATCGGATCTCACTTATGATTGTTCAATTTGCACTCTAATTATTTGTACACTTGATGGTAGTACATTCTAATTCTTTTTTTTTTTTTGTGGTCAAATTTCCTTTATTTCATTGAAGCTCAAAAAATATACAATACTCAATATCTACATATTCTATACAAAACATATAAATGCATCAATATATGTTCCTTATTCAAAGAATACTCTACAATGTATCCCCCATGTCCTGCAGAGCTCCTTATTAGCCCCTGTTCGAAGAATTTTATCCCAGCTACTTACTATGTACTTCACCCATTGGTTGATAACACTCATACACCCTCCCTTCAGGAGTTGCTTGTTTGTTGTCAAAGATTCTTTCATTTCTTTCCATCCATATACCATATATAGTCACATCCATATAGGCGTTTTAATTCATCTATTTATGTGAAATTAGGTGCTTGCATGAGAAAAAACAATAAAATTATGGAATCAATTTCCTAATGATCTAAGATTTTAGAGCAGATAAGAGACAGTGGGGGCGCATGAGGACAATATCTACGTGGCAAATTGGGTCACATGGAGGGGCGCCACATGGCATGTGGACCGGTGTTGACGGTTAGGGCATTCCCCCTTGTCCATTTAAGTGTTCCTTTCAAGACTAACAACAAAGGGTCGCACCATGCAACCTTGTCTCCCCATGGCTCACCTATTTTCTCCTTCATGTCCCTACCCTTTTGCACACACACATAAGAAAAACGAACCGAGCAAAATTATAGGTTGTAACATTTTCTTTGGAGCAAGTTCTAAAAGCATGACTTATTTCGTTTTAGCTCGGCAGTATTACTAGGACTCAAATAAAAATTATAAATATAACGTGGTACAATTAGTGAACGCAATGTCCTAACAACAGGTTGTCGGCTGACAATTGTGATTAATAATCCTTCTATATTGTCCATTGATTATATTGTAATATTCTACAATCTTTACCAATGTTATTTTCTCAAAGAAGTCACAGATTTATTAAATGTTTTGAAGGATGGTTCAAATTTAGTATTTCAGTCTAAAAAATGCAAGTAAGCTAAGCTTAGTAAAGTCAAGTCTTAACAATGCGAGTTTATATTTTAGTTTCTTTGTATTACGAAACCCAATACGAGCTGCACGGGGACATATACCAGTCATTTTGGGGTATCTTGGTTTCTGCATCATCAACTTGAAAAGTGTTGCAACTTTTCATCATTGTTCTCTAAAATACTACCCGTAAGTTTTTCAAGGTAAATTAGTGGGGAAAGGAGCTGGCTAGAAACAAGGAACCCAAGCCATGTACACCACCACTCTCAACGTAAGGACAAGGAGTTGAGTTCCTAGGTGCAAACAAATGGACAAGCTCTTGCTTTCTTGTTTCTTCTGTTCTTTCACTTACCTCTCTCTTGTCCTACTTTTCTTGCTTAATTTCTTCAAATATTTCAAAACAACTCCTCTCTCTCTCTCTCCCCCCCCCCCCCCCCCATCCCATATATATATATATAAACAACAGGCCTCTGAATAGAGGGCTTCTTTCTTGCGCTGGTGGGGGTCGCTTAGTCTTGGGTCCCAAATGGAAGAAAAGTGACCAAAAAGAGACAGGAGGGAGGCCACCCATCTCTTGAGTTCCCATATTACTTCTCAATAGTCATACACGAGCATGTTCTGCAAAAGAACCTCTTAACTCCTTCAAGAAACTGCATTTAATGCTTCCATTTTCTTCTTCCTTGCACTACAAATACTCAGTACTATCGTCATTACGTTCGACCAGCATCAGAAGCGCACGACTTTCATCATAAACGCTCTTCGATCGCTATTCTAAAGCTTAGCAGGAATCAAAGTTGCTTAATATGTCAATCTTGTCTTCTGTCGTACTTTTTCTTCTGTGCCTTTCTTTCCATGCAAGCAATGCTCGACGTCTTTGTGTCATGAATACAGAGCCAGAAAAGGGATTCCACCTTTCCAGCAAGGTTAGTCCAAGTTGTTAGTGATCATGAGTCCATGACCTAAGGCTCTTTTTTCTTACCTCTTTTTGATAAGCGTCTCAAAAGTCATTTTCTGAATATCAGTTGGCTGGTAACCCTTTTCAAAAAAAATATGTTCTAGAGTCATTTCTTGTTGGCTAAAGGCAAAAACTTGAGATTTGTAAAGCCCTTTTGAAAACATACAAGATTTTGCCTTTGACCGAAACTAGAGCAAGGAAACAGAAGCACTTTAGGATGGCGATAGGGTAGCGCTCGATCAAATCTAGAGATATGTAGGGAAAACTGCAGGTTTTGAAGCAACATGAATAGAAACTTTAAGAGGGTAAGACGTTAAGTGATGCGTACTCCTTCAGTTATTACTCTTCAGTTGGTTTAGTGAATCAGCAGGAAGTACTACAAAGCATCTTACTGATGAATGTGTTTCTCCCCTAGACATATTGTTGAGTTAATAAACCTTTATCTTCTTCCTGATGTTGTGCAGAACGACGAGAATAAGATTTCAGTTACATCGTCAAAACAACTTGAAGTAGCTGAAAAAGAGAGCATGATCGTCAAGGAAAATAAGGTGGATGAAGGTGAAGGCGCACAAATTGATAAGGAGGTCGCAACCCAACGAGATTTGAAAGACCAAAGAGGTAAAACTAGTGTTGTTGAAACAAAGTCTATTGTTTCCGTCTCTTGGCGTGTGCCTCAAAAGAAGAATAGTGACCAGCAGCAACCCGGCTTTAACCTTGACTACTCACCACCAAAGACACACCCTCCTGTTCACAACTGAGCTGGGGCCGGGGTATTCTGATCTTTTTGATCTTTGTTTTGATCTTCTTATTAATTAATCCTAGAGGACATCTGTTTTTACCTCTAACATTTAGGGAAGTTCTTAAAAGAAGTATGAGTAGTCAAGAACCAGAAGAGCCTCATTATCTTAGAATTCATGTCACTATATATACTCCCCGGATCAATTACTAGTAGCAAGTCTCGAGTATAGTTACATATATAATAACTGCTTGTGCCTTGTTTAATCTATATTGGACAATAACTTTGATCTATTGAGCTTGACGCAATATCAATGTATCCTTCCAGAGCTTCTTCTTAGTCGCCATCTTCTTCAATTTGTTCTTCTCCTCCTCTTGCCACTAGAAATATAAGAGGGGAAGTGATGGTGATCATTATACATTTAAGAACGCTCGTAACCCTTTAACCACGCATTTTTTGCATGCTGAAACATCGGTTTCTGCATATTTGTGCATGTAACGTGCGTAGATAGTCACATTTTTGCATAGAAAGTTGATGAATATCTAGCAAAAGTAAGTTAGCATCTTGGCAGAGGCAGTTACATTTCTTCCTTTTTCGGTAGGTGCCCGAACTGCCTCTGTCAACTTTCATGCAAGTTATGGGCGTAGTATAACCCGGTATCTTAATATAGTCTCCAGCACTGTACGGCAACTTAAAATGTCCAGAAGAAGCTGTCAACCGAAAGTTATAAATTTTAAGTTTGACTTGGGTGTATTGAGAAATTTTGGCTGCAATTCATTCCCATGTAGTTACAAGTACTGGTCACTAAAAATGGATAGTAGCATTTGATTAATGACGCTAAAATTATGCTGTCAAAATTTGTCACAAAAATATCATTAACAATAATTTATTGTTGCTAAATGAAAGATTGTACATAGCTAGCTACAACTCGAGTTTAAGCCGAATTCTATGATAATTAGGCCACTATTGATTCGAGTTGTCCTTAAAGTTCAAGATATTACATGTAAAACTTAGGATAATATGGTTTGGCCATCTTATTAGTTTCAACTTTTCTCTTACTTCTTCTTACTCAGCTACACTATCAACAATCTTTGAAGTTATGGCGTATTTGACACTTGTAGCTTTTAGTTTTCAATTTATAAGAAAATCAAACTAAACCGTCTTTAGTTTTCATTTTTTACAAAAACATACAACTATTTGATATTTTTTTTTTTGAGTTTCTCTTTTATTTTTTTTCTTTTCTTATTTTTCTTCCTTTAACCGTTTCATGTTAGTTTTGTTCTCCAACAGAACACCCACGACCATGCACCACGAGCATCAAATTCACAAAACCACCACAATAAATTCCCCCTCTCCTACTACCACCATAGGTTGGTCCACTGCCAGATCTTCATCAACACCCCACGACATCATGGCTCCAACCGTCAATTCCCACAAATTTAATGGCGGTGCGGCGACGGCGGCGGCGGATGGGGAATTGATAGTTTTGGCACAGATCTGCGGGAGGTGAGGTGGCGGCGACGATTGGTTTAGGTCAGGTGCGGTGGGGTGGGATGGTTCTAGTGGATCATCTAGTAGTGTGGCCATGTGGTGACAACGATATATTGTGATAGTAAAGTCTAATGATGGTGGTGGGGGTGAATGTGGCTGCATGATGAAATGAGGAATGAGTTTTTTTAAATGTAGGTATTAATTTGCTTCTTCTAATGAAGTTTAAATGATATATCTCAAAACCAAATCCAGAGCTAAAAAGCCAAAAGTCTCAATTGGAGATTTGAAGAACAAGTCTAACTGACGACTACTTTAAAAAGTTGAAGGAAAAAATCAACTTAAACTGTCTCACAAACATCCAATTTTTCTTTTCATTTTTTCAAAGTGAACAGATACTCTATTAAATACTTCTTTAAATGTTGATTCTTTTTTTTATCAAGAACGAATTTATTAACACAATGGATTTTCATATTCAAGTAAAATAGAAGAATATGGTGAACTTTCCATTATGTCTTACTTTATGCATGAGTCGTGAAATAGTTCCCGATGATATGAAGGCAGCTGCCCTTATCTCTTTTTAAGGTAAACCTTGAACGTAAATACTTATTTTACATACTATCAATGTTCTCAAGTTTGAAATTTGACATGACAACTAGGTTCATTTAATTTTTTCCGTACACATATATTTGTGGATTTAACACAATTTACTATTCAATACTATCCATGTTTGGCGGGATGTGCCTGAGTTGGTGTTTGCAAGGGCACTGCAAAGAACAGTGGTTAAGTTAGTTGGAGTATAAGAAAATATGTAATATGGGTCATCCACGATCATACATAAACGATGAGCCGAAAAAATAAGAACTTCTTCATCGGTGTAGAGGGATCAACTATGTAAATACACGAGATTTTGGGAAACCAACTTTTTGGTTCATGTCCAATGGTATAAGGTGGAAGTAATTTTACCCATAAATTTTTTTAAAGGAAATATCAAGAGCAATGCTCGCTTACAAGCACGTAAATTGGCATATTTATACATCTATTTTTTCTTTAATATATGTTCATCTTTCATTTTTGAAGGTGGCACAATTAGCTCAACCCATCAAACCATCAGATATTGTGTGAAAACTTGGACAATCCAAACATTTTGTATCCCAACTTATTAAAGGAAATTGATCCATTCTAGTGTGGCCACTTATTAGCACTATATATGAAGAAATGGGATTGCTACTTTAATTTTCACTATATTGTTAGCTCAGAAAGGGAAATATACCTGAACAGGACCCTTGAATTTATTTTGTAAGTAGGAACCTATAACCGTGAGTTCTTGGTACTGTGAACTTCTGTTTGTTTTGCTCCATAGTCTTCTGTACGTATTCTGTAAGTTGGAACCTATAACGAGAAGGGAGTTTCTTGGTGCACTGATGGCAGAAAGTCCTCTGTATCAAGAGGTTTCTAAAAGTGGTTAATTCTCGAGTGTAGCATGAGAAGTGCTGCTCGTACTCTGGCAACTAGTTCATTCTGTTTCACCAATACAATTTCACTTCCTAGCACAAATTATTCATAATTTTTTTTTGGTTAACAGGCGTAAGGGCTTAAAGGTGTCGCTAATGTCCAGAAAAAAGATATGAATTTTCAAATAAAGCGTGTAAATTTAGCCAAATCAGAAGCAAATTAAAGGTCACTGTTGGAATTTGTCACTATTTCGAGTCAAATAAGCAGGGAAAGAAGGTTTGCCCCTTTCGGAATGGCAGAAATTCTCGCGTCACCTCATACTCAGGTACTGAGAGGTTAATATATTACATCCAACGCTCCATGATTCTAATTTTGGCACTCAATACCAAAATTTCAAAAGTTTAGATTTTCATCACCAAATAGCGGTGTTTGACCACACATTTATTAGTTTTTTTAGGTGCAAAAAATGGTTACCGTGCACACATAACTGACATGTCAGCTCCACATCGTACGGACATTACACACCAAAAACCCTCCATGTCATTCCATTCAACAGCTACCCTCTCTCTCTCTCTCTCTCTCTCTCTCTCTCTCATTCCCTCCAACGGCCACCGCACCACCGATGCACAACTTGCATAGGCCAGCGCACCTTTTCTCCATTATTGCGCTTCAATAGCCACCCTTTTCTCTCTTACTTTCCTCCAACAGCGAACGCGCCATCGATCCACAACTTGCATAAGCCAGCGCACCGCTACCCCAATCCCACAATCACCACCGCACCCATACACCTACACCAGCAAACCGAACAACCACCCAATCCAATAATCACCACCGCACCCACAACCACAATCTCATAATCACCTATTGCAAATCTCAAGATCACTTTGAATTTCATCAACCACCGCACCCATGACCAGCACCAGCTACCGCACCACTGGCCCACGACCTGAACTAGCCATCGCACCACCGCACCACCACCCAATCCAACAATAACCACTACACCCACAAGCCTGCACCAGCCACCGCACCACCAACCTGCAACCTGGACCAGCCACCTCACCCACAGTCGATACCTTGTTGACATGGCTACTTGTGTTTGTGGCAGCAATGTGAAGTAAAGGAAGCTTTATTGGGGTTGGAAGCCTAATTATTGGGTTTTGGATTAGATTGAGTTTTAAGTTGGCTCATGATCCTATCAAATTGGGTTTCAAGTAAAGATGGGAATTGGTTATTTTGTGTTTTATGATGAATGCATGCTTAAACCTTCAAAGCTATTGTGGTAGTTAAGTAGTGGAGTGCTGTATGGAAGGCGAGGAGCAGCGTCAGTGCGGCGTCGAGCAACATATTGTAGTTATAAGGCAAGGGGATAAGCAATGTAGCAGTGGCTATTGAAAGTTTTGAGAAAAAATTGGGGTGAACTTTGCTTAGTGCGTGTTGGTAGGGGCTAAGGGAAGGTTATGGGCGGGGCTGAGGTGGTAACACAGTGTGGGTGGGGGTTCGGCGTGGGGATGAGGGTGGGAAGATGATCAGTTAGGGGAAAGATTGGGTGAGGACATGGATGCCATGTCGTTTATTAAGGGCAAGGCAAATAGATCATTCCGTCTCTAAAAAAATTACCAGAGACGTGTGGTCAAATGTCATCTTTACCGTCGCTGCTGCTGAGAACCAAGATTTTCTAACTCTTGGTGCTGGGTGTCAAAATCAAAACCGTGAAATGTTGGCTGCAATTTACCTCTAAATAGGAGGTGATATCAAAACAGATAATTTGAAGGTTATAGCAGTACAAAATACAAATACGGATGTCCATGTGTTAATAACGTACTTCTTCATCTTCATGGCTGTGTTTGGCGACAAGGATAAGGACTCTGGATGGAATAAAAAAAAAATCCTATCCAGCGTTTGGCCGCGCATTTAAAAGTTGGATATAGTATCTGTCGGACATGTTTTATCCCACTAGGGTGAGATAATTCTGTACCCAGGGGGTGGTATAGAATTAATCATGATGGGTTTTGACTAAAATGAATGGGATCCACCCCCATTTTCTTCCTCTTTTCCGTCAACACCATTGTCGCACATGTCGGAGCACCTCTTCATGTTCCGCCTACCGCAGGCAGCAACCTCCCACGCTCCGTCACGGCTTGAAATCTGCCGGCCACACAGCTTCTTAGCCATCTTCTCCGTCCACCGCCTCCATCCTCCCCCTTCGAGACCCCCTTCGCCGGCGGACACGGCCTAAGCCCCCGCCCCTCGACTCTAGTCTCCAACTTCTCCGACCACTACCCCGACTCTAATTGCCGCTCTTTTTCTCAGCTCCTCGCCGGAGCCATGGCTTCTCTGGTGGCATCCCTCGCCGCCGCCAAGCCAGCCGACAACTCCGGGAAGTTTTCTGCGACTGAAGCGATTACTGGAGATAGGTCTGAGAAGAATTTGGGGTTAAGGCAGAATAGGCCGGTGAATTTGGAAGTTGCTCCTCACTCTGCCCTTATCATGTCCTATCTGAAATCCTTATATTTGTCGCCAAACACTATATACAAATACGGATGTCCATGCGTTAATAACATACTTCTTCGTCTCCATTGTTAAAGAGAAGAGTTAGTCACATCTGGACTGTTGACAACCTCTTAATGCCTATATCTAGCCCACCTGCCAAATTACTACCATCCAATGGCGGCTGGCAACAAGACATCCGAGTACACATGGAAACAGCGTGACGACGCGGCGTAACGCCAGCATTCTGTACCAATATTCTCGCGGAATTGCTGCGTCTATCAACATGACGCGGAAAAGATAATGTCCAAAGGCTGCCGTGTCACAGTTACCACAATTTTAATTCCTCCAAGTGTATCTCATGTAAATTTTTTAGCAAGTACTGAGCTTGTGAAAGAGCATAATGAAGTATGAGAATAGACATTTTCACAACTGTTTGAAGCTAGGAAAAAAAATATATCTGCCTCAACGACGACCCATTGGGATCCAGAAACTTTAACGAAATCACATAATACCATTAAACAAAATAAGTCAACTAATTGCATTGCATTGACCTATAAGAAACCAATAATTGCATTGCATTGATCGTACGAGTAATGAACACTATATTGGTAAAGTTGAATGCCAAATGTTTCCTATTCTAAAGCCCTAAGGAGTTCAAGAACATCAGGAGCTTCTGTAGATCTCGAAGAAACTTCTTTGAGTTCTCACCCCATAAGGGACAAAAGTTTGATGTATTCTTGACGATGGTCGTTCAAACTTGTCAGACAAGACCACAATTTCCCAAACACCAAGAGGTGCAGCAAGCCAGGAGAAATTGCGAACCCGCTAGTACTGTTACGTTGTAATACCTGAATGGACATTCCCACAATTTACCACATTGACTGCATCGTTTTTTATGACCTCGAAGCTTCCAACAGGCCACAGGGAAGATGATATAAAGGAGGCACAATAGCCTGCAAGACAACATATATAATGTAAATACTAGGTTATACCAATATACGAACTCCATTGAAATTCATGACCACTATGCATACAAGTCAAGTAGTTGAACGATGTTGTAACACTTCTCGTCCTGCCTCCATATGTTACAGAAAGAAACTCTGGCAGCCTCCGTCTGCGTGTGTTTTGATGCAATATCTAAGCTTGGGGCCAAATGAACAGACGGCCATTATGTCTAGCCTGTGCAGGAACGCTACCCTGTTCTTTGTCTGCAGATGTTAAAATAACCCACAGCCGTTACTAGAGCCAAGCGTTTGTAAAGGGGTGTTTGGCCACGACTTCATATGGAGTAATGAAAATCTCTTTAACTTATTTTCATTCCACAAAAAATAATTCATTACACATTTAAGTACAGTCCCACTATGGTGTGTAGTGGTTTTCCTGCTTGTACTTATGCCAGGATGTTTCATCAGGGTAGGAGGACTGAAGTAGAAATAGTATATGCTTGAGGTTGTAAGGCGAGCAGCTGACAGCAAGCACTGTAATTGAGGAACAGGATAAGTGGCTCATGAGTTCACCTTAATAAGTGAAAGGTATGAACTTATGGGACTGGAAGTGAACCCGCATTTCCATGAGTTTAGTATTACGGACTAAAAACTCGAGACCATCAGGGTCTTAACTTTTTCAGCACTTGATGATGATAATGATGATGTACAAGAACGCCCCAACAAAGAAGTCAATGGAATCCAAGATTTAAATGGGGTGAAAGATTGCTACGAAAAGGTACGCTTCACTTAATAAGAACATTCCATCAGTTCATATTTTTTTGAAAAACATAATTCCAAAGGAGGTCCAGCTAGCCTAAAGACAAATCTTCATAGAAAGTCCAGCTGCGTCAAAATCTATCTTCAAGATACAAAAATGCAAGGATAAAAGTATGAGGGGTTTACAGAAGACTGCTGATCTCCAAAATCCCATAAAGCTTGCATGTTCAAAGGCAATTTCAATGACTTGTATGGGAGTCTTAAATGGAGTTGACGCTTCTTAATTGCTTCACTCTACCAAACCTAATGTCAATTCTCTCAAGAAAGTTAGAACACTGCTCCTAGAACAAATCAACAGTCCAAAGACATGGAACTAGCACGCATCAGCAGTCCAAAGACATGCAACTGCCAATTCTTCATTTCTCCAAGAAACGTAGTTATGAACAAAGCAAACAAGCATCTATGGTGTAGTGGCTGGTATTAAAGCCGAATACAATTACTGTATAAATAGCCATGTGAGTCCCAGATTGCACACACCAAGGCAACAATAGATGACAAGCTTTGTTCTCGGAACCAATCCAGCCTTCTATAGCTCTCTACTGCAACTGAACACTTTCGACCTTCGAACTAATTACTACATTGCCAGCAACCTTATTATACTTATAAATTTGCACTTTATTCCCTTGTCATCCACTTTACTAACACCTAATAATTTAGTGCACCTTCCGCATGAGCTTTGGAGTATTCTTGAATGAGCAAATCTTAGAGTACAAAGGCACGTTCAGTACTACAAATTCCTGTATAATATTCACATGATTATCCTATACCGGACAAGTCATCTCAACCTTTAAGAATTTTACCATAATAGATAGGATCGAACCAACTTACAAAAGTAAAAGATAGAATGTGGCAGATTAAGGACATACATAGCTTAATGTTACCTCACAAGTATTCAAGTCAAAGAAAAGAAAAACAAAACACAGTCTTCAAACCTTGTAGCAGTTCAAGGATTTTTCTTCGAGTTTCTTCTTTCATCACCTAATTACTCTTTTGGCATCACTTTGTTATTAACTCCTCTATACCCCGTCATCGTCTAACCTGTTTTTAAAAAAGCCCTTTTTAGCAGCTTGCTAGAAAAGCAAGGGGCTTCGGTGTAGTTGAAATGGACAATGAGGGGCGGTGTGCAAGTTGCTGTGTTTGGCACGCCAGATAGGATAGACCAAAAGGATAGGACAAGGGAGGATGAGGAAGGATTTGTTTTCCAATCGGACAGAGGAGGATACCGATTTAATCCTATCATGTCCTTGGGACAGACATCGGATTACAAGCCGGATAGCTCCACTATTCAACCGAATCACCACCTCAACCACCCATCGCAACCCACAACCACCACAACACCATAAACACTACCATCAACAGATTGCACCATTGGACAGATCGCACCTCAACCACCCCATCAATAGATTGCACCTCAACCAACAGCAAACAGCCCACTACCTTCCTGCCGATTGTCCCATCCACCACCTACCATTCCTTCCCCCCAGCCCCCCACACCCCCACAACATACAGAGATACCACTTGGCCGTCAGCACAGAAGGTCAGCGGTGAATGAGGTGGTGCATGCATGCAGTGCGGGAGTGGGTGTTGTGCTGCCCCCGGGCTGGGGTGGTCTTGCCCCCCCCCCCCCCCCCCCCCCACAAAAGTACAGAATTATCAACACTAAAGTGGGATAAAATCAGTCCAGGGGTAGCTTATCCGCCTCTTGTATGCATAGCCAAACACCAGAGAGGATTATTTTAATCCTATCCGGAGCCCTTATCCACGCGCCAAACATAGCCTAAGAGTATGATAAGCTTGACGAAAATATAGTAATTAGTCGAGGAAAATTCCTTTTATCTTAAGAATTAGAGTCATAGAAGACTGATTCAGATTTTCCCGCTGAAAGGTCAATTCTTGCCTTCTTTCTTACTTGATACAATCTCCTAGACACACCTGTTATAGATTAAAGAGCTGTTCAAAGCCAATTTGGTTCGAAGTACATGGCTTGTACTTGCCTTTGTTTCTAACATGTTGCAATCTGATTTTGAATCCGGGAACAAGGCTTATTGCTGCCTTTGTTTTCTTATATTGTACCATGTGTTAACAAATTATATAACGATTTCTTGCTACCAATCAAAAGTGACCAAGGGCCAACACGTAATGACATTCTGATCTGGAGCATGCAATATGCAGATACTAAAAAACTTCCAAACACCATAAATTCTAGTTTATTGTCCTCAAACCAAACAGATTTCAATTACTAAGAGCAGTAATGACATCCTGATCACCACTTTGACAAATGAACTTGGATCTGCAGCTACTCTACAACATCATAAGCCAACATAATAGAAAACAAATTTTACCTTCAGTGATGTATCCATTCGTCATACATCATACCAACAAGTGGAATCAAGCATCTTTCCTGCAAAGCAACAGGTAAAAGTTAACGCGTCATATATGTATAAATTGAAGAAATTTAGCTCTAATCTACTTAAATCATGCACCGATATATTCAAGTAAAAGAAAATGATTCATAAAAGTAAAGATAAAAAAGATGAGCACATTACTTCCGCTTTCTTTGATCACTCCCACTGCTCTTGGACTCATTCTTTGCAGGAACAGAGCTAGGGGGCATGCCAATTGCATGGGAGAGAGAACTTGAGAAGCAGGGGGAACATGAACAGCCACAGAAGCACCAGTCACGTTATTAACTGTCGGTGGCAAAGATGCTGGAGGTGGCACAGAAGCTTGAGGTGCAGCAACAGGTTCAGGACGGGATCTCCGTAGAATATGCTTTAAGCGAGTGTTCCTATAATTCTTCCAAAAGTAGAACTGCTGCCTGTGTGCCAGTTCCTAAAATCAACAGAAGGATTGGCATAAACAGAATCAGATTCCTTGAAGATTGGCATAAACACCTTCAAGATAAACTTTTAAAATGGATAATCTTAGTCCTTGCCAATGATGTCAGCTGATTTGTCCTCACAACCCATGTCGTAGCATTTAATCTAGCAAGAAGAAAGGTGAAGCAATACACAAATCTACCATGATCAACTTCATCCATGCTAGCTGGTACTCAACTCCTCTAACGTATGTAAGTAGGAGTTGAAAATATTAAATACTTCATGGAGCTTACAAAGACCAAAAGGGAAAATGTTAACGAACCCAAAAACCACATTGTGGAGTAAACCTCCATTCGTCTCTAAATAGAATCATGTTGCAAAATACCCATCAGCGGAACAAACACTTGGGAGAAGTTTAGTGATAACTACCATATAACTTTCCTTTTAGATGTTAAGACTTCACGATGCTCACTGTTTTTCCTGCACAGACGCAAGAAGAGAAAACCAGAAACGCAAAAGCTACAGCTAGAGTTCAGAGTGTGGAAAGTTATAAATCCTTCTTATACCTTGTTTCCAGGATGTGCCATTGCAGCACGAAAATTTGCATTTTGAAGAAGCTCAAGAAAGAAGAGGCAGTGTGGATACCTGAAATCATCCCATAATGGATTTGATTATATTTATCGTAAACAACCCATTATACACCAGTCCAGAGAACCAAACTTCGGTTAATAGACACAAAAAGATTCCTGATAATAAAGACGCCACGACAGGTAGCTCACATTATAAATTTTATATACTCGGGTCGTTGCCAATACATAAGCTACTTCAAGTAGCCAATGAAAGCTTCATCCTCAAAGTAGCGATTCTGAGCCAAATCTGCACAGAGATTACCATTTCAAACATTTAAGCGTGCGCGCACACATACACACACAAAGGAGCTGACATTGCAGCCTCAATTTTTAAACCCTTTTACCAAACCAGTCCTTGCCTAATGAAGTCTAATATCTCAGTAGAAAAATGACGCAATTAATTTCGCGTATTCCTCGATATCTTAAACACAAGCGCGCGCGCGCACGCAGAGAGAGAGAGAGAGAGAATGTTAAGTAATGCGAACTTACAATGGAAGTAGGTGGGATTAGCAAGGCACTGCACGAATTCCAATTCAAGCAAGAATCTTTGGCGCCCATCATCTGGATCCTTGTATATGCTCTTTGGCCTGAAACAGTTCATATTTTGAGAACCCATTAAAATCAAGAAATTCCAATCCCTTAGATTGCCAAGAAAATCATAAGGTGCTTAAAATTTCTCCAAAGAGCCGAATGGGAAATTAGACGTGAAGATGAGCTCACGAGGATGCAGTACTGGCGGATTCATCATCAGCTCCTGGGCTCGATTCCATCAGTTAAACCCCAATTTCTGATCGAGACGATTGCACCTTTCCCCCTTCACTTTGTCAGTTCAGTACTTGTGAGGAAAGGTCGGACAGGTTCAATGTGACCCGCTTAAAATTCGATGAGTACTTCGTTTTTCTTTAGCGATAACAATCAATGGCGGCTGGTCGCATCAAGAAAAATGAAATTTTTACTAAAAGCATGCAGTATTCTTTTTTCTTTTTCTTTTTCTTTTTTTTGCTTCGTGATGTAGATGTTTGGAATTTATAGATCCGATTAATTAGTGTGGAACTCACTACTGGATCTGAAATGTGCCTTGTGAAAAACTACCTTTGAACATTTGATTTTTTTTAGACTTATCTAATGTCTTCTTTACCTCTATTCTAACCTATAGGTTATCACCATCAATTTATTTGTGTTGCCTTGTGACTTTTGTAAATCATGCTGAGCGATTGAATCATTCGAAAGAGAGAATAACTTTTAACTTTCTCACACTTTTTAAGATGTGTGATAATACGCCCACTCTAATGCTCTCCGCTTTCGCCCTCTCTCGACAACCTGGTGACATAGAGACGTTGTATATACTTGGATGAGGGTGTTCTCCCATTTGTGGAGAGCCCTCAAAAAAGCATTATTCTTCCAATTGAATCCTCGTACTTTATTTGAAATTGTTGCAATACAACTCTTGAAATAGTGATGTGGTACATCAAGCGAATCGAATAAGCTAGTTGTAAAAGCTTGACTTCTTATGTTCAATAAAGCTTCAACTTGTTAAATCCCATCCATCAGTTAGGGGGTGTAACTTGGGCTAGCTGGATGAACCCAAGGATCAGACCATGCTCAGCCCACTATATAAAACTAATGCCCACGCCTAGTCCAGCGTATGTACGGGTTGGATAGTATCTGCTCATGCCTAGCCCACAAAAAAAATTGGTAGGTACAGGATGAACACGCACTGCCTACAATTTGTCCACGGTTGCAAATTAGTTCTCGAATTATTGATTTAAGCATATCAGTAATCATCTAAATCTATTGATTGGTCATGCTTATGAAGGAAAGTTCGGTGAACTCTAAGAATGACAATGAGATGGGTCAGTTGCGAATTTTATAAGATTTATAGCTGCCCCGGTAGCCCACTTATGTGACTGCGACTTTGACCCATCCCACCACCGGGTCAAGGGATGGAAATACCATCCGTAATCCAACAAACACCCACTTGTACCTCCGACTTTGACCCGTCCATACATCTTTAGCGTTAGAAAGAAGTATAGTATAATATTCCCTGCAATTGCATGGGCCAAAAGATTAACCGTCACTTTGACAAAAATCTACGCTCAATGATTAAATTGACACTAAAAATGAAGTCCAATGGTCATCCACATCTTCTCCTTAAGTTAAAATACATAACTGAAACAAAATGTATTTGTTGTTTGATGGCAATAACACAATGTGTGTACTGTACAAGTTGAACCCAAACGTGAACAGACTTGACTTTGTGTAGGACCCCTCTCTGGATGTGGTCCATTCTGCTCGCCGACTAGCCCGTTTGGGCGGGGTCCAGTTTCCCATTTCAATGGGCTGTACTGCATAATGAGAAGTTGTGCACTTGTGCTCTCTAGATTTAAGTGACCAGTATCGCAGGCCCAATTTTTTACGTTCCAAAATCGCACGTGCTGCAATCCCTAAAGTTATTCAGCGGACGCCAAAGCAAAAGCGAGTAAAATGATCATTTCTATGCTAAAATATTCTTTTTCTTGACAAAGCAACGTTTGTTATAAGGTAACTTTTGTTGTAAAGCGGTTGTAACACATGCTTTTAAAAATCCGCACTACTTTGCCATATATACTTTTGAATTCTAGAGTTTACCAATATACAGTAATTTACAAGTGGGATAAAAACGGTTCCTCAAAACTTACACTAAACTACCTTAAGGGAACGATCAAGGAGCAAACAGGATGTGTTAGCGTTCTGAAACTAGACACACGCAGAATTGCCCTTGTAACTGGGTGACGGCAGGCCGGCACCCTCTTGCAGTTGAGTTGACGACTCAAATCCTAGCGGAGTATTCGACAAGGAGGACAAGTCTTAAGCACCATTTCGCTATACAAGATACTACGAGGAATGATCCATACGCATTGAAAGTGAATGAATCTAGAATGTTCAATCATTAATGTTGTTGAGGTGGTTATTGGGAACTAATCCCGTGGGCTTAATGCGGACGGTCTCCGCGTCAAACCGTTGCTTATAAATGAATTTCTGCCATGTTCTTGCAGCTCAACGCAAAGTAGATTATTAGCATATGGGTGGACTAATCATTGCAATGTCACCACAATACCCAAGCAATGAGTTTTAAAATATCATTTTTGTAGAAGGTGATTTATGTCTTGATGAAGCTTCCCTTACAGCACCCCTCCCTGAAGTAGATAGGACTTTTTGTGGTTTGTGTTCCCATTTTTGCCATCTGATCGTGGGGAAGCCTTTAAAAGATAAACCAAGTTTTGATTGTTTATGGCAAACATGTTATTAGCTTCATTTCTTCTAATTTTCTTCGAGACAACAGAGGAGTTTTCGGATCGCATGTTTGAGAATTTGTTTCCCGTGGTACAATGAACGAACACACTTGCATCTGGCAAGGACCATTATATGGCAAAGTAATGACATCTTGTCCCTCCTATGCATGAATCATATATATCATCTGCTATGACTGACTGGCCCTTGCTGGACAAATCAAGCACGTCTAAGAGTAAAGTTTGAGAGTTTCTTGCAATTGTAATGTTTAGGGAGTTACAGTTTTTTTTTTTTTTTTTTTTTGTTGGGTGCCTTGAGAAGAGAGAAAAGGACATGTCACCATCTCTTTTGGCTAATAAACAAAGACCATTAGTTGGTATGAGAGAGAGAGAGAGAGAGAGAGAGAGAGAGAGAGAGAGAGATGAAATCGTACGTGAAACACATAAATCTATGTAAAACAAGAAGGGATGCAAGTAAAGATGGCCCGTGGTGTTCACTTTTTTCCACTCCATATATATATATATATATGAGAAAGGAGGGGTTGTTACCCATCACATGGAGGCAAGGGATAAACTAAGCCTTGTCCATGACAAATCCAAATCATGGTTTTGCTAAACTATTCATGCCAGACCAAGTATGTCCCCCCTCCCCTCCTTCCTTTCTCACGTAAATAAACACCCAAAACTTCATACTTGTCCACCCCCCCCCCCCCCCCAACAAAAAAAAAAAAAATGACCCCCTTCTATTATAATTCCCCAATAATGCCCTAAGCTCTTCATTATTTTCTCACCATATTCATCGATGTCCAAAAGAAAACCATTTTCATACCCTGCAAAGAGTGGGACTAGGATCTTTTGGTGTAGTAAAAAAAAAATCGCTAAATGCATGTTAGCAATAAAGATTGTCACTATTGATTTTAGTAATATCGATAAAATTCTTTTTGTGACAATATCTTGTTATTAATGATGTTGTCATAGAGATATTATACAGTAAAAGATCCTTATCTTAGAAAGTCATACTATTTTTTCGCATGCCTAAAGAATGACTGCTTGAACGTGGATTTAATTTACTAGTGGGCACAAATAAATCCCAACCTTGGAAAACAAGGGAGGGCATTTTTATCTCACTTCGGTAGCCGTTTTTTGGGCCATATGGAGCGAAAGGAATGATACAGTTTTCTAGGGCGTGAATCCTAATCCATCAAGAGTGCAGACACCACCCATTCCCTAAAGGGTGCAAGAAGTGAGCAAAAGAATGCAAGGAACTTTTAGGAACCTTGCTGGAGCTACTATACAACGGCACAAGTCTAATGTTTCAGTGTCTATTTCATCTTCTTTCATTGCAGCTAATCTAGGTTTTGCAACAAAGCCCACAACCAACTCTAACTATTTTGCATGTAAAATCACCACGATAGATAACACAAGGATGGGAATAGCAATGAAGGAAAAGGTTCACAACACAGAAGGGCTCGCGACATGCTAAAGTCTTGGTGTTAACGCGGACGTTCCCGTTGGTTTTCACCGAACTAGGGTCAAACATAATCTCCAGTAAAATTGATTTGTAAGTTGGGAAAAGTGCCTTTTGACATCTTTTCAAACGATCTCAGAGTACTTGACACTATTCTCTGCCTTCTTTTTGCTTGAGCTTTTGCTAACCTAATTTAATTGCTCCTAGATTAAACTACACCTATTGTTGATTAAATCAAGTACAGAAATATATTGAATACAAGCAAGTTCCCTTCATAGTGCTTACCAAGATCAAGCTCTAATAAACTCCAACATTTTGATATTACAAAGCTTCTCAATTCAAGGTAACCACACTTTGCAATTGTTTAGAGTGATTAAACGAGGGTTTGATTAAGTTATGCTAAGGTTTTTCACTTAGGGAAACTAAATTTGAGAAAGAAAAACATGGACTAGTTTTTTTTTTTTGCTTTAGTAGAACTGCAATTTATATTTGGCATGCTATATGGAGATTAGAACTCGGGATCTTATGATTATTCTTGAACCTTCACCCACCCATTGAGTTGATAGACTAGTTTGTGGATGGTGCTAAAGAGAGTTATTGATACAATATTAATGACTTCTATACTTGGTCTTCGATCATTTGTTTTAGGCCGATCCAATCCCATGCTGCCACGTGGGGAGGCATCTTCTTTTTACCTCCTTGTTCCTTGTTCACCTTAGGCTTCCTTGACTTGATATGTCCTTGCCACATACCTTGATGTGAGAGGGTCCCCTTCACCTTTAAGCCGAAGCTCTTTTTGCTTTTAACCAGAACTTGCCATGTTTTTTACACCCATTGATCACAAAGTTGCATGGTTAAAAATCTGCATGTCCTGTGTATGTGAGTCATGTGTTCTTCCTTGCTTAGAACTAGATGAGTGTCACACAATTATTTCTTTTTTGATTTGACTGTTGTTGCAATAACTACCCTTGGTTTAGGGCGGCGAATGAGTTCTTTGCAAAGACTTTACTTAGGGCCGGACTCCCTTGTCCATTGGTGATGTCGCAAGTCAATGGGTTAGATCGAGTTAGCCTTGCCATACCAAATTAGGCTGGAATTTTTTTTTTTTTTTTTGTATGTGCAAATAATGCCCTTTAAAATAGCACTGGGATGTCATCATTCTAATTTTAACAACAATGAGTTCTATATCAGACTCTTTAACCTATCCATCAACTCGGACATATAGACTCATAGCCGATTATGGCACTTTTCCGTTATGCCAAAGCTTTAAATTTCAAATTTTGGTGATTTTAATTGGATATTTATTCTAATTATTATGATTTTAACAGCCTCTACCACCTTGGACTCTCCACCCTTTAAAAGCAGTCAGATTTTTTTTTTCTTTTTTATCTGTTCTCTTTTCTTCATCTTCAGCCATACCTCTGATTAGACTTCAGAGAACCACTTTTACTCCACTCCCTTAGACTTGAGCATTCTTAGGTCAATTCCATTCAACCCACCTTTTGTTTCCCCACACCGCCATAAAAAGATGGCTCAAGGCAGCCTTACATCTCAAAACAAAATTCGCCTAATGTTGAAGGATGTCAAAGATGATTGTGAGAAGAAGGTTCATGAACGGATGGGAATTACAGAGATTAAACATGCAATGGGCCTTCCATTCATACTAGGTAAGACTCCAACTCTCTCTACTCCACCCCAACATAGAGAAAACACTGCCATTGAAGGCTAAAACCGTCCCAAATTGGTATCGATGGGGTCACAGTACTAAATTTATTAGGAACTTACCGACTTTAATGAGAACTGGAATTCTTAGGTAGACCAAACATCGGTTTGCCATTCTTCCCTTTAGAAGAATATAAGGATTATGAGCCCATTGTTTTCTCTGAGTGTAGATTAGACCAGGATAAACCCTTATTTCTTCGACCACTCTCTTTTGGTGAGTTACAACAATATCTTTCATGTAGTAAAGTTAATGATGACAATCACACTTAGAGCTGTAACAGCTATCACAAGACTTACACCATTTGGGCACCCGGTAACTCCAAGACCAAACTAATTTTTTTATTCACTGTTGAGAACAAAACATACGAGGTTAGACAATATTAGATACTGATGAGTGCTATAAGTAAAGAGATGGGCTAGTCTAGTAGGATGAGTTAGTCTATTTCTTTCGAAGCTGTACTTCGAAGTTTTTGCTTTGCCTAGGGGTGTGTAAGATAAACAAAGAGTATATGAACTTATCTTGCACTCTCGCGAAAGGCCAATAGTTAGCCCTAGGTCACTCGTTTAGATCACTTGTGCAGAGGAATGAAGGATACGGTCTATACTAAGTGTCAAACTCCTAGTGGTGCCCTCTGGATCGTTCTACTGCAGCTCAGCCCCTATTTTTCTGGTCTCAGAACGATAACCAAAGTTTTAGACAATGACCCCTTGATTGGATAAGCTTAGCCAGAGTTTGTTTGATCTCTAGGTCTTTTAATGAGACTTTTAGAGTTTTATAATTCTAAGGCTAGAGCGATGTACATGTCATTCCCTTGTACGCAAAGCCTTAAATAGCTCTTATACGCTTTTGGGTATGACCCAAAAAAGAGTAAAGGAGAGGGATCAATAGATCTGGGCTAGAAATCTTTACTCAAGGGACCTTTGGATCGGCCTGTCAGCTAGACGCCGAAACAACAAACCAAGTTGTGAGTCGTATTGAGCCAATTGTTGTGCTCAGCAGTTTGGTATGACCAATGCATTCCTTACCCTATCCATAACCCTACGAACATAGACTTTATCCAAAGGGAGAGGTACCCTCTACCGAGAAACATTTGAAAGTTATGGAATTGTGGGAAAACACAATAAGCAAATACAGTCCTTTGGGCTATCAAGCATCTACCACCACCACATTAAATTTCTTGGTTTGGTAGGACGAGTACTGTGGCAAGGTTTTCAGCGCGTACAGTGGATAAAAAGTGTTAAGAGCGAATAAGCCCATAAAGTAGGTCAATTACTACCATGGAGAATAGGTAAGGATTGTGGTAGTTACTGAGAGGTTGAGAGAGCCCCTAGACCGAGTGGAACAACCATGGAAAGGAAAGAGAAGGCAGATAAATAGGTCATCTAAGGAGCTGAAGATATTTTCATTTTCTTAGTCTCTCTCTTTGCTTATGTTTATTTCTTCAAGATTTTGTGTATTGGTTCAAAGTTCGTAACTCCAATTTTCTTTGTTTTTATCCTGTTGTTGGTGAGTCCATGGATGTCGATGCTCACTTTATGTTAGACGTTACTGAAAAGATAGTTTATCAGAGCGATGAACTAGAAAAGATCCCATTATCAATAAAGAAGTCGCAAACTTCAATATATGCGATATTGTCAATGCTGACATCATCCATCCAATTTGACAAAATTTGAGCAAAAAGATTATCAAACAAAAATAGAAAACTTTAGGGGGTAAATTTACAGAAGACCATAGTTCTTGTCTATTATAAAATGCACTCCATACATTTGGCCTGCACTCGGTGCCAAGTGTTGTTGGTGGGACCCTCATAAGAGGAGTTCTACTAAGGAGATTGGGTACTTCCTCAGCATCATCAGGATGCCACTGGTTTTAGGATTTCGACCACCCCTCCTGAGGAGATGTACCACACTGCAGAGTTGGACAAGGGGCTGAAGCAGAGTCTGCTTAAAAGGATTCTGGTGTCCTCCCTACGATGGCCTAATGATCTTCGTACTTACGAGGCATTTGTGAGAGACTCCTCTATCCTCAGAGTGGTTGAAGAAGATACAAAGGGAGAGGGTGGCCTAAGAGAAAAAGGGGATGTGCAAAAAGGAGGCTGACGTGGCTGAAAGCATCCTATTCCCTCCATGGACAGTGACATTCTATCTGAAAAGGGAAGACCAAGAAGCAAGAGGCCATCCCACGATCGGAAAAGGACTTTGAATTATACAGGCTCATGCAACTGGCTAGGATCCACACGGTAATCTCTAGACTCAAGTTCATTATTTTCTGTTATTATCCATGCTAGACTTTAATTGTGCATTTTTTTTCCTGGTGTAGGTCCTAAGTTCTCTGCTTAGGGATGCTTACAGGATGATCCATAGCCTCAAGGGCGTGGTATTTGGCCATAAGACTTGCTGCAAAATACGGATCCTCAGAGGAGTCTACGGAGGTACCTACTCCCACTTCCTCGATGCCACATTCGGGAGGTGGATTAAGTGAGTGGTCAAGCTCTACTGGGCCCTAGACCCTGCTACTGCTGCTGTTGCTACCCTTAGGGCGAATGTATCGTCCCCAAGAGTAAACGTGTGAAGAGTATAGTGGTGACCCAAAAATGAGGGAAGAAGACTACAGCGGTGTCGACTTTGTCGAAGGGCAAAGAAGTGGTCACTGTGAGCAATAGAAAGGCTTCGGCCCTTCCATCGCATGCAAAGCGAAAGTCATCTTGAGCTGCTAAGGAAAGGACTATGTAGGGGGTGACGAGGAAGAAACAAAGACGGAGGAAGCCAAAGCAGAGGCTGACAAAGAGCCTAGTGAAGAAGCCAAGGAAGAAGTCGATGAGGCTCCAGAGTCCAGCCGAGAGAAGGTGCCCAGCCCTAGGATGTCCCGGAGGAAGCCCCGAAGATGGATGTTGTCAAGCTTAGCTCGTGAGAACATCCAGCTTAGTTCAGATCTATAGTAGACCTATATGTTAGAGTAGTTAGAGTCATTTATGGACTTTCATTTCAAACATTGATATGACAAAAAAATTTCACATTTTTAGTTAGTTACTTTCTATTTAACTCTTAATATGTACCTTATTTATATGGCCAGACACATGCATAGAAAAAAAAAAGGAGGATGATATTAGAATAGATGAAAAGTTTGAGTTTGCATTTGATGATTGACAGGTACAGGGTTTGACCTAAAAATAGGCAAACTCTGTAAATTTTTACAGGAACTGGCTAACCGTCTGGTTAGTCAAAGACTAAAAATATTTTTTTATGGAAAACTGATTGGTTGGTCAGGACCTAGTACCAAATTAAAGGCAAAACTGGACGATTGTTTGGAGGCAAAATCAATTTTTCAAGCAAAACTAGCCGATTGGTCGGAAGAGAATTAAATTTTGGTTAGTTAAAAAGATGAACCATCAAATGTGCAAATCAAACGAGAAAACAGGTCGGTTAGTAGAAACCATCCAATTTTTTTGATAAATTTTTTGATTTTCTTTTAAATTTTGACTCCTAACCTATACAACTTAGGACTATCTGGTTATATATTCATGACTCATCCCTTTAGAAAGATATTAACATCTTTTCCCTTTCAGAAATTCCAATGGCTTCTAAAGATGATTCCACGATCTTCGAGTTCTAATCCCATGCCTTCCTAACTCCTTTAACAGGATCAAATTGATCCACCTAAAGGGATGACTCAACTTGAAATTTGTGATGAGCTTAAGGAGCGTGGTGGTTCGTGAAAACATTCTCCGTGCGGCTTTTAAGTTCTAGGATGTGGTCAATTATGTCTTTCACTTTGGTCTAAGTGAACTCTGCCCTACTTTCAAAGAATTCTCAGCCTTGGTGGATATCCCGGCTAACTTGCTGATTGTTGTTCCAGTCGTTCAAGATGGTTATCCCAAGGCCCGGACCTTAATAAAGACCAAAGAGGAGTGTGCCAGATTTTTCATCCGGGATGATGGTATTCAACGATCTCCCTTGATAGAATACTTTTCTACCAAATCGACTAGTCGTGACTAACAATATGGCCTTGGTCGGCTGGCTACCCTGGCATTATGCTTGGTAGCCAAATATATCACCTTTATGGCCAGGGGTTGCTGATGTGAGGCTAGCAGACATATTACTCTAGGTGCCACTAGAGGTAAAATCCTAATCCCCTTAGTGATAGCTGAAACTCTGCTTGGTATCACTGATGTTTCTAACCAAAAAATACACAAATTCCTAGCCGCAACACTATGAAAGAAGGTTTGCCATGAGGCATTAGTAAATGCTCAATCTAGCACCTCATATGTACATGCGCTACCATCTCGATTATTAGCCCATGTATACTTCGGCCCATTAATGGGAACAACCATAAAGGTCAAGGCCATCAGTGAAGGCTTGAAAATTAGCATGACCTAGAATCACATTCCAATGAGGGCCACATTTGTCCATAAACGAAAGCACTTGATTAAAATTGCCTAGTAAAAGCAGTGCACCGCGGCACTGAACCAACAAATGAGATAGATAAACACAGTTGGAAGATATTTTTTGGTGAAACTGATAAATAAGTCTAATACAGAATTATAGTACACTTTAAAATTAAGTGTATATGAGTTGATGTAGTTTTTGGAGTGTGAACGTCAATTCTTTTCTTCTTTTTTTTTCCGTGGCTTCTGCTCTATGCACAGAGGAGCAATTCAATTATCAGCTACTACGAAAAAAAAAAGTTTAGTGCTCATGTGTAGCCAAATACCCTGTTAAGTGAGAGTTCTTATCTATATCAAAATTTAATTTGCTGGAGCAATATAAGGTTAGAGTGTGCCCCTCATCTGTAATATGTGTATTTTTCATGACTTTCTTTCTTTTTGAACGACATTTAAAGCTTTTCGAGTATCATGCCCACACAAATTATTAATGGAGTCTAATCTATTTTCACTTTAGATGGAAAAAAATTATAAACATGTGTGTTCCTAGAACAACTCTGTGTGACGCTACTAAGTTTATTATGACAAAGCAAGCGAGAAGTCTCGAGAGTAAAAAAAAACTTTTGAGTACATTGTTCGAAAGCAGGAATGTAATGCTTCATAAATGGCTTCAAAATTCAGGATGAAAGATAAATTCATGTTTGTGGCATGTTGGCCTATTTTTCCTTCCAACGATTCGTTAAAAGTAAAATACTAAGGTTGTTTTTTAAACCCATTTCAGTTTTCATTTTTTCTTTTCAAAAAAATAAAAATCAAAACCTCTTTGAGTTTTCTTTTCTTACAAAACCGATGGGTTGTTTGATACAGTTTTCTATAATTGGTTCGTACTTTTTTTTTTCCTTTCTTCTTTTTTCTTTCACTTTCTAATACTTGAGAGCTTCTTCTAAGCTCCTACGTTTAACAACCAGAAACGCCTCCATCACAACTAATACAACTCCTCTGCAATGCTATGGTAGTAACCACTAGCTTGCGAATTAAGGCTTCATTGGTTTGATTAGGGTTTGATTGTTAGGTGAATGGTTTGACTGGTTTTGAATTTACCTACACAAATAGAAGATACTAGGGCTAATTGATGGATGAGATATTTTGATGGTGTTTGTTGTAAGGATAATGGTGGTGATATGGATTTAGAGGAATGGTGGTGGCCGATGTTAGAAGATTTGATGTTTGGCAGTATTGGTCAGTGGTGGTGGTGGTTATCGGTGGCTATATGGTTAACAGTGTTCATGGGTGTTGGTCACTGATGGTGGTGGCAACAGTTATAGCTGTGGTGGTTGGCGGTGTTGATAAGTTTGGTGTTCGGTGAATGTGTTGATCAGTGGTAGTTGTAGATCGACAGGCAATGAATATGGTGGTTGACAGTGTTTATAGTTTGGTGTTATGGGTGTTGGTCATTGGTGGTGGCGGTCAATAGATGGTGACTGTAGATGTCAATGGGTCGGGCTTGGGCCGACTAGAGCGAGCCCAGCGGGCCAGAAGAGAAAACTGGTCAAACCAGGCTTTCGGGGCACAGGGAACCGGGCTAGGCCCATTAGGGGATATCAAGGCCCAGTCCAAGCCTAGGCCCTAAGCCCTAACTTTAGGGCCGGGATTGGGCCGGGCCAGGGCTTGAATAAATTTTTCTTTAAAATCTTTTTGTTCATGTTTTATGTTGCGGAAAAAAGTACCCACTGTATTATGCTATCAACTCTTTTGCTACAACTTGATTACATATTTTCAGGACGAATATAAAACTAGAAAATAATTGCTAAAAAGTTGCTCCTATTAAGAAAAATATAATCCACATATTATCCAGTTATATTTATCAAAGCCACTTCACACTATATGTGCCTTGTTGCATTAACTACGTACAAATTGTTTCCGAAACGGTATGAACAGTAAATTATTACAAGAAAACCATAATTTTCCATATATGTGGAAAGTGCTCAAAATAGTAACACATAAATAGTCTTAACCAAAAAATAAAACAGGAAGCAATAAATATGTAATTAAAGTTACAACAAGCTACCATTAAGAGAAACGAAAATAAAATTATAGATGACAAAGCAAATTCTGTAACAAAAACATTAAATGAAACCACTTCGAAATTATTCAAAAACACGTCTTCGTCACCACACGGCACTTCACCAAAAAAAAAAAAAACACTCATCAGATGAACTCAGTAACACCCCCAAAACTATTAATTTAACCAAAACGTCTAAAGATGAAAGTGTAATAAGATGTAACTTCAAAAAAAGAAAAGAAAAAAATTATAAGGGGGCAACACCTGAGCTGAGGAGGGCCGGGCCAAAAAACAGGCCTTTTAGGGCCGGACCGGACTTGTTTTTCCAAATCCTTCGGCCTGGCCATGACCATTGGCCCTATGGACTAGGACCGTACTGCTCACTCTTTAGGGTCATTTTAGGGCCGGGTCGAGTCGGGCTACTTGCGGGCGACCCGACATGTTTCTGATTTATAAAATTGAAAGGAAAAAATTAAAATTATATGTCAAACAATGATACTTTTTTTAATTATCAAAATAGAAGAAAAATTAAAAATAAAGACTATTTTAAACGCTACTTTGAACGTTGAACACTGAATGTTAAACATTAAACACCAGGAGTAATGATCCCTGTCATTATCCTACATCTACTCTTAAATGCAAAATGAGTTTTGGGAACAAAATTCCATTTATTGGATTCACGTATCTCAATCCTCCAAATCGTATTACCTTGAACAACTAGTTTAATGGATGGAGTACTTTCCATTTTTACTGTGGGTAGCTTTGGAGCGTCAAAATCACGCGCAACATGCTCTCAAGTGCACGGAGAGAGAGAGAGTGATGGAAACCCTAGAACTGCGTCTACAGACAAGCCACAAAAAGTTAAAGAACGTACAAAAGGGTCGGGTGAAGAGAAAAGGAAAATAAAAAAAAAACTTGAAACAAAAGATTGAGAGACAGAGGGGATGAAGGGCACTTTACTACTTTTTTATGTTGCAGGCATCCATGGCAGAAAACAGGAGGACGACAGTGCATTACAAGGACAAGAGAAGAGCAGAGAAGAAGAGGAGATCAATAACAAGTAACAACAGCATCCACAACCCCAACCCCAACCCAAGCTTATTCTAACCTCAAATTCAAGCACAAGAACAGCAGCCAATCAAGATACCAAGACATCTCTTCCTGTCTATACGCCCATCTATGTATATTGTATAGATCGAGGGCCTTTCTTGTTGTTTTGCTGATATGGGCTCTTGAGTTCATGCATGCATTTTAAAAATTGCTTGTGGGTCAGAAACTCTGGTTGTTTGGGGCCAAACCAAGCCTCACGCTTTCACAAATCTGCTTGCTTTAATTTCTTTTCCCTTGGTTGTTGACAAATTTTGGTTGGCTTGTATCCTGGCTCCTGGGTTACTTGAAAGCTGGAGAAATATACCGTGGTTGGTTTCTTCAGATGAAGGGGATGCCCTTACCCTTGGATTTTGAGGTGAAGGGGGGTCTTTCAAATCTACTGGTACAACAACATAAGTGGAACAACCAAGGTTGCTTTGTGGGCAGTACTACTGAGCCTAGCTCTGTCCTGGATTCCTTGAGAAGCCCAAGCCCTCCCACTTCTAGTTCAACCCTGTCTTCTTCCTTCGGCGGCGGCGGCGGCGGCGGTGGTTCAGTCTCTACAGACGCGGCCGATCTGGCGGCCGTTTCAGGTAACCCCTCTCAGAAATGGCCTCCCGTGCACCAAGAAACCAGCAGCTCGAATGCGGGAGCTGAATCAAGCTTGGAAGTACTCCGGCCGCTCCCACCGCGGTCTCTAGAGATTGGCGGCAGCGGCAGTGGCAACCCCGAGAAATGCGGGCTGGGGATGGACGACTGGGAGAGCGTGCTGTCAGATTCTGTGGCCGCTTCCCCTGGCCAAGAGCAGTCTATCCTTCGTTGGATCATGGGAGATGTGGAAGACCCATCTATGGGCCTTGGCCTCAACAAAGTTCTTCAAATTGGCAGTGGCACAACAACGGCCCCAGATTTCGAGTTTAATGGCGGATTTGGCGTTGTGGATCAAGGTTTTGGTTTGGACCCAGTTTCCTCTGGTGGTACAATGAACGCCTCTTTCTTCCTGTCAGGTTTTCCTCACAAGTTCAACAATGAAAAGCTTGGTTTAAGCCCAAACCCGCCCAATTTCAAGCTCGCTAACCCTCATAATCAAGCTCCCATGTTTTCTCCCTTATCCTCTAACAACCTTCCTGCCATCTCGTTGCCAAATCAAGTGCCGTTTGAAGATGTAAAGCCACACATTTTCAATCCACACCTGCTAATTAACCAGTACCAGGCTCATCAGCCTCAAAACCCGGCTTTCTTTTTGGACCAGCAGCACCTTCTGGTGCCCCCACAGGCGAAACGGCACAATCCTGGGAACCTTGAAGGTGGCTGTCCGGTCCAGAAAGGGCCATTTTTGGATTCTGGGCAACAGCAGTCATTTCAAGGGAATCCACATCAGCTGCAATTGCTTCCTCCATACCTGCAGCCGAGACCAGCAGCAGTGGCAGCCAAGCCCAAAATAGTTGGCGACGAATTGGGTATGCAGCAGCAGCAATGGATAATTGACCAGCTGTATAAGGCGGCTGACTTGGTCCAGTCAGGGAACCCAGTACTCGCGCAAGGGATATTGGCGCGGCTCAATCACCAGCTCTCTCCCATTGGTAAGCCTTTTCATAGGGCTGCTTACTATTTCAAGGAAGCATTGCAGCAATTGCTCCTCCATACAGGCAACGACATGAACCCCCCCTCGATAGCCAGTTCGCTTCATTCTTCGCCTTTTAGTCTAGTTTTCAAGATTGGCGCTTACAAATCGTTTTCTGAGATTTCACCTCTTATTCAGTTTGCCAATTTTACTTGCAACCAAGCCCTGCTCGAAGTCTTGGATAGCTATGATCGAATCCATATTATTGATTTTGATATTGGGTATGGTGGGCAATGGGCTTCACTTATGCAGGAGCTTGCCTTAAGAGGTGTAGGTGCTCCGTCGCTTAAAATCACTGCCTTTGCCTCCCCATCCACCCATGACCAGCTTGAGCTTGGCCTCACTCGAGAAAATTTGAATCATTTTGCTGGGGAATTAAGCATGGCGTTTGAGTTAGAAATTTTAAACCTCGATGCTTTGAATTCTGCTTCGTGGTCCTTGCCTATTCATGTGTCGGAAAATGAGGCTACTGCGGTTAATCTCCCAGTTGGTTCGTTTTCTGGCTACCAAGTGTCCCTCCCTTTGGTTCTCCGATTTATTAAACAGCTATCACCGAAAATTGTGGTGTCTATGGATAGAGAGTGGGACCGTACTGATCTTCCATTTCCTAACCATGTAATTCATGCCCTCCAGTCTTATTCAAACCTGCTCGAGTCGTTGGATGCTGTGAATGTGAACCTTGATGCCCTGCAAAAGATTGAGAGGTTCTTGCTCCAACCAGGCATTGAGAAAATTGTAATGGATCGTCACCGTTCCCCTGACAAGACGCAGCATTGGAGGACTTTGTTCTTGTCATCTGGATTCTCTCCATTAACTTTCAGCAATTTCACGGAGTCGCAAGCTGAGTGTGTGGTGAAGAGGACTCCTGTTAGGGGATTCCATGTCGAGAAAAGACAGTCCTCACTTGTCCTCTGCTGGCAGCGAAGGGAGCTTGTATCGGCTTCGGCTTGGAGGTGCTGAAAAAAAGGCATTTTTATACCAACTTATCGTCCTCATCAAGGTGCCTCATAAAGCTTAACTCTCTGCTTTTGTCTCCGTTCTATCTTAACTCTCTGCAATTGTCTTTGTGGCTTAGGCAGATTGTTTCCAAACCAGGCGTTTTAGTAACTGGACGTTCTAGGATAGTTAATGTTGTATGTTGGATATGGATGTTACTATTAAGATGATTGTATGCTTTTGTGGCAGACACATCAGTGGGTTCTAATTATATTGGGGCTATTTGTTGTAATCTTGGCAACAAGGCAACCGAAAATCTGAGAAAGAAGAAAAGCGGAAGTAATTAACCCTTCAAGCAGATATCCTTTTGTTGTACGCTTCATTGCTTGGGAAGTTTGGGTTTGATGGGTTACTCTTTGAAGTAAGATATGTCGTTTCTGTACGTGAGCATATTTATCACATATCATGATATGAATAACTCTCACTTAATTTGCAAATATGATGAAAAGAAACCCAGATTTTTGTTGGATTCTCTATTTGTTGATTTCATAGCTTGATGGCTCCCCACACCCGCCCCACCATTCTGTTGTTGAATGTTTCTGAAGCATGAATAATGTTCTGGGAATACATGAGCAGTATTCCTTTTGAATCTTGTCATAATCCGGCTTCAGCGTAGTTGTAGTGATCATTTACTAGTTTTGTGGTATGAATAATGTTAGGGGTTCTGTTTGCGGTTTCTTATATCTACATTCCGTGCCCTGCTTAACAGTAGCATGGTTAGACCTCAATGATACTGAATCTACTTCAACATCTAGTAAAGACTTGTTCCAGAGAATAGATATAATTATAGAATAACCCCTTCAGCTACCCTTCATGCGATCAGCAAAATTTTGTATGCTCTAGTACCAAGACATCCTAGTTATCGTAAGTTCTTGATAGAATGACGTCCTTTGGATCACGGCTATTTTGCCTCTCCGTGAGATGGTACATTTGCACTATCTGGCAATCGGGGCAGCAAGCTACTCGCTTGGGTTGCCATCTATATGCATATATTAGTGTGTGTGTGTGTGTGTGTGTACACCTGCATTTAGGAACACAGATGTTTGCACCTCAAATCGACTAACACATTCAGTTATCTGGTTCAATGAGCAGTTATAGTATTTTCTGACAGCATCCGCAGATTCCACGCATTGTAGGTCTCAATGATCGGATGTTGGCCTAAATTCCATGTAGTACATGCATCTGTAGAATTGCTCTGTTTCATGTTATGATTTTGCTTCTTGTTAATTATTGTGGGTGCATTATGGTATCGGTCTTTGCTATTATCCTAATCATGTAGTAATACCGGATACATAATCTATCTTATTATATGTTCATATGGCAAAACTTATAAATTGCAATTGTACATTGGATTTGCTGTTACTTTTGCTAAATCTATTCAGTTTCTTATGATCCTCCTAATCAAATCACATGGGACTTGTGCTATTGGACCCCAGCATGTTTAGTTTAAAACCCTCATCTTCTCTCTCCTTGGAAACTCTTCATTCATTATAATTGGTACAAAATCGTGTTAGAAAACAGTTAAGGCCATGTTGCATCTGTGTGTGTGTGTGTGTGTGAGAGAGAGAGAGAGGGAGGGAGAGAGATGTCCCGTCCCCTTTCTTATTGCTTTAATATACGGAGTATCTGTTAGTCTAGTCCTGAAGGAAGCTTAATAGGTAGGCTCGGGACATCTGTTGTAGCCTTGCAGACCAGCCTCCCATTGATAATTTTGTAGTTTAACCTGGTATACTATTTGTGCATACATGTTCATTTGGGGGTTCAACCACATCTTAGTAGAGGGGTCCCTCTATATTGAGGGCAAGAAAGCTGTAATTGCCCCTTGATACAGCAGTAGTTGTGGACCACTGAGATTAAACTGCCTCTCCAAAAGTAGGGGCAATCCATCGTCTAAGATTGGTGCTACAGCTGATGGCTGTCCCCTCTCCTTACGCTCAACTTTGAAGAAATTCTGGACCTGGCAAGAAACTGGAAATAGAGACTAGGTGGTGAGCGCTATGTGTGCAATATTTTGCTATAGAACAAGTTCCTGAATGGTGTTCTACAGACCAAAAAACTGGGTTCTTAGACTCCGAGGTCTACATGTGTGCAGGATAAGATCAACCTAAACGCTTAAGTAAATGAAGACTTAATCCGTTTCACATCCACCACCAATCGATGTACCACTATCCGCCCAGGTCGTCACAATGACCTCTCATACCATGTTAAGAAAATAAATGGCAACACTGATATTGAAGTGCTGAAAGTTTCAGTGGTAAATTTGAAATTGAATTCATTAAAAGGTTGCTTTTTTTACCGTTATAAATATGTAGACTTTTTAGGTAAATCAAAAGCCAACATCTGAACTACTGTTTTATTTTACCCTTTTTTCATCTTACCTTAATTATGCATTTTATGTTTGGGTCAATTACACACGGCACTCCTGAGATTTACCCTAAACTACATACGGACCTCCCTATCTTTGAAAATTACATTCCGCTCTTCCAGGTTTGTACTCGCATTTTACGAAGCCTCACAAAATTGACGGGATCTTAACTCCGTCTAAAGATTCCCTGACACCTTCCTTTTTGGATTTTTCATCCCCAAATTGCCCTCCCTTTCTTAAATAAAACCCCTCTTGCTCTTTAGCGTTTTTCTTTTTTTTTCTTCATTCTCTTTCTCTTTTGCAGACCCATTTCTTTCTCCTTCTTCCTCCCTTTCTTCCTTCACTTCATTCTTTCACTTCTAACCAAAAAATGACAGAATCTATAACAAAGAACTCATCAATTATCTCTCTCTCTCTCTCTCTACAAAATTCGATCAGAACAAATCAGACCCTAATTCTCTCTCTCTTTCTCTGATTCCAACTACCGGCATCAACGAAACCTCCTACGCCTCCCGTCGCCGCCTCCTCCCTGCCGATCGTCACCTCGTCGCCAACATCCTTCAACAAGCGGCCTTTCTCGACGGCGCATAATCCCTGGGGCCCCCGCTTTCTGGCGTGATACCCAATAGCGCATCATACGGATCCTCGAGGGTCAGCCACGGGTTGTTTACGCATTTGCCTTGGGGCTCTTCTTCGTCGTCCTCCGATGGTGAGAAAATGGTGGATTTGACGGCAGTAACAAAGCTACAACTCCAATCTATTTGAGAACAAAATCAGGTAAACCCTAAGCCATACAAAAATTCCGGTGCTTCTGTGTTCTTGAATCTGCACTTCATGACTTTAACTCGAATCATGCTGCAAATGGTAGTGACAATGTGCCGAGGGTTTTTTGAGACAAGCTTTGAAAGATCCTATCATTTCTTTCACATCAAAGACGTAGATTGTGGCGGCAAGCGACCCTTCTTAGCCAAGCTAAGATAATCTGTGAAGACTCATCCTCTTAATTCCAAAGCACATAAGGAAGCTAGTTACAAATGAGGACAGTTGTCCAAACAGAGGAGTAAAGGCAAGTATAGAAGAGATGACCATTTACACTTCTTCACAAAATCTAGTAGATGTAAAATAAAACAAACACAATGCCTGTTGTACTTACACATAATAAGAGTTCAAAGAAAATGTACTGAAACACAATGCAATGCCTGTTGTACTTACACATAATAAGTACACAAAAGAAAAGGAAAACTAACTTGGTAAATTGTTGTTGCCACCGCTCTCTACTGCAAATTGGTCACATTTGATAGCTAATTTAAAAAATGCAGCATGTCCTTTGAAATGTTGATTCTCTCTCTCTCTCTCTCTCTCTCTGATTTAAGACTTTCTTAATATCCGCTGTTATTATTATTAAGAAAATACTTCCTTACTTTATTTGTTTGTCATTCTCCATCTCTCGTCAATTTAAGAATTTAGAGACATCAAAGTGATAGCCTAGTAATAAAAGCCTCCTCTCTTTTTCCTTTTTTTTTTTTTTTTTGGTTGTAGATTTTATGAGTCTCACGAGAGTTGGATATTTGGGGTAAGATAGGGAGGTCAATCCTATTTGTCTAGCCCATAAATTCAATGGCCGTCAAATACTTGAGATGAAGATGATGTTTGGGGTTAATTTTAAAATGGACAAACTTAGTCTAAACTGATTGATAATATAGTTAGTTGGTGTTTGGCAAAAAACAAACAAGGTGTTTAAAATATCTCTTGAAACAAAATTGTACTTGTTTAAATCCAGAGACTTAAAAAAATATAGCTTATGGTTTCAGACTCTTTTAAATGTTCATTGTCACTAAACCAAAGAAATTTAAATGTTCGTCATCACTAAATTAAAATCTTGTCGCTAATCATACTTTAATCTACAAATGGTTATAGAAGGGTGAAAAAAAAAGGGTCACACCATCTACAAAATGTCAATATGTAGTTTGCTAATTTTGGAAATCTCATGTTAACAAAAAATATGGAGATATATATAGAATGTTGCATATGCTAAATAAATTACATCAGAGTTAATCTCTTAGATGTCTTTCTTGGTCATTTTCTCGCAAAACCATTTGAACACTTTTGACCCAAACACATTGCACATCTTTCACGAAATGTTTCTAAAAAATTTGCGAGATGATAACTGAATTTGCTAAAAAGTAATTAAGACGACTTTTAATTTAATCTAAGAGGGAATCGATTCCAAACACGAGACTGATAAAGAAATATAGCAAATTAAAACATTTTGAACAATCAATTCTAGCGGCCATCTTGTTGCTAGAAAGACGGAACAAAGGTATCGTAGAACCAGGTGATCATATGATGTTTTTGCTATTCCACTCCTCAAGTCGTTCCACAAATTTTGGTTAGGTTTGCACCATCGGTTTGGGCGAGAATAACACTATCGCCAATAAGGTAGTGCCACAGGAATATAATTAGAGTCACAGAGAATGGTAACTTGGATATCAACACCAAGCCCTAGCGTCATTAGGGATGCTTTTTATTTTCCATAAGGCATAAGAAAATGGTATTTGTCAGGCTGAATGAAATCTTGTTGGTTAGGTTGAACAAAATGGCAATGCCTTTGTTGAATAAAATGAGTTCATTGAATGCCCAAGCTGGAGAGAAGAAAATAGCGTCTCTATCTTTCGTCACTTTCTTCCTCTTCCCTAATTCCAATTCCGATTTCGTCACCACCCCGGGTTTTCCAACATGTGGTGATTCGATGAATTAGCTTTCTGTGTTTTAGGGTTGTTATGTGGGATCTTCGAAGTTTTGGAGAGCTGGACGGTGATGCAGCTTCGACGGTTCGTGATCAATTCCGCTGCTAAGCCATGAATTCCGGCGCTGGAGATTGGGTGGAATTTGATGAAAAGGGTAAGCTGTCGATTCCTTGATATTTTCCTCGTTCGGTTGTGGTAGCCTTCAGGTGTCGGGTTCTTTCACCATAGGTTTTATGATCGTGCTACCATGGTTGGTGTTGGGATGGTGAGTCAAGGTTAGGCCTTTTCTTCCAGGGTCTCCCCCCCTCCCCCCAAGTTGATCCCCCCTTCCCCTTGAAAGATTTTGCGGATGTAATTGGTTGTTGGTAGCTGTTAGATTAAGGTTGGTTTAGTCAGTGTTTGGTGGAATTTGGTTTGCCGATGATTCTGATGGGGCTCGGTTGATAGTGGTCAAGAAACAGTGATTCAGCTGGGTCTTGGTTGATGTGTTTCCGGACGTTCTTGGTTGCCGGTTATGAGGATCCTCTGATGAAGATTTCCGCGCGTCTCGGTTGGTGTTTCTGCTGGATCACGGTGGAGGGTTGATGTTTTTGTTGGGTCATGGTGAGGGGCTTTCGGAGGTTGGCAGTAGGTTGTTGGCCAGCGACGGTGGTGTTTCCAGTGCCGGAGTGGCGGCAAGGGGATCGGTGCCACGTTGTAGCGTAGATGCCACGTGTCCCTGTTCGGGAGATTGGCTAACTATATGCTGGAATCTTTTAATTGGTTGTTTTCTTAGTATTTATCTGTTGTAGTTTATTGTTATCATATATATATATATATATATATATATATATATATATATATATATATATATATATATATATATATATTAACTAGGTTTCTTAGCTTGTTTGTTTTAGCTAGTTGGTAGGTGGTTTTTATTTGTTTTATTTGCTGCTTTTTTTCTCTTGTTTTCTTTTGGTAACTCACTTAGACGGGATGTCATCCATTCAATTTGTCTTTTACCTTTAGCTACTCCTTGTATATTCGGTCTAAAAATATAATCTTGAATATATTTATTTGAATATTATATAATGAACAGATAAAAGGTGAGATAATTCATCCGCATACCCATTTGAATTTAGCAGATTAGTTGGGCTCGAAAATAACTTATTTACTATAACAAGACAATACTGAGCAAATAATTCCTTACAACTTGCTTGCTTGTGATTATCTACATGAATTCAATGTCTTTGTTAAATGAAATGGTAATGCTTGTGATTGATTGCTCACTATCTTTGTTAAAATTCAAGTAATCAACAACACATAAGAAAGACTAATATTGAGTAAGGAAGTATCTATTCGTTAAATGCAAAATATTACCTTGCAACCATGAATCCAATTTAACAAATTTTTGTCAAACTTTTCTAAAGGTTGAGGAAAAAAATTTTGGACAAAAATGTACACTTTGGGGGGTAAATTTGCCTGTGATTAAATTCTTACTGTCTTTGGATTTTATTTTATTTTTTTGAGAATATGAGAATTACATTGATAAGTTAAAGTTACACAGTGATTTTATTGTAAAGCTTACTGATATTATAGGTCACGACATTTCTATAACTCAATATACATGATTATAAAGGTAAAAAAATAACAAGAAACTTAACAAACCTATACACATTACAATCAAGTTAAAGTAGAGTATATCCTAGTCTTTTAACTCAATTTAAAGTAACATGCAAATTCTACGAGATTAAAGTAAAGAAACAGAAAAACAATAATCGATAAAATACAAGGTGGCATCAATAAAGCATACTAATGAGAAGTGCACGACCCAAAGGTGAACACAACCTTGAAGGAGGCGCAATACATAACCAAAATTTCAACACCGCAAAATTTATCCTTTAGCTATCACTTAACTTATCCGAACCAAATTCCCGCAACACATGGTGGAGGAACCGCAAATCACACACAACAGTCCAATAATCGACACCAAGGATGCTTAAAGCCAGAGGGAGCACTAAGACCAGGAACTCCCTAGCCCAAAAACAGATTAACCCCAAACCCACTAGTCAAATCCTCTCCCCCCCCCCCCACCCCACCCCACCCCACCCCCACCCCCACCCCCGGGATCCCGAATACCCCTTTTTTCCAATAGAAATCACCCTACTTTACCCGCCCCCCCACTCTCCCAAGACCCCACAGATTCCTAAGAGCAAAACCCATCCAAGGCTAATCCCTCTACACGAAAGCACCACTGATTACTAAATACGCCGCCAACCAACCCCAAAACCACCTTCCACCACTGCACAATTGGAGATAGATAAGCAAAGAAAGAAAAAAATGAAGGATTTTCTAGAAATAACAGTCGAAAATGTCAGTAGGAACTCCGACCAGCCAGCGCCTGTGGAATTTTGGTCATCGCCGGTGAGTTTTTGGTGACCTTCGGCGAGCAGCGAAAAGGAAGTAGATCTGCAAAGGTCACCCAAGATAGGAGGAAAAACTTGACGTCGCCGTTTCTGAACGGAATCTGGTGAGAAGCGCCACAGTCCAATAGTCCGCCACCACTGGTGCCCCCGGCCACCCATTAATCACACCCTAAAGGATACCACCACACAAGACGGGAAGGAAGCTACATACTAATTGTCAGAGCGGCTGCCACCCCACGTGAGCTTAAAGCGCGGTGGGGCGGCCACAGTGACTTTTTGGTGGAACTTTGGTTTAAAAAGAAGGCTGAGAGAATCTTGAGAACAGCTAAACCAATACCAAAGAAACATAAACAGGTCTAATAAAAGTATGGAGCGATTGGACGATATGCCTTGCTTACAATGCCTGAGTGGTAAGTTCTCTTATATTCAGATGGCTTAGAAGTTCAAAATATGGACCAATATCCCCTCACAACTACAGCAATAATCCTTGCACCCCTTTAACTATTATTAATCATGAGAATTGATCTTAATAACAAGAGTCCGTGAGTTGCCAATTACACTCCAAGAAGACCAAAATACATAAAAGGTAAATATTATTACTATATTGATATTATGAGTCTTTGTGCCTAACTCCTAATTTAACTAAGTCGAGCTTGAACAAGTTGACCAAATCATACACAACTTCAACCCGAGATGTGTTTGTTTGACTGTCTTTCCAACAGAAAAAAAAAAAAAAGCAAGCCCCTTTTTTTCTTTAGTCTTTTTTGTAGCCAGATCTTTCGATCGTAAGTACTAAAATTAATCGAAATTCCACAAAGTAAGAATACACCATAATTGTTACAAGTAACAGCCAACTTTTCTTTCCCATCTATTCATTTTTTTCCCCCTAAAATTTTACAATATAACAAAAGCTTATTCTATATCTTTTTACAATATAAGAAAAGCCTATTCTTTGTGGCAGTAGTAGCAGTAGCAGTAGCAGGAACAGTGGCAGCCACAAAGAAAGTGTGGTCAATAGCAGTAGCAACTGAGACAGACCTAGAAGAGCCATTGGTCCATATTCATACCCTCAACTTCATAAAAAATCTCAACAGCCCCCAAACGTTGACATGACAAAACCAACTCTTTAAATAAATGCGATTATGACTTGGGGCATCCATGGTCTGTTGAGTACAAACCCTTTTGTATTTCTTTTGTCGCTAAACATGTTTTTATCGCCAAATAAATATAACACAAATAGTCCCGCCCTTGCCCCTCTTCTCTAATCAAAGATTATATCATAGCAATGAGCTTTAAATCAGAGCCACACATCTCTATCTGGCGCCAGCCATCTCATCCGTCAAATTTCATCTCTCTGGTGCCTTCAGATTCAATTTCGAAATCCAGGCTCTGCATGAATCACGATAGTACCCTTCTTGCCTTGGCTGTTAAGGAGGAGGAGAGTTAAGGGTATTATGGGAACATAAATTGTCTGACGCCATCTGAGCCAGCCAGTTCAGCTTTCTTTTGCATGGCTGGTGTCTGTTAAAGAGGAGTGCCAAATAACTCTTCACTCGCTCCTTTGGAGCTTGAATATGCCGCCAAGCTGCTGATTTTAGAGCTGTAGATGGTAAAAAAAAAACCTAATAAACAGGTATTTTTCAATAAAACTGATAAATAATTCCGAGACAGAATTACAGTACACTTTAAAATTAACTATATATTATTTAACATAGTTTTTGGAGTGAGAACATCAATTTTTTTTTAAAATTTTGTTGGTGGCATATGATCTATGCATAGCGGAGCAAGTCGATTGTATTGATAAAAAAAAAGTTTAATACTGATGTGGAACCAAATAACATGTTAAGTGAGAGTTCTTGTCTAAATTAACATTCAATTTGCTGCAATATAAGATTAGAGTGTGTCCTGTGTTTTCCATGACTTTCCTTTTCTGAGCGACATTTAGAGCTTCTCAAGTATCAGGCCAAAACAATCATTAACGCACTCTGATTTCACTGTAAAAAAAAATGGTCTTTAGCGACGGATCTTTCTGTCGCCAAAGATCCCAAAACCGTCGTTGAAGACTTTTACCGACAAAAAAAGGTATGTTGGTAATAACCTCATCGTTAAAAGATTAGTGATGGAATTATGTGATCTGTCAGGAAAAATATTACTTTTATACCTTGTGTAATAGTAGAGAGGAAGAAATGATTCTGTGTAGATTGGATAAGGCTTTTCAAAATGAAGAGTGGATGGAGGTATACCTTAATTCTACAGTGGGAGCTCAACCCTCAGGTATATTTGACCATGCACTGATGATTGTATAAATGATTCAGGGACAACATCAAGGTAACAGACCTTTTAAGCTTTTTAACTATTAGATGCAGCGTGGCAAATTTCATCGATTGTTGAAGTCAGTTTGGGATATGAATATAGATGGTAATGCTTGTCATCAACTTAAAGAAAAACTAAAGAGACTAAAACCAGTGTCGAAGCAACTAAAAAAGGAATACTACAGTAACATCTCAAAAAGAACTTGTCACGATCCAAACCCACGAGTGGGCCCATGAACCAGGCCCGTGATCGGCTGTAGGCCTTCTAAGTCTCCACCTAAGGTTCTGCCAAGCCTTACCACAACTTGTACTCATAAATCAATCCAACTACTAAATTCTACATAATAAATTTCGCTACTAAGAGCCTCACTTAGAATTTCCCAATGATGAAATACACCTTTAATTACATGACGCTAAAAATTACGAATAATTTGAAGAGGCCCAAGCTCCTTACATAAATCCATCCATGACAAACTACCACAAGACTAAAATTCTAAGTCAATAGATATTTCATTAATTTAATAATTCTCTTTGGCGACCCCTCCCTCGTGTGGCTCATAGGAATCTGCCTCTCTTAAACCATCACTTGAAAATAAAATAATGAGCGAGAGCCCAGCAAATACACAAACCATGTCCCTAAAATAGATTTTGGGGTTTAATAAACATGCCATGGATTCTTCGTTTCAAAACTGGTAATGATTCCACAGGAGTTACTATACATATATATACTTTAATAAGCAAATCATGCTTACAGGAAAATCTTTCAAAACGATTGTATAACAATTCCACAATGGTATTTAACATCGAATGAAATCCCAACTCACTTTTTTGCGGTATTCTGCGGTCAGTGTTTATTCCTACTGACTAGTACCCAAAATCCCTCCTCCACCCGGGATAAATAATATTGTGATCACAGAGGCGAACCACGATACAATAGTACTTTGCGCCAACATATGGTCTCGTTGACCAGGACCCGGATTCCACTTTCTCCTGTGGATATGGGGCACAACAACCAATATTAACCTCTCAATACCATACCACGATTCACACAGCATTCTCAAACAACATAACACATACCATTACCATTTTAATTCCATTTCTCATCAACCAATTTCACAACGCAAGAAGTATAACAAATACTATTAAGCTTTCATTTGGTAAAGTCACATTTATATATACACGTATTAGAAAATCGGTTGTAGGGAGGAACATGGCAGAAGTACTTACCTGACTTGACAACCGGTTCTGCTACTTGTTCAAAAGCCAGACCTAACTCTTGGCTATGGGAACCTAAACAATAAAAAATATACAGGTGTTAAATCCCGACGCTCAATCATGCCTGACTGTTAAATTTTTCCCAAGTGACTGAAATTACCAAAATATCCCCAGACTTGTGTAAAATTACGAAACTACCCCTCTCGTACTTAAATTACCAAAATAGTCTTTCCGTAAGTAAAATCACTAACGTAACCTAAACATATGTGAATTTACTCAAAAATACCTTTTATATGTAATATTACCAAAATACCCCTGGGTGGCAAATTACCAATATACCCCCGGGGATTTTCAGCACCGGAAAAATCTCAAAAATATCTTAAAAATGCTATTTTAAACATATTGAAGTAATTTTTGGGCTAAAAAGTATTTTAAAAAAATTTCGTCAGAAAATCCTGAACTGGTGCCTAGATCGAGTGCTAAAGGGCTTGTTTTGCAAAAAATACCTATCAGCCTCAGAGTGGTGCGAAATTTTAGAATATAAAATATCTCAGTATAATAAGATTTTAATAAAATTTTCAGATCAAAATAGCCCGGTTCGCTTTGCTAAATAATTCGATAAATCTCTTTAATTGGTACCTTAATTTAGCACCCTTTGTGTATACCAAAAATTCCCAAAATATTACAGGTCATAGTTTCGCAAAAATAATAGGGGTTACTGTTTTGTACTTTGTCTAATTTTGATTTAAATTATTTATAAAAATTCATGAAAAAATTACCCAAACTAATTTCTATCTTTAGCGACGAAAATAACTACTATTTAGATTACCACGCCTACTATTTCACCTAAATGAATGCACATCTCCTTCTACCTTCAGCTAAATGTTTATCCCACACCCACACACTACCTCACTTCCAACCCATTTCAAATCATTAAAACTTCATTACATCACCCTAACTCACTACAACATATATTTAAACACACATTTACACACTCATAATACACTCACATAGAGTCATGGACACACGCACCACACCTACAAAACACGCACTTAACTCTTCGAAAATTCACTGAAACTCACCATTTCCTCTCTTAGAGAATTCTCAAGGAAGCAAACTAGAGGAATTTTTGCCAAGACTCGTGTATATGTAAAATGTATAGTTTTGCTGTAATGAGCTGTAAATAGTTTGGGCCATGAATGAAATACAAGGACTTTTGACCAAAAATTTTTTTTTGAAGAGAAAAGTAGAATAAAAAAATGTAGAAAGGGTAAATAAGAAAAATACCTCTAGAATCTTTTAATTTGAAAAGTGATCAATTTTTCTGGGACAGCCCAAAAGGAAATATGATCAAATATTTAGGGACGGAGGAGTAGAAAACAAATTATACAATCATTAGTCAATTAGAAGAACAAGAAAACAGAAACCTAACAAATCTTTTCCCAAAAAAAAAAAGAATTGAAGTATTGAAGAGTAGAAAAGGCATCAACGGAAGAAGAAGGAAGAATTAAAAAGAGACAAAACGAGGTTAAGAAGGAGATAAGAACTTACAGTCGGCGAGACTCGAGACATCAGGCTGAGGAGGTGATCACCGCTGCTGGCCAAAAGAGTCAAGAACCCGGACTAGAAAGAGTGAGAGTCACAAGTGACAGAGACCAAAAAGAGAGGTGAGAATGCGTTGTGCATGGTTTTGAAGTCGCATAGGCCCAGTGTGGTTCCACCCTAGTGGATGCAGCGGGGGTGGGGTGGGTAGCTTTGGAGGTGGGTGTCGTGGGAGGTGGGTGGCGAACATGGGCGTGGGAGGTGAAAGTGTGAGAGAGATCGAGAGGCAGAGAGAGAGAGAGAGAGGAAGAAGGGTGAGTGGCGGGGAGAACATAAAGAATGGTAAGGTTTCTCTAGCTTTAATGACTTTTAGCAATGGATTATGGACATCGCTAAAAGTCCATCACTAAGAGTCATAAAAAATTTTAAAAAAACTTTTAGCGATGGAATATGGTTCGCATCGATTATTTGTCGTTAAAAGGAATCCAAAAAAAATTTTCCAAGCCAAAAATTTTGCCCAAAAAGTTAAAAAAATTTAAAATGATAATTAGCAATTGATTTTACCGTCGGTAAAGGTCCGTAGCTAAATCCCTTTACCAACGAGCTATTTTGTCACTAAAAGTGATCTTTAGCTACAAAATTCTGTTTGTAGCTAAGCGGCCGTCGTAAAATCCTCTTCTTCTTGTAATATTTGTTTTCACTTTAGATGGAAAATCATATACACCTGTATACCTAGAACAATTCTATATGACGTTATTCACTCAACCATGTTATGGCAAAGCAAACGAGTAATCACTGAGAATAAAGTTAAGTATTGAGTACATTGTCTAGAATTTAACATCTATCTAGAATTGAACATCTAAAATAAAAGATAAATTAATGTTTGTGGCATGTGGGTGTATCTTTTCCCACCAAAAATGTGTTATAAATGATATAAGAGCTGACTCTCGAAAGCTTGGACTGAGTTATAAAGCCGAGTTGCCGATAATTGAGGAAAACGAAGGCAAGTCTGAGTATATCCACATCAAAAGAATGGTTGGGACAACTGAAGGTAAGCCAGGTACATCTCACATTGGTTATACAAAAAGATTTTGAGTTATATGCGATCGAGCCTTAGAGAGAATGCTAAAACATAAAGTGAGAAGATTGCGACATCTCACATATGATGTGGGACAGTACGGGATTGCCCTTGTAAAACCTTGTCTATAATCTTAAACGTGCTTACTTTTTGAATTTTAACGCCAACAGTTTTGAATGAGACATTATTTAGTGGTGGAGCCGTAAATCGAGTCGTTAGAAATGATCCCTATCATTATCCTAGATCTATTCTAAAATGCAAAATGAGTTTTGGGAACGAGAATCCGTTTATTGCACTGTATTAACGCATATTAATCCAAATTGTATTCCTTAAACGACTACCACAGTACTTCTCATTATACTGTGTGTTGTTTCGGAGCGTCAACATCATGCGCAACATACTCAACTGCATGAAACCCTGGAACTGCGTCTACAGACGAGCCACAAAAATTAAACAAATAAAGAATGTGAAGGGCGAAAATAAAAGGTAAATAAAAAACTTGAAACAAAAGATTGTGTGTGTGAGAGAGGGAGAGGGGGGCACTTTACTACTTTTTTATGTTGCACGCATCCATGGCAGAAAACAGGAGGAGGACAGTGCATTACAAGGAGAAGAGCAGAGAAAAAGAGGAGATCAATAACAAGTAAGTGAAGCAACAACAGCATCCACAACCACAACCACAACTCAAGCTTCGAACCTCATATTGAAGCACCAGAAGAGCAGCCAATCAAGATACCAAGACATCTCTCTCTGTCTATACGCCCATCCATGTATATTGTATAGATCGAGGGCCTTTCTTGTTGTTTTGCTGATATAGGCTCTTGAGTTTGATGCATTTAAAAAAGGGCTTGTGGGTCAGAAACTCTGGTTGTTTGGGGCCAGACCAAGCCTCACACCTTCACAAATCTGCTTTGCTTTAATTTCTCTTTTCCCATCTTTTTCCTTGGTTTTTGACAAATTTTGTGTGGCTTTGTATCCTGGCTCCTGGGTTACTTGAAAGCTGGAGAAATATACCGTGGTTGGTTTCTCTAGATGAAGGGGATGCCCTTACCCTTTGATTTTGAGGTGAAGGGGGGTCTTTCAAATCTACTGGTACAACAACATAAGTGGAACAAGCAAGATTGCTTTGTGGGCAGTACTACTGAGCCCACCTCTGTCCTGGATTCCTTGAGAAGCCCAAGCCCTCCCACTTCTACTTCAACCCTGTCTTCTTCCTTCGGCGGCGGCGCCGGTGGTGGTTGCGGCGGCGCAGGCGGTTCAGTCTCTACAGACACGGCCGGTGTGGCGGCCGTTTCAGGGAACCCCTCTCAGAAATTGCCTCCCGTGCACCAAGAAACCAGCAGCTCCAATGCGGGAGCTGAATCAAGCTTGGAAGTACTCCGGCCACTTCCACCGCCGTCTCTAGAGATTGGCGGCAGCGGCAGTGGCAACCCCGAGAAATGCGGGCTGGGGATGGACGACTGGGAGAGCGTGCTGTCAGATTCTGTGGCCGCTTCGCCTGGCCAAGAGCAGTCTATCCTTCGTTGGATCATGGGAGATGTGGAAGACCCATCTATGGGCCTTGGCCTCAACAAAGTTCTTCAAATTGGCAGTGGCACAACAACGGCCCCAGATTTCGAGTTTAATGGTGGATTTGGCGTTGTGGATCAAGGTTTTGGTTTGGACCCAGTTTCCTCTGGTGGTACAATGAACCCCTCTTTCCTCCCGTCAGGTTTTCCTTACAAGTTTAACAATGAAAAGCTTGGTTTAAACCCAAACCCGCCCAATTTCAAGCTCGCTTACCCTCATAATCAAACTCCCATGTTTTCTCCCTTATCCTCTAACAACCTTCCTCCCATTTCGTTGTCAAATCAAGCGCCGTTTGATGATGTAAAGCCACACATTTTCAACCCACAACTGCTTATTAACCAGTACCAGGCTCAAAATCCGGCTCTCTCTTTGGACCAGCAGCACCTTCTGGTGCCCCCACAGGCGAAACGGCACAATCCTGGGAACCTTGAAGGTGGCTGTCCGGTCCAGAAAGGGCCATTTTTGGATTCTGGGCAACAGCAGTCATTTCAAGGGCTTCCACATCAGCTGCAATTGCTTCCCCCATACCTGCAGCCGAGGCCAGCGGCAATGGCAGGCAAGCCCAAAATGGTTGGCGACGAATCGGGTATGCAGCAGCAGCAAGGGATAATTGACCAGCTGTATAAGGCGGCTGACTTGGTCCAGTCGGGGAACCCAATACTCGCGCAAGGGATATTGGCGCGGCTCAATCACCAGCTCTCTCCCATTGGTAAGCCCTTTCACAGGGCTGCTTACTATTTCAAGGAAGCATTGCAGCAATTGCTCCTCCACAGAGGCAACGACATGATACCCCCTTCCACGGCCAGTTCGCTGCATTCTTCGCCTTTTAGTCTAATTTTTAAAATTGGTGCTTACAAATCGTTTTCTGAGATTTCACCTCTTATTCAGTTTTCCAATTTTACTTGCAACCAAGCCCTGCTCGAAGTCTTGGATAGCTTTGATCGAATCCATATTATTGATTTTGATATTGGGTATGGTGGGCAATGGGCTTCACTTATGCAGGAGCTTGCCTTAAAAGGTGGAGGTGCTCTGTCACTTAAAATCACTGCCTTTGCCTCCCCATCCACCCATGACCAGCTTGAGCTTGGTCTCACTCGAGAAAACTTGAATCATTTCGCTGGGGAATTAAACATGGCGTTTGAGCTTGAAATTTTAAACCTCGATGCTTTGAATTCTGCTTCGTGGTCGTTGCCTATTCATGTATCGGAGAATGAGGCAATTGCGGTTAATCTCCCTGTTGGTTCGTTTTCTGGCTACCAAGTGTCCCTCTCTTTGGTTCTCCGATTTATTAAACAGCTATCACCTAAAATTGTGGTGTCTATGGACAGAGGGTGTGACCGTACTGATCTTCCTTTTCCTAACCATGTAATTCATGCCCTCCAATCTTATTCAAACCTGCTCGAGTCGTTGGATGCCGTGAATGTGAACCTTGATGCCCTGCAAAAGATTGAGAGGTTCTTGCTTCAACCGGGCATTGAGAAAATCGTAATGGATCGTTACAGTTCCCCTGACAAGACACAGCATTGGAGGACTTTGTTCTTGTCATCTGGATTCTCTCCATTAACTTTCAGCAATTTCACGGAGTCGCAAGCTGAGTGTGTGGTGAAGAGGACTCCTGTTAGGGGATTCCATGTCGAGAAGAGACAGTCCTCACTTGTCCTCTGCTGGCAGCGAAGGGAGCTTGTATCGGCTTCGGCTTGGAGGTGCTGAAAAAGGGCATTTTTATATTGTTTTCACCAACTTATCATCCTCCTAAAGGTGCCTCATAAAGCTTAACTTTCTGCTTTAGTCTCTGTTCTATCTTATAGTACCTGCCTGTAATTTCCCTTTGCTAATTTTCTGTCGCTTAGGCGGATTGTTTCCAAACCAGACATTTTAGTAACTGGATGTTCTAGGATAGTTAATGTTGTATGTTGGATATGGGTATTACTATTAAGATGATTCCGTGCTTTTGTGGCAGACGCATCCGTGGGTTCTAATTATATTGGGGCTATTTGTTCTAATCTTGGCAACAAGGCAACCGAAAATTTGAAAAAGAAGAAAAGCGGAAATATTTAACCCTTCAAGCAGATGTCCTTTTGTTGTACGCTTCATTGCTTGCGAAGTTTGGATTTGATGGATTACCCTTTGAAGTAAGATATGTCGTTTCTGTACATGACCATAATTATCACTTATCATAATATGAATAACTATTACTTAATTTGCAAATATTATGAAAAAAAAAACCCAGTTTTTTTTGGATTTCTCTATTTGGTTGATTTCGTAGGTTGATGGCTCCCGACACCCGCCCCACCATTTTGTTGTTGAATGTATCTGAAGCATGCACAGTATTCGTTTTTAATCTTGTCATAATCTGGCTTCAGTGTAGTTGTAGTGATTGTTTACTAGTTCTGTGATATGAATAAAGTTTGGGGTTTTGTTTGCAGTTTTGTGTATCTACATTCCATGCGCTGCTTAATGTAGCATGGTTAGACCTCAATGATACTGAATCTACTTCAAGATCTAGTATAGACTTGTTCCAGAGAATAGATATAATTATAGAATAACACCTTCAGCTACCCTCCATGCGATCAGCAAAATCTTGTATGCTCTAGTACCAAGACATCCTAGTTATCGTAAGTTCTTGATAGAACAACGCGTTTGGATCACGGCTATATTCAATCCTTTTGCCTCTCCGTGAGATGGTACATTTGCACTATCTGCAATAGGGGCAGCAAGCTACTTGCATGGGTTTCTGTCTAGGCGCACACCCGCATTTAGGAACACAGATGTTTGAACTTCAAATCAAGTAACACATTCAGTAATCCGGTTCGGCGAAAAGTTATCGTCTTGATGACGGCGTCCGCAGTTTCTGCGCATTGTAGGTCTCGGATGTCAGCCTAAATTCCATGTAGTACATGCATCTGTAGAACTGCTCTGTTTCATGTTATAATTTTGCTAGTTGTTAATTATTGTGGGTGCACTATGGTATTGGTCTTTGTTATTTTCCTAATCGTGTAGTAATAATGGATACATAATCGATCGTATTATTTGTGCATATGCCAAGACTTATAAATTGCAATTGTACATTGGATTTGCTGTTACTTTAGCTAAATCAATCCAGTTTTTTATGATCCTCCCAATCAAATCACAAGGGACTTGTGCAATTGGACCCCAGCATGTTTAGTTCAAAACCCTCATCTTCTCTCTCCTTGGAAACGCTTCATTCATTATAATTAGTACAAAGTCGTATTAGAAGTCAATTAAAGCCATGTTGCATTTGTGTGTGATTGTGTGTGAGAGAGAGAGATGTCCCGTCCCCTTTCTTATTGCTTTAATATATCTGTTAATCTAGTCCTGAAGGAAGCTTAATAGGTAGGCTCGGGACATCTGTTGTAGCCTTGAAGAACAGCCTACCATGATAATTTTGTAGTTTAGCCTTGTATACTATTTGTGCGTACATGTTCATTAGGGGGTTCAACTACATTTTAGTAGAGGGGTCCCTCTATTTTGAGGGCAAGAAAGCTGTAATTGTCCCTTGATTCAGCAGTAGTTGTGGACCCCTGAGATTAAACTGCCTCTCCAAGAGTAGGGCAGTCCATTGTCTAAGATTGGTGCTACAGCATATGGCTGTTCCCTCTCACTGCGCTCAACTTTGAAGAAATTTTGGCCATGGCAAGAAACTGGAAATGGAGAGTAGGTGGTGAGCGCATATTTCTGTGCAATACTTCGCTGTGGAACAAGTTCCTGAATGGTGTTCTACAGACCCAAAAAACTGGGTTCTTAGACTCCGAAGTCTATGCGTGTGCAGGATATGATCAACCTAAAAGCTTAAGTGAAGACTTAATCCGCCTCACATCCACCAACAATCGAAGTACCACTATCAAAGCATGTACATATGCTCTGGCCCAGGTCATCACCATGAGCTCTAAGAAAATAGATGGCTTGATTATCTTAACTAAATTTAAAAGCTTAAGTCGATAGAACTTGATTCATTCATGTAACATGCCTAACTAAGTTCTAGCACTTAAAGGCTGTTTGGTAAAATTAAAATTCGAGTGTTGAAAATTTAAGCGCTGAATTTGAAATTGAAATCATATAAAGGCTGTGGTCCACTAGAAATAGGTTGACTTTTTAGGTAAATCAAAAGCCAATGTTTGAAATATTGTTTTATGTTACCCTCTTTTTCATTTTACCTTAATTATGCATTTTAGGTATTTATTTTATATCTGTTATTGCCAAAACCGTGTTGGTTTTGTTGGTGGGGGAAGTGGTAATAGAGCAATAATTGTGCTGGAGACAAACGGTCACGATGGTAGTTGTAGTGTGGTGGATATGAACATGGTTTTTTAAGATGTGGACGTGGTGGTGGAAGCAATGGTGTGGTGATGATGGTGTTGGTGGTGATGGCGTTGGTGGTGGTAGTGGCGATTGCAAGGTCGTGGTAATTTGCCGTGTGGTGGTTAAAGGACATCGTGGTTGTGGTGGCTCTAGGTGTGGTGCAGGAGGTGTTGATTATAATTTTTCTTTTTGCGTTTAAGTTATGATCAATAACCTTTGACTACCTCAGTTAAAATGAAGCTATAAATATTAAGTAAGTTTATCATGACTTAAAATTACGATTTATGTTTAGCAAGAATCATTTTTTTAAGTGTGCTTAATTCACTTTAAACAATTAATTCTCGCCAAGAATATAGGTGAGAGTGGAGATACTAGATACTTATCTAAGTGAGAGATATTGTCAAAAGTCATTGAACATGTAAAACAATGATCATCAGCATCATGCCGTCAATACCATGTTCATTGCACTAGGGTCACCACGACGACCACTATGTTCTTTTTGGTGTTGCCACCAAAATTACCACGGCCTAGTTGTCGCCCCACCATTGCCAACTACCATGGCCGCCACCATCACCACCACGAGGACGTCATCATCTCCACCACACCATCGTCGCCACCTCCATCGTTTATTGCACATTTGTCAAGACCATTTCGATATCTACTAAAATACAGCCGCCAAGATAGCCGTCGCCTGTCGATACCACCACAATTGCTAAAGACACATCCTCATGCACCACCACAACCACTATCATCATTACCTTTTTGCCATCGCCAACAATACAACCACACGGTTTTGACAATAATAATATTTTTTTTTACTTACATGACTATATGATTCTGGTAAATAGATTAAGTTATAACATGAAATAATTTTTAGCCATCTTTTAAATCAATATTTTATATGTAATATGGTAACTTAAACCCTTGACCATTTCATGATCTTTTTAGCCTCTTTGCACTTAGATTTCATTTGCAATACTGAAAGTGACGATGCTGGGTATTGCTTCTCTCTAGTAATATATGGAGTAGTAATAAAATGTAACGTGTTTACACAAAAGTTGATATAATGTGGACTCATTTAAGTTAGATAACGCAACAACTGAATTTTTGCCAACGATATCATCAAGTAATTATCCTTTAGAGCCGTGTCTCCCGAAAAGCTTATAATCATTTCGTTTAGCATATGTGATAACGCAAAGTAAGTTATTGAGATAACTCTAAGGGTACTGCGATTAATAATTAATTGCTCTTTGGTGAGGAGTGTAATTTTTCTCTTGTTATAATGTTCTACTAACATTTCTTACCTTACCATCAATATCTTCAGCAACCAGATACACGCAATTACCAATAAAAATAATAATATGAACGTAGAAAAATAGCAACCTAGTCATAGGTGACAGACTTATAACTTGTCAATCCATTTTTTTTTTTATAACGGGATGCTTCTGGGAATTTTCTTTTCTATTTTTGGATGCTTCTTAGTTGAAGGTCAAAAAATGATACAATAAACCATAAGCCACCTCAGACACTTCAATTTTAAAATAAACTTTGACTCCAATCCCGGGGTCGTAGGAATCTTCCTCCGATTCTGTTTATAGTGACAATTAATAGTCGCTATATGTTTCTAGTAACTTTTCTTCTAACACTTTCAGCAACAACTATTAGTAGCACTTTTTAGCATCACTAAATAAAAGTCGCTAAAAATATTTAAAAACGATTAATTGTCGTTATATAAGGAGTAAGAGGAAGATTCTTCTAACCGGATCGCAGCCAAATTGTTTCCCTTTAAATTATATGTCATGTAACGAACATGAACATGAGAACGGAAGAAAGTGGTCGCATAGGTTCCGGCTTTATTGATGGGGCTCACTAAGATCGACGGTCGGTTATAGAGTTTTAAGTAATAGCATGAGTTTTTAATGCTTGAGTTGCTGGCTTGTTCTTCAACGAGAGATATCGGTTCCGCTAAACTCCTACAGAAGACAAGACCTTTTCTAAACACACAACACCAAGTCAGGGAGAACAATAATTGGAGAAAACTTATTTGGTGGTTAGGGTTGCACTTCAAAGGCATACACCAAAAATAGTTTTGCTAGAAGAGTAAATAGCTTGATAAGGTGGGAAAATGCACTTGAAAGAGGAGTTATTATTATTTTTTTTAGTCATCTAAAAAGAATAGACTTCTTTCTAGAATCAATTAAACAGAAGGTCTGTGGCCCCAGAATTATTGCTCCATGTTTACCTTGATCAAATATATACTTATTGCAGGTAGGAAACTAATATTGACCCCAAACTATGATGGGCGAAAGCAGAATGGTTTGATCTAGCAATTCTTGTAAGTCCTCATTGTATGTGCATTTAAAAGCTCCACTTTTAAATAGTGAACCCAAGTTCTGGTTAGGAACAGAAGTAGAATAGTTTCATCAAGGAATTTCTAAAAGTCATGATAGCATATGCATTTAAGAAATCTTAAAAAAAGCTCCAGTTTTTTAAGCTGAAAACCCAAATTATAATTAAGAGTAAAATGATATGGTTTAGTAATTTTTAAAAGTCATGATTACATTTGCAATGCTCTAGAAACCTTCAGTTTTAGAATAGTTTCTATATGACAATATGTCTATACTTTTGATCCTACAAATAAGCGTGATTTTCATGATAACTTCAATATACTAATATGTTTGTATGGACATCTAGATACCTGGACAGTAATTCGAATTTATAGCATACGCTTCAACATACCAAATTTAGTTTAACGAAAAACTTACTCCTTATGTTGTAGAAAAAGAAGTTGTTTCGTTTAGAAAATTTTGATTGACTTGTAGTTCTGTAGGGTAGTGGTTTTGATCGATATGTTTTTTCACCAACGATGTTCAGAGAGCATGCATGAGTTCAGTGGTGATTTTATAGGATTTTCATAAAAGTTCCTTTTTTTCTTCTTTTTGAGTAAAAGTGAAAACAACTCTTAACTCTAACAAAAGTATAAATACCGATAAGGGTATTTAAGATAAGAGGTTTGATAATCAATGAGAGGTGAAACACACCTTATTTTTTAATAACACTAATTTAAAAATGTATTTTATGAAAAAAAATCTATCAGTCAAAAACACCCCTAATCACCCTTAATCTTTTTTGAAGACTTCAACTTAAAAAGGATATTTTAAGAAAAAAAAAAGGATTAGTCCTCTGACTCCGTACATGGCTTTACATATAGCATATACTGCATAGATCCGTGCACTTATATATAGTATATATGCATGATCATTCAATTCTCGTATCCCGAATCTCTGGTAAGTTAACCTTTGAAAACTGTCAATCAAAACTGTTGCTAACTTTTCTAAATGTCTTTGCGTCATCCTACATGCTCTAAAAACTTATGAAATGAGGAAGATAGTTTAAAGCAAAAATTGCTAGTCATTACTTCATAACTCGCCCACTGATTATTTACATGTCCATATATCTGCTCATAACTATCCATTACAGCAATTGATCATACCATAAGTTAATTGTCCACTGCTCACTGTCTCGAAGATTGATTCTTATGGTGCCAACATTGGCTTTTCATTTATATGGACAGTGTAAACATTAAGAGAGAATTAAATATACGAAGTCAAGGAAGTGGGTTTGTAGATCACGTGGAGAGGTACCACAAGGAATACAGTCCAAGTCAGCTGCCAAGTTTTCAGTAGTGAGATAGAACAAGGATTGAATAAGGACAGAAATCAAGGCTTCTCAAATAGAGCATGGGGAGTGGCAATGCCGTGAAGGCGAGGGATGAGGCGAATAGGGTCTAATGGTCGACAATCCAAGCTAAGGTTCAAGTGACATAGTCTGAATGTCAAGGTCCAAGCTAGGGTAGTGAGTCAGAGTGCAAGTTAAAAAGAGCTTTCTCTCTCTAGAATCTCTAGTTCTGCAATTGTATTATGAGAAAGTGAGTCTTTACAATTGAGTTCTGGTCTTTTTAAAATGAACGCCAAATTTCACCAAATTCACCGTTCATAGGTAATGATATGCCTGTGTCATTAGACAACACATGGCACACTCTGGGAATGATACCTCACTACGAGGCCCATACGGAGTATTGAATAACATGTTCGCCCTATCTGTCCTATACAGCTTTGCACTTTGTCTAGGAAGACTAACTCACAAGCGCCAGCTAGAGAACGCCCTTGATCTAGCCACCAGTCCAAAGCCTTTATTGAGTTCCACGAGGGGTGTCAAGAGACGCAGGGAACCTGACAGTGGTGGGGGAGGTTTCCTACTCGACTGTCAAGCAGACAAGGCACGGTTCCCTCCTGTCTCAGAGTGACCAAGAGGTCATCATCATGGGGGTGTTGACGATCATCTGTAACATGAATGCAACAAGGTCACAGCTCAAGCATGTCATGTGAGCTGTCTGAAGTGGGGATAATGTCATAGAGGACAAACATATCCCGCCGCAAAGGATCCTCATGTCAGAGCTCCATGAGCAGAGTCCTTAGGATGCTGCTCACTCTAGAGAGTGGTTTGAAGCATGTTTCACATCCAAGGCAGAGCGTGAATAGTGTAGTGAATGGATAAACCAACACCGGGGCCATCATAATGTGACAGGGTTTTAGGGGCACAACTGTGTAAGTAGCATGATGCAAAGGCATGGTGGGAGGGGATGTGTGCGGTGTCGGGGGCATGTTCAATGGATATAATATCAGAGGGATTGGTCAATAAGTGCCATGTGAGGGCACGAGACACAATAATGAATGGGTGCCGTTAAGGGAAAGAGTGCCGAGGGTACATATGACAAGTGCTGATGCTCGTGATCTGTCGAGCGTTACAGTGCTCGAGCATCGTGGTTGGCATTGTGTTGGGGGCACATAACATAGAGATGGCGCTCAAGCACGGTCGAGCGTCATGGTGTTTGGGAGTGGTAACCAGCATTGTGCGTGGGGCATGTAAAGCAGAGATGGCACTCAGACGTAGGAGTGTCGGGGCATGTATGACATGGGGAGCTCAGGCGCTGTCGGACATCATGGCACTCGAGCGTGGCAATGGGCATCGTGCTGGGGGCATATAATACAAAAACAGTGCTTGTACGAGGTTAGGCGTCATTATGCTGGCGCTTGGCGACGAAGGTCACAAAGCAAGAAGTTGCCAAGGAGAGGAAAGGCTGAAGAGGGTGAGCCCCCAAGGGGAAACCCTAGCTAACCTCTTGAAGTGGAAGGCTATGGTGGACCCCTTGGTGAAAGGCCTAGGGCCAACCCCTTTGGGTGAAGGCCTAAGGTCGACCCTTTGGCGGGCTGGCCTAGCGACCCATTTGGCTAAGGGAGGAGGCGTGTCAAAGCCAACACTTAAGGGAATTTTTGGAGAAAAAGTGAAGCACTCATGACCTGACCGTGCGCCTTAGGTTGACCGAACTGCAAGCGTTGAACTTTGACAGGTGAAAATTGTTGACTTATCATGAAAAGTGGCCCCAAGGAACGGTCAAAGGGTGCAGGCAAGGTGGGCAGCAACAGTCCCAAAAAATCAGGGTTTAGATGTTTTTGGGGTTTTATTCACCTCTTGGCAGTTATGTAGTTTCGAAAGGTTTACTCCATAACAATGTGGAAATTAAGCCAAGTAAGAATTGGTTAGAGAGTTCTAAATTTCCTTCACGTTCGTGTTAATCTCATTGAACCAGAAAGAGGATGGTCATGGCCAATGACATTAAGGCTACTGATAATCTATGTAGATACACTATTTAAAGCCATTAAACCGATCGAGGAACTTTGAAAAGGCTATTGTTAGGTGTCAAATGTTATATGTGGAGCTTGATTTCATCCCGGAGATATTATTATAATGGAAGTTACCATACCCCAAGTCCCAACTTCGATGGACTACCTCGGGGGTTTGGCGGCGGGGGTGTACGGGGACCGTGGCCCCCCGTTTAGGGGTTCGGGGTGTGCCCTCGAGAAAATGTTTTGAGAGGGTACTTTTGTAACAATGTATGTTCTTTGATCTAGGGTTTTCTTATATATATATATATATATATATATATATATATATATATATATATATATATATATATATGTATCTTTAAGTTTGGAAATTATACAGAGATAAAATAGTAGTAGAAAGAGGAGGCTAGAGTTTCTAGTTGTAGACACTGCTGAATAGTAAAATTAAAGTCTGGTCATACTTTGAGGATATAGCTCTACTGGTGAACCTTATAAAACTTGTGCATTTATTTCTTATTTTCTCATTTTTTTTATTCACTTCAACATATTACTTCGTTGTTGCTACTTTTCTTGACATCGAAGGTTATCAAGAATGTTACACCGTTCAAGTCTTTCCTCTAGCTTTATGAAGCCTCTAAACTGATGAATCCGATGCTTCTAATAGTGAAAAAGAAAGTAGTGAAAGACAACATCCAAGCGTTTGTAGGGAAAGTGGCGAAGAAGATGAAGGAAATGAGGAAAGTGAATCTTCAAATAAAGCCAAATCTGATACCCATCTTAGGAGAGCTTGAGCAAGGAAGAAAACCAGAAAAAGAAAGAAAGAAAGAAGCTGATATGATCCTTCTCATCTTGGTGATGCATAGGATAAAAAAAGTTGTTCTACAAGAACTTGGTGATGGCTTTGATGAATTTCTTGGCTCTCATTTTCTACAAGAAAAGTTAAACTTCAATAACGTTGAGCGCTCCCATGTGGCATCCGCAACAACACAATAACGGTGAAGAAATTTGAGCAGCAACGTAGCTAACCCTAACGAAAGTCTTCACCGTATCTTCCCGAAAATCAACACATTAGCGACTCCCCAAGGATTGGCACGTCACCTACGATCATGTTTCTAAACCTAAACGTTATATCGGAGAAAAAATTCTTAGGTATAGAGTGCTCATCAGATCATCAATCTGTTGAAGTTTTAATACGATTATAATCTTTTAAAGTTCAATCATAACGAAGTATGATTGTTATGGAAAATGTCAAGATCTAATTGATATTCTATCCATAGAGATTTCATCAATTGTGAAAGTTTAACTTTTTGAAATGTGTACATCAAATAATTCATGCACGGTCAATATATCTCAAATAATAATGAACACTAAGGTTGATCAAAATCTCAAAATAATAATAATAATAATAATAATAATAATAATAATAATAATAATAATAATAATACTTTTCGTTTTGGCGTTCGGTCTTAGAACTTGGGTCCTTGTGAGTTTGTGACATATCATACTCTTGGCTTTGGACTTATGACAAACGAGTGTAACCTGCTTGTGCTTGATAACAATACATTCACCAAACAAGAAGCACGTTGATATATACGAGTGCTTGTAGGGCAAACAAACTCTATTCATGATAAGGAAGGCAAAGTCAAAAAGAAAACCAACTCTAATTTAGACAGTAAAATAGAATAGCTATAAGAATAATCTTGACTCTTAAAGTAATTAGATTAGATAGACCGTAAAATAAGGATAATTTTTTTTTTTCGTAAAACAAAACACTGTAACAGAAGATGGACTGAACCGTCCTTCGTTCAAAACCTGACTATGAACATATGTCATAGTTCGGTGAGACGATCATCCTTACCACTATTCTCGTAACTCTCTGCGTCTGGATAATTAAAATTTAAAAAGTACCAAAACGAATTCTTAAACTTGTAACAATCCATATGCTCCAGAACCGAGTGAATTCCAGAGTATCGCACGCTACTGCTCACTCGTTAAGATTGTACGGCCTTTGCCTGCGTTGTTTCCAATATCCTTCGTTGTTGATCACAAAGGAAAGAAAAGAATAACCTACGGAGTTTATGCATACATAGGGTGTGTGTTTGATAACGCAATTAAGCACTTAAAACTTAAAGTTTTTAATAATTTTTAATTAAGTGCGTTTGATAGCGTTAAACCTTGTATCACTTAAAAAATTAATTCCTACAAAAAATATACTAGAATTTTAAGTCAGGATGGACTTACTTAATGCTGATCACTTAATTATAAGTGAGATGATTAAAAGTAATTTAACATAAAAATAATTACCATCACGATGCCGCCTCAATTAATTTATTGGCAGCGCCCCCTCCACCATAATATAACCACTACCATAATCATTATTTTCTTTTGTTACCAACACCACAATTATCACGACCTAGCCACTATCATCACCACCACCAATACCACCACAAGAACACTGTCACCTCCACCATACAATCGATAATCGTTGTTGTCACCACGTCCATATTTACCAAAATTATCTAAAGATCTATTACACTACAACTACTGCCACGACAGTCGTGTCGCCACCTATCGCTATTATCACAATTATCAACACTACGCCTTCAGGCACTATTACTGCCACCATTGACATCTTTTCGCCGCCGCCGCTACCACCACCATTACTCTTTCGTCACTGCCACCACCACCACCAACACGATTTTACCCCACTCAAAAAAAGTTATAAAGTACATAAATAAATGCATAATTTTGGTAAAATGGATAAATTTGTAAATAAATAATTTTCAGACATCTGCTTTTGATTTACCAAACAGGTTAACTTATTTTTTAGTAAAAATTTTGTGGCTTAAAGTTTTCAATTTTATGAATTTAGCGCTTAACTTTTTCAGCACTTAAATTTCAGTTTTATCAAATGGCCCCATAGCCTTAAAATCGTACCCCATCAATTCGGTGAACACAGAAAAGTTAGAATCGTCACGTCGTGGAATTTGGCCAAACATGATCGTAGTCAACTATATTAGATGGTCCAAAGTTGCAAACTACATGAGAGGCAAGAACCTTGTGGAAGAAAGCCAATTGCACTCATCTTTTGATGAGTTTGTGTTCATGCACGTTTGGAAAAGCCAGTGTTTATGGCCAAGGAACAAAGGGAATTTCCTATCTTTGATAAAAGGCAGTGAAGAGTCATTTTCCCAATACATAAAAGGGATGTTGCAAGTACACACACAAAAGAGTTGAAACCCTTTCCCTCCACAAAACTTGTGCAAACCCTCCCCCCACTTGACTTTACTTGTGTTGCTTCCACAAGATAAGATTGAAACAAAGCGAAATCCAGTACATCGTGCGTGGATCACATCTACCATAGCCAAAATGATAGTTGAGATACCAAGATATAAGATTAAGATCGATAAAAGGATATAACGGCAGGCTAAGTCTACATAGTTTGAGGATTAAGGTTACGATCTTTCTTTAACATCATTTTTGTCCGAGTAACTTTTTCATCTCCCTCGGCCTCAATGCAGATTCGATCGAGTCTCACCAAAGGTTAATGTCTTCCCTAATTTTCTCAAGATGACCAACGCAGCCAAGTTGCTCTTTTACTTGGCTTAACGATCCATGTCAATTCAGTTCTTCACCAATAACATTACTGTCACAACGTTCCGCTGAGGAAGTTTTTGCACAGGTTCCGGTGAGAAAGGGAAAGAACACAGGCAAAGAAAAGGAAAAGAGGCTTTTCCCTTACCACTCTCAGGAAGGAAAAAAAAAAAAACAAAATATACAATTGCTCTTGGGTGGACCAGCCATTGTTGCCTTTAGTCACTTCAGTAAAATGAAAGCAGATTCGAGGGAGAGGCACCATCTAAGCATCTGCTAGATATAGATGCCCATTCAAAAGTAGGACACTTTTACAAGCTCAAAAAATCATCCATTCTCTGGAAAGTACAATGATAAACAACTTTCTATTAAGGAATGGAGTTGGGGAACTTTTGTCAAGGAGAAGCACCCTAGGAGTGAGGGATTTTGTGTAAACACATAATAATAACAATAAAAGAGAGATGCTTCATGACCCAGGCAGACATCGTATTTGCCTTGAGCAGCTTTTGCCTGCTTTGAAGATCACCACATGAGTGTATTACTACCTAAATTAATGCCTAAACTTGAGTAAGTATGTCCATGGCAGAGCTTTCTTGCCGCTCCTAAAGCCCCAAATCTTCTTGTGAATTAGGAAAAGAGAAAGCTAAATACAAGTGGACACCAGAGTGTAATTATTTCCAGTAGTCCCCTTTAACCATGCATCTTCGTATAAACTCCACTCAGCTCAATTAATCTAGAATATGCAAAGATGATATATTATCCTTCCAAAAACAATTATAGCTTCTACATTACGACACCATTGAGAGACACCTATCCTCGATCCCTGGCACGTGTATATCAGGTGGTTGCCAAAATGGAGGACTTCTTTACCATAACTGTTGTATTTTCTTCTCCAATAGTAGAACAGAAGAGAGATGTTGAAGTCGTCTTGCACATAAGTTTTCAAACGCTCGTTACTAGAACTAAAAGTTGTGTCACGTTTTGCCTTCAGGTTTACAAGAAATTCAAGGCACCTAGTGATGGTGCAACCACAACAAAAACTAGAACAGCCGCCTAGGCCTAACCCAGCTGGAGAGAAATCTCATAGCAGCTCCATCCGACTCCAAATAATTGATAAGGCTTGCATGAAACTAGCATACTAGAGTCTCATATCTCGAGGATTGAACACAAAACAATGAAACGTGAACGGTATACCAGTGGCCGGGTCGTGTTGAGGTGAATCCTTCGTCGGTGTTGCAGTAGATTTTTTAGGACATATTGGTCCGTAAAAACTTAAGAAAATCCTCAAGGATTTCTCATTTCTGGGTGAAAAAAAGTAGCATGTCCAGTATTATCATCACACAAACAAGAAACTAACAGAGGAATGAATTAAAACAAAATTTGTACAAGTGGGTCAATTAGTATATTTGGACAAGGGATACGAGGGTTCTGTGCACTTGTATCCCACATGGGTAAACCTAACCTACTACTTGGTGTTAAGAGGGAACAGGTAAACGGGTGACTGATCATAATAAGAATAAGAAATAATAATAATAATAATAATACTACTACTGCTACGAAGAAGCAGCCAACACAAAAGCCAAAAACCAACCATGTGAGCATCCTAAGGCTTATGGGGCTAAGAAAAGTATCAAAAGGTAAAGGTAAAAAGTGATGGTTGAGGTGGGGGGTGGGGGGTGGGGGGGGGTACGCGAGCTACATCTACATGGGTGTGCGTATGTATGCAAGAAAAGTTGGGGAAGTAGTCATCACACACACACACACACAGAGCTCTGGGCTCAAACTTTAAGAGATGCTAACTAGCTAGGCCACCCACCCACCCACGCATTTGATCCTCCTCCCAACTCTTCTTTCCCCTTCATTCTTGTCTTGTATTTTCTTCCTTTTTTTTCCAGTCAGCTTAAAAACAACGCTTTCTTTCCTCCCCACATATTTCCTTTTCCCATAAATATACCAAAATCTCAAAAGGAAGCACTAATGCTTCTCAAAAGCGACTCCTGCTAGGCCCCTCAACATCAACAAAACACTTCAATATTGCTCTCCCCCCCCCAATTATTGGTGGCCAAATCTCAACAACAGCTTTGCTGGGATGAATTAGGTTCATATGCATGGTTTCCCTCTTTCTTTTTATCCCTGCTCTCCTATTATCTCCATCTTTTTTCCCCCCTGTCACGATCACTATGTGCCTCAGAAATCATTAAGGTCAACCCAACATGCCACAATTCATGTCTCTTTCAGATTGTTTTTGTTAATTCTTCCTTCCCTACACCTCACTCTGTACTCACAACTTGGGCACAATTAATGACAACATTATTGTCATACTATTGCCCACGAGCCGAAAGGTGGTCAAGTTGGGTAGAACAAAGTCTTTCTAATTAAATCCAGTTAATGGCTTAACACTGTACGTGACATAGACCTACGCAGGCTCTGCAAAGCTGATCTTGCCCCGAGGGGATTGTGTTACTGCTCACGTCTTACAACTTCTGGTTATGCATGCGGGGAGGGACTGATACTTACATATGCCCCTTCTAAAAAGCTACATTTTTTTTTTGTAGATTATGGACAAGCTTGTGCAGTTGGTTATGTCACAGGTGATGTTGATCAGTGACATTACAAAACTTCAAGTCCTTGGAAGGTAGTACATGCATTGGTTAACGAAGAACTCGTTGTATTCGTTTTTATATTCTAAAGTTGTTAAAAAAAATTATTATTCAGAAATTATACTGTAATTACACTTCAAATCCAAGTAATGTTTGATTTATATTACAATTGCTGAAAACTCTGTGTTTTTGCTGATAAATTAATGCAATCATATGTTGTTTTTAGCTTCCTTTGATGGAAGTAAAAAGTTTTGAAAGCTCTTATGTTGTTTAAAAACTATCTTTCTGACATTTACAAATTAAAATGAGTGGTATAAATTTCAAAATAACAAAAAAAAAATGCATAGAGTTGGTGATTAGTGATTGAATTTGGTGTTTCAGACCTAATCTAAAAATGGTAAGCAAAAAGGGAAATCTTAAATCATCAACTTAATAAATATGGTTGCCAAACATAGAGTCAAGGACTCAATGGTGTACGGAAATATTGGTCTTAATTATATAAGTATTGTACATTAGAAAATTTATAAAGTAAAACATCTTTTTAGGCCACTCAAGGCGGGCGGCTGCTCACCTTCATGTGAAGACGCTAATCAAATAGCGTAAGAATGAACTTAAGACATACAATGAGTTATAACTTCAGAATAACGAAATATAATTATATATGAACTTCAACAAATCAAGTTGTTAATTAGATGTATATCATTGCTCTGACACTTTATAAAATAGGCAAGCCCCTATTAAACATGAAGACGACTAATCAACACGATATGAATCTAGGTATACTGCCACAGAATGCACGGACAATCGTAAAGGCAAGTCGATGGAGAATATACCGATCCATTGCAAACATAAAGGAGCAACAACACCTTGCACAACCATGACATTTGATACCGTGTCAGAAGAATTATTTCCTAAAAACTTAGGGATTTTAAGAAACTCAAATGTTCGGAGAATGAGCACAACATCTATATATTATTGCTACAACAAGAAACAGTAAACCAGACTAAGGATATAACTCCTGATTTTCAGTTTCAGTGGGTTGACTAAGAAATAAGGAAGGCAAACTTGTTTATCTCACTGCAATATATTTAATTAAACATGAACTGAATCCTACTTTTTCAATCCGAAGCGGCTCCCAACTGATTAAAGATGGCACAAGAAAATTTGAATAACATGTTTGTGTTACTAATCATACCATACAGGAAAAAGTAAGCTTAGAGGAGGAATTAAAAGTAAAAATCCGCGTGAAAGTTGAGAACTGGAGCTGTCTTGTCTAGTTGCTGCAATCAACCTGTATACAGAGCATAATTCTTTAGCACCGTTTCTCTCAGTTTATTTTTATCTTCTTGTGTCTTCGTAGCATGCATCATATCTTTCAATATGACCTACGCTTCATACGGCACAAAGAGTTGCGAGAATGATGACAATTTCCTAGTGCTAAGATCAAACTAGTATAGTAGCTAGGTTTCATAATATATTTGCGCTCGCTCTCTCTCTCTCTCTCTCTCCCCTCCCCCATGAAAAGATAAAAAAACACGGGCTATTTCATCTTATGTAGTACTCTCAAACAGGAATTTGATTTACGAAATCAAAGTTTAACAACCAATCTTACGTCTTATTGTGTCATAAGCAACTCTTGTTGTGTTTGCCACTCAATCTAATATTACAATTTAGTGTCATAAATAATTTCCATCGTGTTTACCATTAGAATGACCTCATAAATGATCAGTGGAATTCAGATGAGCCCATCAAGTCGATGTCCAATTGCCTAAACCGTAATACATGCAAGGGTACTTGTTGCGCATCTGCAGAATAATCTTAAGTTAAATTCCCCCTCACCATTTGGTCGATATCGAATCATCTAACGCTTTGGTGAAAATGCTACAGTTTGAGGAGCCATTCTATAGAGAAAGCGGACACCTGAGAAAATCAACATCCAATTTAGCAAATATGTTGTGTATATCAATTACCAGATTAAGGTAGAGCACCCTTATTGCTCGAACTTCTTTTGTCTTACAACTACCAGATTAAGGTAGAGCACCCTTATTGCTCGAACTTCTAGTCTTCCGACTATACCCATCCTTGCACCCTCAAAACCACCCACGAGAAATTAATAAATGGCAGGATTGATATGTCACATAAGTTAGTACCTCTTCCACCCCCCCTGGCTTCTAGCCCGCCCCTCCCTTTAGGGTTAACAAGATGTGACTTGATCATCCATCTTGCCACCATTTTGTTGCCAATGAGTGGAACATTTCAGTTGCTCCACCTCCAACCCCCCACGAATTTTGGGTGCGTCTGCATTATTCATGATAACAGACAGAAAACTTGGCAGAAGGCTATGAGATAAGAACCTAGACGTGTAACGGATGTTTTTCTTATGTCAAGTATGTATCTGTGCGTCTCTGTGCGAGCGCGTGCTAGTGTCTTGTTCAATGTTCAACGCATGCAATGGTGGTTCGAGCTGAGGCCATTTGAGCGAAAGACACACTGAAAGGTTTAACTTGGGCGTAATTTGCCACTACACACTTGCTCGCCAACCGCACTTCAGGTCATATTTGATTTTGATCTTTTAGCTATTTCGGTTTCACGCAGACCAACAAGACTTCATCGCTACTTGAACTGCAGTACTGGCCCCAAAACAGGTAATAAGAATTGGTCTTTGACGGGCTACTTGCCAGAGCCTATGTGGGGCTGGCTAAAAGCATTGTCCCGGGAGAGAGTTCTAGTCAGTGGAGTGAAACTCGTAGTCTACCCTCAGCCTACACATACATATCCAAAAATTAACAACTCCTTACGTGAATCACATGTCACCTCCATCCCCCCTCCCCCCGGAACATTTCTCCCTCCCCCTACTGCCCCCAGAATATCTTCCACCTTTTTCATTCAGCAACTATAACAAAACCTTCATGTACATCAACTGTTTCATGCATTGAATCATATAGTTGCGGCACCGAGTTGCAGAGGAAGCTTCGGATTCAATTTCTTGTAATTCTTACTTAACCATGGTCAAAATAACCTTCTCATCCAGAAAATTAATCAAAAATTGAACTCTGCATTTTATTACTCTATTTTCAAGCTTACAATGGACACGTTAATTTTGTACTCACGAGTCATAAGTAGAAATTGACCTTGAGAGCCAAACAAGTGTTGCTTCACTGCCAGATGCGAATCCTGTCATGCAAAAAGCCAACGCCACTGGCTGTGCCCCCAAGTTTAACTGATCTCATGGGTTTCCAGAATGAAGTATCTGCTCGAACTAGGAATCAGGTGCGGAATAACAAAATTGGTGGAAGTCGGAATTTCATCACGGTTCTCATTTCTGGGATTCAGAGCGCCGAACTTCTGTCACCTGACAAACGGCTCCAAGTAACCGCATGTGCTTCTTTCAGGCATACTTTGGCTGGACAATTCCTGTTTTCTCTCAGCACGATCACAATAATCAAACTCCATAGAGTGGTAGAAGGGTTTTGACAAAGGAGTACGCCAGTGCACCTGTAAATATGTAGCTGTCCACCCTATCTAGTATTCCACCTACACAAAAGCACTGTCTCATCATAAAAATGATTTAACAGCCTAATTACAAGTTTTTGGTATTTATACACGAGCTCGAGGTCCATGGTCGTTACGTAAATCAAGTATTCACATGTGAGCGCAGAGAAATGTCGTGTTTACAACCACATTCACATACTATTTTTAAGTTAAGATTACGTAATTGGAATCTCATCTAGACAGAGGATGGTCATTGAGCCAATGAAAATGCGTCTGATGCATACAATGTACGCAAACAAAAATGTGTCAGGTAAAACCTTCGTGTTGCAGAAAACTCTTAATATGGTGACGCTTCTCTCTTGGAAACTCGCTTTTGCGATCCCAAGTTAGGAGCTCCATAGAATGTTGTCTCAAGCTAATATAGGAACTCGATGCTGTCAGCTGGACAGAGATGCATAGAACAAGTGAGAGAATATCTGAAAATCAAACCCTATTCAAATCAATTCCTTATTCCTCTCTTCCTTCAAGTCCTTAAAGTCTCCTTGTCTGTTGTTATTGGCTACCCTCCTCAAGAGAATAGAGCTTGTCAATCAGTGTGCTCTCTCACCCCCTCCCTCCCTCCCTCTCTCTAAACAAATGGTAATACTATTTACGCATTTTACACATTTATTTATTCAAACCGCTCCTAACCTTAGATTCTTCCAGCTGCTTACGCTCCCCCGCCCCCGCTTTGTGCAACTAAGGGTAAAACCCAATAAGATCTGCTGATTTGGTTAGACTGGTCTAGCAATGCATGAAAGTCACCTACTATAATGACATTCAAAAGTACAAGCCAAGAACGAAAGTCTCGAGTAAATGAGAGAACTAAGATAGTCCCTGAAGCAAGAGCAATTTGCCAAATTTTAGAGACATTAGTCCTTAACTTTCAAATATTAGCTAAACTGGTTGCTCCATCCATCTGTTAGATTTTCAACATTGGCAGGCCACAAAACAGGGTAGTAACAGAGCTCAAACAACAAATAAGCAACTAAATGTACCTTTGTCCTGCCCCCCAACAACCACCACCCAACAACACCATCACCATAAATACCTTTTTGAGAATATTTAAATTAAGATACGGAAGGTGGGCCTATTCTTTCTTCCATCAACTATAACTATATTGACTTCCAAAATGCCATTAAGACCTTCTTCGCACGATACCTGGGTGGTAGCAGCAGCACTCGGCTGCAATGTTCCACGGAGCGGGTGCGAGGTTTGGCCTCGAGATCCTGGGGCGAGAGGGTACGAGAATTAAAGACTCTTGCGACTGAGTTGAGGCTATGACTACACTCGGTACACCACAAAAACGTAACATATAGACTCTAAAGGGATGTCCTATATATATAGGGGGTTAATCCCTATCTACTGATGGAGAAATAGCTATTTATCCAACTCCAATCTAGCCATCCATGTGTGATCATTGACAGCCTAGACTACATTTTAATAAGTAAAATTCGCATAACCGCTACAAAGAGTAGCAGTCAGCACTTTTTCCAAAATTGCCCCTCCTTCACTTCACTTTCATTCTGCTTCTTTTCCTTTTGTGACTCTCTCTCTCTCTCCAGTCACTGCCCACTCCTCACCTTGCCCGCCACCATCACAAAACCACAATCCCTACCACCACAATCCTTACCACAAAGAATAGCGGCATCATCGCCACCACCGAGATCCATTCGAGCCGAAACCGCCACCATACCACTCAGATCTAATGTAGATCTCGGTGATTTTGGCTTGAATTAACACAATATTGTATGTAATTTGAGATACAGATAACAACGTGGGGTTGTGGGCGGTGGTTCTCTCTTCTACCCTCTCTCTCTCTCTCTCTTTCTCTTTGGATTTGTGGAAGTAGCAATAGGGTTGGTGGGTGGGTGTGGGTTGGGATGGGGTGGGTTGTTTGTTGGTTACAGTTGTGTTGGTCAGTGAGTATGGCGATGATTGTGGGCGAGGTGGAACGACGGTGAATGATGGTGGCCCCCGTGAGGTATGTTGGGTAGGTGACCGGCTGTGGGTACGATGTTGGTGGGTGGCGTGGGTTCGGTGGTGGGTCATCGTGGGTACGGTGGTGGGTGTTAGCTATTTTGGCGTTGGGTTTTTTGGGTAGTTAGGGGTAGTGGAGGGGTGGGTTTTGTGGCGGAGGTGGTATTGGCCGCGCTGAGGGATGACAGCCCCCAGTGCTGGTGGAATTCTGGTTGTTGGTGACTGTGATGCGGCCTGCAACAATGAAGGAGGTTGTGCGTACAATGGAAATGGTGGGTGGGGTTGGCTGGTGATACAGCATGTGATGGGCCAGTGGTGGGTACAACGGAAGTAGGTTTGTGTGGCGGTGTTGGCGATGGTGGTGCGGACAGTAATGAAGGTGGGTTCTTCACGGGGTTTGATGGTCGATAGACGGACGATGGATACCGGACGATGTCAACGCTGCCACTGCTCACAGACGGCGCCATCGGTACCATCTTTGCGCAAGCCACACTATCCACTAATATCCTTTCATCTTTTTTCTGTTTACATTTGTTCAATTGACATGGTAAATGGATTTTGTGCAAAAATTGTTTTTCTACTCTCTTCGTGTATAATTTTAAAAATGTTTGATCGAGTTTTAATGGACTGAGCTTAAGTGCGTTTGAGTTTGTGTAGATGCTTGATTTGCTGTAATAGCAAAACCAGATAGAAGGAAACATGTTGATTTGGGCGTAATCTGGCAAAGAACCGAGTCAAGTGTAATCTGGCAAACATGTTTGAAAATGCTGAATGATGAAAATGCTTATGTTTGTCTAACCGCTACAAAATGTAGCAGTTAGACCAAGGGTATTATGGGAATAAACTCTAACCACTACAGAGTGGCGGTTAGTAATGATGTTTTTTCAAAAAAGTGATCTTAACCGTCCAATGTGCGACCTGGACGGTGTCAGATCAGCTGGAGAAATAGGCACTTATCCACCTGTAGATGTGTGTGTGTGTGTGAGTGAGTGTGTATCCTATCCCTATCCCTTTAGAGTCTCTCTCTCTCTCTCTCTCTCTCTCTCTCTCTGTGAGAGAGGTGCTCGGCACATGAATTGAGCGACGCAGAGAGAGAGAGAGAGAGGTGCTCAGCACATGAATTGAGCGATGCTGCTTCATGGAGGAAGCAGTCTATGAGCACAAGCTACTTGCCTTGCAAACTCCAACTATCCCGTACTCTGCACCCACCATCATCCTTTTCTACTCAACATCCTCATCAAGCCTATCTTCATCTTCCACTTCCAACCACCAGATCCTATCTCTCCCTAGGCAGAACCACCATTCTTCTCCATGCCCCAAACTCTAAACCAAAGTAAATGCCCAAACTGCCATTGGTGGTGACGGCCTTCTTGTCGACACCACACCAAAATCCCCTACTATTTTTCGACACTGATAACTCCATTTCTCTCATCAGAAACAGATACCATACCTCAAAGAATTTAGCTTTTTTTTGAGAACTTCATTCTTCTTCCCTTCTCCACCAGATTGAGTCCAGATCGTCTCCAAAAGTCCACCACAACCCCAAATAAAGTAAATTATCACATTAAAAACAAAATACATCAGACAATATATGCTTGAATACGGGCTAGGAAGCACTGACATCTCGTATGGGTCGAGTTATGGTGTCCAATACCTACCGACACCTCCAGACACCTCTAAGCGGTGTCCGAATTTTTTTATTATTTCTTTTAATTTCGGACACCATCTCCAACACTTCTTGAAGTGTCCAACTCCTCATGAAGAAGTTTTGAAACTTATGGGGCCAAAGTACAAATTTTCAAACTTATTTCGATTTTGGGGCTCTTTTAGAAATAAACTTTAAGGAAGCCCTAATTAGATCGACCCATTAGCGTTGTCTTCTAAGTCTTCTTCTTGCGGCTGCCTTGTCAAGAGAAGAGAAGAAGCAGAAGACCCACCCAAACTGGTCACCAAAGGATTACGCCTTCGTATCTCACCGCCATCGCATTCCAACAATAGGTACCTTCGTCTTTCTCTCTCATCTATTCTTTTTTCCTTCTTTACAGAGATCCCCTTGTTTCTCTCTCGTCTCTCTATCTCGTTTTGGTACATTCGAAGATGACACTATTATGTAGATTGAGCCCTTGATCGAAGAATTTTTGTAGAGTGAAATTCTGAAGTAATTCTTATGACTTTGTAAGAGTTCCCTGTTTCTGTTTCCTGTTTGCATGACTTAATAAGAGTTAAGTTGTGAAGTACATTCTTATGTTGTGTACCATGTTTTTTGCATATATTGCATTTAAGTTTTAAGTATGACTTTTATTTGAGTTGTTTGTTTTGTGGTTATTGATTATCGTTTACTATTTTATATGTGGAATGTATTTAATATTTTATGCCTTAGTTGCAGGAAACTCCTAATATGGTAACGTTTCTCTCTCGGAAACTCGCTTTTGCGATCCCAAGTTAGGAGCTCCATGGGATCTCGTCCCAAGCTAAGATGGGAACTCGATCCCGCTAGCTGGATAGAGATGCATGGAACAAGTGAGAGAATACATGAAAATCAAGCTCTTTTCAACTCAATTCCTTGTTTCTCTCTTCCTTCAAGTCCTTAAAGTCTCCTTGTCTGTTGTTGTTGTCTGTGTAAACTATACTAAACAAATGATAATACTCTTTACGCATTTATTTATTCAAGCCGCTCCCAACCTCAGATTCTTCTTGGTGCTTACGCTTCCCCGCCCCCGTTCCCGCCTCCGCCCCCACTTTGTGCAACTAAGTTTTATGCACACACACACACACAAAACAAAAATCAGTGTTGTCCTGCGGTGTCCAAAATCTCGTTTTTTTTTCTTTTTGGAAATTGCGGTGTCTAGTGTCAGTGTCGGTGTCAGACGTGGTGTCCGTGTCCTTGCTCCCTTATCATAAGGGAGAATGGAAGAAAGGCATTCATGTAGTCCAAGCAGTACACGACAAAAAAAATGTTAAGTTGAATTGAGGTTGAGCACTCGCCTTCGCCCTCGCCTTTACTCGTGGTGCCTATGCCTGTTTTATGTACAGTAAAACACATGAACTGATATAAGCAGTATTTGTCAGATAGACACCATGCTTATGCCATCACTTAGCAAAACAAAATATTTTGATGTCAATCAAAAGAAATCAATTAAAATAGATCCAACAAAATAAAAAGTTACACATGACCAAGTAATGAATTAAAATTTTTGCAGTTGCGCTCACAAGCAGAATCATTGAAATTACTTAAAGAAAGTACAGCTACACGGAATAAGCCAAGCCGAGGTTTTAATCCTAACATTAGTACAAGATCTTGACTATTCAAAAACACTACCTCTTCAGATTAATCGTTACATCCTGCAAACAGTTGACAGCACCAGATAGTAGATGTAGAGAATAGAAGGTGAATAAAAAAGTAGTTTTTTACAGGTAAATATACAGGTCAGTCACTCCAAACCAACCAAGATATAAAGGCAACTCCAAATACTACTGAAAAATAAGCAGCATATATTTGTCTATATACTATAGAAACCCTCCAAAGACAAGTTCCAACTGTTAGTAAAGGTAATACCGTGTCCAGGTATGAGGGATCCTGAGTCCTTGACACCAGCATCACGTTTGATCATCGACTCGATAAGATCACCAAAAAGTGATCCAAAGAAGTTCAGGAAACCAAAAGCTATAGCACTGGAAACAATCCAATATATTATGTTATTTCGAGTGGAAAAAAACTATATATTCAAAGTTAGTAGGACGATAACATATGAAATGCAGATATCACAATGCATCAAAGCAGAATGCAAACATCCCACACAATGTCCCAATATGCAACAGAGGTTCTGCATGCTGGATCAGTATATGTTTGTCAAAAGCCTTCTATTAGGCATCAGCTTTCCCGAACATATTGCACTACCATCGCAGGAAAGAGGAGAGGAGGGAGAAAGGGGCTTGACTAGGTTTTCACTGCATGTTATAGCTTTCCTTCACTCTCCTTCGAGATCGTTTTGTCAAAACTAGGTAAACCAATAACCAACTGGATCACTTACTCTCTCAAATATACATACTTCAACTGTAGTCATTATAATCCTATGATCTTTTCGGTTTGGTCCCTTTTCAGTACAATCATGGCCGAATTGCAAAACATAACAAATCTTTGTGGCACTATAGCATTCTGAAATCATCCACGTGATTCACAATTTGAAAACGTTTCACACGCAAGTTTTTAAGACCAGCAAACAAAAGTAGAAAGTAAGAACATCTCTACAGCACATTCTCTTCCTTTAACATGGCTTCCAGACAATAATACTCAGCATGTTAATTCTGTACCTCTGCCTCCTACGTTTTAAATAAATTAGAGATACTCAACTACTTTATATAGAGCCACGGAACTTCATCTTCAACTCTGTTAAAAATTCCGTATCAAACATCCTTCTTATGGTTTTTGTTTCCTCCAAACATGTTCTTTCTCGTCAAGGGAGTGAAATAGGGGCACTCACGGCTCCAAAAGCCTTGATTAGCTAATATCCTTGCTACCTTACTCCTGTAAGGTAGCAAAGATATTAGCCTTTAAGCTCTGGAGCCATACCACCCTGTATTGACCTCCCAAGGGAAAGTAATGGCAACAAGGATATGATTTCTGAGCAAACTGTCCTGCTCCTATTGCTCCTAGTGTATGGCAGATGGATATCTACTGGAGAAAATTTTGTGAAATGGGAAAGTCTTTTCTCGCTATTTCTAGTGGAGTTATATTGAGAGAGCCTTGAGCGAGATTGGATAGGTTCAAAATCCAAACCTTCTAGCACAGAGGAACATTTTATTGCGCTACAATGAAGTTCTTGCACCCAGCATCTAATTTCTAGATTTGATGCACTAGTTTATTTTATCTTGTATTTTGCATAAGTTTGTTGATTTGGACAGTACCACAGATCCTTTACGGAAAGTAGCTACAGTGTAGGCAATGAAGGCTGTAAAGAAGAATGACCCTCTGGAATGGTCTCTTCTTGTTGGTAAAGGCATTTGGCTGCATATGTTGTTCAACTTCAAACCACAGATATTGGAGCAAAGGTGAAACAACCCATCTTCAAAATCCTCTTAATTAGGTTCAAGTTGTACCGCCCAGTATACGTAAGGTCATGATGGCTATGCGGGAGCCTCACAACAAGTCAACTCATACCCTAAGAATAATTCTAACAATCGCAATCATTTGACATGGGGGGATCTCAAATAAGGTGGGAATTTTTTTCACCTGGATTCCTATAATCTTGAAGCAATTTAAACAGAAAAAGATTACCAGCCGATCAGAATATTTACATCTCGCCACTTCAATACTGGAAAAGGTGTAAACTGCTTATACATTACCACTTAAATAGAGCTGTATACCTTAGCACAGAAGCAGGCCAACAAAAGATCTTAGACAACACAACAGACGTGGCTAAACAGCCACCCAAGCCTGCAAGAGCTCCCTCCCAGGTCTTCTTCGGACTGATATCAGTTAGTGGTGTTCGACCAAATGCCTGCATTGGAATCAGAACATATATAGAACTACAGAAATCATGAAATAATCGAGTAGTTTTGTAGTTATAACTGCATAATACGCACGTTAATGTAAAATCAAGGGGACAGCATGAAACTCTGTTTCTATCAGGGAATGCAATCTTAAAAATCTCATGGGTCTACTTGAAGAAGAACGGGTAGGAAATTTTTCATCTTAAGCAGCACTAGAAATCATAAGATGCATGGATACAATAGGAAGAGTTTTAATTTTTGACTCTGAGATAAATGAGTGGCTATTAAAGGTGAGTTGAGAGACAAAAGCAAAAGACAGAGTAGACATGTGATAATGTTACTGCATAATCACCCCATTGTGATGCTCTCAAATCCACAAATAGAAACTATAACATTTTTAGAGTGCGTATGCTTCTTCTTGCCAAATCCGGATAAAACCTCGAAAAAATACATCTAGCTGTGCAAGTTATCATTTTGAACAAGTAACTTAGTTAAAAACTCATCAGAGTTCACTAAGGAGTGGCATTTAGGAAAGGCTACAAGTAGAATGCTGTGAGTTAAAAGCCTGTCAATATGGAGATATAGACAGTAGACTGAAACAAAAACAGTAATGCCGAAGGTCATAGGCATAGTTATATGGTGGTTTCTCATATTGAACAACAATTATAAGTACATCAGTGTCTAGTCAAATCCGAAGTGATTCTATGCCCCATGCCGATCATAGGTGATGAAAACCATAGGACCTATATAATGGACAATGAGAAAGCTGAATATTCCAAATTCTCTTATTGATGTATGAAGTGATTGTTCAACGATCCAGTCACAAACGCTATTTCAGAAGTAAGATATACCTTTCCCCCCACAAAAGCATATGTATCTGCAGCAATTATGCTGCTTATTGATATTAAGGTCGCCACAAGACCCACAGTCCACTGTGCTTGGCCCCCAAGAAGCACAGGCCATGCTGCTCCAACTCCTTCAAAAGTTAAAGCCAGTTAACAACCATAGTGATCAATCAAAGCACCAGCAGTGGATAAGCATAGGCGGACATAGAAAGGCACACGTGTTTACAGTTGGAAACCCATAAGATCTGCAAAAGTAATATTACAAAGTGGAAATCTCCTTTAATTTTAGAACACTGAAAAGATATGAGAAATGGTTCAAGTGTTTCAATGCCTAATGTGTCAACAACACAACTACTATGGGGGTGGAGAGGCGGGTTGAATCACACCAAGAACAATATGACCATACTGTCCCTAGCGTGGCCGAGAAAATAAAGACAAAGAAAGAGATTTAAATGCCAAAGACAGACTTGGTTTCCTTCACTTTATTGTTATCAAACTTCCATACATAATTTTAAGACTCAACAGAGGATCAGAACTCATTAGTGGTAATGACATGAAACAATGGCACGTGTCATGGCATCCCATTAAAAGAAGTCGTTGGTTAACACTTACAAACTTTGACACTGTTTGGAGCACATGAAAAACTTGAAAGGATTTATTTTCTCTACTAATATTCCCACTGATGCTCTTCAACATAGCCTCAAACTCCACAACCCGCCAACAAAGAAAACAATAACTTCATGCAATAGCTCTTTGAGCCATATTTGTTATAAGTTTCAAAGAAGATGAGATTAGTAGCTCCACCAGGGGATGAGCATTGTGGGTTAATAATAAGGGCTTCACGGACAGGGTCTGGATTTGGCCTGGTTATATGGTGGAAGGTTCTCAGTGTATGATTATTATTTTTTTCTGTTGGGAAGCCTCTCAGGCTCTCAGGGTTTGATTAACAAGTTGGTACTGTTATGCAGCAGACATGAAAAAGGAACAAACAGATTTCTGAATATGTGCAATTGAAACTACTCAGCAATGGTCTTAGAAAAAGGGGAGAAAAACAGGCACTTGAAAGGAGAAATCTCAAGAAGTTTCTTTGACAAAGGATTTCATTCGGAGCCAGGAGTCCAGATATTTGTGGCTTAGAAAAGGGGATGACAATACGAGGTCTCTATAAAGATGGCCAGAACATCTGAAACGGCCACGGGCTTATCAAGCTTTATGAAAAGATTTACTGAAATGCGAAAATGTTGCTGGAGACAGTGTTATATGAACTTCAGTTTCGCAGGCATTGAGCAAAGAAACCTTTCTTAAAAGAGATGGTTGCACTTGACTTCCTTGTTTGTCAATGAGCCTCCCAGGCCCATTGTGTGCTCGAGAGTTTGATATATGTAGGTGAGCAGAGCAATTACTTATCAAGTTGTCGCCGATGCTGTAGTTGAACAGGTGACTTATTTCTGAGTTATCTCTCTCAATCTAACTTCGTATGAACCTTCATCAACAATCCCTAAACTCCAGCCGCCAATCTATGAAGCCCCGAGGATACCAACGGATGCACCAAACAACTGAGAGCTCCAATGGATCCTGCCTGTTGATCCGCACATGTACTCCCAGATATTCTGGTTCACTTTGTTGCTTCGTCATGTAGGAGACTCCTTGGGCAAAACCCAAGTGGTTAGGAATTAAGGGTAATGCTCCAGCCAGGTCGAGTAAACAACTATATCATCAGGGACACAGACGGAGTGAAAGCGGTTTTATGCGTAACAGTAGAAGTCCAAAACAGCAACCAAATTTGTCACAGAACATTTGCCCTGGACCAACATATTTCTAGTGTTGCTACACTTTTGCTCCTGGGCAACACCCCAGTTTGGACTTGACCCATGTTTTCTATCCGCTTAAAAAGATCTATTTTCTGATGCATTTGTGAGTCAAGGGCTTCTTGCTATGTTACATGGACAGCAGCACGGCCACAACACGACACAACCCCGCTCCAACCCCAGCATCCAATACATTCAAATCAGATACCACACATCATCAATGCCAATCAGGAGGAGAAGAAGAAAGGGCCTGTTGGAAATTATCGCCAGCATTAAAAGGTAGAAGAAGATAAGGGGGATCCATAAGGTCCCTGAAAATTTGAAATCTCATTACGATATTTGTGTATGACATCATTGATCTTCTTCCTCACTTTCTCTGTTCTCCAGCGAGTTGTTAATCCTTAAGAATTTGGAGAGAGAGAGAGAGGGGGGGGAGGGGGGGGGGGAGCGAAGGAGTATGGAAGAAACGAAAGTCAACTATATGAGATAATCTCTTTTGGCTACATCAGCTCTTGATAGCTTCCATCCATTGATGGCACTTCGCAAAGATTACAAAATTCCTACTTTTCCCATTATATTTGGATTATTTTCATTTATTCCCTATAGCAAACATAAACTGACAGTCCGACTCTTCATTCCTGCGTGAGACTCCCCTGTACCAAATCCATGTAACTTAGCAGCTTCTAAGCTATCTTGTGGCAGCAATGGTTAACATCTTACATTGAAATGCATGAATATTGTTTTTCTAAATTCCTCTGCAGCCATCGCTGGCTTTCAACTAAAACCTAAGTACCAAAAATAAAGTTAAATGTTTAAAAAGGTTCTTCTGAGAGTTGGGTAGAGGATAAAGAAAAATAAGTAATTACCACTAAATAAATACCACCCAGCGGGATGGGGGAGGGTAATAGAGTTTGCATTAATACATGATTTGAAGAACATTTCCAAATGGCATGTTTTAACCTACAAGATATGCAAAACCTTAGACTAATAACACGATATATTTGGATATACAAGAATACATATATGTGCACGTGTTATGCCTATACATATAAACGATCTTAAAAAATAAGTTTGTGTAATGCATAGACTAAGACCAAATGCATGAGCAAACAATGACTGACTTATTTAGCTGATCAGTAAAAATAAGACCCTAACTCTTACTCGTATTCAAAGCTGGTGCTGCTAAACCGCATCGAAGCTTAACCCAAAAGCAAGGAAGATAACCACAATAGAATAAGCCAAACATGGCACTACTGAGCTGAGCAAAACGAGGATTTCCTCTTTGCATCAGCAGTGCCATGGCAACCACAAAAGCCGCAGATGTCACAGAAACATCAATGTGGCCCAGGTATCTGACAGAACATTAGAAACAACTATTAGCATCATAAACATCAAAAGGATATAGAGTGCCAAAAGAGTGCTTAAATTGCATAAACAGAAGAAAGTCTTTCTTATCAAGCTCCACCCCTCCCGTTTCTCTTTTCAGGTATACAATTTTTAATTCTTATAGCACACCGAAGAGGGGTAAGTTCTGTGCAGAGTAATGCCTTCAAGTATAAACCAGATACAGTGTATTTATAGGGGATTTGACAGTCCTAAAAAAAACATGAAAACCATAAGGAAAAAGTCCAAATTAAAGTAGTCTGTACCATGTAAATAGTTTACGATTACCTTGATGGCACTTTAAGTTCAGTACAGAAATAACAGAGCACTCAGGGGTCATCTGGTCCAACTCCAAACATAGCTATTTAAGCTACTACAACAAAAAGAGCAGAAATTGCAAAAGCAAAAAAGAAAGACAAAGATCGAACTATCATACTAAACTTAGTTGACAGCATAAACGGAAGGACGTGCTTCACGCCTCGAAAGGGCATAAACAGAAAAAAGCAACCTTGCAAGCAGAAATATAACTATCAGGTAAGATCATGGTCAGTATAATGTTGCCTTAAAAGTCCCAGTTCCCTTCCGCAGAAAAAAAGATCATATAGCTTACATGGTACATAATTTACAACATATTTCCAGTAAATTTTTAGAATCTTTTGCGCGCCAATTAAAGCCCTAAATAATGCGGTTTTTTCCTTTCCTTCAATCTTTCTTTTATAACCTGGAAATGAGAAGGAAGAGACAAGGAGGCCCTCGGAAGAATCCATGATACAGTCTAACCACAACAACGAATTGACCGTCTTCACGAACATGATACTAGATTACCTACAAGAGGGTTACGGGAAACAGATGACAGGAACAAGGTTAAAGGTTCATGCCCGAGGATAGAAGTTTAGCTCATAACTGGTTAGCGCAGCCAAATCAAACCTAGTTATTTCATAACATGATAACTTATAGAGGTATGATGTGAACTAGTTTTCTCGCTTGAAAACACAAAGGTTATTTAATCATCATAAAGACAATGACAGAATCCATTCCATATATTTTCGCTAACTGTTTGTTTCACTGTGTCTCAGTTGTGTTGTTTTCACTTTTTTTTTCAATATAATTCAGATAGAAGGCCTTCACCAAACATGGCTCAGTGCGAGTTTTTGCATCCGCTGAACTCATCTTCACCCCCAATCATAGCTATCATCATTCACTCCAGTCTTGACTTGTGGCATTCTTACCGTTATCATTTAATGTTTCCCAAAACAAAAACAAGTATGATGGGAGTGATGCCAACTTTTGTCATTGCACATAGAAGGTAGTAAGGTACTAAGGTACTCATCAACAGAGAGAGAGAACATTGATCAGCTGCAGTACATAAGGATTCAAACAAAAATTCACTGATGCTTTCTGCTATGCCTCCATCCCACTTTCAAAAGCTAATGGACCGAAATAATGAACTATAACCGTGCGAAGGTGGCTTTGAAAGTGTTACCAACTCTAAGAAGCAGAGCTGTTAAGGTTGGTGTGTCATCTTCGGGAACACACAGTTCTCCACGCAAATGCATCAAAAGCATGTTTCTTTAGGGGCATTTAGAATGGGAAGAGGGAGGATTTTAACACCAGATTGTCGATAATAAGTAATAAAATCTACCATCAGTGGAAGAAAAGCAAGCAAAAGGACTTCCTAGGCGTCAGCTTTGGGTACAAGAAAACACAAATCTTACAGTGTGATGACGGGCATAATAGTGCAGATAACAGAGCAAACTCGTGATACAAATCGAGGAGGGGGGGTCATCCCAGCAGCAATTCCACGACTCCTAACTAGCTCAAAGTACTCCCGTGCACCAACAAAAACAGCAGAAGCAAGTGCTACTGTAAAAAGCCATCCTCCAGCCAATACCACACCTCCCGCGCACAATCCGATGCCAAGTCCAAAGACAACTCTTTTCTTCAATTGACTTGCTTTTGGTTTAGGTTCCACACCTGAATCCTCCTTCATTAAGAAATTATAGCCTTCGTTAATTTCCTCCAACATTTCATCCAGTGATGTCATCTGATCAACAAGTAATAATTTAAACAGAAGTTGATGAAGTTAAAAACAATTCTGATCTGGCAGGGGGTCCACAAAGCTAAAGAGAGGCCACAACAGTCCATTACAAGTGTTGTCCAATTTATTTGTTTGCACAAGAATCATCTAAGTAGGCTTAGAAGAGAAGAAGAGAAAGATGAAATGCAATTGCATTTAGAAGATTCCTCACAATTAGGTTATTTGAAGGAAAAGAGAGGGGGGGGAGAGAGAGACGGGGGGAGAGAGAGAAAGAGAGAGAGAGAGAGATGGTGATAATGATGATAAAGAGAGAAGGGACGACACTGCATCAGTCCGTGTTTCCACACACTTGTAGGAAATTCAACCTTAATTTACTTGGTGCATCTTTCTATAGGGAAATTACTTGGAAGTTATTATTTTTCCGCTCTTCCATTTGATAAGGCTCTCTGTGTAGGCAAATCCTTGGAGGGATAGCAGTATTAACTTCGACGACCCACGAAAGACCAAAAAGGTAAGGAGATTGTGCATATGGCAAACCGCATAGCAAGAGCATTAGGGGGACAATATTGACATTGAATTGCTAAAAACATATGCAAATTCTGATGCCCAATTCTTATATGTTAGCACCTACTAAGAATTAGATGCTTTCCTCTGAAATTAAAACCCATGTTTAGATGCTGGTGTTTATCGGCAACAAACTTTACACATGTTTAATCTCAAAGTTTGTGAAAATCAATCTAAGACTCTGGTTGCCACCCCGCAAGGCACAAAGAGAAAATAATGCCACCGCATTTATAACTCCCTAATTGACAAGAGATACTACAGACCTCAAATATACCTCCTTAAACAAAAAAATGAGGGTAAACATCACATGAGGAATCTAAGACGAGAAGCCCCTTTTGTTCAAAGGCTCTTTTACGTGGCTATTATACAAAAAAAGAGGGTCTACCTTCCCGATTCTAAGTATGCTCTTTCTTTTTGAAAATGATAATTCATCTCTAGCTATAATTTTATGCAGTAATACTTTTTATCTTGGATTGGAGGAGGAATTCCCAGGATATTTTGGCTAATTCAATGCCATAGATGTAGGCGGGCGATTGGTCCATGCGCACATTTACATGATCTGCGTCGGCACTAGGTGATTTTTTATTATACTTTTAGTCCAGAAACGCCAATTAAGCACAAGACTAGAGACGATGTAAATGATCATGAGCAATGACAAACAGCTATAAGACATTGTCAATGGTATTTTCAATATTTCATTCCCGCAGTAGTCGGTGCATAAAAACTATTTAAAGATGAAAAGACTATTTTGAAGCCACATGCTTTTCCTTGGCCCATGCCCTATCAGAATTGCCTATAATCACCCCCTTAATATAGATAGTTTGAATACATAAATGTACACATGTTATGGGAACCTTCACTTCTCCCAAATCTCCGTTCTACTTTTCTTTTGTTTATTTAGTATTTATCACCCTCAAAGAATGATTCCAAACGTTACAATGATATCAAAATTAGTGATGAGCCACTCATTGTGCCATGTTCTAGTATTCAGTGATTCATGTTCGTAAGGGGTCAGACAAATGTTCTAGAATAGTTATAGCTACCTACAGCTCTTACACTTATCATGATATTAGCTAGACAACGGCTCTCTGTTCATCTCCTTTCTAACTTCTTCAATATCCTAAAGTAAGGTGACACGTATAACAACTCGTCCGATCTTTTACTATTTATATACACGTCAACGCATCATCCAATTTTACAAAGCCATATCCAATACTTCAGTCCCAAGTTCACACTCACAATGCCATTGAACTTTTCTTTTTCTTTCTCTTTCTTTTTACATTCAATCATACCCCAATTAACCTATATTACATTCAATCATAAACAAGTTGCAAAAGTCACACTTCAATCATACTGACAATCTGGACCGCAACATACCCTAATTCACACTTTTCGGAAATTCGATGAAGTTTAAAACTGCATAATTCATAGAAAAAAATTTAACTGCCAAAAGCAACTCTACGTTGGACAGCTTTACCTCTTTGTTTATGCCGCTGTGGAAATGGTCCGGTTGGGGAGTGGCCAAGCCCGTGATTATGCGATGGTGACTTGGACTTGCAAATGTGGGCTGGGAAATTCGGAGGAGGCCTGCGGAGTGGGGTAGGAGGAATAGCTTAGGGTTGAGTTTAGAAATATAGGGGCGGGGGGAAAGAAGAATGGTATTGGGTAACGAGGAACGATAAGAGTTGCAGGCGCAGAGAGAGAGGGGCACGAAATTGCATCCGTGGAAATCTGCGGAGGAGGCCATCATTGTAGAATCGAGGGAGCGAGTGTTGTTAAGCGGATGCTGGGAGCAGCATACTTCAGGAGGGAGAGGAAGAGGGAAATTTAGGCAACGGCATGGGACAGTGGGGGCTGGGCTTCAGACTGGAATGCGGGTGGGAACGGAGTTTTCGATAATTTCATTGCAGGCTCCGGCGGCTCTGACTAGCAAATGGGTGCATGCCACCCACGTGTCGTCGGTTATACGGAGCAATCACCGAAGGTATCAGTACCTTTAAAAGTCAAACACTTTCTACGGCCGTTCATTTTATAGTTTCGCTAAATAAATGTCACTAAAAATATATAGCGGTCATTAATTATCGTTATATCAAGGGTAGGCTAGTAGCAGCAAATTTTTTTCTTATACACATTTCACTATGTTCGAGATTTGGACTCTATTGAATTGGGTATTGTAATACTGTACGATAATCATCATAAACACAACTTAACTCTATAATGAAAAAGTAACCTCTTTTATCATTAACATAACTTGATTTTGTCATGAAAAGGTAACTTCTCCACTCTTCTTGTCTGAGGCCTATCTCAAGTCCTGGTGGAACAAAGCTCTCATATACTAAAAAAACACTAATTGCTCTTTGCTTCTCAACTCTCTACTTTGTAAAAATTGACTTAGGCATCGAAAATCCTCAGCGAGTCACCCTTGTTGCGACGAGGTAATCGTTGTTTGTCTCATGTTGCATAGATTTCTTGGCGTGCTAGAAGGTCCTTCATATTTCTCTCGCAACAGTTTGGTGTCATTCCTGTACCCTGACTAGCCGTTCTTCCAAAGATATCATAGCACAAAACTTAGAACAACTCGAATCGGCCACATCGGCCAATTCTTCCATATTGGCAATCAAAACCTTGTTACTCCGACAACTTATTCTCCTGTGCTCGAAGACAGGCATACATCATCTAATCCTCGAAGACAAAGAGCCCCCGCACGGCTGTCCTTCGCGCGGCTAAGCAGCACGACCACGCTTTATTAGTTCAGTCGGGTTGTGACCCACGTACCCTCTTGGTATACAATCTGCTCCAAAATGTGCCACCACCCAACAGTATAACTCTTACTGGCTACACATCAAAACCAATACCTATAACCGCTCCACAAACTAATCCTATGCCAGATGCCAATATGGTCACTACTGTCCAAGCTCTTCAGTAAACTGTAGAGCATTTGCAAGTTTCTCTCGATTGCTTGCACCGCCAAGCCGTTCATCGGCGCCTACTTTATTTTAGTAGCACGTAAATCCCTCACGTGATCATGGTGCAATGTTGCCATGACAAACGACTATCCCTCGTCCCGGAGATATTGTCATGGGACGAGATCGTGGTCGTACGCACATCAAAATTTCTAATAATGAAGAGCAATGGAATCCCTGACACCATCACTCCATGGATTACCATCCAGACACGCAGTTGTCCAATCCATATCACTCGCATATTAAACTTCAACAACTTATTGTCATTGAAAGGCTCCACACGTCTGGTTCCAGCACATTCCGACAAAGTCTTTCTATTGTTGGACACAACTTGCTGACTCATTTAGAACTAAATTCCTCACCAGCCCGCATCTATGGCAAGAATTCTTTGACACTTTTCTGAATTGTGTAAGACCCAATGAAAGCCTAAAGTCATACTACTCATGCTTAAATTCCGAGAAACTCCTCATCTATGATCTAGATCCTGGAGTCACTTTTATTGTCATGCCATGATAAAGGGAGTTTGCCTCGACACCCCCCTCAGGTTCAGTCATCAAAAGGTTTCCACAAACATGAAACCTAAAACTTCAAAGGCTATGACCTAGAGTATGAGCAGTCGATCGCGAGCTAGGTAATTACTTAATAAGTTCCTGGATCGTGTGAAGTAAGAATAGAGGAGGCTGATGCCTGCCCAGTGCCGAAAGGTCAATGGAGAACTTACTTTGCTTTCAATTGAAGAGAAGATCTACTCTAGTCAGTTTGATTTTTTTTTTTTGTTATGAAAGATAATGAGAATGGGTTATTCAAAAAGGAAAAGGCGCTACTTAGCTCGTATCGACCGGCTGTCTTATGACAAATCACCCATTTTTGGAAAACCATTTTTTGGGGCTGTTCTTCAATAGATACTTTCAAAGTTCAAAGAAAGAAGGAATCGTCCGACGGGACAGAGTTATAATTCCTCTCTTTAAGAAGCAGCTTTTCATCTTGAGCGAACGCACATACACCTCCTTAACCGCATCAAAAACTATCTTCACGCAGAAAAAGACAGAAAACCTTGCACATGAAGAGGTATTTTCCGTATAGAAACGTCATGATCCATAGGACTCCAAGCCCTCCACTAACAATAACAACAAGCGATAGTTGAAAAAATAAGTTGAAAGATTCCAGGTCCTTGGAAAAGTGGATTCCTTTGACAACTTCATGCTAGCTTATTCCTAACAATATCGAAAATCAAGATCTCCTCCATTGGTCAGATACCGACAGCTTTATTTCGACTTACACAAAATCATGGTCATCTCATAGAATACTGCATAATACTCAAGGAGAAATTTTAGAATCTTATTGCTCGTGGATATATCTCAAGGATCTAATCTGCTATCGTGGAAAGGGTAACAGAAACAATTATCGTTCTTAGAACAACAAGAAGCCGGAGACTTAGAATGATGTACCCGAGGACGATTTGATAATCAACACAATCTCTAGTGGGCACGTATCTGAAGGTGCCTCGTGAAAGGCACGCAAAGCATATGCCCATCAGGTAAAACTTACTAAAAGCCTTCCAAAGTACTCGAAATGTTCTCTCTTGTACAACACCCCACAATAACGTGGTCATTACACTCCAAATATATGCTTTAGACATCAAAAGAGTACTCATAGATAGCAATAGCTCCACGGTCATTCTATTCGTTGACCCCTTTCAGCAAATAAATCTCTCTTAAGAAAGCCTGAGACAGGCATAGTTACCATTTTTTTGTCTTTGCCAACAACTCTATGAGCATTGATAGATCCATTTCCCTCTTCGTAATAGCCAGATCAGTATTGCGCCAATCTATCCAGATTATTGATTTTCACGTCGTCAATATTCCTTCTTCCTACAACGCAATATTGGAATGACCTAGCCTCAGTAATTTCAGGTACCTATTATGTGAATATGAAGTTCTCAACAGAACAAGGTGTTGGCTAAGTCAAATGAGACCAAACCACTACATGCAAGGCGTCTTTACGTCTCCTTATGTTAGCAAAACAAAGCCATGCTCATTAAAGATCGGAGTGACGAAAAAACGACGAATAAAGGTGAACCAGTGGCATCACTTAACTTTATTCCACTCATCCCAGGCAATGAAGATAAGGTTGTCTATATTGGCTCCAAATTTCAAGGAGAACTTCAAGAGAGGCTTATCTCTTTCATGCAAAGCAATCATCACATATTTGCCTGGATCCCAAGAGACATGCCCGGTATCTACTCCAATGCTATTGGTCACTATCAATCTTTCGCACAAGCCGGTCAAGCTGAAGACATGCCAATTACCCCCTGAAAGCCAAACAATGATCAAGAAAGAGGTAAAAAGTTCCTTGCAGTGTTGGATTTGATCGGTCCAATCCAATTAGGTGGCCTAACGGGTCATACTATTGTTGACTATTTATTTCACTTGGACATTAATTAATTAAATTGGCTAAATAACTTTATGGGCCTATTTAATTTAGCATCCAATACACTAATGATTTATAGTGTATAAAAGGCTTATAGACCCTAATCTCTTAACTTTGATGGACGGTTGAGATTTGGTAGGCTTTACGGTTGATCCTATTACTCTCTCTATATAAATATCTCTTTTTCTTGGAGGCTAGGACATAACATAATGTTTGGCCACTCTTTTGTCTCATAGACTATACACCATTCTATTCCATCATCAAGAATAGAGAAGATTAGTGAAGATCAATACCAAAGCGTACGTTTTCGCTTCTGCATCTTGGCGTTCTTTCATCATCAGAATAAAGTTCTTGGTAATCTATAGCTTCCTTCGATTCCGGTGAGTTCATAACCCTATTGTTCTTATGTTTATGCTATTGTAAGATTCTAATGATCTTGATTATGGGGTCAAGATGAATGAAATAAGTCTAACACGTGGTATCAGAGCCACGTTACTCAATTCCATGAACATAGAATTTCCGCTTTAAGATTCTTAGAATATTTGATGCATTATGTTTAATGTTAACGTAAGAAAAAATTTGGAGCTGCTGTGCCAAAAGTCTACACCAGGGGAGTCGATTGCCCATAAATTTGGGCCTGCAGCGGTAGGCTCGTCTGACAAAAGACTTAGGTTGTTAAATGGCATGTTAAATTGGGCCATACAAGGTTGGCCCAGATTATGTAGCCTGCAGGTATTCCATTTTTTGGCCTTGTTTTGTGGCCTGCGGCTTTGGCCCTTGTGGCTAATGTTTTGTTAAGTGGGTCGAAGCTATTGGGCCGTAAAGGGCCTGTTAAATAGCCTGTTGTCTAGGTCTTTAGGCTAACGAATTGGGTTTGTTTTGGCCATTTAAATTTGGGTATGTAGCTCCATGATTGGGCCTATTTGGCTAGTTAAGGAAAAGGCATTGTAAGTGCTGATTTGGGCCTGTTTTGTCCATTTAAATGGGTTTTCAAAAGGGTTTGTGTATTTTGATTGGGCATTGTAAAATAAAATTTACAAAGTCGTTTAATACTATATTCCTATTGAATTGTTTATTTGATATGTTATTATTGATAACATATGTATTTTAATATTGGCTTATATTATTGGGATACTGATGAATATAATGTGTCAATATTCTTATAATTTCAAGAATTAGTCTAAAATTATGAGATCATACTAAAACCTTATGCTTCGTTTGGCATGTCTAGACTACAATAACGAACTTGAAATGATTAGTGATTCTTACTTATTTTAGCAGTAAGCGGCCCAACAGAAGGTTATTGTCTTTTATAAGTTGATGAGATAATGATAAAATCACATCACGTTACGTTACGCTTATTAATTTAAAATATTAATCGGCCCAACGGAAGATTGTATTTTAATTTTTTAAGCGAAAAAAAGGAAATAATAAGTTGCATGGGTTAAATTATTTTCAGCAAAACGGTGATATAATTCGTGCTCATGTTGCTTCTAATAATTTCCAAATTGTTAAGGGTGGAAAACACTTGTATGTTAATAACCGGCCCAACGGAAAGTTATAAGTGATATGTTAATTTTTCCTTTTGAGAAAGGTTTTGTGTATTTATCTTTTTCATATAAATAAATTATTTATCCCTCAATTTATTTTATTATGTTAAATGATGAACTAACAATTTTCATCATGTGAATTTTCAGTACTAACGTACATGATTATTGTTATTATTTAGTTATAGTCCTGCTGCAATTACTGGCTATCTTTCTTCAGTTGAATCATTAAAGCGGCACCACTTTTAGAAAATGGAAAGAGCAGATTAGCATAATTCTTGGAGTTATGGATTTGGATTATACTTTACAGGTTGACGCGCCTGTTGCCCGTACGGCTGAAAGCTCTACTGAGAAAAAAGGCAGCTTATGAAAAGTGAGAGCGTTCTAACCGCATATCCCTAATGATTATGAAATGCTCCATTACGACTGCTATATTTCTGACTCGGATAATGCTAAGTTGTACCTTGCTCATATTGAAGAATAGTTTCAGGGTTCTTCCAAGGCCCATGCTACTACTCTCATCACTAAAATGGTTACGCTCAAGTACAATGGATCCAACGATGTTCGTGAGCATATTTTACGGATGAATGATATGGCTTTTCAACTAAAAGGCTTGGACATGGAAATCTCTGAAGGTTTTTTCGTGCACTTTATTATGACTTCCCTTCCTGCGCAGTTTGATCCTTTTAAGATCAACTATAACACGCAGAAAGAGAAGTAGAAGATAAGCAAATTGATTTCCATGTGTATCCAAGAAGAGAAAAGGCTAAAGTCTGAACAACCTAATGATGCTCACGTTGCCATAACTGGTCCATCTAAACGAAAAAGGAAAAGAAAAGAAATTTGGCAAAGGTAGCGTGCAAGGGAATAAGAGTGTTTCTGTAACCAAGACTGAGAAGGCAAGCTCTTCTAGTACTAAGGGTTCTTCTAGTCCTAGGTGTCACTTTTGTAAGGATAAAGGACATATGAGGAAAGAATGTCATAAATTCAGAAAATGGTTGGAAAAGAAAGGTAATTTATCCATTTGCGTTTGTTATGAGTCTTATACAATTAATGCTCCTTTAAATACATGGTGGGTTGACACAGGTACAACTATGCACATAACTAATTCATTGCAAAGATTCCTTTCCATCAGGAAGTTAAACAAAGGGGACTGTAATGTTCTAGTAGGAAATAGAGAAAAAGCTTAAGTTGAAGCTGTAGGAACTCTCCGTTTAGTTTTGGAGAGTGGCTTCAATTTGGATTTAGTTGATACTGTTTAGGTTTTCAATATGACTAGAAACCTTGATTCTGTTTCTAGACTTGACGCCTATGGATATTCGTTTAAGTTTGAGAATAAAGGCTTCTCTCTTTTCCTTTACTCTAGAGTTATTGGTTCTGGTTTGTTGGAGGGAAACCTCTACAAATTACTTTTGAATGCTTCTTTTAATGAATCCTTGAAAACAATGAACGTGAATGATGTAGTTGCTAAAACTTGTGGTAAGAGGAAAAATAGAGAATGAAAATTTTGTTAAATTGTGGCATGAACATCTAGGTCACATATCACGAGGCAGAATGGAACTCCTCATTAAGGATAAAATTTTGCATTCTTTAGATTTCTCAGACTTTGACGCATGTATTGAATGTATTAAAGGAAAATTTGTGAAATGCAATAAACGTGGTGCCACTCGAAGCACGGGACTTTTAAATGTTATCCACACTGATTTTAAAAGGATCTTTTCCTACACGGGATATTAGTGGTCATAGATACATTATCACCTTTATTGATGACTATTCTTGTTATGGATATGTTTACCTCATTCATGAAAAATCTGACTCTCTTGCCATGTTTAAGACTTACAAAGGCGAAGTTGAAAATCAACTCGACCTAAAGATGAAAGTTGTAAGATATGACAGAGGCGGAGAATAATATGGAAAATTCTCTGAAACAGGTCATAACCTTAGTCATTTTGCCTTATATTTGGAATAATGTGGCATCGCTGCTCAATATACAATGCCAGGTACACCCCAGTAGAATGGTGTAGCTAAACGGCAAAATCGTACCCTCATGAATATGGTACGAAGTATAATATGCCAAAGCACTCTACCAGAGTTTTGTAGGTTGATGCACTTAAAACAGCATTGCATATTCTTAACAGGGTTCCCAATAAGTCTATGCCTAAAACACCTTTTTGAATTGTGGACATAGAGAAAACCAAGTTTAGAATATTTTCATGTGTGGGGCTATTTAGCTGAAGTAAAAGTCTTCAATCCACATATTAAGAAACTTGATCCTAAGACCATAAGTTGTCATTTTATAGGCTACCTTGAAAGGTCTAAAAGTTTTAGATTTTACTGTCCATCACATACCACTAGAATTATTGAAACTAGGCATACAATATTTTTTTAAGATGCTGAGTATAGTAGGAGTTATACACCAAGAATAATATACCTTGAGAAAATTCAGGATCATGTTTCTATTTCTGTTATCCAAAAGGTTGGTACGCCATTACCTCATATATAGGATAATAATGCACCGATGTAGTACCTAATGATGTGCCCCCTATTATGGATCCTGCTCCAATTCCTGCTAATAAGTAGCCTCTGCGAAGGTTAGGAAGAGAGAGGCGGAAAGCCATCTCTGATGACTATACTGTGTACCTAGATGAGGCTGACTATAATCAAGGCATAGGAAATGATTCTACATCCTTTAAAGAAGCTATTATGAGTGATCACTCAATTCAATGGCTTAAGGCCATGAAAGATGAGTTAGAGTCAATGAAAATAAATGAAGTTTGGGACCTTGTTGACTTGTCTGAAGGGACTAAAGCTGTAGGCCATAAATGAGTCTATAAAACTAAACTAGTTCCTAGAGGTAATGTCAAAAAATACAAGGCTAGACTCATCACCAAAGGTTTCACTCTAAGGGAGGGGATATATTATAATGAAACATTTTTTCCTGTGTCAAAAAAGGATTCCTTTCGAATAGTCATGGCTTTAGTGGCTCCTTATGATTTAGAGCTACATCAAATGGATGTAAAAACTGTATTTCTTAATGGTGACTTGCATGAAAATGTCTATATGACGCAACCAGAAGGGTTTATGGTTGAAGGTAAGGAACATATAAAATATCTGTTGAAGAAATCCATATATGGATTAAAGCAAGTCTCTAGACAGTGTTATCTTAAGTTTCATGTTGTGATTAGTAAAATTGACTTTAAAGAAATATGAGTGGACCAATGTATATACCTAATTAGTGGGAGTAAGTTTATCATTCTAGTTTTGTATGTAGATGATATCTTACTTGCTAGTAGTGATATACATATGTTGCATCAGACCAAAAACTTTCTGTCTAAGAATTTTGATATGAAAGATCTTGGAGAGGCCTCTTATTTTATAGGCATTGAGATTCACCGAGATAGGTCTCGTAGGATATTGGGATTGTCCTAAAGAGCCTATATTGATAAGGTTCTAAAAAGGTTCACTATGCATAATTGTGCTCCCACTGTTGCCCCCGTTGTTAAGGGTGATAAATTTAGTTTGATGCAATGTCCTAAGAACCAACTGGAGCAAGACGAAATGGAGCGTATTCCCTATGCATCAACAATAGAGAGTCTCATGTATGTTCAAGTCTGTACTCGCCCAGATATAGCGTATGTTGTTGGCATGCTTGGACATTACCAAATAAACTCAGGAATGAGTCATTGGAAAATAGCCAAGAAAGTCATGCGCTACTTACAGGGTACTAAGGATTTCATGCTTACCTAGAAGAAGTCAAATAACCTTGAGCTTACTGGTTATTCTGATTCTGATTATGCAGGGTATGTAAACACCTTTAAGATTATTAATTAAGTACCTCATTGTGAGGGAAAGAATTCAGAATCAAATAGTGTCTATTCAGCACATCAGTACTATCGCTATGTTGGCGGATCCCATGACGAAAGACTTACCACCCACTCTTTTTCGAGAACATGTTGCTAGCATGGGTTTGGTTGAGAGTCTTTCCCTTAGATGATGGGATTTTGATTTAAGACATTTATTTCTATGATCATCTTATGTTATGGATTCTGAATATTATGATTATGGTTTGTTACTTCTCGTTAAAAGTGCACATTTGAAGTATTCTGAAACAAACACTCATGTAATGATCACATAAACTCATTCATATTGTTATTTATTATAGAACGATGCAGTTCATGTCTACGCTATTTGATTGTCATATTTAGCAAAAAGTTTTGAGATTGTAACTGGAGAACTGTTCTGTGGCGTTAAGGGACACGGATACTATTTTCGATTCACTTCAGTATTTTTTGTTAATTTTGGCCTAACTTACGGGATGTTTTGTTCAATTTCGTTATGTCAAAACTTATGACATTAACCTTAGTATAACCCTTGGCCAAGTGGGAGAATGTTGGATTTGATCGGTCCAATCCAATTAGGTGGCCTAACGGTTCATACTATTGTTGACTATTTATTTCACTTGGACATTAATTAATTAAATTGACTAAATAACTTTATGGAGCTATTTAATTTAGCATCCAATACATTAATGATTTATAGTGTATAAAAGGCTTATAGACCCTAATCTCTTAGCTTTGATGGACAGTTGAGATTGGCAGGCTTTAGGGTTGATCTCACTACTCTCTCTATATAAATATCTCTTTTTCTTGAAGGCTAGGGAATCATAATGTTTGGCTACTCTTTTGCCTCCTAGACTAAAGAAAAAAAATACACCACTCTATTCCATCATCAAGAATAGAGAATAATAGTGAAGATCAATACCAAAGGGTACGTGTTCACTTTCGCATCTTGGCGTTATTTCATCATCAGAATAAAGCTCTTGGTAATCTATGGCTTCCTTCGATTCCGGTGAGTTTGTAACCCTATTATTCTTATGTTTATGCTATTGTAAGATTCCAATAATCTTGATTATGGGGTCAAGATGAATGAAATAAGTCTAACATGGAGTAGGTTTCATCTAGGAGATGCATTATCTACAATCGACTGCCAACGTTAGCTATTTTCCAAAACCCCACGGCAAAGAGCGTATTTGCATCGAATTCACCGATCTCAACAAAGCTTGGCGAAAGGACAGTTATCCTTTCCCTGCATAGAGATTATAATCAAGGTTACTTCTGGTCGTGAATTGTTAAGCTTCATGGATGCCTTTTCAAGCTACATTTAAGTTCAGATGCACAAGGATGACATCCCAAAGATGGCCTTCATCACCGATCAAGGACTTTACTGTTACAAGGTTAGGCCATGCAAATTAAAGAGCATGGCCGCCACTTTTCAGCACCTAGTGAATAAGATGTTCAAACCTCTCATAGGTAAGAACATTGAGGTCTTTATCGAAGACCTTCGCCAATGCTTCGATGTCCTCCACACTTATCGAATGAAGCTTAATCCAGCCAAGTACGCTTTTATCGTTCATTCCGGTAAATTTTCTAGATTTCTTGTCTCCAACGTTGGAATCGAAGCTAATCCAGAGATGATAGCCGTTATCCAAAATATGGCTTTGCTATACAACATTCAAGATGTATAAGTATTAACCGGACGTATGGCGGCACTTAGTCGCTTCTTGTTCCAAATCAGCAGACTGCTCCCTTCCATTCTTCAAGGCCCTTAAACTTTGAAGAGTTTTGATGGTACCTGAATGCCAAAGGTCTCTTGATGGCTTACCTAATCAAACCTTCGCTGATGTCAAAGCCTTAACTCAATATATATATATGAGAACTGATTCGTTGATAGCGCTAGCAAAATAGGAGATTTTGCTAGCGCGATCTGGCCGTTCATCCCTTCAGGATGGACGACCCAGATCTTTTTTTCGAAAGCTGTTAGTCGTCCGCTAAATAGTGTAGCGGACGGACTTTTTTACCATATTGCCCCTCGTCCTCGTCCGCTACACTATATAGCGGATAACTTTTTTTGGCCTGACACCGTCAGTCAAAAAGTCGTCCGCTACACTGTGTTGCGGACGCCTTTCTGACAACTTTTGACTGACACGACTGACACAATTTCAGATTGTCTGTACCATAGATACGACACAGTCCGCTGCACCGTATTGCGGACAGTATTTTTTTCTTCTCCTTCAGCACAATTTTCTTCTTCTTCAGACTTGCTTCCATTTTCAGCTCCTTTCAAGCTTCGAGATTCCGTCGAATGTTCATTATTTTTCTGACTTTTAGGTTCTTAATTGTGCCGTTTGAGATTCCGTCGATGTTGAGATTGTTGATTGTTAAACGTACATTTTTTTATTGTTAATCGATATTGAGATTGTTGATTCCGTGGCTAAAACAAGTCTTCGGTCGCCAATTGATTAAAAATAGGAGATCTTCAACACAATGTATTTGGACATCCGCTACACTGAGTAGCGGACGGAGAAGCAGAAACAGTCAACTTCAACACTTGGAAAATTTTTCATTTGGATGTCCGCTACACTGTGTAGCGGACGGAGAAGCAGAAACAATCAATTCAACACCTTGAAAATTTTTTAGTATTTGGACGTCCGCTACACTATGTAGCGGATAGAGATGCAGAAACGATCAACTTCAACACTTGAAAATTTTTTCAGTATTTGGACGTCCGCTACACTGTGTAGCGAACGGAGAAGCAGAAACGATCAACTTCAACACTTGGCAAATTTTTCAGTATTTGGATGTCCGCTACGCTGTGTAGCGGACGGAGAAGCAGAAACGATCAACTTCAACACTTGAAATTTTTTTCAATATTTCGACGTCCGCTACATTGTGTAGCGGACGGAGAAGCAGAAATAATCAACTTCATTACTTAGAAATTTCAGTATTTGGACGCCCGCTACACTGTGTAGACGGATACTTTCAAATAAAAAATTCTCAATGAATTTTGTTTCCCACCATTCAATCATTCTCAATGAGAACAAAAAAACCAACTCTAATCACAAATCAAATGTCCACTTATATGGACACAAATAAATCACTCAATCATTCAACACAAATCAACTGATCCGTACACAAAAAAAAAATCACACCAATGACAGCTTTCTAAATAAATAATCACGATTTATTAAATAAAATTATTGTAATGGTACAATGTCAACTAGGCGTCCTCATGTTCAGCCGGATGTTCGTCCTTAGACGGATTTTCAATAAACCTAATCTCTCTAGGCCAGCCTTTCAAAATTTGCCAAGCTATCATATATCTAAAGCGTTCTACGCATCCTAAACTCCAGGCGGCTGCCTTGAGGCTCTCAGACCGACAGATGTAATCCATGTACATGCATAGAAAGGTGCCGCAGTCCGAAGTATTATGTTGCTTGGGCCTCGTCTTCTTCAATCGGAAATGGAGCTTTGGCCGCGCCGGTACATGTACACCACGGATAGCATTGACCATGGCACAAAATATATTCTGTGAGAAACAGAAAACGGCGTAAGACACGAGTTAACATTTACAATTGACAAGTTACAATAAGCATTAAACAATTAACTTCAAGATTACCATAGAGTCCAGCTGGGCTTTATACATCCGCAGCACAGGCATGTGGGGGGTATCGTCGTGGAGACTGTCGATCACCGATACGACTTTTTCCGTTGGTTCATAGCAAACCAAGTACCAGTGGCTTTCCCCTAGAAATGGGATTAGAAACACGTGGGCAACCATTGAGCTCACTGGACTATCCCTATTCAGATACGCTCGTAGGTTATCGGACGGTCTCCACTGACTCAACTTTTTCTTCCCCCTTCGTTCGACCCACTTATGCCATTCAGCCACTAGGAGGCTATGAAAAAAGGCATCCAACAAAAATACAGCCAGATACTCATTCGGCCGCCCCCGGCCCCTTTCCTTCAGAATCTCCACGTAGGTAGAGATGACGCCACTGTCTAACCAACTCCCCGGAGCCAGGGAGGACATTTCTCCCCATGAGCAACAGTAATCCATCCCCTCAGGGTGATTCACACTATATAACGCTTTGTCTTGGGGGAAACCGCTAAAATACCGCTCTTTGATAATTTGGCATTTATGCGGCTTTAGGGGCTTCAGTGGATGCCCTTTGCGATACTCCTCTCGGGGGTCGACCGGGGGATATTGCCCTCCTTCCGCAACAGATGGTCCCACCCACGGGACAATGGGCAGTGTCTCGGACAGACTGATGTTTTCGAAACCCCAGTCCTGCATGACTTGACTCTGAGAGAAGGGTTGGGGTTCCGAGTCCAGAAGCAAAGAGAAGGAGGGCGCACTGTACTCTTTCCACAGCGCTTGAGCCTGGCCCATGGTGCTTGGCGGTCCCCAATCACCACCCATTCCCAGTACAGAAGGACCACCGTATCCCTGGCTCACCCCCGAAGTCTGTCACGAGGGATCACTGTATCCCGAGCTCACATAAGGGGCTGCCACCCAGGTTCCCCCATTCTCGGGTTGACGCCCGAAGGCTACCCGGATGCTTGGCACAAAAAATGGCTGTAGCCATAAGCCAACGATTCGGCCTGTTGGCGAAGATCCTCGCCCATTGCATCCACCAGATCCTTGCGCTCGTTCAACTTCTGAAAGAAGGCGAACGAGGCATTAACCTACATCCAAAGAGATAATAAATAAGTAACTTCATACACACTTAGAATCATCAAGGTCAATTAAAAGCACTGGTTGGGCAACTTACCAGATTGTATGCCATCTGCTCATCGATCTGACCCCTAGGGTGGTACTTCTCTCCGCGTTCAAACCTTACTGGAGCTACTCTCCTCCGGGTGATGCGGTAGTACCACTCATTGTACTGTTCGATACTGATCACGGGGTCAGGCTCCGACACAATGGCCGCCAACGTGTCCTGCCAGGAATTTCAAACCTCAAGTTCTCGTGCGCACAAGTCGTGCGCATTGGCCTTGCCAAACCGTCTGACACCCGGTGGGTTCCTGTTACCCCTCATATCCAGCGCATCGGCTGGCAACCCCTGCAGGCACTCAAAATGGCGCATAGCACGATCTGGTAGCTGCCACTCTGCGACCTCGAAGTGGATCAGGGGTGTGCGTTGCAACCCGGAGAGCGTGAAGACGAACGACTCCCCCACCCGTCACGCCAAACGTTTGTACGGTGCCCATCGCATCTGGCCCAAAGATAGCGAGTCGAGCTCCCCCCGATAGTACGTAATGTTATGATGGGGATCATCTCTCCTCGGGTAGTGGCTGTCCTTCCAGCTGTACTCCCAGGCACACAACCGAGGCCACACATTATCCGTTCAGTCCCTACGCCTGGGTGCGCCAGTAGCAAGGTGTTCATAAGACCACACCTGAGAGCAAAGACAAATTAAATAAAGTATCGTCAAAATTAAATGTCGATTCAACAAAAAAAAATAAGCATGTAATGAAGATTTATATGATATACCTGCAATAGCGAGAGACACGCACATATAGCTTTGGAGTCGGGCCTCGTTGCCTTGTGCAATGCTCGGTACAGGTACGCAAGAGTTGCTGCACCCCAGGCATAATCCCCAACCTCCAGCAGGTTACCCAACAACTGTAAATATTTGACGCTGACCGTATTCTTCGACGTTGTTGGGAACATAATTGCCCCCATCACCCACAAGAGGAAAGCTTGTGTGTATAGCACAAGCATCTGGTCCGTGTAGTTTTTCGGGAGAACCTTGTAGGTATCTACTAACCACTTCAACTTGATACCACCAGTGCTAAATTGATCCTGGGGTATCGAAGTAAAGAAGTCTCTAGCGGTTCTCTTATTCGTTGCTTCCGACGGAGGAGCAATTACCGGCCGTCCCGTCACCGGTAACCCTAAGATGAACCCTACATCTTCTAGGGTAATCGTCATCTCTCCGAGAGGGAAGTGAAACGTATTCGTTTCACTTCTCCACCTTTCAACAAGGGCACCTATTAAGTGCCGGTCAAGGTGTTGAAAGATTGCCCATGCGTGAAAATCCCAAACCCAAGCCCACGCAGTAACCGTTTCTGGACTTTGTTCAACTTCCAGACTTTGAAATTATCGGACACTTCTACTGTGTTGAGAAGTGCTCTTTCCTACGAATTAATAAATACAATTTAACCAAAACAAACGGTACACAATGTTCGTAAGAATAAGAAAGTTGATAAAATAAGGATCTTATCCCACCATCCCATAAGAGCGTACTGACATGATTTGCTTGGTCGTATAATACGGAGGGATCTTCTGGTCCAGGGTTAAAATTCATTTTTTTTGCGACTGAAATTACGAAAAAATGGCAAGGTTGGAAGCGTAAAAATTTTCAAACATACAACGCTAGCATGTGCTCACATAAGTTGACATGCTGTATATATGCAAGTGAAATCACATGAACATTTAAGCAATACACAATAAGCAATACATATATATTGACAAACGCTAGCACAATCCACCGCATACATATTCAAAACCATGCATAAGCCGCTATACTCATAACAAACTCTAGATTATGAACAAATAAAGGATTAAAATGTGAACTTACGTGATTGATGAGACGATTAAAGGATTTCTTTAGAAGAAATTGCACAGATCTACTTGCCAACGCCGCTAAAAAAATTATGAGAAGAAAGATGAATGAGTTTCGAAAAGAGAATGAAACACAGTTTCGGTATAGTTAGATTTGTCTAGTCCGCTACACAGTATCGCGGACGATGGACTGGTGTGACAATTGTCAGAGGGGTTGTGGATGACTTGACCACTGTCAGTCAAAAAGTCGTCCGCAACACAGTGTAACGGACGACTTTTTGACTGACTGTGTCAAGCCAAAAAAGTTATCCGCCATATAGTGTAGCGGACAAGGACGAGGGGCAATATGGTAAAAAAAGTCCGTTCGCTACACTATGTAGCGGACGACTGACAGCTTTCGAAAAAAAAAGATCTAGGCCGTCCATCCCGAAGGGATGGACGGCCAGATCGCGCTAGCAAAATCTCCTATTTTGCTAGCGCTATCAACGGATCGGCTCCATATATATATATATATATATATATATATATATATATATATATATATATATATATACATACGGGCGCTGATTCGTTGATAGCGCTAGCAAAATTGGAGATTTTGCTAGCTCAATCTGGCCGTTCACGCGAGATCTGTGGACGGTCCAGATCTTTTTTTGTATTTTTTTAAAGTCCGTCCGCTACATTATGTAGCGGACGAGTAGGCAGACACTTTTCTCTTTCTCTCTCCTTTCCCTCATTATGACATGTTTCTCTCTCTTATTCTCTCTCTTCTGTCGTTAATTTCTTACTTTTTTTGAATCTTCCTCTGTCCTTTCTCTCTCATCCTTCTTTCTTCCATGAATTTGTCTCCTAAAACGAAAAGAAATCTGTACAATACGATTAATTCCTGGAAAAATAAACTTTTGTTATTTGAGTTAGAAACACTCCTCAAACTCGTAGATAGCCAGCAACCTCATCTCCACGCCTCGAAGACTTGATTGCACCAGCTTATCCGAGATCTGACCCTTGAAATTATTTTTAGATAAATCAAGAAACTCTAACCCACTAAGCCTTCAAATCATTTTTAGATAAATCAACTCTGCCAATGCACTCTACACACATATCTGGTGAATACACATCCAGTGTTACAGGTTGTTCATTGTCTTACTGCTAGCGACTCATATACATAATAAGAAAGGTGGGAGATGAGGATGAGAGAGAACATGGTGAAAGAAAAGAGAGAGAAAGATAAACAAGTTAAAAAAGTGATGTGAGAGAGATAAAGATAGAGAGAAGTCAGAAGAATGAGATAAAATAGAGAGAGAAAGAGAATGAAGTCAGAACATTAATGACAGAAAGAGAGAAAAAAAAGTCTGAAAACTAGTCCGCTACATAATGTAACAGACGGAGATAAAGGAGAGAGAGAAGGAGAAAGAAGTCAGAACATTAATGACGAAAAGAGAAAAAAAAGTCTGAAAACTAGTCCGCTACATAATGTAGCGGACAGACTCTTTTAAAGCTGGAGGGTATTTTTGTCAAAAAATCGTCCGCTACATAATGTAGCGGACGGACTTAAAAAAATGTAAAAAAAAGATCTGCACCGTCCACAGATCTCGCGTGGACGGCCAGATCGCGCTAGCAAAATTTTCTATTTTGCTAGCGCTATCAACGGATCAGCTCCCTATATATATACCTCGAGCAAAAGGGGTTTGTTTGAAGAATTGAAGGAGAGGTTAAATACCGTATGGTCCAGAGAAATATTTGTTGCTGTTAAGATTCAAAACTCGTGGTGCTTCCAATGCTGCCTGGAATAATAACAATTATTAAACTTGTGAAGGGTATTGACTTTGGCAGTCGTGGCAAGTTTAAAATGGACAGTCACACGGATTGGTAAAGATAGAGATGCTTTCTTTACATTTAGTTAGTTTGCTGTGCTTGATGGAAAGATTTGGTAAAGATAGAGATGCTTTGTTTACATTTAGTTAGTTTGCTGTGCTTGATGGAAAGATTCAGGACTTACAACAGAATTTGTGAACAATATAACTAAACGTAAGTACTTTTGGCTGTATGGTAAACAATATTACTGGTCCATTAGTAGGATTTGTGAATTACACAACGAAATGCAAATACTTTTGGCTGTTGAATTTATGATGCATGTCCTTCTGTTCCTTTCTTTAGCCCCTGCTCAGTTTCCAAATTAACTTTCTTGTTTAAACAATCTCAGTGGCTTTAAACATTGGTCTACGGCTAGAAGGGAGGTAGCATTGGCCTAGTGAGTTACAAAATTTGGATTTCCAAAAACCTGTGACGCTGTAAAGCTATATCTGCAATGAAGAGCAAAAGCTATGCTGACTGAAATGATTCTATGCAACTCTTATTTGTTTTCTCCTTTTTCCTTCTTCGTTCTACTTAACGGCTTGTTTTATGTAATGAGAAATCCAAAACGTATTATGTACCTGGCATAACAATTGCATGCCACTAACACAATTCAGCCAATGCTCTTTATCAAACTCCATGGATGAGCGCAGGCACATACTACGCACTTTTAACAATAAGCAAGACTAATTTGCATGTTTATGGAGCTTACAGAAGAGTTGTTACTTGCTCCAAGGCACTGAAGGCGAGAGCAGGAAGCTCTCTCTCTCTCTCTCTCTCTCTCTCTGTGGGAAGGCGCAGAATGACTACTTTGGAGCTTGGAAGACTGGTGGCTGTGGAGGCTCAACACAAGAAGAGGCACACATATGCCATATATATAGAGCCAAAGAAAATGAGGGAAAGAAGGAGCAGCAGGTACACAACAAAGAGTCTCAATTAGCTGTTATCGTACTTTTCTCCTCCCCACGTGACAAACTCGACTTTGGAATATGCTCATTTCCTTTACATCTACTGGGATATTATTTTAGAATGTAGTTCCAGCACAGCTTTCAAGTTTCAACCAACCACCCCCCACCCCCACCCCCGCCCCACCTTTCCAGTAAAAGGAAGATCTGAAGAAAAAAGAGTACAAGAAACGGTTTAGGCTGTGCTGTTTCTACGTATATTTTGTGTTTTCGTCTGTCGTCCCTTCTGGTTTCAGGGTCCAAAAAATCGAAAAACATTTGATCGTGTTTCAGTTCCAATTAGATTGTCTACGATAGCATGTTTTCAACCTGGGTTATACTTGCATCTCTTAACCCCTAAAAAGAGAAGAAGAAGAAGAAGCACTGGTACATAAAAGTACATACATTAGCAAAATGAGACATCAGTCTTGCATTACAAAATCGCCGTCAAGAACTCACGTAGGGCAATGAAAGAGAAGAAACATAAAATACAGGGTGAAAAAACAAGGCGCAATCCCTGATGAATTAAATCAACCCCAAAGCCGCCAACGGTCAAGGAGGGTATGGAATCTGGCCACAATGCTCCATAGACGACTCTGTCAACTCTCAAACCAGTTTGCATGCAGGAAATGACGCCATCAGCCTTCCAGCCAATGCCAGATACAGGGAGTGCCTAGGCACCTGCAGCATTTGCTCGTAATCTTTCTCCCGTCTCCTCTCTCTCTCTCCCTCCCTCCCCGTCGAGTGGCTGCCTTGGTACCCTACCTTCTTTACAACTTCTGGGCCGATAGCAACCAGCAGCCAATAAGGTAGCTGCGTAGGAACTATTATTTCGTTCGTTGAGTGAGCTTGGGGGTGATAGTTTCTCTTCAGGTACTTTACACGTATACTCCACAAGTAAAAAAAGAAAGGGGTTGTAAGGAACAAAAGAGGCTAAAGTAGCTGAAGTTCACTCCGCAACATTGTCTTGATCAAGGTCATGGTCAGCAGTTTAACAGCCTCGATGGGGAAGCTCTTTTGGTATTGTTAGCCAAGAGAAAACAATTATATCATCGTTTATTTTTCTTCTCCTTGCCTGCAAAAGCATTAACTGGTTGTCAGAAACAATTTTCAGACAGACACACAGACCTTAGCATGAAAGAAAACGCACCAAATATATTTGATTTCAAAGGAGGGAAACGAAGTGATGACCCCTTCACTTTCAACTCTCTGAGTTGCCTGCTTTTATTTGTTTTCTCAACTTTTGCAGAGCCACTGCTACTATCTCCTGTTAACATAGAAACTCCTTTCTTCACTTTTTCGTGATAAACAGCTGGTGGTGCAAGCCTCAACTGCGGCATGTTCTCAACTTGTATCAATTTGTGGTCTTTCTGAAGATTGGTCAAGATGTCAAACTGTTGCATACAAAATTCCTATGACATTAGTATCAAGAGGGAGAAACAAATTAGTGAGGGTGAAATGATACAAAAGTAAATATTGACTAACCCTCGATATTGAGCTGTAAGAACTATCAAATGTGTCATTCTCATAGGGGGGAAGAGCCATATTTCCGTGTGATAGCTGGTGTTTTGTCAGAGACTTGCTCACTAGTCCATTCTCTGCAAGGACAGACTTATTTTTAGACCTCTGAGCCCTTTTTTTAGGCATACAAATGGGGCATCCTGCTGAGGAACCACTACGTGATGCCTCCTTTTCCTGAAGTTCACACTGGAGGTGAATCGCATGCCCACAATTGAAAACTCGTATAGTAGAGCCAGAGGAAGTCTTGGAGAGGAGGCAACTACATATGCAACATAAAAGGCTCCGAGGGCTAAACCCATGGGATGCCCCCTTCTTAAGTAAGCTCATAGTGTAAAATGTATCATCCTCGATCAATGATTTTGCAGTGTCCTGGCATAACAAGGGGATCATATCAATGCAAGAACTCATGAAGTCAACAATCATAGATAGCTAATTTAGATTTAACAGAATTGAAAAAGATTATCCACGAGACATAATCTATTATTCTCATCTCAAGTTTGCGTTGTAGCATGGAGTCACAGATAAAGAACAAATGGACTGGCAAGATTCATCCGTAGTATAAAAACAAAAATGTATGCATGTAACCCTCTGCTAAAATACAGCAGGCAGAATCTGTCATTAACGTATTAAAATTCTTGTGAACATGAGTAATTACCATTTGCAGAGATGGTGAAGATCTTATGCTGTACTCCACTATTTAGGAGCCAATGAAAACAAGAAGAATTTCTAGAGTAGTCACACCACCACTTTAAGAACTTGGTTCCGTTTATATGTTTTCTTTTAACTAACTTATGCATCCCCCTCCGCCCCCCCCAAACCCCCCCACAAAGAGAGCCCAATACTAACACCAAAAAAGCATGATAATGCAAAGTATCAGTGTCCGTTTTCAGTAATACTACTCCTAAATGAAGCAGGGAACTTCAAGCACCCAAATGAGAGCAATGCAACAAGTAGATGGATATATGCACATAGATACTCGGCACACACTCACAGCTGTCGAGCACAAGCTTCATAAGGAGTTTTGCATAAAATGAAGAAGAGAGAAGTAAATGGATACACACCAGAATTCTTCTCTCAAAATCATACGTTCCAAGCATTTCCAATATGGTAAGCTTAAAATCACCAAATTCCTGGCTACCATTATCAGAAAGGAGCTTCAACATGATGGTTGGAAGGCGAACATATCCAATCATTCCCTCAACAATCTTTTTAATAAACATTGAGAATAATTTCCTCAATATATGAGCACCGTTGTGCGACTTTGTGAGCTTCCACGTGATTTTGCATACTTCTCCGTCATCTTGGCTGCCCAACGATTCAACTAGAGTTCCCATCTGATTTTCTACTACAGAACTCCTTTTTGCATCACACGATTCCATTAATGGCTCACAAAACCTGTGTTGACAGTACAATTATTAGCACAAGGGACAGAAAAGAAGATGTCAGTTTGTGTGCACATGTATGTATTTCAAGAATACAACAATTTGCAGCAATCGAAACATGAAAGGAAGCATCTACAAAGCATCCAAAAAGGCATTAATTCTTTCAAGACCAGTGTCAGAATAAACTCTCCCAGAAAGAGTAGTAGACCCACTAAACCCATTTTTCTTCTGCACTTCCCTCTTGTTTCTTGTTTTCTTCAAATGCAACTCTTTCAATAACTGCCTTTATGTTGCGCCTTCCAATACTACAACTTGACATAACACGTGCCTCCATCTCACTTGATGTTTATTTTAATAGGTCCCAAAACTCACACAATGAAAGACAAAGAAAAAGGCTCATTCCCCTTTCCCATTCCGTCCGTAGACCGTGAAGTAACTTAAAAGCTTTGCCGGAAAGAGAATTCTACTTCTTAAATATTACCTGCAAGAGGGCATGGAGTTGATGACTGTCCTTAATTATAGTTCTCATCGAAACTTATAAATGGTCCCTCCCCCCCCCTCCCTTAGCTTAGCTGTCAAAGAGTGCATGGTCCACCTCTTAGCTAACCAGTTAGCTGATTGTTTGATCCCAGTAGCTAGATATTACACCTGGGCTCGAATTTCTTTTAGAGACTAATGAGCAACTTCTGCAGCTGAATTTCAGCAATCATAAAAGAAGTACTAAAAGAAGACTCATACTTGTTCTTTGTTCTCTTCGAATGTAAAATATAAAAATCAACACAAGCTACAAAGTGGGGTAGCGGAAGGAGCTCAAGATTTCACCCTTGCATTTTGTTTGTTTTAATTGAGGAATCTTATCTCACGATATCTTTTTTTAATGACTTACTGAGAGAGTTATTTATCAAAAACCGAAATGCAAAGTGCCAAGTGACAAGGATTTTGGCAGTAGCAAAGTGCAACTTTGGAAACAGACTGTACAACATTTCCTGCACCATTTACTTTGCCAAAAGTCATATTAGCTTTGACAAGAGACTATACCTATATAAACATATACTACAGATCATAGTTATTTAAAGCGGAGAAACAAGCTTAATAGAAGTAAAGCGCAGCATACTACTATATACCAAATGATATTCATACTGCATCAGAATAAACAAACCCAAACTAAATACCCATATATATGCCATTCATAGCAAAAGTTTAGATGATCAGTGTCCAAATTCAGCAGTTTCAAAGTATCATCTGTTAACAACTAAAACAAACCATAGGAGAAGGAGAGAGGGGAAGTCTACTTCTGGTTCTTCCTCCTCTTTGACTACAAAATTTGACTACAAAGGGAACCAACTGCAGAGCGGTTCTACAAGATTTCGTAATTATGCAAATCAACCATACAAGTAGTAGATTGTGGTCAAGTTAGTCAGCGTTAGAAAGAAAAGGTCAAAAACATTGAAGGTCTGGCAACCAATAATGAAAAAGCATGCAGGTCAGGCTTAAGCGCACAAGCGCGGACTTTTTTGAAGGGGCTACACCTAACCCTAGGTGAGGAGCCAAGGCTTGGCTTTGCAACTAGGCACGCTTTTTAGACAGCTGCATTTCACAATATAGTAGCCATTACTTCCTATTACAGAACAATAATGACAGAAGACCTCCGTAGCTGGAGGGGGGAGAGCAGGCGCCTGTTTATAACCATTCAGCCGTGGGATAGATGTCTTCAATATTTGTAAGCAGCTCTGCTTTTCTCACAGTTTTGTTCTTCCTTAGTTCATAAAAGTCCTAATTTCTGTCAGAAATGTCGTATATGCTTGAAGAAGATCGAGGAACTAATGCCTAACCGCTGCTAGGCTTTCAATGGTGAACATAAAAAGCTAGTGTCGCGGATTGAAAACTCTACTGTGCTAGTACTTGCACTTAGTACGGTCATAAATTGCATCGCTAAAACAAACTCATCTCAAGCTGTTGGCAGCTTCATCCTAGTCCGTGAAGATTGTCATCTTTGTTTTCTTCTCACGCTTACCATTTCCAAAAGAGTGCTGATTCTGATATGCCTAATTTTGGGACATGAAAAGTATCTGAGATGAGAGAGATTTGTGGATAGTTAGAGAGTTCAAAGTTTATTTATGCCTACTGTCGACCCTGGAAAACGCAAAAGTGAGTAAGATACGTGGTCTCCAAGTCGAAGACGAATCCTTCTCGATATGGCACTAGATACTTCTTTTTTTATGACAACCGTCAGTCTCAAGATCTTTTCTCATTCTTGCATATAATGCGGGCATTCATAATCCTTGAAGAAGTATCTAGCACCACATCTTGAAAGATTAGGACTAGGAGACCACCGTTGCATCTTTCTCACTTCTAAATCGATGGATCTAATAGGTTTCTGCAGTCCAATACCCAGGCTCGATAATGTAGACATAAATTAACTTCCACTTAAACAACAAGCATCAAACTACATCGTTTCGGATGCTATTCATGTTTAAATCCATGAATAACATATCTCACAATCCCTCCATTCTGTCGAAATGTTAAGCAATATATGGAAAAATGTATTTAAGAACTAGGTTACCCCTACCAACAATCCCGGGATAATTATCTTCGCTAGTGATGCAATATATGACCCCCTTCCAGAGTGCAAGTACTAGCAAACTAGGGTTTTCCGATCAGTGGCACTGCCCTCTATAGTCCAGGAATCCAAAAAACCTAGCAATGACTATGGTACAGTTCCTCAACTAGTTATGTAACATTATGACAACCTTCAAGCATATACGACAATCTAGCAGAAATTCAGAGCTTAATAAAGTAAGGAAGAACAAAACTAAGAAAAGCAAAAATTCTTACGAGTAAGAATGGCCATGATGAGCAGGCACCTGCTCGCTGCGTCTCTGTCAGCCACAGAGGTCTTTGCGCCATTATCATCATGTAATACGAAATACTGGTGATGATAATGTGAATGAGGACAGTCTAAAATGGTCTCTACAGAATAGATATAAAGGTAGGGGCTATTCCAGGTCTAGCGGCGAGAAAACCCACCTTTCCCCAGCTGATCTTGGTCTATCCACGTCATGGGTTGGATGATTAAGATCGTTTTTTCCTAAGCACTTGGCCTTCTTTTAGTAACCTGACCTCAACCACATAAAAAACGGATCTCTTGGCCAAGATTTTCTTACAGGAAAAAAGAAAAAACGTTTGGACCATAAATCTGTGACGTGGACGGCCCAAGATCAACCGGGGAAAGGGGGCCTTTCCTAGGGCTAGACCTGAATCAGCCGCCACACAGGCATACTCTATTGTCAATGTGATGATAATTTGAAAGACAGCAAAGCTAATATGACTGTTGACAAAGCAAATAGTCGATGAAACTATTGTACTGTCAGTTCTCAGAGTAATTTGCTATGGCAAAAGACTTGTTACGTGGCAGTACCATCTACAATTCCAGGAAAAATGTAATACATCCAGGAAATCCTCATTTAAGCATAAAGAAAAGAAACTAAGGTTGTGTCCGACAACACAATTAAGAACTTAAAACTTGGAATATTCAATGATTTTCTGTTAAGTGCATTTGATAACACTCAATCTTGTATCACTTAAATAATTAAGTTATGCCTAATAGACCAAAATATCCAGTCAGAGGGTACTTACTCATCACTCAATTGTAAGTGGAATGATTAAAAGTTCTTAAAAAAAATATTGGTAAAAAAGAATAATTACCACCATGATGATACAGCCACCATCACCAACACCACCACCACCATCACCAACACCACCACCACCACCACCTCAACTCCACCACACCTTCACCACCATCACACCTCATGACCACCACGCTAGCATTATCACATCCATGTCACCAACACCACAAACGTCACCTCAAACACCACCACCATCATTCTGCCAACAACACCACCTCACCGCACTAGAGCCACGACCACAATGAACATGTTCAAACTATTGCCGCCACCACCACACTTACCACCACCTAGCTACTGTCCATCACCACCACCATAATGAGACCAACACCACGATGGCCACCATGATGACACAACTTTCAAAAGGCCTTGGCCGCCAGCACCACCATTAGTACCATTTAATTGCATGTTGAACCACAACAATCACCACCACCAACCACTAACTATTATATCATCACCTCTTCAAAAACCACTTCCACCATGATCAACACAACCACCGGGGTTTTGGCCATTAAAAAGTTATGAAATATATACATCAAGGCACAATTCTGGTCAAACTGAAAATTTTGTATACTCAAAAAGTTTTCAGATATGCATTTGGTTTACCAAACAAGTCTACTTACTTTTTAGTGCTAGGAATTCAGTCGCTTACGGGTTCAGTTCTTCATATTCGGCACTTAAAATTCAGTCCTATCAAAAACCTGCTAAGACAGCAAGGAGAGGAAGTCCGAGGAAGGAAGAGCTTTCGGGCAGTGGATGACTCATAAAGGTCAAAGGGTAAGTGAGGTCTCTAAACTCTAAACAAGCCTTATTTAGTTTAGCCATAGGCCTGAAGTGAAGTGGAGCATGCTGGCTCCTACTTCTTGAAGCCACTTGGATTTGTGTTTTATTAAATACGATGCAAGCATATGTCTCCTCAACAATTTTTAAATCATAAGGTCTACAGATGTAGTTCACTTCAAACAAGTTATATGACTTGTACATCAATTATTTAAGTTTTGCAAGGTAGCCACTGTATAATCCTTGATAACACATGCCTTATGTGTATGAACTCATTTATTGTTGTCCTAATTTTGAGATATTTTGAGTCAATGCATTGGCATAGTGTTGTATCCACCCGTGCTCCCGACATTTACTTAGTTGCTAAAGGACTTGGCAGTATATTAGTAGCTTATATATAGCTAAGCAATTTTCCTCTCAATAGAATAAATGACTAAGTCAATTAGATATTGTTTGTCAGGTTTTCAAATCCCCCAACAGGGGAATGTGATGATTCTTCTTCTTCCTCTTCCGTTTGAGCCACTCCTTTAAACCCTAGCTTGCTAAAGTGACCACTTATATATTAGCTAAGCAATTTTCCTCTCAATAGAATAAATGACTGAGTCAAGTAGATATTGTTTGTCAGGTTTACAAATCCCCTAACAGGGGAATGTGATGATTCTTCTTCTTCCTCTTCCGTTTGAGCCAATCCTTTAAACTGCTTATATTCACACACGGCCCGAGCAACTACAGACTTCGATGAGTTTGAAATAACTATTCTCCTCCCTTCCATTATCAATCCTTAACAAATCCAGTCCTATTACCCTGACCTTTGGCCCTTAATGTAACACCACAGCATACGTTCCATCAATAAGTTCTCCAACAATCCAGCGACCAAACTCTTCTGAAGTTAAGGCATATTGGCCCTCGTGGCCCACAAGATAAGACCATTTCCCAATTATATAACATGCAAATCATATTAGCTTCTCATAACCATACCCCAACAATGAAATTCTAAGCAACATTTGTTAGTTGCTTCCAAAATAGTCCAACTTAGAAAAAGAGGAGGAATAAGTTTCAAGGTTCTGGTCAATTGACTTTTTTCTGACCTAATCACTATATTAGTACCATATGCAGTACGGCAAGAACCAAAAAGAACTAAAGATGGTGGAGTAAAAATCAGTAATATAGTTTCACAAATAATCTGAAAAGTCCCCTGAAGAACGGGAGGGTGAGGCTTGGCGCTGAGACATTCTCTCCACAACTGTGGGAAGCTTGAGCACTCGGGCCGACCCCTAAAGGCTTCTTTGGTAGAGAGGATGGAAATATAGGGAAAAAAATGTATCATCACTCCAATTTTTAGTCCATAAGGAAGGGTAAATATACTTCCGCTTTAGATGTTTGGTAGAGTCCAAGGGAAAAAGGGAAGCAATAAGACAATTTAAACAGTTTTACCATAATACCCTGTCAAACGCATTGAATGTGGAAATATAAGTGGAAAAAAAAGTTAAATGAGTGAGCCACACTCTTTTCCTATCTTATTCTCCCATTTTTGGGTGGAGAGAATATGGTGGGCCAAGAAGGAAAGTTCGTCCGCTTAGTTGCAGGAAACTCCTAATAAGGCGACGTTTCTCTCTCAGAAACTCGCTTTTGCGATCCCAAGTTAGGAGCTCCATGGGATCTCGTCCCAAGCTAATTTGGGAACTCGATCCTGTTAGCTATAGAGATACATAAACAAGTGAGAGAATATCTGAAAATCAAGCCCTTTTCAACTCAATTCCTTGTTTCTCTCCTCCTTCAAGTCCTTAAAGCCTCCTTGTCTGTTGTTGCTGGCAATGTAAACTATACTAAACAAATAATAATACTCTTTACTCATTTATCTATTCAAGCCACTCCCAACCTCAGATTCTTCTTGGTGCTTACGCTCCCCCGACTCCCGCCCCCACCCCGCTTTGTGCAACTAAGTTCATCCGTCCTGCTTTTTCTTCCTTCCATTTTTCCCTCCTAAATGATTGAAAGTTCTTGTGTACCTCCTCTTTTCCATCCTTCCAATTCTCCATCCTACCAAACAAGCTCTAAAAAATGAAGCAAGCAATTAGAAAATTTTAAAAAAGCATTGTGATGGTAGGTACTGGGCTTACGAATCAAGCAATTGGAACCATAAGAACTCCGATTCTCCAGGATCCAGCCTCGGGCTGTTCCGCTGGCACAGGCCGATACAGGCATGTACTATATCAAGTATATCATTGACCTGCAAGGTTAAGGTTCAAAAAGATGACGTGCGCTTCAAGGACCATTAATAAAAACAAGGAAAAACAAAGATTTCTGCAGACCTCTTTGTTCTTCAAAACAGTGTGCAAAGGTTCAACACCATTATCAGAAACTAAAGCTCCGACGGCAGCATCAAGCATGATGAATTTATCATTGAGACCAGAAAGAGTGAGTGAAAGAGCATTCCCAACAATACCAACCCTTTCTAATAAGAAAGCAGCGGCATCTATGATCCCATATTCCTGGCACAAGCGTAAACAGTGCTCCACCCTGTAGCTTTCAAAGGTCTCTAAGAATTTGAGGACTGAACTCCGCTCATAGCGACATAACAGCTGCAAAAGGAATAAAAAATAAAAGCGTTAAGAATATAGAGGGTACCACAATAAGTGTCTCAAAACTTTGCAATCCGCATGTATTAATTAATAGGAGAAATGTATATCAACCACACTTTATTATTTAGTCGAGAACATGGACTTCATTTGAAAAATCACACAAGCAAGGGTATTGGTATGAACAGTTGAGGAGGTATTAGAGCTTGATGCATCAATGAAATGGTTGAGATAAAATAAAATGGGTCATCAGGAATAATGAACATAAAACCCATTAAAGGATTTCCAATCAAACAACAAATGGAAGCTACAACTATAACCTATTGAGACTCAACCAGGAAACCGTATCTAGGAAACAACTTATACAAAAGGAGAAGCGAGGAGACTGGACCAAATTGGACAAATGAATGCGACCTGACTAAAGAATAAGACTAAGAAATAAAAATATGGACTTCGAATGTGCAAAAAGTTCTACACAAGATGAACAATCAAGCCCTTTGACCTTTAACAAAAGCTGAAAGTTTAACAAAAAAGGCACAATACCATTTGAGATGCCTAAACTTATTAAGACACAACATAACAGGCATGCATTGTAGACATCAATTTTATTATACATGAGACAAAAGTATTCATAATTCAGAGAGTGAAACACAGACGAAGCAGAAAGGAAACAAGTTGATTGTTGATACATGACTACAACAATATTTACCTCCAGATAAAGCTCTATCATTTCGTCAGTAATGTCAACTGAGTGATTACGCAGGAACTTTGGAAATTCAGATATTCTCTTTAAGTAAGCTTCAATTCTGTCGAACTTATCCCTTGCACTTCTTCCACCAAGAACATCGAGCGTATCAATTTTCCTTAAAGAAGAAAAACTGAGGGTGCCACTTGAGTGAACCTCAACAACAGTCTTTAGATAAAGAAAAAGGCTTTCAGGGTGAGAATGCAGCTCAGATAATGTGTTGACTATCTCCATTGAAATGGTCAATAACAAGGAAGAAGGTGGCCTCTCTGCAAAGGGTTAGAGAAACAAAGAACAGTCAGAAAGTAGAAAAGCCTATGCACAAGTCAGCAAGTGAAACCAAGATCTGTAACAGCTGCATGTCATTCAAAGCATGACCTGCATAATTTGACCAGATCTGGAATTCGAGAAATGACTGCTGATTGAAAAACATCACGTTCACTATTGCTCGGTTGTAGCAACGTATGATCGATAAAGGAGAAGGCATGAATGGGTTCATCCACATCTTTCATATAGCTATCCAAAGCGGCAACATACTGATGTCTGATGGAATGAATAAAGCCACAAACCTAGTGCATGTATAGATGAAACAACACATCTGAGAGCGAGAGATGAGAGGGCGATGATTACCTAGGCAATATACGTACATACATACATACATACATACTACTCAATAAAAGAAGAAATGATGAGAAAATGGTCAAAATACCTGGTAAAACTGAGCTTTTTCACATAGATGTAATAAACAAGATGCCTCCCAGTCTGTCTCAGGCACTACCTCCAAAAGAGCAAGCACCTGCCTCTCTCTTCTTTTTGAAGTATCAGCACCCTTTCCAGAAACACTTGGAATACTAATCTCTGATGTCAAGTACTCCAAAATCTGACTCAATATAACTTTCGTAACATTAGCTCTTTCACAAGAAACATAGTAACCAATAAACTCAATCACATGACCAATGCCATCCTTTGAGGGCCAAATTGCTTCTGATTTAGCATCTACACTGCTGGTAGACCTATCTGCCTGAATAAAGCTTGTATCAAGAATAACGGAGAGAGCATCTACTATTTTCTGCACAAAATTTTCATCTTCAACCATTAAATCATCTTCTTTCATAGCCTTGACAACTACATTTGGAGAATCCGCAATTGAATTCGCTGACTCACGCAAAGGAGAGCCCGAGTTTGGAAGTTCATCTTCTACGAATGCACATCTCAAAACGTCCAAAGCAGCTTCAGTGTCTAACTCTAAGAGATGATACAAATTTGGATAAGCTCTTATGGATGACAAGCTTGTAATATCCGCCGAATTCGGAGCATTTGACTCCTCCAATAGGAACTGTAAGAGCTCGGTTCTAAGAGACGGCAAACGCGTTGGAGAAATCTTTCCATGTCCTGCAAAACACAGATATTAATGTTAAGCTCCTGTCGATTCGTTAGTACTAAGCTCCAGATTGTGAAGATAAGTGGTAAAATACACACCTGCCGATTTTTTATCTTTGGTGAGTGATGTGGCATTAACGAAATAGCTCCACATGGGGAGCAACCCAATTACAACCAGAGAGTAGAGAATAGCACCAACAAAGTACTCAAGATACACCACCAACACAACAGAGCCACACACAAAACCAACCAAAAGAAATCACATTGACACTCGTTACAGAAAATCAACCACAAAATTCTAATACCATAGGACGGCCTTGGACCCTCCTCCTGAAGCCAGAGAAACAGGAGACTTAAAAAGGAAGAATAAAAACGTAGTCGAATGCTATCCAGAACACATTTTTCCCTTAGTGTAAACCTCCACTTTTCCTAAACCACTTTGGCGTCTGGGACCAACTCCAACATAACAAATGATCACAAACTGATCTTGGCGTCACCTGAAAACTCCAAACAAGAAAAACAACCAGTTCAACAAGTTCCTTGCAACATCGAAGACGTGGTGTCCCCAGCCTCCTAATCCTTTCAATATTGAAAATAGCACATCTTGATCTGCCGTCCACATACAAAAAAGAGAAACACAGCCTTAGGAGGGGCAAGAACACACAGAATACTTTTCCTGGGGAATAAACACATGTGCTCCCCTTCTACATAAAATAGAAGGATCGAACAAAAAAATTACCATTCTTAGCGGGCCTACACCAAAGTGAATCATCTGACTAACTAGGGAGACCAGTCTCAGCCGAAACATCCAAAATCTAGTTCCAGATAAAAAAAAATCCCTCCTAAGAGGAAGGTTATGAACCTAAACCATCTAAACTAATGAAATAATCAGACCTGTAGCCTCTCCATTAACTTCCAATCTGTAAAGCTACAAAATGGATGACCAGTGGCTCCTCCCCACAGCAACAATCCTTCTGAAATCTAATTCGACTTCCATTCCCAATATTAACTACTTCACAAACTCCTGGAACCCATTGGTAATATTCCTCCGAACGCCCACACCATACTGAAAGAAGAAGACCCACGCTCCACCCACTTCTGAACGAGTTCTACTGAGCTAGGGCTGCAACTTTAGTCGGGTTTGGTTGGGTACCCAAGAATGTTGGTAGAGTCCCAAACAACCCAACCCAAGAATTACGAATATGGGTTTGGGTTGTTTTGATTTGAAATTGGCTTAATTTGTGTTGATTTGAAAATCTTGTTTGTTATATGATCATGAAAAGTAAGATACAGAATATTGTTGGCGACAACTATCCACCAATAACTGCCAATTATGACCACCACCACAGCCGCCAGCCCCTTCCGCAGCCTCCACAGGCCTCCGCTGGCAACCACTGGCCCACCTGAAGGATGCCACCTCAATCAACTGCCTCCGTCAGCTGCCACCTCCGCCTGCAACTACCGCCGCCACTCCGCCGCAACTGCCGCCGCCACTCCGCCGACCGCCACCTCCGCCATCGGCTGCCACTGTCCACCACCACCACCTCCTCTACCAGCCACTAATCACTGACACCGCCCCCCCACTACCACTTCCGCGACAACCACACTCCACAACTCAATTTTTTTTTTCTTGCATTAGAAAAACTTTTGCCTTTCTTGTCCAACAACGCAGTCTAACCCATCAACCCAATCCAACCAATTCCATCTTTTCTTGGGTGGGGGTTGGGTTTTAATAAAACATGGGACTAACTGGGTTAGGCTGACACCTAGCCAACCCAACCCAAGTTGCACCTCTATGATCAACTGCTGGTTAAAACTCCGCAGTTTGTCCATATTTCAAAACTCTGAGAGTGCAATGCAAGCCATTTCAAAACAGATGCATGCCTGGGGCAGTAAAAAGATCAATCACTAATTCCAGGGTTAAAGCATTTAGACATCAATTGTTCATAATGTTCACTCACAACCCAGACAATGTTGACATTCTATAAAGCAACGAATTTCAAGGTCCAGACTGCATCTTGTTAATTGGAGAAATTTCTTATAGAAAGAAAAAGAATCAATTGCATACATGTCCACAAACAGTATTATGAAGCCATACCTGGAGGAAATGAAAGACCTGAAAAGCAGTACTTCAGGTAAACAAGAATTCTGTACCTGTTTCCAAAAGTTAGGATGTTAAGACCACGGAGTAGTACCAAAAGCCATGTGTTAGATGCGTATGAAAAGATGAAGGGTGTGTTACACGAAGACACGGTACAAATATATTGCCCAAAGTCCCCTACCGGGAACCATTTTAACCAGAATTCAGGTCAGGAGCGAAGCCAATATAGCAAGGGAGAAAAAGAAAGGGACTATATTTTTTAGTCCTAATACGCAAATCCCTTACAAAAAAGGCTCTGATTCTAGTAATGAAAATTGATCAATCTTAAGGAAGGCAACTGCCCCCCTTAAAAATAGCTAGCCCCGTCCACAGCTCAAATGAATCAACCTCTGACAACCAAAGGTTAAGTTCAGATGTGGCAGGTAAATTTGTCAAGAACCCAATTCCACCCCACTATCAACCAACCTAACACTGCTGGCCTCCACGCCAGAAGATATCTACATTCCATGATGTTATATAAAACAATGTTACGTAAAATGTTTAGCGTAACAAAGTAACAACCCTTGGCAAACGCAAAAGAACAAAACATAGATGTCAGCTAGTTCATTAGGTAAAGTCTCTTGGCTTCATTTCCTACTTACATCCAGGGGTGTTCTTTTTTTAAATCATTATGAATACTATTTTTTTTTTCAAGCTTAGCTCGATGTGATGGACTTATTGTTTGGGTGCCTAGAACAAAGGATTGAGCATGGGATATAGGCGTTACCACCGAACTGATTGGCATGTAATGCCATAGGCTAATAATTTGGGCTTTGCATCGACTGTAACATCACCGTCACACAAGGCGGATCTAATGGGAAGAGGCCTGAGAGCCTCATTTAGGTATATTTGGCTGTTTCTCTATGAGATCATCCCAACGTAGATGACAAGTTGTATCAGAGCCACACCTGGCCCGGTCTTTGGTCGGGGATGTTAAACTACCGGGGGCAGTAGGCAATGCATTTGAAACCTCTTTGATGGTGAGCGCTTGGGGGTGCATGAGAAAGTCCCATGTGATTTGGACACTTCAAAATGCATGAAGTGCCCTTGTCAAACACTCGATATATGGACATGGGTATAGGATATGTTCCGACACATCTCATAGGATATGCCACTAAGAACTCTATCTTAAAGTGTTTTTTTAATTCGTTATTGCTTTGAGATGTGATGGAGAAAACACCATTTTACCTAAGCAATTATTAAAAAATAGTAATAGCTAGATATATTTCGCCGTGTCCCTGTGTCCTAGGTTTTGAAAGTTAGACGAATCCGGTGAGACTTAAACACATATCCGACTCGGACACTTGCACCGAGTCCATGTAACAGAGAGAGTCATAAGAGCCTCTCTAGAATGCAATGTACTAGCGTAAGATGAGACCTGGGGAGTCTTTTCACCACCCTTGCAAAGGCGCAAGAGATTGGCCGTCATAGCTGTCACCAACAGGTTTGGCATGTATCACAGCTTGATGCACTGGCCTTTGCACCAACAGTAACATCACCCAGACACTGCGTATAATGGGAAAAGAGCCTAGGGCCTCATTTAGGTACAGTCATATGAGGAGTATGTCCAAGATCGGATTCTTAGAGCTCGCACAAATGCATTAAGATGGAGTTCAAGCCTTGGCTCGAGATTTAGGCTCAGCTCACAGAAAAACAATAAAGTTCTACATGTTCTGCTGACACAATCGTCAGAGATCCATTCTAACTTCTCCATCAAATTTTACATTGGACGAAAGCAAAGTTGCTTCAACAAAACTCTTCCATCTCCACAACAGAATTGAAAAGCCAATATTCAAACATAATTGTCAAAAAATTAGAAACATTGACCACATAAGACATTCAGAAGCCCTAAACCTTTCTTTCTATTCTGCTTGAGTTGACAGCAAGCTAAAACATGTCAAAGATCCATTCTCTGTTTGTCACTTGTTATATAGCTTACTTTAAAATACGTGTGCAGTGCTGATACGTAGGCTGGAGCCTTACGAGCCGAGCTCCTCTCAATTAGAAACAAGCTCATATTTTCCTTGGATACAGTTTGAAATTATGAACAAGCTTGGGGGAGGCCCAACTGAGTGGAGCCTGAGGTGAACGGCTCGGATCATTTTAAAGCCCTACTTCACATAGCCCAGGACCAAACGAAATCCAATGGACCCAAAAGAAAAGGAGAAGCCAAACTAAGTTAAAAGAGCACTGGGAAATATCAAATGGTTGATCCAGAAAAGAAAGAAGTTACTATTTAGTATACCTGCATAGCAAATAATATGCAGAATGAAGCGGTATGATACCCCTGGAGGGGAAGCTAGTGAATTTTAATACAGAAATCTACATCAGAAATCGACCATAAGCCCATATCTTCTGTGCGTAAAAGATGGATGAATTGACCAGGCAGAGTTACGATGAGATCCCATGATGGATGTCATTTGCTGACAGTGGACAAGACTAAACAGAAATTAATCCTAAGCTTCAAGTAAGGAGGGAAAACACAGGAACCAACCAATTTAAGATCAGGACCAAAATTCAGTCAGCATCGGAATTCTTAGGGTTAATGACAAAGCTGTCCTTCTATACATTTCTTTGCAGAGGAGTCCATTTAATACCAACTTCGACTCATAAACCCCGTAATTTGATAAACCATTTAACCGGTCCTAAACTTAACTTCCTTCCACTTCTAGACGGTTGGTGGTCATGTGCAGCTCACATGACATTTTTTGAGGGGCAACAGAGGAAAACCCATCAGCATTGCAGATTCATTTGCCTTCTCTTATCTCAAATGATTCCCACCGTTATCTCTCTCTTCCGATCACCATCATCCTTGACACCCACCTCCTCCATCTATATAGTCACCGTCGTCTCCCACACCCAACCTGTACCACCTCCATGAATCATCGTCACTTTAACTTTTACTCCCATGGCAATCCCCACTGCCACTATTACCGCCGCCACCCTTTCAACCCAAAACATGTTTTCATCACCGCTTCAACAACCCTTTCTCATCTAACCAACATCACCAAGATTCTGTTCTGACTCCAAATCTAACTTTTCCAATTTCTTAGTCCAAAGAGCAGATCAAGCCCTAATTTACTAAAATCAGAGAAGATCAAGCCCTAATTTTTAGAACATCATTACTCAGTCTGAGTACCACCCCAAAAACTTGATCCCGCTGTCATTCTCCGTTGGCTCAATCTGTCATTACAAGAAATGGGGTCAGGTGAGGAAATGGTGGTTGATGGACTTTTTTTTTTTTTGTTGGTGAAGACAACTAAGTGGGTTTTACTTGTAATTGGGAAATGAAAACAGAGAGAACATAAGGATATGTGGAAGCTCAAATCCTTGGGTGCTGATATACATGATTATTACACCTTGACTTTTGCTCTTTTTTTTCAGTGTCTTGACCTTAGTAGTATGAAACTCCTTATATGGTGATGCTTCTCTCTCGGAAACTTGCTTTTGCGATCCCAAGTTAGTAGCTCCATGGGATCGAGTTCCAAGCTAACATGGGAACTTGAGCCCATCGACTGGACAGAGATACATGGAACAAGTAAGAAAGTACCTGAAATTCAAGCCCTTTTCAACTTAATTCCTTGTTTCTCTCTTCCTTCAAGTCCTTCAAGCCTCCTTGTCTGTTGCTGACTACCCTCATCGAGAGAATTGGGCTCGCAAATCAGTTCTCTCTCTCTCTCTCCCTCCCCCCCCCCCCCCCCAAAAAAAAAAATTCATTTTTGGCCCCCATGTCTAACCCTATTAGACAGGAGATGTGCCGCCTAGAAATGTCTCGAGAAGTGAACAGCAGCAGCAGAACTACTATTACCTTTGTTATTTCAAATGTAAGCTTCTGGTAGCCACTTGATGTAACGAGTACAAAGTGACAATTCACTGTCACTTATGGTATTTTCAAGTGTGTACTCGTTACGCATGGTAGGATTCTTTACGCATTTATTTATTCAAGCCGCTCCCAAGCTTAGATTCTTTCAGGTGCTTACGCTCCCCCGCCCCCGCTTTGTGCAACTGAGGTCTTGACTACCGGAGTGGTGGTGGTGGGGTCAAGGTCTGGTAGAGGGAGACGGTGTTGGATTTGATTAGAAAAGGAAGTTTTACGTAGGCATTAAAATCTTTCACATGGACAACTCTATTGTCACGTGACTATCCAAGTAGATTTGAAGTGTTTAAGTCATTGCCACATGAGATAAATGGATAATTGTACTCCACTTTTTTGGCATGTGAGCTGCACATGACCATTTAAAGTCTAAAATTTTGAGGAAGTTCATTTTTAGACCAGTTTGCAAAGATTGATTAAATGACAGGGGCTTATGAGTCGAAGTCGGTATTACACGGACTCCTCTGCGGTAACATGTATACTTTAAAGCATAGTTTTGTCATTAATCCGAATTCTTATGGAGAAGCAAAATGTGAATTTCATTACTTGGGCTGGAAATCATGCAAAGGGGGATAAAAGAAAGGTCGAAAGGGTGCAAGTCTAAACTAAAGAAAGATCACCTAATAGAGAAGTGGGTCTCGTATACGATGCGGAAATGAACGCTGTGGAGCTCGGGGTAAAAATATTAAACAACTGTAAGACCAGCCATGTTTTTATAGAAGTGATGGCAACACGACACAACAAATTCATAGAAGCACAACAGATGCAGATCTAGGAGGTGGATGCATGGTAAAACAAGGAAAGATCACATAACAAATGAACTTGTTATTAAGAAGGTAAAAGTAGCACCAACAGCACTGCACAAATATGATCTAGGACATACATCTGTAGGACCCCAAGATGGAAGCCAGAAATGCTGAAAGACAGGAGATAAAGAGTATAACTAAGATGTTGGCACAACAACATACATCTAAGACTCATCAATGCACCAGCCAGGAAGACTGATTTGACCTAGTAACAATGAAATGCAAAGGGAAGAGAAAGACCAAAGTGTTGAGATGGACATCATAGCATATTGTTTAACAGAATTATGACAGAGCCGGATAGCAGAAAAAGGACTAGTGTAGCTGACCAAATGGTTAAGATAAAGCTCTGCTATGTTGAGTTGAGCAAGTAAACAAAGAACAAAATTTAATTTTCAGCAGTGTTCCACTATCAAAGCAACATACCCAAGGCCAGCAGCACTTTCTCTTTCACTATTTCGCAAAACAACTAGGAGTTCCTCTAAAGGTGCCCTGAAATCATCTAGACCTTTATTAAACAAGTATATCAGTGCACCATACAATCTGTGCTCCCGGCATAGGCGGACAACCTATAAAGACAGTGACAACTTTAACACATAATTAAGAGAAATTATGAAGATTATTACTCCCTCTGTCCCAAAAATAATACTTTATTTTTGGAATACCCATTTTTTATTTTTTTTGGGGGGGAACAGGTAATGCTCTTTGAAAGTAAAAGCCAATGCTTGAATTCCATCTTTGACCACTAGATAGAAAGATCAAAGGCCACTTGTGTTCAAGTAATAAAGTCAGTTCTGGAAAACTCTTCACGAAAACTCTCATCGGACAGAAGACAATTGCATCCCAGAAGTTTATCTTGGGAAGGAGGGAGTATAGAAAATCAGCATTGTCATGATACTAGTAAATTGTTCACCCTCAGGTCAATGACATCATAACTAACAAACATCTATAAACTACACTTCACCTGATTAAAATCCAACGAAGAGATATCCATGTGGAGAACACATTGTTCAACTCGCTGCAACCAACCTTTCATACTGTAGTGCTCTACCAGAGCTTGCATAACCTTCACCCAGAAAGTAGTTGTTACAATCAAAATTATCTCTTTAGGATAAAGGGAAGAAAAGCAACTACATAAACATATTACATTAAACAATACCTCAGGCGGCAGGGATCCAAGCATATCTTTCAAAATATATGGCTCCAAAAGCTCCAAAAAGGTCTCTATAAAAAGAAGAAAGATACAATCATAAAATATAAAAGATGGATTGCGTGGAAGGCCACATATCACTGACAATAGCCGAGACGACATATACAGAGAACATAACAATCCAACAAAAACATTGTCTGCTCCTATAAAAGTCAGACGAATAGATTGCTCTTCAAGTGCAAAAGAGATCTGCATATCCTTTGGTATCTTAGTACATAATGTATTAATAGCAAATGTATCATGCTAATAATATGAGAAACAACCAAAACCATTTTTTACCATAGAAATAAGCCTTGCCGGCCAAACTAGTCAATTAAGCCTACAACTGTAAGAAAACTTTAACCAGAGAAAGAACGAAAAGAGACACCAGTGATATATTTTCTTACAGGGGTTTGGTATTAGTATCTATCAGCAATCTGTGTTCTTGGAACTTTAACTACCATGCTTATTTGGTTTATTAGTTAATTATCACAAGTATCCTGTAATATATGAAATAGTTAGAGATATACACAGCAAAGGGTTAGACTCGCTAGTAAACTGCTTAAAATCAAGTTAAATGGGGAAAATTTACACTTGGTAGTCAATAAGCCTAGTGCATATACATCTGTGCCTTGTAGTAGACTGCTTAAAATCAAGTTAGAAGAGGTGCACTGATGCAACGCTATTGGTTTCTAGTTCAAAATAATTTAAATTTCTGTCATATTAGGAAAACTAGAGGGCAAGCCTCAGTGCAACGCTAAGGTTGATCCCAGGCGATCATGGGTTTAAAAAGCAGAAACAGCCTCTCTACAAGAATAGTGATAAGGGTGCTTTGATCTAAACCACCAGTTTCTGCAGTGGCAGGAACCTCGTGCATATGGCTAGTCGATTACTGGATTGTCCAGTGGTAGGGCCTTGTGCATAGGGCTAGCCCCATATTAGGATTGTGCAGTGGCGGGTCCTCCTCCAAGAAATCCAATTTACTAAGATAGCAAAACACGGTAATACTATGACAGAATGTTATTAATATGATACTGAACAGATAAGTCGAAGTATTAATGACTTTTCTTGAGGAGGAATTTCTGTTCATGACAAATTTAATGACGATTGATTGTTATGCTATTGTTTATCCTTTGCCCAAGAAAATGAGATAGGATTATTCTGCGTTAGGTGTACGCTAGAAGTAAGAGGTGACTCGTTATCCCATATATGAAGAATATCAACACCAAGACCCAAATTCACAGAAATTGGGGGCATTTAGTGGAAATATTCAATACATGAATATACCTTTATGTTCAGCAGACACAAATCTGGAAAGAATTTCATCAAGAATGTCATTTCTCTTGATATGGACACAAAACTCAACTGCAACGCCCCCAACACGGGTGTATTGCTCTTTTATCTCTGAATATGCAGAACTGCTTCCGCTCTTCAAGTCATCTAATTGACCCATCTTTTCAAGGTTGCAAAATGCCACGGATATGTAAGAGAATACTTCATCCACATAAGATAAAAGCAACTCCACTAGGTAG